>OX359275.1:43400910-44600910 GCA_947179155.2 Hedera helix
GAGATGATAATAGATTGAATCCATCAAAAATATTGAAGGCAACAAATAGGATTGTGAAGCAAGTTGCGTTTGCGGATAGAATGAATAATGAATTGCAAAACTGGGTATGGAGAAGGGGACTATATAGGGAAATAAAAGAGGAAAGTTTTAGTTGGGGAGATGGTTTTGGGGGATGATTAAGAGCTTGAATTATAGACGCCTTCGCGATAAGGAGGAAGGAAAGGGTGAAAGGAAGAACGAGAATGGATGAAGTAATAGTTTGGGAGAGTTTTAGACTGAGGATGGTAAAGAATTCTGATGACGGAGGGAATCCTGCAGCATAAAAGAGAGCCTGCAGCCTATTTTGAATTGTGGGTAGGAGAGAAAAATAAGATACAAGTGCTTGTGAGAGGAGAAATGAAGCTGAAAATGGGACTGCTAAGAGCGCTGCGCTTGTGAAGTATTGGTAATTTGAAAGAAAAGTGTAGATTGATCTTCTGATAATCTTGCCTGTTTTCTCCATTGGAATGGATGGATATTCTTCCATTGGGATCGATATTCTTTGAGGAAAAGGAAGAAGAAGAGTGAATTGAGTTTTTTTAGTGATGGACCTCCTAATGGTGCCTTGTATGGATGGAGTAGAGTAGAAGGCAATCAGACATTGACGTTTCTTCCTCTTTTTGAAAATCTCTATTTGAAGGGCAATTTTCTATCTTTCATTAACTCCGTGGTTGTTTAGAAATTAGGGGGGGTTAGGAGAGTTGGGTGGTTTGGGTGAATGGACGGGCTACCAACTGAAAAACTAACAAACCATGAGGTGGGATCTCTTCTTTTTATGCATACTTTGTTTTCACCAATGAGTTCTTTTGGACTTATTGAAGCTCATGTCTTTGTTATCTCCCCAATATTAAAATAAGGGACATGGAAAGAACACCATTTTCCTAATGTAGTTTTTCCTATTACTATTCATCGACATTTTTCACCTTTTTACAATTGTTATGTTTTTTGATGCCTTAGTTGATGATGATGATGCAAAGAGAGTCTGTCTATATTTAGGTAGCTTAGAATTTACTCTCACATTCACACTAATAAATCGTTTTACTTACTTTTAGAATTTTTAATGCTACCCCTCCCTCCCTCCCTCCCTCCCTCTCTCCCTCTCTCTTGCAGGTAAGTAGTGTGGAGCTTGATTAGGAAAAAAGTGAGCCATTCATTTGGAATGATTACTTTTCCCTCTTAAATAAGTTTATGTATCAGAAATTAATGACAGGATAATGTTTGTGTTATATGCATAATTTTATTAGGCTGGTGGATAATCTCTACTGACTTAATCTCTTACCATTATTATGTGTTGAATAGTTGCTTAGGTTGGAAGGAATATAGGACACTTCAGTTGTATCTAATGAATAGGTAATGGGTCGATGCAATATTCGGGACCTCCTAACTAATAATGGAATTTTTACAAGAGAAGAGATGTATAAAATTCAAATAAAAAATGGCTGTTAAGAAATTATTGTTTTTAATTATTATTAAGGTGTGAGTGGGCCGGGGACATGAAGAATTTTTCATTTTTCTAATTATTGTTAAGCATGTTCCCCTTTTAGTTAGGATGCGTATAGAGAACGGATATAGTATTTATTTTTGGAATATACATATTGTTCATAATAATATAAACACGAATTGCTCCTTGGGGAATGTTTTAATTAATGTTTCATGATACGTAAAATAGAACTCCTAAAAATATACGAGGTATAATTGTTTGGTTGGTGATGTTCAAAATTATAGAAAATTGATATTTTAACAAGATCTCACTCACATGAGATAGACTCCACTTACTATTTATCGTGAGAACATTGTGAAAATATCAAAAAATAAAAAATTGTGAAAATATCAAATTCCAAATTATATCCGAGGTTTAAATTGTTTTAATGTTAACACTATGTGATTTATTGAACTACACATAATCCTCCCTCCCCTTCCTTACATGCGTACGTGTGGTGTGGGATGCATCCTAAACCACCAAACAGATCGTTAATCTATATTTCCTTGTTATTTAAGCTTTAGAGCACTCCTAAATGGCATTAATTTATTAAAATTTTATTAATTAGAAAAAAAGGCGATATTAATTAGTTTTGTATAGCATCATATCATGTAGAACATACTGTCTCCGTTCTAAAATTATATATGTATTTATAAAACGATAAATTTTAAGGATAATTTTATATTCTTAAATATAACCTTAGTAAAATAAGTTATGAATTCATTTGTAATAATTTGATATTAAAAAAGATAATTAAAAATTAATAACAAATTAAAAAACATGTCTTTAATTTTAAAACTGAGAAAATAGTGGCTATATTTATCGAGCTAAAGCATCTCTAGACTCTGTGCAAAAGCCAAAAGAAACCGTAAAAAGAGAGAGAGAACTTGACAACAAGTAAAATGGCTATATTTGCCGACAATTTTATTTGATACTCCAATCAAACTACTGTGTTTTTTGTTTAAATTTATTCACACTAACCAAACCACCAAACTTACATACTGTAAACTAACTAATACTCCCTGCATTGCATACTAAAATTACACTCTCATTTGACTTATTTACACGTTTACTAGAAAAATATTTACCTTTTTGCATAATAAATTATATAAACAATGCCCGTACGTATAACTAACTAATATTCTATTCCATTCGATGGCGCTTTGATAATTTATGAGAATATTAAAGGGTTTGAATTGTATTAACAAATGCAGGACGATAAATTACTATAATTTTATTATGATAAATGATAATTATAAAGTTTATCAATATAATTTAATTTTTTTTTTTTAAATTCTACGTGAATGGTGTAAAATAATAATTTTACGGATTGTCTATATAATTTATTAATCTACTTCTAAGCTTATGTAGGATTTTTAATTAAGCAAATCAAACTGGGAGGTCTTAATTAAGATTAGTGTGAGCCATTATCTCAATTTATTATTTGAATCTTGTGAGAAATTTCATATATAGAATTTTACAATTGACATCAATTATCTGATTGAATTACAATAGTCTATAACCACAATAAGAAAGAATATAAGTCTCAAATAAAGTAAAATAAATAAAAACCTCACATGAAAATTAACCCGGGACGGACATAAAGGTCTTAGTATTAATTAACCATTAGATCATGTTATATGTAAGTAAATTAAAAATTGGACGGACGATGGACAGCAGCGGATCTATTAAGGGGCAGTGGGGTCAATTGACCCCACTGAGTTTTTAAATTGCTACAATATTAAGTTGCGACAGTACTTAATTTGAAAAATTATTTTTATATTTTAATTTTTATTTCTTATTTCATCTATGATACTTTTCCGCCATCACTTTATTGCATATTCAAAGTTAGTAGTTGCATATTTATTTAATAATTTAATCTTTACATATTACTATATTAGTAGCCGATAGTTTAATAAAAAAATTCGTTTTATTTAATACTCATAAAAATAGTCTTGTTTTACTTTATGTAGTTAATAGTAGTAGTAATTTTATTTGTTTTTATTTTAATTTGCATGACTAACTAAATTTTTATACCTTGGATGATGATACTAAGTATTTCATACTAATTAATTTTTTTTCATTTCGATATTAGTGCATAATTATTTTTTCTTTCATATTTACCTTCGTGTAAAATTTATATGTGATTCTTATATTAATTAAGAGATTTTGATAAATTATAGTTGATTTGTAAATTTTTTATAATCTATAATTGCCCATATTAATTATAGAAATCATTATTTTTTTAAAAGGGGAGGGAGAATAAAGTTAGGAATTAATTCAAAAAATAAGAAATATTTATTATGTTAGTATTTAGTGTATTCGAATTCGTAAGTAGTTTTTCTCATTAATAATTTTTGTTACTATTTATTAGTTTGCATATTTTAGTTAGTTAATCATCTACGCTCTATCTATTTCTAATTTGTTTGAAATATAAATTAAGGATATATTTAAAAATTGATCTTGTTTTTTGCTAAGTCACTTACAACTACTCATTTTTATCATATCAAGTTTTTTGGCGCCGTTAACGGGAACTAGAATTATTTTTTTCATTCCTTAATTTTTATTTATTCAAATTAGTTTTTAACTCTAATATTTTTTATTTTTACTTTTCAAGATTATCAAAGCAGATCAAATGTGTGAAAAGATAAATATTTTATTTTTGTGCTTTTTTGATACTTCGTATCTCTATTTAAAAAAAATAGTAGTATAGTTTTATTTTTATTTATTTTTAATTTTTTTATTGCTACTTAGAAAAATAATTGTCAGATTTATAAAATTATTAGATAAGATCTCTTAATATCTTGTTATATATAATTATTGATTATCCTTCGCGTACAATCTACATGGATGAAATTTTTTAAAAATTACTTGACTGACTTTAAAATTAATTAAATTAAATTAAAAATGAGGCTATCATATAACAATTTTAATGAATGAAATCTCGAAAAATATTATTATAAACAATATTTGATAATTATTTAATTTTTTATTTCATTTTATTAATTTTTTATTCTGAATTTTTTTTTTAAAAAAAATTTGACCCCGCTGAACTTTGGGGCTAGATCCGCCCCTGACGATGGAAGGATGGATGAAACTTAATTTATAAATATTTCTTATAACTATTGATTAAAGGATCGAGAGCGCAAAATATTTTATTACACCCGGTTGGGTTGTTCTATTCATACAATCTACTTGAGGGATATAGATGTTTGTTACTATATATATATATATATATATATATATCAAACAAAAAGTTAAGTTAAATTAATTAAACTTACAATAAAGAAATGCATGTTTTTGATAAATCGTAGAGTAGTACCTAAACACAAAAATAGGGTAAAATGATAATAATAATAATAATAATAATAATAATTGTTGAAACTTATGGCTCATATGATGTATATAACAGGTATTGGGAAGTTCTTGTAAAAGGCAAGTGCCGAGCAGAGTGAGAGAAGCGAAGCTGTTCGGGTTGGGCCGAAGGTTTACGATATGATACAATGTTACAAGAATATTCATGTTATAATGCGAATTAGATTTGAAATAAAAATAATGGTTATATATATTGTCTATTGTAAAAATTAAAACTATAAAAGTTCGTAAATAAAAACAGCTTCTCTCTTCGCTCCCGTGAACGTACCAAATTTTGAGAAACTATGTATATTTCTGTGTTGATTCTTTATTTTACTGTTGTGTGCGTGTGTGATCCAATCTTAACAATAATAATAATAATAATAATGATTAATTATTATGAATATATAAATTTTAAATAATAACTCCTCTATTTAGTGATAAGAGTCTTACTTAAATTCAAATTATTGTACTTATATATTTTACTAATAAAAAATAATTAAAAGTTCAGATACCATTAATGGTAAGAATATGAAAATTAATTAATATGACAAAAATTAAATAAATATCACGTGAAAATATGAGATGAAAGTAAGGAATAATAATTATGACATAAGAATAGTTTAAATCAAATATAGTTAATTTATTATTTTTATTTTTTAGGGCAGGCCGCATGGGTAGGACATTAAGCAGTGGACCTCATAGAGACTATTCATTTCTTTAGTTTATGCAAGTGCGCAACACATTAACAAACCTAATTAGTGGATTCTCCTCCATAGGCCCATTATTTTATTTATTTCTCTCTTTGTAGGTTAGTTTAAATTATAGGCCTCAAGTTTTGGACTCTCCTCCCATGTAGGCCCATCAGAGTAGCTTATTTATTTATTTATTCATTTCTCCAAAGACGTTAGGTTTAAATTTATATGACAAGTCTATATACACAATATTCAAATAGTATATTTATCTTAACTATTAAAAATATAGGACATGACACAAATTTTAATCTCATGCTTCACTTTTTAATGATTAAAATGAATGTAGTGTTTGAATATTGTGTACTTATACGCTAAATTATAGGGGGAGAGATGAAATTAATGATACTGGAAAAACTTGATTGATAAGAAAACAGTTTCAAAATCTTGATTAATAAAGAAACAATTTCAAAAATAAAATTTTGATTTATTATTATACTCTAATAATAGTAATTATAAAGTCCAGGGCTTGGTTTATAACTTTAGCCAAATTGTAAATGAAAAAGAGCAAAAACAAATCTGTCTAAAAAAACGAGCATTATTTGAAATTAATTTATTAAATTTTGAGACAACTTTATTTACTTTTAAAATTAATTTATTAAATTTTTACACAAATTTATTTTATTTTAAAAGCAATAAATTTTTAAAAAGAATTAAATGTAATGAATTAAAATTTTATATATGTTTGTTACCATATATATATATATATATATATCAAACAAAAAGTTAAGTTAAATTAATTAAACTTATAATAAAAAAATGCATGTTTTTGATAAATCTTGAGTACGTAGTAGTACCTAAACACAAAAATAGGGTAAAATGATAATAATAATAATAATAATAATACTAATAGAGTAAAATGATCTCCATAAGAAATTTAATTCCTTAGAAAATTAAAATATTTCATGTATAATAAACTTATATATATATTAAAATTATTACGAATATATAAATTTTAAAATAACAACTCCTCTATTTAATGGTATTAGAGTCTTACTTAAATTCAAATAATTGTACCTATATATTTTAATAATTAAAAATTCAGATACCATTAATGGCAAGAATATGAAAATTAATTAATATGACAAAAATTAAATCAAATATCACGTGAAAATATGAGATGAAAGTAAGGAATAATAATTATGAAACTAATAAGAATAGTTTAAATCAAATATAGTTTATTTATTATTTTTATTTTCTGGGGCAGGCCGCATGGGATAGGACAGGACAGGACATTAAGCAGTTTGGACCTCTTCGAGCCTATTCTTTTCTTTCGTATGTGTAAGTGCGAAATCCATTAACAAACCAAATTACTGGACTCTCCTCCTTAGGCCCATTATTTATTTATTTCTCTCTTCGGTGGTTAGTTTAAATTACAGGCCTAAATTATTGGACTCTCCACCCATAATGGCCCATTAGTCTACTTTGGTTGTTTGGAAGTGTGATTTTTTTTTTTTTGGTTAGCTTATATGTACATTCATATCTCATATACTTGAATATGAATAATATGGATTTTGAGATATTTAAATTTGTGGTTTAAGGTAATTAGACTTCTTATGATTCCATGCATACCATTAAATGTATGCTCTGATTTTTTGACATATATTGAAGTGGATATGATTCTCGATTAATTAGGCAAAATCCGGCTAGGGCAGGTTAGCCATTGCTTTGAATTTGATTTCTCGGTAGATCTTTTTCTCTAGCAGTATGTTTTGAATTTCAAGTGGTAGTGCAAAGGTTGTCCTCGGAAGGTTATCACAGTAATAACAGTAGTATACATCGCTTTAATGTTATTTTTGTATCATAACAAGCTGATCACAAATTAGCCGCACATGATCTCTTTTAGTAGCTTGATTTAGTAACCTCTTATATGTTAATACGATATGGTATTAATAATAATAGTGTACTTCCCTTTAGACAGTGACATACATAGAGACCAAAATAGCTGATTTCTACCTGTAAGTTGTGGTTGGGGTTTGATCTCTGTATAAAGAGAAAAGAAGGGTAATTTTCTGTCTTGACTTTTGAGTGATGTCTAATGCTCCAGACTTATTTCGCTATAAATACTGGGCTTTTGACCGAGTATACAATTTGAAATAGATATAGTGTTGAGTACAACATGATTTCGTAGCTCCCAGGGTACTACTGTGAGAACTTAGAAGTAATGTTACGGTAAAGGATCATGATCTAATGTTGACCACCTATGGCTAGAAGTCTAAAAGGGGATTTGGCAAAACTCTGGTGAGCACAGATACTGACCACATATATATATATATATATATGCTCAAACCATAATCATATGGGTTGGGTCAGATGCTTTAACATTCTCTATATTACTCCTAAAAGTAACATAGTCTCAACAACTTGGTGGCCAGTCATTTGTAGCAAGTTATTTTCCTACCCATCTCTAATCAGTAAAACCTATAATGAAGTGTCCATGGCTTATGCAACTACTTTCCCTTTATTTCTGGAAGGATCATTTTGAAGTCACAAAAGAATGGTGCCTTTGCATTCCTCACATAGCTGTCGGAACTACAACTATAGTACAGTACTGTTGTCATGTTGAATACTTTTGATGTTTAAGACTTAGAATATGACCTATTTGGATGAATTCTGAAAAACTCAAGTATTGGCCAGCCACCTGAAGTCTGCATACCTGATTGAGAAGTTTACTTACAGTAAAAATCTGGTAATGATGAATGCAAATATGCCCATGTATGTTTTCTGATGATGGTTTTCTTATTTGGTTACCTTAAACCGTTGACAGTGGTGTGAATTTGATCATGTTATGCTTTTGGTATAGGAATATGGATGGACCAACTGGCGGTGGAGGCAGTAGTGGCGAGATGTAGCTATACAACTACAAGGTTGGAAAAACTATAGGTCATGGTTCATTTGGCAATGTGAAAATAGCAGAACACGTACTAACTGGCTGTCATGTGGCTATCAAAATTCTTAACTGCCACTAAATGAATGACGCTCAAATGAAGGAGAAAGGTAGACCGTTTGGTTTAACTTCATACGAATATCTCTTTTGATTTTTCATCTCTGGTGTGATTTTTGACTTGGTGAAATTGACTGTTGATTTCATCCAAGTTGACATTGTGTTGTGTTTTAACTTGATGTTATGCTATTGCAAAAGGAGATATTCTTCAGGAAGGGATTTGACTTGAACCAGTTAATTCAATCACTTCAAAACAGAATACCAAATGAAGTATCTCTTTTCTCTTACACATGGCCTGAATTTTTTTTTATTTTCTGATTCATTTGCTCTTAATACTGCAATCTGTTTCAGGCTACTGTTGCATATCATTTGCTACTTGACAACCGATCCTCTGTTTCCAGTGGCTATCTTGGAGCTGAGATGTCCATGGTGCGTACATGATTTGATGCATTTTATGAGTTTCTTATTTAATAATATATAAATATTTACGCGGACTCCCTGCCCATTACTTCCTGCATTACTTAGTTTAGTTATTCCTCAAGAAATACTTTTAGTAACATCTGCAATCGTTAATATCCATTGCTATGCTTTGTAATATTTCCACCATCTAGTATTCTAGAAAATTGATGTTGCTTTCTACTAGCCTGTATATGTTCAATATCCATTGCTATGCTTTGTAAAACTTTTATCTGGTTGAATGCCATCTGTTTTATACTTTCAATTAAATTGGGCAAGTAAATAAGCATTTTTATCTAATAGACCTTATACTGGAACTTGATTATGTTCCCTCCAGGAGTGTGGGTCTGCTGGTATTTTCAGGGATGATGTTTTACATGGGACTGTTGGGCACAATTTTCCTGAGAAAGCCAGTTGCTAGCAGAAGTTGCCAAGTGAGAGCAAATGGTATCTGGGAATACAGGTCTTTGTTGTTTGATTTTATTCTGTGATGGATAATTTAAACAGTCCAGAAACCTTACGAATTCAACTCACTCAAAGATTCGCTAATATTTTAGTTTTACTTGACGATTTGGTATGCTTCATGAATTATTTCAATGTAATAAAATTTGTCAAATGATTAATGTTGGGTTCCATGTATTAGATTAAGGCTTGGGCTGGGCTTTCCATTCAGCATTTTATTTCTTTCATAAACCAAGTATTGGACTCTCTTGGGGCTTGGGCTTTCTTTTTAGTATAGGCCCATTTACAAGTTGAGGCTTTGTTTTGTTTTTGGTCCTACCCTCTTCCCAACATTTGTATACTCATATATATAGAGGATTGCATGGGAGTGGAGGCAGATATTATTATTAGACCGCCATCACGAATTGTATATTCAGAACCAATATTTTCCAGCAAAAAAGCTCTCTGATATTTTTGAGAAAGTTTGTAAACACTTGACCATCCATCACTAAAATTATTCTCTGATTTGGGATTTTTTCCCAGTTGTGTTTCTAAAAGGATACTCGTGTCTCAATAATATTTTCTCCTGTTTTATTGGTGTTTGACGTTTAATTTACTTGGTTGTTTTGTGATTTTCAACGGGTTATAAAAATTGGCGTTAACAATTAATTTCTAAAAATTTCAATTAGTGATATGATAATAGCGAATTACATAAAATTGCCTCAACCTTTATATGAAATATTTGGTGGAAAGGTAATCAATAATACTTGTTCATTTTCTAATCAGTCTCCAACCCCTCCGCATGACTTGATGATGCAGGTCCTTGCAACCCTGAAAGAATTGAATGTCTGCTGGAAAAAAATTGGCCACTATAATGTTAAGTGTGGTTGGATTCATGGGTTTTGTCATCCTAAAAGAAAAGCAAGCAGTTTTGGGGGGAGTCTACCATTGTGAAGTTTGAAATTCAGGTTCGTATTTATCTCTATTTTGTTTTACTCGTCACTAATAGAAGCAATCATTCTTCATATGGATCTGCAAGACTGGCATACACATGCCTTAGCAAGACGACGGGCAAAAGTGGGTTGGGTTGGGAGGTTTTCAATTCCGGGTGGATGTTGTTGCGTTCAGAAGATTAGGAATAAAAGTTACTAGTCAATCATCAAATAGTAACATAGAATATGGGATTTTCAATTTCATCTTTGAGGGGTAACTACATGGTAACAGGATTAGAAAAGGTGTACATTCTGATATCTTTCTTGTGAATCCGTTGGTATGCATTTTGGTAATGTGTATGCATGCAACTGAATTGAATTGAAGAAGAAATCACGAGAAACTGATGCAATAGTTTAAGCCTAATCCTTTGTTTCTCTTCTTAGATTTTTGTGCAGTTTTTACGATGCAATTGGATAGTAGAGATACATAGGCAGCCAGAGAAATAGATATATAATAGCTAGAGGAACTGGTATCGCATGTTGTATGTATATACAAATTTCAGAGCAGTCCCATATTCTCAGGGTTCTTGTAAATATTAGATCGAATTCCTATCGCCGACGGTTATTTTCACTCTTGGTATCAGAACCCATGAGTGCATTGCTTGGTACCACAACTTGACCTCCGCGAACCATCTCATTTGGGAATTCTATACATCTTATAAAAAAAAAACTAATTAATTTAATAGCACTTTAATTATTTATTTGCAAAAAATAATTAGTTTCCAAAATTAAAATTAACAGAGAATTTTATCATATTGTATTAGGAAAGTAATATATATTGCAAATTTATGTATAAACTTTTTTAAAATGAATAAATATTAGTGCTAACTCTTCTATAAAGGTGTATAGTCAGATATATGTATTAGTCTTATGTCGGTCATATAGAACCAATGTTTATAAACCTCGACCGAACTGGCGGTCCGACTGCAGTTCGATCGAAACCAATTGGCACACCGGTCTTGTTTTGTCAAAAAAAAATAATTTTCAGCGATCCTGTCAAAAACTGACTAAACAGATGATCAACTGATAAAACCGGTTTTAAAGTGTGTTTTTTTTTTCTAAAAATATTTTTTCTAATATTATAATATTATTTTATTATATTTTAACTTATAAAAATTTAGATATTTTAAAATTTTATTAATTATTATTAATATTTTTTTAATATATTTATGACATCACCAGTTCAATAATAATTAGACTAATAACTCATTCACCTGATAATCTTTTCGATACCGATACGACTATACGAGTTTACAAACATTAAATAGAACACCAGCACAGAAAAAGGGTTGAGACGTCTTTAAAGTATCTCGAATCAGTATAGATATCATTCTTTTGACAGTAACATTTTCAATCCGTATCGAAATCATCCAATTCCATGTAATCATCCTTATGCCAAAAATTAAAATGAGAAGACACCTGTATCATTAAATATTGTTGCACTCTGATTTGCATCTTAGTTTATCGAACCAAGACACCTAAGTGCTTGGTTAATAGTATTTTTATCAACTTCATATATTTAATATTATGACATAAGTTGCCCTCGACGCATAAAATACATCTTTCATAAACTAACTACGGAACTCTAATATTCCATCAGCTCGTATTTAAGTAGATTGCTTCTTTTAAAAAAAATAATCGCATTGCTTCTAAATTAAAAATGACTCATTCAATCATATTGAATTCTCTTTCATCTGGACTTTGCTTTTCATCAAGATTGTCTCTCAGACTCTCGAAATCTGCTCTTTACTCAACTCCACTTCGTATGTTGAAGGAGTAGAGGACATTATTGTGCTGCGTATTTACTAGCACAAATAGACTATTTATATTGAGTCTTATCCCTACACAGCTCATTTAGCCTAATGTGCTCACACGAGACTTTTAAGTCCAATAGACTTGGGTTTATTGACTTGTCACTTGAAATACTAACTAGTTGTCATATTTAATATTAATTTATATGGTAATTACATTTTTCAATAGAAACCCTACTGTACGATTCTATTATGAATTGTAATCTTATTAAAAATGTGTTATTATAAAATACAAGGCGAACAATATAGATACAATAATACAATATTCTAACCTATTAAATACTTCTTACTTCCATTGTTAACTCATCTTGAAATATATTCTTACTCTCACACTGAAAGTATTCTTCCGTCCAAATCGTCAAGTACTTTCTGACAATTGTTTTTGTGGAGGTTCAACGTACAAATCGATAGTTGAACGTGTGAACAAATTCGAGCGTTAACAGTTATTATTGCAATCTGCAACCTTGTTCTTCTGCTTTCATATAAAGGAGCCCACGTCTTACTCTCTGTAGATAAAATTCATAAAACATGTCAAAAGGTACGTGAAAATGAATACTACTTTTAAGTTGGCTTGAGGCATCAGTAATGGAAACACAGTTTCCCCTCCAAAATTTCAATTTCCTAGCATATTTATCTTTACTAATTATATAACTTTGGGGAGAGCAAGTTCACTTCTTACTAGGTTATCGCAAAACGCTCTTAAGACTAAAACGGTCAAAGGATATTGTTACTTCATTCAGTAATGAACTTGAGTAAAATGGTGTATCGCCTTTAAAAATAATATTTAAAACGCTTTACTTCTGCATTAAAAAACATTTGGATGTGCACAGGTACATTCTTTTTGTTATCTATATCACAAAGAAACATAACTATGAATAATTCTATCAAATTAATTTTAGATCTCCAGGACTAGGAGTTATAACTCCCAACAGAATTGTCTGCAATCACCTTATAAAGGAATCGATAGAAAGAGAATTTTTAGAAGGAGCTAGATTTTTGGCATAATCATCTTAAATAGGGTTATATAAAAAAAATTCTTTTCCATTCTTTTTTTGACCAAAATAGAAGAAGAAGAAAAAAGAAGCTAACTTAAAGTGAAAGGCTGATTGTAGGACACCCATATGTAGAGGGGCAGATCCATTAAGTACATTGACCATTGTCCATTAGAAGAGGGAGCTTCATAACGTAAATAGCTAGTATTGTTGGATTCTTATGACATAAAGACTTTAAATAATTTCTAAGAAATAGCCTGGGAATCAGAATTTTTTTTTAATCATAGAAAGGAAGTACATATGAATATGCTACTTTTTTTTAAATAAGAAACAAAAGATCATTGATAAGGTGATTAATTAACGGATATCACAATGCAATTATATAACTAATTACTAATAGCTCAATTATTTTAGTTATGGGATATCCTAATAAAATAATCAAGTATTAGATGCTTGGCTGTAATATCAAAGTGCATGGTCCTAAATTATTATTCTATGCTTATTGGCCGAAGAATTGGTATGAACACAATGTGACCAACTAGTAACAAACTGCCAATTTGAAACTTTAAGAATTATAGAACTGGTACCTCATTTGTATCTCTTATACGAAGGAGTTCCAATCTTTCTGATGGTCTTCGATTTGTTAGGGTTGCAAGCTGCATCCAGGTATTACATCAGCCGCAGCTTATAGGAATCAAATTTAGGCCCAACCATTAAACTAAAAAGCGAATATATATGCATACCCAGAAACTGAAGCGCTCAGGATCCCTTGTTGTGGGTATCAACCCTTCAGCTTTAAAGAGTTGTGCAAGTCGTACTTGATCTGCAGAAAAAAAAAATCTCACTATCAGCAAAAATAAAAATGATTGTGTAGATGCAAACAGATAGAAGTTCATAGGTTCCTCCAGCAGCAAAACAGAAGCAAATACCAGCAAGGCACAAGTATATTCAAAGGTGCCAGTTTTACACATCACACAGCTTTGTAGTTTACTCTCATTCAGATGCCTACCAGACTATGCATATTCAGATTTATTTATTTTTTTCCTTTTTTTTTTTTTTTTTTTTAGGGGGGGGGGGGGGGGGTGATTTGATTTCAACAGGTGTAGTGAATCAATGTGGATCTCATGCTTAAGACCACAAGTTAGGATGAACTCCTTAAACTTTGAAGCAAAGATTATCCCTAAGCAACATGTGATCGCGACACAACACACATGAGGGAAACAATTAGTGGCTGCTATCACATCTGAACATTTAAGACCTACTTCTTGAATGAAACATTTACAACATTATACCCTATGTTTATTTACATGAGAAAGGAAAAGAAAAAAGAAAGATGAATATGATTATAAACTATATCTTTTCCTGATACTACTTTACCTGTTAAAAGCACTGGAAAATCCAACATTTTAAAATAGACTTTCATATAATAATCTTCTTTAATGTTTTACCTCCTCGTGCTGCCTCTTGTGCCGCCCTCATCCATGATCGAGCATATGCTGCTGCCTTATTTATCATATCCTGTAACTATAAGCTTCCATAAATTAATCAAAACATCTAGGTGCTTATTAAAAGAGATACTGCCATTTGTTTAGCACTGTGCAAACAACATGTATGGCTATCAAAACAGTTCAGCCATTGATTACAGGATGTACTATATGCCAAAGCAAGCACCAGGGGTATAAACAATTGAGAGATCAAAGCAACCCTCTCTGACACTTGTGTGTTTGAATCCCCCATTTATTCTTTTAAACAGCATTACCAGGGTAGAGACTTTCAACTGCAAGCCCTGTGTTTTTTTTTTAATGCAATATCTATAAATGCACAAGTAATTACTAGATTAAAAAACGTGAATGTAGATGCTAGATAAAAGGTAGATAAAATACAAAAGAGAATTTGAACATTTAAAAGCATACAAACATTAGTTAGAAGTTAAAAGAGTATGTTAAATATTTGATTTATATTTAATGTTGCACGTAGAACTGAAAAACAGGATATAAGTAAATAGCAAACTAGAAACCAAACCACCGAGACACCAAATATTCTACCTTGGGTTTAGAGGGACATACTCAAGTCACTCTTTTTTTTATGCTGTGAAGAAATTTAATAAACACGTCTTAAGTGACAACCCCCAAAAGTAAATGCTCATCTATGAATTATTCTGATATGCCTCATTGTTTCTTATGCTTCTTAGAAAATTAAACAGAACACACAGATTTAAACCAAAATAGCAGTACACTTACATCTAATCTCTCTCTTGTTCCTTCTGCTGGGCATATATCCTGTACCCATTCAATTTCAGCAACTCGGTACCTTCAAAAATCGTAGAAAAGGCATAGAGAAGATTAAAAGACCAGACCAAATACTTGATAATTGACAGGTAATGGTAATAAAACTAACCCATCTTGATCCCAATTTCGAAGGATGCGGCATCTCCTGCGACTTTCAACCTGAATAAAATTTTATCTTTAAATGAATAGAATATCACTTGACTTATCAAAACATGGCTATAAGATGAAATGAAGTTCATACAAAGAGTTACATTTTAACGGAAAATGTTTTATGCACAAGATTTAGTTTCTTTCTCCTTTTTTATTTTTATTTTTTTTGTTAAAGTTCTTATTTTTTCCCCTTTGTTGAATAGTCCAACATAACCTTTATACACTGACCAATTCTACCATTGAAACCAGCTTTAAAAGTAAAAAGATGGTGAACTTACTGCAGTACACCTTATGTTTGTCAGTAGGATGTCTTGATAGAACTAATCACATACATTGTATGATGAACCTGCCTACTAACTAAACTGAAGACATTGAAACTTGAAAGAAAAATACAACATTCTCACAATTTGGTTGCTTCTTGTCACCGTCTTAGCAAAGATTCTTCGAGATTAGCTATTTCATGAGCCAAATGGTGGCTACTCAAAGTCTCAATGGTATTGTTGGAAGCAGCAAAAAAAAATGTATTAAAAAAATTGATGCTTCCTACATTCTTTAGAGGGAATACGTGAGTTGCAATCAACAGTATATCAAGTTATCGGATTGATATTGCTACTATTATCAGTTTCCAAAGCTGCTTTTCCTCTCTCTTCACTGAAGTACCAAATTTGAAGACTAAATCTCTCTTTGTTACTAAGACTTTCTTTGCTTGAGATTTACAAATCTTTTGGTGTGATAAGTAATTGGAGGCCTTTGAAATAATAAGGACACATACATAGTAAGAAGTCACCGCGGCTCATTTATATGCGAATAAGTGAATAACAATAAAAAAGAAATCAGTTATCACTTGGGAAATGGCTCAAGAAGAATCAAGTGACTCGTTACGAAAATAAGAACATAATATTTACCAAAAAACAAAAGAAGTTAAACTTGTGTTTGACAAAAGTGGAGGGCTTTCTTCATTATAGATGTTATGCAATTAGATTTAAAGTACCCCATTAGTATTTTACCGTAATTAAAGAGGACGAGATATCCATTATATAAACTAAGGATTTAAAAAATTGGTAAGATAAACAGTAATGAACAAATGTGCATCATTACTCGTAACATGGCACACAGGAAAGAATCAGCACATGCAAAAGGTAATAGGTATGGACATAAGCAAGATGGCATATTTATAACTCACCTCTAGAAAGAAACGTCCGTCTGGAAGTGGTTCACAACTACATAAAATGAAACAGATATCTAATCACTGCAAATCCAAGTAGCATCAGCAATAAATAGCAGAAAAAGAATACAAATCAAATAAAATATCATAAGGAATAAGGAAAACCTACTCCGTAATCTCCACTTCACAAGCAAAATCAGCTACTAAACCTGTTGTAGAATCAATGACAACCTGCACAGCATTCGTAGATAGGCCACAGACAGTAACGGTGAGAGGATGCCAGAATATCCAATCTACGTTAATGAGAAAAAGGTGAATGAAAAAGAAGTGGCAATATATTATACCATTCCCATTCTTCGATTTCCTTCCATTATCCTCCTCACCTGCCATTCAGTTAAAAAGCAAAAGAATGAGGTACCATAAAATAAAAAAAGTACACTCATGAAGAAAATTAATTTCAGAAAGAAAAGTTATAATCATAAAGAGAGAGACATTTTACTCAAAGATTCAAATTAAGACTTTGATTAAAAACTAAATGATTTAATAGGTTGCAAAAAATCGAGTTTAGTACAATTGGAAGTGTTTAAGTTAGATTAAGTTATGAACTGATACGTTTTCATATACTAAATGGGATATGTGCTTAAAAAGTCAGTCTGCACAGTGAAAGTAAAACTCACGTGTTTGGAACTTTAGACATGTTGTAATGTGGATGACTATATGATGAAGTTCCATACATGCATGTAAAAATAAACATACTGGGAAACTACAATCATTTATCCTTCGTCTTTCTAATCAAGTGCAGACTCACTCAAGTTGTTGCTACAGGTTTCAATAGATTATTTATTGCTCTGGCTCATTCTTGTTGAGGCTACATTTTTACGTCATGGCCAATTTAATGCATCACAGTAGCACATATTTGGCAGAGAAGCATAAAAAGAATTATTTAACAAACATAATGATCAAATGAATGATCTTAAACCATAAAGCCAAGACATCTGCTACTTAATTTTACTACAAAAATATGTAGCAACGAAATAAGGAAATTAGCATCACAGTTGAACAACTCGCCATAAGTCTATATCGGGCCTCAAAAATATTGAGTTGTAACTTCTGGCATGGTAGGACAACATCCATGACGAAAAGAGGCATCAAATCAACGCCCAAGTTTGTCAAACTGTTATGCTCCAACTTCCTTTCAGCATACTCCTCTGGAAAGCTCTTTTGTATGATGTTGTTTAATGTAACACTGGAATAAATAAGCAGACATTATATAAGATTGGTTACATAGTTCAGTACTTTAGTGTCAGGAAATAAAAAAAGCAAACACAATATAATATTGATAACTTAGACGAAAATTTTCATTTATAAGATGAGTATTGTTTGATATGCCCATGACAATATGTGATACCAATTAGCATCTATAAATACAACTACACTACAAGCATATATATATATTTAATATTTACAGATTTTTCTATCCAAATAAACCCTTTCTTGAGCTCAAGGCTCCAGGTATCTCCAGACTCTAGAATGTCGCAAGGTTCTCAGAGCTTTCCAAGACACAAAGAATTATGTAACATTTCATCTAGAATTTGCAGTCACCCCATTGAATCATTCTTTTCCGCTTCTCTCACAAATTCATTTAGGCTACCCAAACCTCCAAAAAGTGCTAAGAGTTGCACTATGGCTTAGAAGTATGGTCCTCTTCTCCTCCCACGATCAAAAGATTTAACTAGAAGAAACAATGCTCAATCTTGTAATCTAATTTTTGCAAACAATTACTCCAATGTAAGAACTCACCTGATTGAACATGTTCTAGGGCTAATAAAAAGAACTGTTCGGCACAACGGGCATCTGTTACCTAGCATTTATGATTAAGCGTCAGAGAAAGTCAAGAATTATTACGATGTTTAATCTAAAAAATGAAAAGAGTGATTGAGAAAGTACAGAACTCACATCGGTCCATCACTTGAAATAAACAAGAACGGCAGAAGGAGTGTCCACAAGGAGTTGTAAGAGGCTCATACAGCAACTTCAAGCAAAGAGTGCAATCAAAGTCATCACTACGGTGAGGTATCCCATGACTTCTCCTCCCAACTATACTAGTTGTTATTCTTGCCAGATTCTGAAGAGGAATGCTACAATTCACCAAAAAACAAAACAATTATGAAGTTATATGTTAAATAATTGCATAGCCAATAAATTTTTAAAGAATCAATAAAAGTTGTGAGTGCAATGTAGGATCATTAATAATATAAATAATGCAAGTTTTATCTTATTAAAAGGTTATGATGCAAAAGCTAACATAATAGCTAAAAACCAACTAAAGAAATCAACCTTTTTACAATAAACTAATTGGTGAGTATTTCTTATTTTTTCTGACATATTCAAATGTGTGGATATATATGGGTATCATTTACTAATCCAATTTGATGTGGGATAATAGATATGGGGAGGAGAGAGACTACTTGGAATTTCTCCCAGTAGAATGGTGGATTGGTAATAACAGGAAGTTACCAATTCAATTATCAATATAGTCTTAAAACTTACCATCAGGGGAATATCTTTCCATGGTATAAGGGAAGAATTCCAAATTGTGTTTGAAAGACTGTATGAGAAGTAAAGTCTTCCTCACTTGGTCATACTATACATTTTAATTGATATATCAAAATAAATAGATGGGATAAGCCTATGGCAATATTACCTTAGCGGATCAACCTGGAGCCCTGAGAGAATTACATCATGGGCCAGCTCAAACCTTTCTAACTGCCAAATCATATTAAGGTGACGGTTAGTTTATGTAAGATAATGTCCACTCAGTAGCTATGATAAAGAAATAGTCAAGCAAAACGCATGAAAACCACATATACAACTTACTAACAATATAACCAAAAATTAAAAATTTTTTTTTTTTTTGAAAGAAAAAAACCTAACAAGAATTCATTTCAATATGACTAGTCAGTTCAAAATTTTCAAAAGAAACATAAATAAGGTGCAGCTTGTCAAACTTGTAATATAACAAGCGAAGAAAACCATAAAAAGATCAAATGCATGAAATGAGCAGAGGGAAAATGTTATAAAGATAATATTACCACAACACAATGATTTCTATAAAGCCTAAACCCAAATTCAGGGTTCCCGACAGGTACAGGAGTTCATTCTTTTGGTAGAGTCAACCAAACCTCATAACTGCCTCAAATGGAATTGAGTGGATAACTATCAAACCATCCCAATTTTTACCCCCAATAGATTCCAAATGTTCCTCTAAAACAATATCATTTTGAATTTACTTTTGTGCCAACTAAAACTCATCCATTGTACATACTCTAGAAAGAACTACTCAAATTGAAGAAAGCTTACCATGGAAAAAAGGCATTCTTTAAATTATAGCAGCTCAGAATGTAAGGGCGGCTCTTCAAGAAAGTAAAAATCTAATGATCTGTAAATCTAGTGGAACCAAGCTAGAAGTGAACACAACATAAACCTGGCTTAAAAGTAAAAACCATGCAATGGCACAAGCAAGCTATCTTAGGATGATTATAGCACTGTTACATCAGAAAAATTAAAAGTAAACCATCTAAACAGCATTTAAGTAAAATGTGCTTAGTTCTACATACTGAAAGCGACAAACATTGGGGCTCACGAGAAATTAAATTAAAAATGCTTACTTATGCTACTAAAACCATGTAATAAGGATTTGGACAAATTATAGTAGGTCAGTATCTACGATGTAGGATTCTGAGTACAATCTGGTTTTTCTTACCAAAATGAGTGCATCAGCCTTCAAAATGTAAGGCATTATTGAATTACTTTGAAAGTTCATCACCTTCTCAGCATCCTTCAGTGCAAGCTGAAACAACAAGTACAAGCATGCTGCTATAGTGTAAATACTTGTCATGCAGTACAGCAGTTGGAAAAGGATTCTTTTACCACTACCAAAAAGAGAGAGAGAGAGAGAGAGAGAGACATACTCCAGCATGTATTGTCGGATCAAGCCCACTCAACGGTCTATTTTCAGAATCTGATGAACTTCTTTGTACCAGGAATTGGCAAATCCTGGTAACAATTTAAAACAGATTACTGTTAACAGCGCAAAAATATGATTAGAATAGGTATTCATCAAATTTAGATGACGCATGCATGCAGCACTGATGGCGTATAAATTGCTATCAAGACTTCACCTGAGATAAGCAGCACATCGGTTGCTAAGAATAACAGGATGACATGGTTTAATGTTATGAGCTTTTGAGTAACAATTGATCGCCTGACAAGAAATATGATCTATCAGCTATAAAGAGAAGGAAACAACACTTAAGTGACAAGTGATAGCAGAAACATTGCTTCATTTTAGCTGAAGTGACAAGTGATAGCAGAAACAAATAAATATGTGCTGAAACAGAATAAAATTAGATGAAAATAAAAATTAGATGAAGCAGTTGCTGCACCATCTCTGCTAAAAAAATTACTTACACCAATATACAAGCAGCAACTTAAGAGTCTGGCCTTCAATACAATATTAAACCTTTATGCTTTCCCACAATATAAAGATTCTTTGCAGAAATAGAATTATAGCTTTATCATCAACCCAAAAAGATAAATATGTACAACTAGTAAATTACATAATACCCACACAAGACATCCCAGCAAAAAAAACACAGAGAAAAAGAATCCTCAAAATAATAAAATGAAACCCACTCCCTCTCTACATTAACTTTAAAGGCTTAATCAGCAAGCACTCAAATGAGTTGTAAAGACTTACGTACACAATGTGATACCCAGAAAAAATATTCATACATTGATGCAAATGATGAGAATAGAAAAGGAAAGAAAAACACAAATAGTCATATTCCATTGGGCTACAGATTAGCATCAAGTCAAAAGATTTTTTAGGTACCAGAAATCAAAAGATGGGGAGGCTAGGGTTGCACATGATGGATTACTGTAGCCCCCTTTTAATCGCACGATCTAACCGATAAAAAAAGGCCCATTAATTTTAGAGTCTTAGATTAAATTATTTATGTCATTGCTTCTTTATAAATTACACAAGAAAAAAAAGTAACAAGTATCCGACCAGAATTAAACTAAACAGCCATGGAAGTAATGAAAAAAAAAATACTCAAAATAGTCCTGAGCAGTAAGAATTTTACCTTTTCAAAACGATTTTCACGGAATGCTTTGTTTCCGATCTGCATAAGATCATACAGATGACTAAATCTTTCCCATGACATGGTATCTTCTTCATTCATCTGCTTTTCAATTCAACTCAATTCAATTTAATTCAATCCAATCCAATTCAATCTCTCTCTCACTCACTAAAGTCTAAATTCAACAAATTCGCAAGTTCAAGAAATAAGTACAGTAGCCGTTTGTGGAATCTTTGCCAACAAGAAAGTACAGATACTATTTTTAGATCAATTACTTCTATTAACAATCCGTCAAGTTTTTAAAGCCCAAAAATTACAAAATTCAAGAAATTTCCATTACTTCTACTGCATTTTCCAATAAACCAAGCAACAGGAAGAAATTCAAAGAAATTACCCATACGAAATCTTCTACTTCGTCTACCCCCTCCAAACTCAATCCAGAGGCCGAAGCTTCACTCGACATTCTAGAGAGAGAAACTTAGAGATAAATTCTTTCGAAAGAAGATGAAGAATAATCGAGCCGGAGGGGAATAGATATGGGGAGTAGATAAACGACGTCGTCAAACTGTGGAACGGCAGGGAAGCATCGTGTTCTTCCCTATATCCTTCATTGCATATACGGACCTCATTCGTTTACGTGTTTTTTCACTTTCTCTCTCGTTTTTTCACTTTCTCTGTCTCTCTCTATATATAAAACGGACCTCATTCGTTTACGTGTGGGAGTAATTCAAGTATTTCTTATAGAATAAATATAAGATAAATACCATTATTAAGAAACGGTCTAAATTAAAATAGTAAAAAATATCATTTTCTATTATTAACGGCGAACGAGAGAATTAAAACGGAAATTATCTGTTATTAATAATAACAAATATAACTTATCATTTAATATCATCCGTTATTATTATTAACAGATATTTTAGTCATCTGTTATTATTAATAGCAGACGATGCATTTTAATTTTTTAATATCAATCGTTGATCTTATAATAAATGGGATGAATGTTATTTGTCTTATCTTATTTTATATCAAATATTTGTTATGAATTATTATTATTAATAGAAATAATAGATAAATTATATATGAAATTAATATTTTTATAAATAAAAGTGATAGATAAGTAGTAGTGACTTTTTTCTCTCTCTCTCTCTCTCTATGTCTGTGTATGGCAATTTTCTATCTCTATATCATTTTTATGTGGAGGGAATGAGCGAGAGGGAAGGGGAGAGTGGTTTAGAGCTTTCGTTCTCAAACAGGTCCCTAAAACTTCCAACACTCATTTTCACAGCATGTGTTTGTCCAAACAGTGCATGTGCCTGTTGGATGCGTAAGATTAATCTAAGGAGTTTGTTAAATCGAGTATAAAAGGAAAGTACGAGGGCGCGTATTGACCACGTTTCAGTTGGGATCATTATGCTTATAATGGTATTGTTAGAAATTTAAAATTTTCCAATTTTTATGCGCCCGGAGTTAATTTTGTTGTCAAATAGACTCAAATATGTAATTATACATAATAAAAAAATTATCTTATAATTAAACAATTATTTATGCTATTCATATACGTATTACACCTGTCTTTCATTTTTTCCTCTATTTATTATCTATTTTCCTTTTATATATACCAGCTAGATTTAACGAGTAGGAACTGAAAAGCATGCATGTTTCAACAATATTTTCCAATATTGTTACATGCATTTTCATCGGGAGGCTTATAACTAAGGTAATTTAATAAATAAATGAAATTGACTAGCTACTTACATATGCGTACATGGCATACTGGGAGTATATAACTAACTAATTAACTATATATATATATATAGTTGTGTGGTAATTGATACTATTATTAATTCTTCTTGTTGTGGGAGGAAGTTAAAAGTTGAAGGAATTTAAGAATGAGCTGGAGCCAGCCAGAGGAGCTGAGAAGATGAGCATTTTTAGCTGCTAGACTATTTTATAGATTATATTTAGTTTACATGACATCAACAAATATTTTTTAGTCTTCAATCATTCTTCTACTTTCTTATTTGAATATAATTAAAAGTAGAGTTTATGGATTATCAAATTTCTTGATTTATTCTTTTTGATATTTCAAATATAGTCCTAGACTATATTTAGTCTAACTGTTAGAGAAAAAAGATAAATTGTAGACTATATTTAGTCTAGAATTATATTGCTGTAGATAGCCTTAGTAGAGAATTAAAGAAAGAAATTAAGAA
The DNA here is from genome assembly GCA_947179155.2 of Hedera helix. Taxonomy (NCBI): domain Eukaryota; kingdom Viridiplantae; phylum Streptophyta; class Magnoliopsida; order Apiales; family Araliaceae; genus Hedera; species Hedera helix. The sequence goes on from OX359275.1 coordinate 43,425,135, forward strand.
TGGCCGTGTGCATACATTGTCGATGAAACCAGTGACTGACCGACCGTCCGTCGAAACTGAGGGAACCCAAATCTTACCAAACACCAAAAACAAAACAGCATGAACCTCTCGATCTCTCTCCCTCCGTGACATACTCATCCATCTTTCAGGGGTGGAAACAAACCAAGATAAACGCCACTCCTTTATTCCCCAAAACGTACAAAACAAGATAAATAATACTACTACTCCCTTAATTATTTATGCAGACTGCAAATATTGTTTCATTAGGAGAATCAAAATAGGAGATACGAAATTGTCTACTAATTACATAAGATTTTTTAATATATAAGTTTGGTAATATATATATATATATATATATATATTAAAAAATATAAAAATAAGTTTGTTTTTATCAAGCTTATAAATAAAATATATAGTGTCGTAGACTATATATTAGTACTTCCCATTACCCTAGATATATATCTCCATAAATAAATAAAAAAAGATAATAATATCTCTTCCATATTGTAAAATTACTATTAGCTTTTGAGAATCAATTTAAAATTCAACATTGAGATGAATCATAAAAATTATGAAAAAATATAAAACTTACAATGAGTAATACTTTTTAGATAATTTACGATAGTCGTCATTAATTGTATTGACTAAAATTAAAATAATTTGTGTCGATTTTGAGTTTAAATTGTCTTAAAATGTCTTCAAAAATTATAAGATCATTATTGACTTAAGAATAATAATTGTGAAGAATTTAAGAAAAAAAAGTGAAAAATATTATGACCAATTTTTCGGACCAAGTTTTAATATTAATAAAAACATAAAAAGTGTTATTTTCACATGTTACTCAAAACTCAAAAGAATGAGGGAGACTCTAGCGAAAATATTAAATTTCGTTATAAATATATTAATTTATTAAAAGTAATATAAATAATAAACCAACATCACTTTTAAGAAATATTAATATAATTTTAACACTCTTTAAATTGTGGAAATTTGGTTTGTATAGATATAATAGATTGTGGCCACGTTTCATACATGACATCCAACGCTTTGAAGTCTTTAAATTCTCTGTAATAAAATTTATTTATATTTATGTTATGAGATATATAGTGACAGTTTTTAGAGTTTATAATAATAATTTGTCCCGTCGTCATAGAATAGGAATACGGTGATGGGACAAACTATCGTTATAAACTCTAAAAATTATTACTATATATCTCGTAATAAAAATACAAAAAAAAATTGTTACAAAATTTTTTATCCCCGCTTTTAAAGTACTTTCCGAATTCCCATGGTGGGCAGACCTATAAGCTAGTAGACAACACCACTACAATATTATTTGATTATTGATAATTTTTAAAAGTTAAATTTTAAATTAATATAGATTTTTTTTAATTTTAATTAATACAATAATAAATATAATAAATTATTTAAAAATTATTACAAATTTTATATTTTATAATTTTTAATAAGTCATACTCCTTTTGTTCCATAATAAACGTCATAATTTGACTTTAATAGTCAAATTGATCATTTTAAAAATAAATACTTTAAAATATTTATATATAATTTTCAGATAATAAAATTTGTCATTAATAGTACTTTCTTCGTAGTTTATTATAATCATAATATCTCAACGTATATCTTGAATATTTTTAAGGTTTTATTAATTTTAAAAATAGTCATTTTGATTAAAAAAGTCAAACTATGACGTTTATTATGAGATGGAGGGAGTATTAATTTTGAGTTTAAAAATATTTTAAATTAATTTTTAAAAATTAATAATAATAATATAATTTAAAACAAAAACAGCGATAGCTAATTTGGAGTCGGTCGTATTACAAATAAGTCGAACTAATATTGTCATCCGTCGTTATTGTTTGTGGAGAAGATTTGTTTGGTAGCCAATCTCCAGCCGTATTGGTTTGTTGTATTTTTGAACGGCGTATGTATTTTTTGCATCGTACACCTCCTCAAAACTCTCTTTCTTTTAGTAGTGTTTTGGACAAGGGTAAAGCTATGGTGCCAATGTCCATCCATCATAGTAATAGAAATTCAAAATTTGCAAGCTCTTCTAGCTAGCACCTCTATACGATTGGGTTGGGGAACAGGTTTCTACTATTCATATATCGCCGGGAAAATGATATTGTTATGGTTGGTAAGAACCATATATGTCTCGTAGTTGGGATTTGTTGACCAGCTGGAGCCTTGTACGTACAGATGAGTGTGTATGTGCAATTATAATTTCAGCAAAAGCTAGCTTGAGAAAGTAGAAAACAGTAGTATTAAAATTTAAAATAGAATAATAACACAATCACATAGAATATTAGATAAAAAACGAAAAAGTAAGAACACGTGATATATTCAGGTTCACCAATTTGGTTAGTCATGTTTGTCTGTTGTATTCAATAGATGTCTTACACGCTCTACAATGATTCATACACCAAACAATTGTTTTTATAGTAACTAGAAAATCCTAGTTGCTATAATATGGATTCAAGTCCAATACATTAATAAACCAAAGACTGAACTACTAATAAATCATCAAGTCCAATTACACTATTGCGTTTGGCTTTCAGGGGGCGCTGCCCCCTTGCAACTCCCATCAACTCACCGGCCAATATCGTAGTGGTCATTAGTCAAATTCGCAGAAGTATGAGTCAATTTTAACAAATAATATATAGGAATGCTTGCTGATCAATACGTTGCTACTCATTTAAACTAGCTAATAGTTGCGATTTAACAATAAAAATTAGGCATGCATACAAGTCAAAATGAAGCTATTTTTTAGCGCCAGATATAATATTCATCATATCTATTAAAACTGTCGGGATCAACATCTTTTCCTACCATTACCAAACCAACAGGCCAGTTGAACTTTGGGAAACGGCGGCCGCATCTTAATTGGTCTCAAAATCATTTTAAATATGACATAGTTTAGGGAAAAAGCATCATGGAAATGGACTCTAAAATAAGCATGTATAGTAGATAAGAAAAAATTTAGTCGGTAACGATTCTAAATTATCAAAAAATCAAGAATTGGTACCGAATTATCGATTTCGGTATCAATTCGGTACATTATCGATTTTTCGGTTTGTATCGAATAATAATATATATAATTAAAAATAATAATTAAATAAAAGAAAATTTATATATTAAGATTTTTTTTATAAAAAACTTATTTTTTATATATTTAATTATTTATATTATTAATTTCAATTTTTTCGGTATTTACCGAATTCGAATTTTTCTATACTGCTACCGGTACCGAAAATTATAAAAATACCGAAAATACCGATAACCCTTATACCAATACCGCTTGTACCGATACCAATCGATTGGGTAAAAAATCGAACACCCCTAATAGTAGATGCGTGCATGCTAGTGGGATTAGTTGATAGAAAATAAAAATCCATCTTCCTTCTTACTAATATCAAGGCCCCAAGATGACTTATGGCACTTGAAATTTGTTTTTGCAATTATTTTATTGCGTCCCTTGTCCCAGTTAATTGGGATCAAACCCTTATGAGGTTATGAACGAATTTTTACTGCCATTTTTTGATACCCTTTTTAATAATTAAGCATTTGAATTTCGTACAAGTAAACAAGACTGCCGAATTAAAATTTATATAATTCGCTTCTTTTGTTCATCAAATCATTTTTTAGTGCTCTGTTGTGGGAGCCTAGCCAGCGGATATAATCTGATTACAAAATATGGATTAATATAAGGATGGTCAAAGAGTGCTGGCTTAAAAGATGCTGACTGGCCTGCCAACTTTGACTGAACTTTTTTTCGTTTGTTATAAATTTTTATACGATATATATTATTTATACTCTTTAAAATAAAAAATAATGGCCCGTGAAAATGGATATCCGCTATTATTAATAGCGGACTAAAAAAAACACATTACTATTAACAACGGATGCTTAAATAAGAATTTATCTTTATTAACTAGAGTTTATGATTTATTAACTACGGATTAAGATTTACAAATTAGGGATTAGGATTTATTAACTAAGATTAAGAGTTTATTAACCTGAATTTAGAGTTAATTAACTAAAATTTAGGGTTTAAGGTTTATTAACTTGGGTTTAGAATTTATTAACAATGGTTAGGGTTTATTAATTAGAGGTTAATAAACCCTAAATTTAGTTTTAAAAAAAGTTAATAAACCTCAAACCTTGATTTATAAACCTTAAACCTTTATTCTAATTAGCGTGTACTATTAATAATAGCAGATGTCTCTACTCCTGACCATTACTTTTTTGTTGGTTGTTCCATATATATATATATATATATATATATACATATCCAAAGTTCGATGGAAATCTTATTCATCCAACTCATTTTAGACAGTTAAGTCAATAATAAAAAGTGTGAATAAACATAATCCGCACAACAGTTATGTGGACGATGACCCTCCCATTCAAATCCAATTCATATAATAATTATGTGGATGATCAAAATCATCATTAATACTATTATGTGGGCAAGAATATTATGTTTTTTGGGTGTTCTCATAATTATTATGCGGATTGAAAGTTTGTGGGTAGGCTCCGCAGAATTGTTATTAGGATGATAGTTTCTTCAGTCTTAGGATCTTGAAATAGACGACTAAATCACATTTGGATAAATTATAGAGGCTCTCATCCAACTTTGAATGTGATTCAGTACTTATATATATATATATATATATGAGTGATTTATAGTCACCCCCAACTATGAATCATTTATTAACTAACTGAGCTCATATCGCTCATCTCAAACAATAACAACTCAGTTTAAAATGGGAGGATTAGTATTCGCAAGAAGTTATTACAGATACTAAGTAGTATTCGCAACTTCTTATGGATAGTTTTGTACGTTAAAAAGCTCAAAAAATCATATTACTTATTCTCTTTCCACACCTAAGTATTTCGCTTTTTTCAATTAAATTTTTAAAATTCAATAAAAATTTTATTACAAATTCAAAATTATTAATCTATATATCGTTGGAAAACTCTTGTCAAAATTTTCAAAACAAAATCTATTGCTAATATGTTTTAGTATAGTTAAAATGTCAAAAGTTATAACCAAAGCCTACAATATTGTATTTCAAAATACAAAATTATAACCTCAGTTTTGGTCATTTTAAGTATAAAAAAAATATTTCAACAATGGATCTTGTTTTGAAGATCTTAACGAGAATTTTTCAATAATATATAGATTGACAATTTTAAATTTGTAATAAAAAAAAGTAATTGAATTTTATAATTTAATTGAAAAAAGAGAAAAAATTAAGTTAAAAGAGAAAATAAGTGGTCTAATTTTTAACGTAAAAAGTTATTCCAAGAATTTATTGTGAATACTAATTAGCATTTTTACGAATAGTAATCTTCTCGCTTTAATATGAGCATTTGCTATTTAAGATGAATGACGGAAGATTAATTGGCCAAACAAATAATTCATAATGAGGGGTGACTATGAACCAGTCCAAATATATATAGATATATGCTACCACTTTTTCTTTTCTTTTTTTGGTTGAGAATATGTTACCACCTTAATCCATCTTTTAATTTTGAGTTTTTTTTTTCCAGTTCATTATAATTGTTCGTAAATCAATCTAAAATTCATTTTTGAATTTTATCTATATATTTTATTTTTTTTAAAACGTTTCATAAGCAAAATTTAACATCAAAGAAACTTAAAACTTAGAATATAAATAGGACTCTAATATGTGGCCAGGCAGAAAGAGAATTCTGATTTATGCTAGTGGGCTGGTTTTTAAAAAGGGAGATTTATATTTATCAATACATTTTTTTTTAAATATTACAATAAAAGTGCATACATAAAATATTTACAAAATTAGTACATCTTCAACATTTAATTTATAAATTAGTGCATTTTTATTCCTTTAATTTAGTTAGGTGATTTAATGGGTAGTTGGTTTCAAATTTCAAAATCCAAATTAGATGATTTTTATTCCTTTTTCTCTTCTCCATTTTATCTCCTCCATATTCTCTCTTCTCCATAGTTAGTGGCGTCACTCCTCCTCCCCGCACTCGCCCCTCATCCGCCCAACCCTCACCACATCCCCTCCGTCCGCCTCCCCCCGTCCCCACCCTTCATCTCCCCACGCCCGCACCTCCTCCCCCCGCCGTCTCCCTTCTCCCCCCGCCCTCACCCCTCTTCCCCCCGACCACCACCCCCACCCCCACCCCAGCCCCTCCGACGCCCCCCGCCCTCGTCCCTGTCCCTCGTCCCCTTCCTCTCCCCACCCCCGCACCTCCTCCCCCCACCCCCGCACCTCATCCCTCTAACTCCACCCCTCCTCATCCCCTCGTCCGCCTCATTCGCCTACTTTTTGGTTACCGTTATATTAAAGATTGGTTACATCTGTGTTAAGGTTTGGTTACCTTTTTTGTATTAAAGGTTGATTACCTTTATATTAAAGTTTGGTTACCTTTGTATTAAATATTGGTTACCATTGTATTAAGGTTTGGTTACCTTTGTATTAAATGTTGGTTTCCTTTGTTTTAAGGTTGGATACCTTTTGTATTAGGGGTTTGGTTACCTGTGTAGTAAAGATTAGTTACCTATGTACTAAGGATTGGTTACCTTGTATTAAAGTTTGGTTACCTTTGTATTAAAGGTTTGTTACCTTCTGTATTAAGGTTTGGTTACCTTTGTATTATAGAGTTGGTTACCTTTGTATGAACAAGGCGAGGGGAGGGAAGGGTGAGGGAGGAGGTAGGCGAGGAAGGGGTATGGAGGAGGGAGGAGACGGGGGGAGGGAGGTGGGTAGGGGGGACGGAGGAGGGAAGAGGCAGGCAGGGAAGAAGAGGCAAGCGGGAAGGGGAGGGGAGGGGGAAGGAGGAAGGAGGCTGGAGGGGGAGGGGGAGGGGGCGGGGGCGGGGGCGGGGGCGGGGGCGGGGGCGGGGGGGGGGGGGGGGGAGAAGGAAGTAGGGGACATGTGTCCTCTTTTCCCTTTCCTCTATTTTTTCTTTCTCTTTCATTTGCATTCTTTTTGTAATTATTTTTGTTAGTGCACATTTTTTTAATTATTTTTGTTAGTGCACTATTTTTATAATTATTTTTTAAAAGTTGTATAATTATGTAAAGAACCCTTTTAAAAAACCAAGAATAAGCCCATAACTCGAAAAGTGAGGGCGGAGGTTTTATATTTTGAAGTGTTAGATTGTTTGATTTGATTTGATAGCCTTTATCCATAAGTGTGTAAATTATTTGAGATAAAATTAAAATTTTATAAAAATTGAAGGACTAAATTAAAAAATAAATAATGATATATCTAAATTTATAAGGACAAAAAAGGAAAAAAAAAAAAGAAAGGCAAGCGTCACCAAACCTCTTCCTGGTCTTGTTGCCATCCTTCTTCAGTTTATATTCCAGACGACACATTGAAAAAGCCCCCAATAATTTTTTCAAAGTAAACTTGTTGCAACATTTCTTTTTTCTTTTCTTCTCGAAAACAAGTATGAATATAAAAAATATGATAGATGATTTTTTTTTAGTTTTAAAAAAAATAAGGTATAGATAATACTAATATTGAAGTAAAAAATATTGAGAGAAAGGAATAAGAATTGAATTTCCATGGCAAACACTAAATTAAGAAAATCTACCACGGCGCTTTTGTTCGACCCACCAAACACACATAGCAATTAGCATTGACATTAGCAATTAGCATGGGCAGCAGCCCAGCTGAATTTTTTCCGTCATGGAAAGTGTTTTCATGGCTTCTGAAAACACCACCCAATATCATAAATATATTATTACATACAATAATAATATGGTGGTTGAAGAAGAAGTGACAGAAATACCAGCGGTGGTGGAAAACTTTATAGGATTTGACCCAATTCAGTCCCATCTTCTCCCTAATTCTCCACAAATTCAATCTGAATCTCCATCTCATGAATCGTCAATTGTTGGTGTCAACATCATCAACAACAGAGACCAGAGCTCCGTCATGGCTGCCTTTCCTCCAATCAATCACGAAGGCCTTCACATCTCCTCCTTTCATACCCATCACGAAAATTATCCAGAATTTGACCGATCCTTGCCCGCCGGCGATTTCGAACGGGCGAATTCGCCTTTGTCGCTTCCGATTCATTGTCCTAGAGCGGCTGCATGCTTTAATTTTGTACGTTGCAAGCTCACTTTCATTACTTCTGCCTTTCGAAATTATACGGCTTCTTGTAGAGGGGGCTTTCTATTGTCTTTTACGTCTCCGCTTTTTGTGTTGTGATATTGGAGGTTCCAGAGACAACGGCGGCGTTTGCTGATAAGGAGAGAAAGCAGAGATCAATTGATTCCTTGGTTCAACCTTTTTCCTTTATTTTGGGTGAATTTCATCTGTTTGTGAAAATGCCCCAACTAACTTAGGTTCCATCTTGCAGAAGATTAATCAACTATTGCGTCAAATTGCGCAGATGAATGAAATATTGCTGGCTGTTCACAACTTCAAGGCAGCCCCAAGCACATGAAAAGCTGTATGGCTAAACACTCTGCTGCCGCATCGTTCTGTTACTAATTGTTTGAATTCCTGATAACTCCATTGAGAACTTTGTGTGCATATTATTGATTTATACAAAATGACAGTGAAGGGTAAGATGCGTTGTGCTGAATTGGTAGATTAACTCTCTGATCACAATCCTAATTTTTCGGCATCTGCCCCATGCGGCGACTCATCCCTCTTTCTTTACCAAATGCCTGAATCGCCTGATTGCATGAGCTAAAGAACGCCTATTTTAAAACTACCATTTGCGTTTCTGGGTGTAATATGAACACCTATGGTATATCAAGTTTCCCAACAAGTATAATTGTTTTTTTTCAAAAAAGAAAGAAAAATATGCAGTGATCAACTTTCATAGGACATGCCGGATTTGTATGATAATAAATTTGTAATATTGTCTATGCAAATCTCATAATGGGATTAATATGCCATCAGACGACTCCACAGGATTATCACTTGTCAACAATATTAAGAGGAATATATTATTAGCTAATAATCTGAAAAACAACAAATTTCAGACGTTCCATTTCTTTGAATTGTTAACTCATTGAGAATGAATCAAAAGCACTCGCGTCTCACCGTATGGTAATCATACAAGTGTGCTTACATTTGAGGTTGGGATGTAAGGACTGATAGCTATATTCTTGGTAGTTTACAACTCAATCCATCTACCATGAAAATTAGTATTCTCATTGTCTATTGAATTTTGATAGAGCATGGTTTCCTTTCATCTCCCCCCTGAAGATGAGAACACTGCTAAAATAGAGGTAGAAGTGAGAAAATCTTTCATCACATCTCATTAACCTCAAATGCCAAGGAAACAAAAGCAGTTGGCGTAAAAAAAAATGGTTCCTACATGGCCCCTATCTCAATCTTTAAACTCCTGAAGATATATAAGATTTCTCATCTACTTCTCTCGTGAAAACCAAATAAGATGCAATCAAAACCCACAAGTCTAAATTAAACATTACTTGTGTTATTCAGCTTTATTGGCAGGAAAACTTTGGTTCACCAAGTACTTTGCTAGTTTGCTCTTGTATCATTTTCCCGTTATGTTCATAGCATTAAGACTGCTCATCTCAGGAGATGGATTGTCCCACTTGTTGTTTGCACCCTTGGTTTTGCTTACACTGCTGCTTAAGCATCGTAAGGGGAGTTGTTTTTTTTCACATAATTTTTAATGAGGCCAAAGTAACCAAAAGTGGAAAAGTTTCTTATAAATGATATAGGCTATCATAGTATCATTAGTTTGACCAGTAAATAGGAAAGTTGCCTCAACATGACAACACGAATCTGGATCTTAAAAGATGAGGGGTAAATAAATTACATGACTCCAGTCACTCCATTGACTGAAAATATTTGCAATTATTAGCATCCGTGTGAAAAAGTTAAATTATACTACAGCTCAAAGGATCAACCTTCATACCCAATAAAAAATAGAGAGAGAAAAAATACGCTTCAAATTCATATCCCAATCATCCTTTAATCAAAGGTTAAAGCTTCCCATCGTATTCGTATTCCAATCATCCATTAATTGTCAAAGCTTCCCAAACAAAATCTTACAATAAATTCCATGACAAAGCTAGTAGCATTCTCCCTACTCAGATAAAGAAACTAAGACCTAAACATGTGTTTCTGGTGTTTCGCTCTTTGGACCAGCTATGAGTCTGAAATTTGATCTTCCTTGTGCGATGAAGTATCCTAGAATTTTATTGAATATTTTAACAAGAAATAGGTTTGAGTTCATAAATGAACTATGAAAATTACTTCTTTCAGGTTCACCTGCAAATAAATTTGAATCACTCCAACGTCCACTCCAGTTATCCAGGCTAACAAATCATATACAACAAAAATTACGAAGATAGCATTTCAAAAATTGCCAAGGTTCCAAAGTAAATGCATTATGTGTTTAGTTCTCATTTTGAACATCATGTAAGTAAAGATCTAATACCAATCATTAAATTACTTCAAAACTTGATGGCCCGTCATAGTGGAAGAGCAATAAAACCTTGCAAGCTAACCCCTACCCATCGAAAGAGACAAATGGAAAAAGAATGCATATTGGTAATCAACTAGACAGTGGGAGGAAACTCTTACCAGCACCATTAAACCCCCCTCCCCCTCCTCAAAAGCTCCAATGATGTCGGAATTAACTCTAGGTTTCTGCCAAAGCTACTCCTTATGCCTTCTTTTTCCTTGGCAAGTATATCTTCTTATGAGTAACCCAAAATGTTGACATTTTATAAAACAGATAGCCTAACCATAGATCTCAATGAGCTCTGAAGTAAACCTTCAGGGCTTCCATTTTCCTTTAACTAATTTCTTGTCATAAATCATCACCTAGGTTAATCATATAATTATGTGGCACAATTTCTAGGCCAAGCTGAGACAAAGTGTAAAGCTATAATATCATGTCATTATTTATGGGAATGGGTTCTTCTTTTCTTTATAAGCAACCCTAGCACATTAATTAAGATCACTATGAGGGGCAGAAGGTCTTAATTTTATAAAAAAACAAAAGCTCCAAAGTCGTAAGCAAGAATTTTATGCAATAAATTCTTTGGTTCAAAAATAAAGCAAGGTTGACTGACTCACCCCTTTGCAACAAATTACAGCGCGTAAAACACATCATATGGTCTAAAGTAAAGAAGGAAAGCTACCAATAGTATAATCTGTATTCACCGATAGCTAGAGCCAAGTGGACCAATTGATGAAGTCTACTCCCAAGTGCTCAAATGTAGAAAAAAGTAAGCAATGATATAATTTTAAACTGTAATCATTCTGAAACTTAATATAGCAATAGAATGCCTAACAAATATCTCCTGTTGAAGATGGTTTACAAGCTATCTCTTTGATCCACTATTTCCATTCGCTGAATGTCGAATATCAAATTGATCTACATATTCCAAAGGAGTAACTGTCTCATTTCTGATTCTCTTGATCTTAGGGCTCAACAAACCCCTATGCCTAAACCCATAAAGCTTAATCACCTGGTTGTCAGCAAAATTAAATGCCCTCTCCATACTTCTCAAGCACTTCTCAACTGGATAATCCCCATAGCTCCCACAAGGCTTGCAACCCACAAAATGCGTCACGAACGGCCACCTCTCATCGCCCAACCCCGGGTGATACTTCTCAATCATCTCTTCATACCTATCCACCAGCCCTGCCCAATATCCATGTAGAAAATAAGAATTCTCAACAAACACCTTATCCATCCACTTATCCTTCTGCGAAATCAACAAGTATATCAATGCCGACTGATCATCCGCCTCAAATGCTGGCCTCCCCTTCAAATTTGCCGTCAAAATCTTCCCTGCTTCGTCACGAATTGGACCCTTAGGACCCATTGGGGCCCACACATCTAACAAATCCAATGACCATTGGCAATTCCTAAACAAAAAACTCCCAGTGTTCAATGCAATCCACGAATTCTGATTAAACAACAAATCAGGGTACCCATGAATCACCATATTATGGTTATCATACTTGGAATATGGAATTTCAAACACCATATCAGTAAACAAAGCATCACTATCCATCCACCAAATCCACTCCACCTCAGGATGAGACAACATTAATTTCCTAATCAAAGGCAATTTTGCCCAATACCCAGCTAACTCCCTATCCAAATGAGCCATATTATATACAATCTCAATACCATGTAACCTACAATAATCAATTTTATTCTTTATAGATTTCAACAAATAATGATCTCCAATTGGGTTATCACAAGGATTAGGCGGTGAACCAGTGACAAGCAACATCCGCGGCCTACCCTTTACATGACTGGGGAAGTCGGGGTTTCGATCCAACCAGATTTTCCGCTCTTGATCCCAAGCTGTGATCTTGGGGCCGAGAGCGTAGGTGGCGTTGAGACTGAGGTCGGGTTGTTGATCAAGCGGGTCGTTGGGATCGGTGGGGTCGTGGTCGGATCGGATCTCGGCGAGGATCCGATTGGTTTCTTCGATGAGTACTTGGTTTTCGACGTCGTCGGTGGAAAGGTTACCGATACCAATGGTGCCGCGGAGGACGAGGATGGTGACGAAGCCACAGAGGATTGTGATCTTGATGTTGTTAAACGTTTTGTGGATCTGTCGGTTCCTGGGGCGGCCGGTGGGCCTTACAGCGCCGTTGGGGGCGGCGGCGGTGGGGAGTTGAGCTGAGCCGCCTCGCTTCTGAGTTGTAAAAAAGTCAAGACCCATTTTATAGTAAGTGTCACTCCCCCTGTACTCTTAGGCTTTTTCTAGAGACTAGGAGAGACAAAGGGGGGAAGAAAGGGGGCAGAGTCTGTAGAGAATTTTGTTTTCGTTTATAGTGGTACAGGTAGGAGTTGGTACTTGGTAGCAGGAAGGGAGAAGGTCGGAGGTGAAAAATGGAGAAAAGACAGCAGTCAGAGTGAGAGCGCGGACAATCCAGCTGTTTACGGGCTGGGCTGGGCTAGGCTGGCTCCCTCCCTCCCTATTTAACGCGTAAATAAGTTTGGGCTTTTTTTAACTTCACCTATTCTCCAAAGTTCCGTGCACCGAATATCCTTCCTTTTTTTCATCTTCCATCAAAAAATAATAATAATATTAATTTAAAATATTTTTAAATTTAAAATTAACATTAATTTCTTTAATTTTAACTACTCGATAAAAAAATTAGTATTTTATAATTTTTAATAAATTATTTTAAATTTAAATTTAAAAATATCTTAAATTTAATATCAAAAGTCGAATAGTATTATTAAATTTTCTATGCATTAAATATTATACCTTTTATTTTAACATTCATGATTAAAAGAAATTGTGTTGCTTTTGTAAATTTAAATAAAAATAAAATTATCTTGAAATCTTTTTTTTTTTTTTGAGACAGATAGTAATCTAGATCGTCCGCATCATGGGCATTCTTATTAATTTTGTGGATATCACATTTGAATAGTTAAATTAGAGTATTGATATTTTTTTTTAAAAATTGATATTTTTATAAGATTTTATTTATATAAATAATAAATAGGTTAACTTTTTTTATAAAAATACTAATTCTCTTAAATTATTGGGTCCGCATTAAAGACTAAAGATATATTATTTTTATATTAAATACGACTGTTGTACGAGTACCTTTTATTTGAAGACCACAGTTACTATTACAGTATTGACTTTTTTTCGTTTGTTTAAATTTAAGACTTTGCTGCAGCTTAACCGCATATATATATATATATATATATATATATATATATATATATATATATAATGGATTAAGAACATACCCTCTTAAACAACATACCTAACATACCCCCTTTAGCGGCGGACCCGGCGACGGACCAAACCGTCGCCGGGTCCGTCGCTAAAGGGGGTATGTTAGGTATGTTGTTTAAGAGGGTATGTTCCAGAACGGCTCTATATATATATATATATATATATATATATATATATATATAAGATTTTCTTAGAATGCGCCCTTATGACACATTCTAAGCGCTAAAAATAATGCATAATAATATTTATTTATGTATTTGTATTATATTCAATGCATAAAAAAATAATATACTAGTGGACTTTATGTATTGAATTCCTTACAAATATATAAACAAATAAAATTTACCCTTATTTTTCGCACTTAACATATGCCTTAAAGACATATGCTAAGAGACCCATATATATATATACATATATATACACGAGTGATTTATAGTCACCCCCGACTATGAATTATTTATTGGGTAACTCATCTCTTATCACTCATCTCAAGCAATAACAACTCAACTTAAAGTGGGAGGATTAATATCCGTAAGAAATTTTTGCGAATACCAATTAATATTCGCAACTTTTTACGAATAGTTTTGTACGTTAAAAAGTTTAAAAAATTATATTATTTATTCTTTTTCCACACCCAAGTATTTCGGTTTTTTCAATCAAATTTTAAAATTTAATAAAAATTTTATTATAAATTCAAAATTATCAATTTATATATGGTTGAAAAATTATCAATCCATTTCTTTGAATTGTTAACTCATTGAGAATGAATCAAAAGCACTCGCGTCTCACCGTATGGTAATCATACAAGTGTGCTTACATTTGAGGTTGGGATGTAACAGAGTGTTTGATTTATTAGGAGGTATAAACGCATTTGATAATTTTATATTTTTACAAACAATTTATTTTAAACATAAATTATAAACGCGCTCAACACTACTCGTACAAACAAACGTTATAATATACCCTTTACCCATCGGTGGTTGAAGCCATTTTTACCATGAAATGAGACGTATAATCGGGAGCTCACCATCTTACAAATCTCCTCAATACTCTTTTTTTCTATTTTGACCTCAAATGCTGATTTACTGCAGCTTCAGGCTTCTTATATTGTAGTACTACATTTGGTAGATGCTGCGACGTGTACATGTCTTTAATAATGATAATAAACACAAGCATCTGCACATGGGTGTAGAACGAGGGAGAAGACATGATCCCAATGAATGGGGTCGGATTGCCCATCACACACAGACTGACAGACATATATATATATATATATATATATATATATACTCTTCAGAAAGTGCTGTCCACGCCTTATAAGGCCGTGTTGACTCCAATTAGTTAACCACCTCCTTCCACGATATTTTTTGGTCTACTTTCAAACTCGATGAACGGCTGAAAATGGAACCAAAGAGTTGTGGATTTTTTTTTTGAGTTACATCCATATTCTTTAATAAAACAATTAAAATTTGAGCATGTTAAAAATTCGATTTAAAGTTTAAACTACTAAAATTTTCAGTTATGATTCAATATATATTCAAATTGATATGATACATATTTTAATAATGTATGCATATTTAAATGGTATTAAATAATTAACTATTATTGCTACCAATTATTATTCAATTGTAGTTGTAATTGGATCTATACTTTTAAAGTTATGATTGTGTATATTTTTCTCATTTTTAAGTAGTAATAAATTTGATCTTGATATTTTGAATGAATGAATAAATAAAAATTAGCTCAGCGAAATCTAAGCAAAAAATATACGTGATGAGTTATGTAAAATAATTTAATCCCCAACCCTATAACACTACGTTGCTTTGAGTTAAAATAAATAAAAATAATAATTTTAAAATTATAATTTTTATAAATAAACATGACTTTTAAAAGAATTCATTGCCTTCGTCCTTATCAAAATGTCAATGCCGTGAAGTCCTTCATCGCAGCAAATACCTGAATGGCAGGATTAAATTTATATATATATATATATATATATATTAATTTAATTCACGAGTTTTTTTTTTATTTTATGAAAAAACTTTATTAGACAAAAAATACCCTTTAAATCAAATGCACGTAATATCAACATGCTGTTTCCCAATTTTTACTTGAGATTGTTCCATTAACTAAAAATTCACCTCCTGTTCGAGCAAATATCCGACGAGTTCCCCGGCATTTTCGCTCAGTTAATTTTATTTCCGGTCAATCTCCGGTATACTCCAATCTGCCCTGTAATTTACAATTATAAAACTCAGTATAATGTAAATCATTTACTTATTTTGTTAGATTTATATAATTTATGATCAAATTTCTTGATTTACCTCTAGCATTGGAGCAAAATGTAGGACTTGGATCTTTCGATGACTTGGATTGATTGAATTTGAAATTCAATTCGATAAAGTTCTTATTTTTGTGGAGTTTCTTGTATGTTGGTTTGATTGAATAAAGGTAACTGGGGCGAGATGAGTCAGGTATATGAAGGATACTGCTGAGATTTCTTCAAGTTTATCGTGAAAGTGCACGCCTGCCAGTCACCTTGATGGAGGTGAGGAGTATGCCTTTTGCAGTATTACTATTTATCTCTCGTATTTAATTATCCAACAATATGATATTATAGGGGTGATTTTCTCTGAATTATAATAAGACAATAATTTAAAGTTTGAACTCTATAACAATTGTGCTAAATTGGTAAAAGGAAATGGGATCGATTAGATGAGCATTTAAATTGAACTTTGGAGGTTGTAAATTCTGAAATAGTAATAACTCATGTTAACCAAAGTTGGGTGCATTTCTAATGATATGACTGGTAGTGGTGAGGCAATATGGTGGAATTTGCTGAACAATTGTTATTTACCATAAGACTCTAAGCTTGTAGATTGTTAATATTGACCTCCTGATACTCGGATCAATGCGGGGACAAGTTCTACTCTTTCCTCCTGAAAGATTTATTCGTTGCATCTTATTTCACTAATAATGTAGCCAAGCAGTTGACATGCATTGTCTATTTCTCACAGCTAGTCTTAAAAAACATGTTGAGGTCGCTGCTGCGTATTTGTTGAAGTTTGTCGCTACTTTATTGATTTTAGGAGGATTTGAGGGAGTGTGTTAATTTTAATTTGCACGATTGTTTAATTTCTAAGTTTTTTAATGGTGTTTCAGGCTTGAATTACATGCCCAATAGTTTTTCCTTTTACACAAACCTATTGGAGCTCCCTATGTTTTTGTGACTTCTTGTCTCGTACTATATACGGGTTTTCTAATTTTTATTGGTTGCATGCATTTGTGACTTGCAGAGCAGAAAAAGCAGAAAGTTTCTGAAGTAAAAGCTGGACTGGATGATGCCGAGGCTTTGGTAATATAGAAACTAGTTTTTAAGTTTAATCTGTCTATTTCATTCAGTCTTACTGGACTAACATCGGTTTCTTTGTCTAAAATTCTCTAGATTCATAAAATGGATCTTGAGGCTAGGACTTTGCCACCAAATGTAAAGGCTATGCTTCTTGCTAAGTTACGAGAATATAAAAATGACCTAAGGAATTTGAAAAATGAAGTCAAAAGAATCACATCAACTCTGCCCGAGATGAATTGCTGAAATCAGGAATGACAGATGCTATGATGGTCTCTCTCTCTCTCTCTCTCCCCCTCCCTCCCTCATTGTATGTGTGTGTGTGTGTGTGTTTGAAATCAATTGCTTTAATTCATGATTCTATTTTTGAGCAGTTCTGAGTTGAAATATTATTAACAAATGCCGCTGAGTTGAATTTCACATACATTTCTTCCCATTTATTTATGGGGACTAAAGAGATTTGTTCCCTTTTTTTATTTATAAAGAGCGACTAGTATTTAAAAATGGCTTAGGGTTAAACATGTACTACTTTGTACTAATTTCAATGAAATATTAATACTATGAAATGGTAATACTATTTCTCTCTTACAAATACTGGCTGCGCAAGTAACTTTGTTGTTTGTGGACCTTTTTCTATGTTTTACTTCTCTTCATTTCTCTGTTTTACTGATTCTCTGATATGACAAGAAAAGCTTAGTTCTATTATTACTACCCCTATGTAATGGCTTTTAACTTGTCAGTATTTCATGAAGATGGTCTTGGTGGGATCCCTGAATGATAACATATGAATTGAGATTAGAACTGCAAGTACAGGATAAATCCTTCTATGTTTTCATTGTCAAGTCACTTCGTGGGTATAGATTGCATCATTGATGAGAATGGAGCTTCTGAACCATTACTCTTTCTTGGATTACTCTACCTTTCAATTTCTTTTCCTTTTTTACTATTAACCTTCTTCATTGAGTTTAATTAGTCACACTTCTTTTTAAGATAAATGGCCTTTTGCTGATGTTTTGGATAGATGTTTCTTCTGTTAGACACTGATGGGTGGCGTTACAGGTGTCCGATGATCAAAGAGGAAGGTTATTAATGTCTACCGAGAAACTAAACCAGTCCAGTGATAGAATCAAGGAAAGCAGAAGAACAATGCTGGAAACTGAAGAGCTTGGTGTTTCTATCATTTACGATTTACACCAGCAACGTCAGTCTCTCCTGCATGCCAATAACACCGTATGATGTTTTCTCCTCTTTTTATTCTCATTTTTGTTCTCCGAGCATATTTCTGCTATTTTATTTGTTGGAGAGAATTGACCTTGATGTTCTCAGTAAAAGTAAAACTCTTTAAATATTCTATAATGATTAAAAGTTATTAGACTTGTGATCATCAATGCCCCGAGAGGCAAGGCTTACTGATGCATGTCGGATAAGCTTGAGCTCTAACATTATCCAACTGTGGATTCACATATTTTATTTATTTTTTGTAGCTTCATGGGGTGGATGATAATATTGGCAGGAGCAAGAAGATGTTGAGTTCAATGTCAAGGAGGATGAGCAGGAACAAATGGATTATTGGTTCCATTATTGTCGTCCTAGTCCTTGCAATCATTTTGATCCTTTATTTTAAGCTTGCCCGTTAATTGTTAGGCCTTTCTGAGACACTTTAATTATCATCCATAGTTTGTCTCTTGTTGGTGATATATACTGTTCCAAATTGTATCGATTGTGAGGTTTTTATCATATACTGACTGCCTTCATAACTTTGTACGATGTTATTTCAGCAATCTTTTTGCCATCTGTATGGACTTTTAGTCAATTACCTTCCCTTGGGACATAGGTTTTTTTCCACTGTATGTTAGAACTTGTTTGGTGGTAATGCCGAAATAGTAGTGCGGGGAGAATCGTAAGTGGAAAGAAAGAGGAATATAAACTAAAGAAAAGGAATAATATGCCTTTATGCTATGTAATCTTTAAATATATCAAAAAATGGATAAATACATTTTTTTCATTATAAAATTAGAAATACATATTTAAATAACTACTTTAATTGATAATTTTATCTTTTTTATTTTTAAAAATATAATAATGGTGACAGAAAAATACTTCATTTACCTAGAGCATAAGTAATAGCACCGGTGACGTAACATTTTTTCTCTTATTTACTTTAACTTCTATGCACAATTATGAAGGATCAATAATCTAGAACAATACCCTAAACTATGTTGGATATTTACAAGCATAATTGTTACACGAGTTTATCCATGAATATTTTATTAGAAATACTAATATTTTAAATAAGATTTTAAAGGACGCCAACAGCTATTGTGGGCAAATGAGCCCTTTGAGCTTGTCCAATAAGCGACTACACGACGTAGACTCCTTGAGCATGTGCTGTGACGGCTTAAAAAAAAAAAAAAAAACTAGTTTTAACTATATGTTATTTAATCTATTTATCTATTAAGATTGGATGTGCATGAGTTTGAAGTTTGGAAATTACTGGATACAAGGGCCTGAGGCTAATATGTATTATTTATACTTAATCCTAATTAATTTCTGTCTCATCTGTAATTACTATAAACATAATTTCTGAACCTCCACCACATCTGAAATCATGATACTCTAGTCTATTCATCTCAACATGTGATTCGTCTTTCACGTACCATCTGAGACACATTGACACGATCATCAAAACCCCAACAGCATTGTTCAGCCACGACTAGGCCTATTCATTTAAATTAAATTTAGAGGTTACAGGGTTAAAAGCATTTTACTTTGCAAGCATGAAACATAATTTTCTTAGGGTCAGTGAGATCAGATGATATACGTTGACCCATCAGTTGGAATGTACGATCAACTTCTTTGCCACTAGACGAATACCTGCATTCTGCTGATAGTCATATGGATCCAAGGAGAAGTATGCATCCACAGAAGTCCCAGGAGCAAACAAGGCATTTAGTTCTGCAATATCATATCTGCTGAAAACAAGCCTTTCTGTGGAGGAGGATTCTTTTCGGTATATCTCTGTGCTCCATCTGGCAGTACTACCATATGCTTCTGTAGGTAAGCTGTAGAAAAAATTACATAGAATAAAAGATGAGCCCACAGTAACAGCAAATATTTTGCAGTTCTAAGTTAACATTTCAAATATTCCGTAAGAAGATGAAGCATGGATACTTTTCGCCAGAATTAGGAGCAAAATCAGATATGAAGTGATATTATTTTATTCACTCTCTCACAGATACACACATAAATAATCTAATGCATAAACAGGCAATAAGGAAGAGAATTCTAGACTTGGCAGAACAACAATTCTAATTTATTATCCCATTTTGTTATTCGTACAACTGACATTACTAACAAAAAGAAGGTGGAATGAATGTTAATTCCTGGCTATAAAGAAACAAAACCGCAACTTAACATATGATTTTAGTACTCTAACAATGTGCAAGCCTTTTAAATGTTAAAAGAGCTAAGCAAAGACCAACTTACTGCAACCGGATGGTAGGTGAATTTACAAAGCCTGCCTTTCTGGTCACAACAGGCCTCCAGTCAGAAGTGCTACCGTGATCCAATGACATCCTCTGGGCAAGACCATCACATGCATCCAGAACCTGGCATAGGTCTGGAGATGCATCCATCACAAAATTCAACCGTGGCCGACCAGCATAATCAAAAAATTTTGTACTTGCTCCAAAGCGTACTTTTAAATTACTACAGCAAATCCGCAAAACAGTATTTTCGTGCAAAATTTGTATTCTTTGAATCCCACCATAAATAGGGGCAAGAACTACAGTGATAGAAGCTATAGAAACTTCATCAGGCTTCAGAAAGTCGGCACGCCCACCGGAAGCCTCAGATGAATTTGCTGTGGCTGAATTTAGTGACTCTGAACCAGATTCCCTAACTGTGTCATTTGGTTGATGGGATTCTCTTTCAAGTTCAATGCTGAGAGAACCCATGTTAAAAGGGTCTGCTGGAGTTATATTAGATTCAACTAGATCTAAGATACATTCCCCTGTGCCAGGAATCATAAAGGATAGTATCGGATGATTTTCCTCTATTGTGTGATTTGTAGGAGACGACATTGGATGATTTTCAATCTGGCTACTCGATGATGGTTTACTCTTGATCAGGCCTGTTCCATCTGGAGAAGCTTTCCCATTACTACGACTTCTTGTAGTAACATTTGGAGAAACCCAACTGTTTGCGGTAAATATGTCTGGGAGGCTTGATTCCTGCATGCATAGCATATACTTGGTCATTTTTTACGATCACCAATCTTGAAAACCATGATTCCTAGAGCCCCCACTGCTTAATATATAATTCAGTCGGATTCATAAAGTTCAAATATCTAACCTTAATCACAATCATAGTGAATCTTCTGAACACAAAGTGTAGGGAATCCAGCATCCTATAAATTAGTATCCTGCACTACCTTATTCGAGAAAAACTAATTGCAGTTCCTGGACTGAATTGGTTTAACCAGCCTTGAACTTGATATACTCTTCTTAAACTAACTTGAAATTAACTTATGTCTGTCCCGTGAAGGTGCAGGGTTTGTAATATACCAGTTTTCAAGTACAAATTATGTGGGAGTTGAAATGATTGGACCTATTATCATACCAGATTGGAGAAAACAAGGATTAGTTTTACAAACTAAAAGGCCTCTATTTATGAATTAGCCAGATGAAAGTTCAAGGCCAAAGTTTCTCATATAGGGCTCCTCTACACTACTTATAAACCTCATACAAGCTAGTAAGGAGCCAGTGAGTGATGCCTGTGCAGTCAACAATTGGTGCATGCTGCATACTAAAAAGAATTTATCATGTATTCTACAAAATTATGGAGGACAAGTAGGGAACTGAAAAGATGTTTCTTCTAGGACACTACTATCAGCATATCTGTCATTTTGAACTTCGTTATGCTGATCGCATTAAATTATTCAGACCTAGTTTTGCCAAAAATAAAATAAAAAGCATATAAACTATGTCATGTACTAGCTTTCCTGTAGGTCATTAACACATCATTGTATTCTATTGTGTCCAAGATTATATTTCCAAAGTTACAAAAACATAATTCAGAAATATTGACAAAGGCATGTCTAGTTGGCTGAATTCTATTTGCAATAGGGCCTGGTTTTCTGAATTCCATAATACATATGCTGAGCCACCATGCATAAAGCCCGTCATAAAAAATACAAGGAAATTTCCTTATTTGAAAATTGTGAACATACCAAGAACAAAACTGTAGCACAATACTTGAGAACTTCAAGATTCATCCGGACATCATCTAAACTCCTGAAAAAATTACAGGAAAAAAAAATTAGTCAAACCTGAACACTAATACTTAGAGTTAGCAAGCTAATTATACAGTGTACTGCTTGCTCATCTTAAATTTTAACAGCCAGTCCATAATTTGGTCGTCTTAAGAGATAAATGCCCAAATTAAAGTTTCTTACTACCTAGATGTCAACGGAGCATACATGTTGCATGACATTGATGCAACCAAGTCCGAGTTTGAAATTCCAGAAAGGAATACACTCTCCAAGTGCTAATGTACCAGTTTCAGTTCAAGAGATTAGTCAACTGTAATATTAATCATACAACTGCAAATGAAATCTGAGCTCCATCTCCTGACACTCAGACAACACCACCCCACCCCACCCCCACCCCCTTCCCACCCGCCACCCCTCAGGAACACACCAAAAAGAATAGAGAGTAAGAAAAGTATCATGTTAGCCATGTTATACAGAAAAACTACAACCGCGAATTTTGATCACAATATAGTTAAACTAGTGGTAAAGTACAGATACCTATGTGACTGCTGTCCCAGCCCAAAATAAGTTGCAATAGAGGCCATCTTCACAGAACAATGAGATTATGTCAGCATAAAGAGTTTTATCTTGAGAGTAACTTGTGTCTTATGTTAACACAAAAAATAAAATCCCTGACTGGGTGCACAATATGACTAATTTATCAATTTTATTTTGAGATCACTCAAGGACCACCTAGTAAGTTCGCGGCTTCAATATTTCCGAAAAAATAGTTTTTTTTTAATTGGTGTGGGGGACTGTCATACAATCACTGATTGGTGATTGACAGGTGGCAACCATAAAGGACATAAAGTAAATTCACAAATCAAGTGGAAAAGATTTACTCCACGCATTTAAAGGATGACATAGACTCTCCTAGTCCTAGAATAATCAACTGACAACTACTTGGGAATAGCAACTTTTCCTCAGCCTCTCAAACTACTCTCCCCAAGACCAAGTGGCCAACAAGCTTATCTAATCATATGAAACCTAACTCCATACAGTTGAGGGATCTAAGGCATATATAAAAGGAGAGAGACATGGAGGTAAGAATTCAGTTATATCAATAATTTTTTGAATGTCTGTCCAAGTACAGCGAACTTAATTACTTAAGCATCAAAGAGTACCCTCACAGCTCCTCAATCACTCTGTTTGTTTTTGTGCAGGTATCTTTCAGAGATAACCCCAGTTGATAATTGTTTGAATTGCTTTATAAATTTGAAGCCTTGGCAAATGCCAATTAGATGAGGCAAAGTGAAAATAAAATATAATAATAAAAGAAAACTAAAAATAAGAATCCTAATCAATTGTGTATTCCTAATCAATTGTGCAAATACATAAGTAACAAACTTTATATACAATAGAAGAAAAAAATCCTACACAACACTCCCTGCAGGTGATTTAAAATTTTGTCAATATGCCATATTTAGTTATTTATTTACTCTTTTTCATTTCCATTTATCTTGGTGTTCCACGCTTAACATACAGAATGAAAGAGAATAATTATACCTTCATGTCACCAGCTCTCCTCCCGAACCTTTCGGTCAACAATGCCAATGAATCAATGGTTCCTTTAGGCTCAGGGGGTGGCCTATCAATCTCGGCAAATGCCTCTCTTATACGAGCACAATCAACCCTAATTATATTGTGACCCGCCCATATCCTCCCTATAAAACGATATGCAAAACACATTAATCAAATCATTTGCATATGAGTGTTTAAAATTTGCGTATATAAAGACAGAGACAGACCATGGAGAATGTCGTAAACCCTATCGGCAATTTCGGAGAAAGTGGGGGCTGAAATGACGGCCTCCCGTGTAATGCCGCTCCTGCGGACGGACAAGGAGGAGATTAGAGAAAGGTCGGTAGGTCTGACTAGGGTGGAGTAACTATCCAGCTCCACCAGCTTCCTAGGGCAAACCAAGATGGACCCGAATTCCAAAATGGCGAAGCCCTGGCCGGATCGGGTGGGAACGCTGAACTCCAAGTCAAAGAAAGCTATCTCCGAACGATCTCCGGTCGAAACCATTACTGAGTTGTGTGAGGGGAATTTTGGACAACCGGTAAATGTTTTGCAGTAGCTCTGAATCTTGGTTCGTTGATCGAGAAATGGAAGAAGGGAGCAGAGAAGAGAGAGAATAAACGCTGTAAATGAAAAAAGGCGCCAAATTGGAGAGGTATATATCGAAAAATTATTTCATGCCCATGGGGCATGAGGAATAGTATGCTCCCCTTTCACATGAGGGTGGAGCCTACGTGTATTGAAATTCGTACACAACGCGTGGGCTCCACCCTCATGTGAGAGGGGGAGCATACTATTCCTCCATGCCCCAGAGACATGGAATAATTTCTCGTATATATCTGTATCAAGCAATCCTTTATACTACCTCCCTCCCTCGAAGGAATGACAAAATGAAAATTGTCATACAAATTAAAATAGTCAAAGAAATACGGTAATGAAAAAAACAGGAGTATAATTTTCATTTCAATTTATCCTTGGATTTTGAGTTGACAGAGAATTAATGTGAATTATTCATTTATGAAATAAGTCTACAGTTAAGAGTACAGTAGTCCATACAACAATTTATGTAATTGATTAATTAACTTTACTCATCTTTTTTATGACAATTTCTTTTTTCAAATAATTTATAATAGTATATTTTTTTAGTAATATATTTTAAATAATTTATAATATTTATCATTATATTAATTAAATTTAAATATATTTATATTAATTTTAAATTTAAAATTATCTCAAATTGACTATAAAAATTGAAGCTTATATTTACAACGGACGGAGCATTTCATATTTGGAAAATTCTAAACTTATTCGGAAAAATTATCCGCTAACCTTACCCGCAAAAAAGAAGAAAGAATATAATCCCACTTTATTTGTATTTTACGAATGAGATGCGATCATATTCTTTTGTTTTTTATAAAAATATGACTTGTGGATAATTTTTTCGGATAAATGTAAAAACACCATTCATATTTGGAGGAGGGGAACAGTAATTATAATAAGTAAAAAACTTTAAGCTTTTATGAAGTTATGCTAGTACGTGAATCATTCTTCAAAGTAAAATGGAGTAGTCAAGATATTGTTGGATGCTTTCTACTCGACTACATCCTTTTGAAAAATTGTAACAAAGGTCGCACTAGTCATGATGATGCTAACCTTCCCAGAAGAAGACACTTAAATGTTTAAATTTAATTTTGGGCATTGCAAAAAGTCTGAGTCTTTAAAGAAGACTAGACCAAGATTTTCATCTTTAGCGCTACATTTCTCAAATTGCAGAAGTTGTGACCCATATCTTCGTCTAATTATAGGTTGGAGTTCATGGGATCAAATGCAAATTGATCAACCAATTTCTCTCAATGATCATCACTATCCTATTCCTCAATACCCAACAATGCGTCTGATATGTCAGGGTCGTAGCCTTCCCACTCTGCTTGCCGTGTGATATCAAAGAGCATTCTATGGATCAAATGTGCATCCTTGTGAGATTTATCACCAACCAGGAACTCGTGAATAATTCCACTTATTTGGACCCAACTTCGGCCTGGAGTTTTTGTCATTCCCATCTCAGCCATCATCCGTCTTATATTCACAACATCTTGCCACCTCTTGGCTGTAGCATATACATTTGATAACAGCACAAGGTAGCCAGCAGCTCGGTCAGGGTCAAGCTCCTCAACCAGCTTTTGAGCTACATGGGAGGCAAGCTCAGCATTCTTATGAATTCTGCAACCACCGAGAAGAGCACCCCACACTACATCATTTGGCTTCATAGGCATTGTCTGTACAAGTCCAAGCGCTTCATCCAAAAATCCAGCACGACTTAGAAGATCAACCATGCATCCGTAATGCTCAACCCTTGGTTGAATGCCCCAAGTTTGAATGCACTTGAAGAAATGACGTCCCTCAACAACAAAACCAGCATGACTGCAGGCACACAAAATCCCTATGAGTGTTATCCCATCAGGTCTTACATCATTCTCTCCCAAACTCTGCATCCACCGGAAAACCTCAAGAGCTTCTTCTCCACAACCCTGTTTCGCGAAACTTGTGATCATAGTTGTCCAAGAAACAGTGCTTCTCCTTGGCATCTCTTTAAATATTGCAAAAGCTTCCCCAATGGAACCACAACTGGCATACATATGTATGAGTGAATTATTTAGTGACACCAACACTGGTTCATTTGTAACATGAAGTTTCCCATGAATGTAAGAGTGGATCCACCTTCCCAATTTCAAGTCACCTAATTCCGCACAAGCTGACAATGCTGCCACTAGTGTCACTTGATCAAATTCCACACGAGCCTTCCTCATGTCATTAAACAAGCACAATGCTTGCTTACATCTCCCATTTTGGGCACATCCAGCAATCATGGTCGTCCAAGAAACAACATTCCTCTCTGGCATCGCATAAAAAATTCTACGCGCCTCGTCAACATCACCACACCTAATATGTCCCACTAGTAACGAATTCCAAGTCACCACATTTCTCTCAGCCATTTCATCAAACACTAGTCGCGCATTTCCAAAACCAACCTCCCATCCCACCATTGCATACAAATTAACCAAATTTGTTTGAACAACCACGTTCGAGCAAAACCCACTTGACATAACCCTCCCGTGCACCTGAATTCCTTCTCTCAAAGACCTGGCCTTTACACACGCACTGATAACAAACGAAAAAGTATACCCATCAGGCTTGGTTTCATCCGCTTCCATGCGATTGTAGAGCTCAATTGATTTATATGGTGTCTGGCTCGTCGAGTGACCTCTGATGATTTGGTTCCAAACAGTAGTGCTTGGGCTTTTGACCCGATTGAAAATTTGATGGGCATTTTGAAGTAAGCCAGAAGATATGTACAATGACAATAGCTTAACAAGGAGAAAGTTTTTCTGGGTAAAACCATTGATGATTATCTGGGTGTGAATTTGGTTGAGTTTTTTAGGTGAGTTGCAGTTCTGCAAGAGAGAAAAGAGAGCTTGTTGCAGAGTTCTGGAGGTTGTCCGATTGGCGGGACTGGCTTCTTCAATTAACATTCAAACTGGAAAAGGAAGTGTCTTCTCGTCTTGGAAAAGTGATGATGATCCTTCATATGGGAACTAGTCTTGATTATCGTGCATCACCGCAGATAGTATGGAAGGGAAGGGATTGAACCGACATTGGAGAAGTGGGCACTGGAATGGTCTAATATTTACTTGTCTTCCTGGTATGACAGCCCTTTACTACTTGTATGGATTCAAGCTTACTTATGAAGGAAATGGAAAAATATATTTTACCTATAGGTACTCTGGTGAACAGATCTATATTACCGGGTTTAGACTCCGATGGGACGGAACTGTTAATTTGGGACGAAGGGCTGAAGCAATGGAATATATCACCGTTATGCTAGCCTTTTCTTTTTCTTTTTTATACCTTGTATATTCCACTTTTATAAAAATGTTTTCCACTCGCACTATGTTTGTAAGTCTTGAATAAGAAAATAAAATAACACAAAACTTAAATTATTACCAATTTTCTTTTGTATTGTTTGTAAGTTTCTAAAAATAATAATAATTAAAAAAGTATTTCTTTTAAATAGAGATTATCATTTTATTTTATACTTTTTTTGTTTTATATTATTTAATTATTATTGATTTTTTAAAATTAATTTAATAAATTTTTAAACTCAAAATTGACATGAATTCTTTTAATTTTAATTAATACAATGATAATATTATAAATTATCTAAAAAGTATTTTAGTTGTAAGTTTGATGCTCTTTGGATTATATGGATAAAGGTGAAAATAGTATAACTCATTTTTATAATAAACACATTTTACTAAAACGAACTTCAAATTGTCAATAATATTATGATAACTACAAAATAATTACAAAAAATAGATATAAAATGATATGTATATTTGTGATTAGTTACAACTATTGACATATCATTTTGTTAAGAGTGTTTTATAAGGATAAGTGTAACACCCCAGTCCCACATCAGTTAATGTGGGATATTTGAATGTATTTATAAGGACCCAAGTTGCTATCATTAATACATTCAGTCATGACCTTTTGGGTGAGCATGTGGTGGGCTAAGATGACTTAAGAAGATATTATTGAGACAGCTCATTGGGCCTTATTCTGTTGTGATTTGATTCGGACTCGGGATTTGACCCGGGTCGTTACATATGGTATCAGAGCCGACTCTCGAAAGCTCGGGTCGGGTCATTCAATCGGGTTGCCGGAGGTGGGGACACGAAGGCGGGCCTAGTAGGCCGTTGGTATTATCCCACAATGGTTAAAGAGACAAAGTTTATGGGCCTTGTGTGACTATGTATTCGTATTATTGAGACAGCTCATTGGGCCTTATTCTGCTGTGATTTGATTCGGACTCGGAATTTGACCCGAGTCGTTACAATAAGAGTATCCCCAATCGTAGTAGTAAAAAAAACTCTTTAAATTAAAGTTTGTTGACCTACGTAATAATTTGAATAGTATTATTTGCTACTTTAATATTTTATACTTTATCAATCTCTTTAATTTAATCAAGGCAAAATAAATAAATAAAATGATATTAAATTTTAAAATGAGTTGTATATCAAACACATCAAAGCAAAATAAATATTTTTAACTTTTTTCATATGATTTTGATTCTCTCAAAACAAAATAAATATTTTGAAGAGACAATGTTAACTTACCAATTTTGAAAAGAGAGAATGAAGTTTCAAATTTGATGACTAAGGTTGGAGAGGTTGTTGGAGATAATTTTTCAGATGTAGCTCACCTATTTGAATATTCTAAAATGATTGAAAAGACTGTTGTAGATGCTCTAATATTACTGTAAGACCCCGAATTTTATGAAATACAAAATTTAATTTTTCTTCATATATATTTTTTTTGAAACAGTAAGTGGTTAAATCGATCAAGTTAAAAGTTAAGGATGTTATCTGCAAATTTTATTTTGTCGGACAATATTCGCTTTGTCGGGGAATATTCGTTTGGTCGGGGAATATTCGTGTCGTACGACGGCGCCAAAATAACAAATTATTGGTGGACCCCACATCGGAATATTTGTCGGATATAGAAAACGACAGAAATAACCTTTTTAAATAAAAATAGTCAACGGAACTGTTAAAATACCGGTGATAAAAGAATAGTAGCATACGATAGTTATTGGTATTTTCTGTAGCACTCGGTACTCTACAGTAACACACGGTATTGCATAGTGTCTCATATTTTTGGTCTGATAATTGACACCGTAACTGTTACGCATCATTTCATCGATAATTGTCACTGCATAATATTTTATATTATCAATTCAATAATTGTTGTTACGCAGTATTTTGCATTATTGATTTAATAATTGTCATTACACTGTATTTTATATCATTAAGTCAATAATTGTTGTTGCACTGTTTTTAAAATTATTGAACCTAATAATTGTCACAGTAACATATGCACAGTAATTCACATTATTGAATCAATAATTGTCATTACACAGTAACGTATGCTTTATTTTACATTATTGTTATCTCTATTATGATGTTATTTAAACAGTTATATTTCATTAATTTATTGACTTGATATCTAAGAGCTAACTATACTGTATTTATAACAATTAGTCATAATAATTGAATTGATAAAGTTATTTGTTTATAATATAAAGTTAGGTGATTATTAGGTGATATGAAATGAATGGTGTAGATTAAAGTGTGAATTATTGTTGAATAATTGAATTGATTTGTTTATAATATAAAGTTAGGTGATTATTAGGTGATATGAAATGAATGGTGTAGATTAAAGTGTGAATTATTGTTGAATAATTAAATTGATTTGTTTATAATATAAAGTTAGGTGATTATTAGGTGATATGAAATGAATGGTGTAGATTAAAGATAATATAATATTTGAAATGGATGGTGTAGATTAAAAGATGATCTTTAAATGAATGGTTTAGATTAAATGAATGATAAGATTTTTGGCTATAAATAGAAGCCTTAACTTAAGGATTTTTCATAAACTTCCTTACTTGTTCTTTCTTTCTCTCTCTAAATACTTCTTGTGAAAGTTCTCTCTAAGTGTGCTTAAGTCATCTTGAGTATCTGTGAAGATCTATAAGTATACGTGTACTGTTCAAGTTAATCAACCTCATTTAAATCAATATCCAGTCACGTGTTGAGGTAAGGGATACCATCTTTTTCATCTTGCATTATTCAAACATACTATGGTAAGGGATTATCATTATTTGATTCTCGATAATAATATTGTTTCTTCCTTACTCATAAGACGTGCCTTTTATTTCCATGTATTAAATTGTGGGGATAACCTTACGGAGCGGATTGCCGCCTGTTGGTGAATAACCTTTCGTATTCATTCATTATTAATCTCTGAGAATAACCTTACGGAGCGGATTGCCGCCTGTTTGGTGAATAACTCTTTGTACTCAAATTATATTAAATTGTGGGAATAACCTTACGGAGCGGATTGCCGCCTGTTGGTGAATAACCATTTGTATTAATTTCCTTCACCTTTTGTTAATCAAACCTGCTACGGTAAGGGATATTATTTTCTTTCATACTCCTAAATCGAAATTTATTATGGAACTATTGCTTCTATAATTCCTGAAAATATTATATGTTCCATAATAGTTGAACTTCATTATTTCAACTGAACCTTCCTATTTACGTGAACCTTTCTATTGAATTGTAACCGTTATTCTGAACTGTGGATCTTGAATATCATTTTTAAATTTCACTCCACATCATGTTGACAATTTGGACATTATTTGAATCTGTACAAAGTAAACTTCCGATACTTATTGTTATCCTATTTCTTCTGTTCATCATTTATATCATTCTAATCATCCAAAAATCAAGCTGTTGTGAATATCTGTGGCCGGGGGCACAGATGTGATATATTTGTTGAACAGATGATAGGTTAAAGGCGATATAATAGGTTAAAGGCGATACATCTGTTCGGTGTCTTTTATGGCACGTGGTGAATGTTCTCTTTGGCCCGTAGTGCAATGATAAACTGTTGTTTGGTATGATTATGACCAAAAGCTGAATCTGGTATAATCATGACCGTTGGTGCTATATTGAATATCTTTGGCCGTAGTACAAAGATAAACTGTTGATGTGCATGATTATGATCAGGAACTGTGAATTTGTATTATCTTGACTAATGATATTTCAGATGATAAAAGTTGATGATGTTTTTCCTAAAAAGAGAACCGAGTGGACATTATAGTCTGCATTATTCTTCTAATAGATTACTCATTCCGCTGCTATTATTGATCTGAACGTTGTTTAAGAATTTAACTGCAGTTTTTGATATAAACCTTGTAGTCTATTGTATTCTATCAAGAACTCAACTGTTGAAGACTAATGATAATTTATTCGTCATTATCTTAGTCATGATATTCTTTACTGGGCTATTTGAGCTCACCCTTTCTTTTGTTTCATTGTTTTTCAACAGGAGATGAAAACATAACAGAGTCTAGCCGGGGAATGGAGTGAGGGTCCGAGGAATAGTTATCATAGTCTTCACGTTTTGTAAAATAGTGTGGCAATAATAGTGAAGACTTAGTTGTGTATTATTATACACTGTATTGTTGTACGTTGTGCTTTGTTGTAATAATTTTGTTGTAGTATTTTGACGACTCAAGTTTGGGCTGTGTGGGCCCAGATTTGGGGGTGTCACAATTACTCTTAGATTTTGATATATCATTTTGCAGTAAGAGTTTTTTTTATAAATATAACAATACTCTTATGCTACGATTGGATTGGAGGAGGAATAAGGATGAAAATGAAATAACTTATTCTTATGAAATGAAAAAAATTATATTTGATTATTCTATTGAAATAGAACGGACCATTCTTATTTTTTCTAAATTTATGAATTTTTTTTCTTAAGTTATGAAATGACTAATTTCAGTTTGAATATAATGAATTATTAAACTTTTCATTTCATTATCCTTTCAATTTTATTTTTTCACTCATTTTAATCATTCAATCCAAATGTAATATTAGATTTTACTATTCCCCTCCTCCTCTAAGCTGAATTATTATTAGTAATAGGCTTAAATATAAATTTATACCCTGAACTTTTATTTTTTATTTTGAGGATTATCTTCTCAATTTTTTTAATCAAGGGATTAATTTTTTTAATTTTTTTTTCACTTTGGGAATTGTCTTCTTAATTTTTTTAGGGGATTAAACTTTTAATTTTTTTTTTCACTTTGGAAATTGACTTCTCAATTTTTTTTAATTACGTCTACTTAATATTTATGTATTTGTTCAATTTATTTGTTTCTATTGAATGAAATTATATACTTCTTCCGTCCAAAATTAAAAAATTATTATTGATTTTTGAATATTAATTTAAGATATTTTTAATCTTAAAAATAATAAAATTTATTAAAAATTATGAAATAATAAGATTTTAATTAATAGTATATTTATGCGTTTTAAATATTTATCATTATATCGATAAATATAACCGGGCCATTTTATTGCCGAAATTGGACTGCTAACAGGTTGCTCTTTAATTGCTGCGAGTTTGCTGGATTATGGGTTTATAATTACCGAGCTTAAACAGATTTGGACTAACGAAAGTAAGCTGTTGTTAACACCAAACTGGGCTGCTAATTCACGCTGAACTGGGCTACTTGAATTACGAAATCCTTGTCTTTTGGGCTGCCGACTAGTAGCTTTGTTATGGACTACCTTGCTGGATGAATTGGGCTGCTCAATATTGCTGCGAATCAGGTTTGCTGTTGGACCGAAATTATTCTTCGATCCAACCATGGTAAGGATGCCAAACTTGAGGATTAATTATTCAGTGGTCTTGAAACATTTGTCACGTAATATCCCATGAACATTTAATAATTTTTTTGAACTTGAGGCCTTATTGGACAAGTTCTTTTTAGCTTCAAGAATTGCGGTATGATTGATTGCTTTTGAACCAATCCTTAACCTTTTATTTGAGGGAATTAATATTTTCATAAATAAAATTTGATATTTTCAAATATCTCTTACATGAATATGAAGTCTATTTGCTATTGATGTGAGATTAAGATTGTAACATTATTATTTTTTTATTTTGAAAATATCAATTCCCTAATTTTAATTTTAGAAGTCAATTTGGATTTAGAATCTTAAAATTTAAGTTTTGAAAATAATAGATATTTAATAGTATCTTAAAATAGTTAAATATAATATTGAAATGATTTTTTATTTTGTTCCAATATATATAATCAAAAGCTATTCCCTTAATGTTTAAATTTTTTAGTGAGTTGATAATCTCTTTATTTTAAAATATAAGATAAAATTTGACTTGTTAAAGTGGATATTAAATATTTTTAATTTAAAATTTATGTAATTAGATTTACTTATGAAAAATAAAAAATATTATAATTAGTATTTATTTTAAAAGTAAATATTAATCTTATATTTTAAAATAAATGGAGTATAATAAATAGTGCAAATAGTTTATCATATTCATAATCATATGGACTAAAATCCAATAATCTTACATCAATTTTAAATTTAAAGTTCAAATATAATTTTAAAAAATTAAAATACAACTATTTTCTTCTCCGTCCGGCCAGATCGCCTCATTTCTCTTCTGTAAGCATAAATCTTATTAACAATAAAGGTTGGATTTGTCATTTATTTCCGCATTCATAGAAATTGGTGATGGAAAAAATTGATTCGGCCATGGACGTTGATATGCTAATATTTTATCAGGCATGATATAAAGAAAGTGAGAGACAAAAGTATGAGCAATCGGGGCTTTTCAGTTGGATAGTTGTTTGGTATTTATGGCAATGAAAATATTTTATGAATATACACTTTGAAAGTAGAATCTATTTTAGACACATTAAAGTTTGTATCAGGTTTATTTAAATATATATTTTCAAAATTAAGTTTTAATATTTAATTATATAATTAATATTTTCAAATAATTTGATAGTATATTTTATAATTTTTCTCATAAAATATTTGAGATAGACACTCTATTTACACTACCTTTAAATTATACAAATTTAATTATAAAGTTTATCAAACATCACTTTAGCCATGTTAATATCAAGTTTTATTTTGTCAATGAGATCTTAGTTTAATCAAATTAAGACTGAGTACATATTTTATGTTTAATTATTTATTTATTTATGTGAGTTTTTTTTTTTTTGAGAACCTATATTTTTATAATTTTTGGGATGCAATAGAGGTGGGAGGGCTGAAAAAGGAATAAGGAAAATTAGAAAAAAATACGTGAAATTATTGATTATTGGTATTGTAATAGTGATTATGATAGTGCTATATTATGTATTTTTTGTTTTAAATTATAAAATTAATATTATTTTCTTAAAATTTAATTTTAAATATTTTTAAATTTATAATTAACATGATTTATTAATTTTTTTTTATAATTATTAGTACTTTTAGTTAGTATATGATATTATAATTATATTGATATAAATTAATATTAATATTAATATTAATTTTAATTTTAAAAATATATAAAATTAACTTTTAAAAATATATAAAATTAACTTTTAAAAATAGTCTTATAATTTAAAATACATCTGAAATGGGAATTTCTAGGGGGAAAAAACTCTCATTTTCTAATTTTTCTACTTTATACATTATTAAATTAATTAATAGCAAACAATATTCAATCTTACACTCGTATAGGAACCGTCAATCTCGTAGGGAGCGAGCTGCCTTTCAATGGAAGCGAAGCACATTCTCTTCCACTCTAAATAATTCCATAAAATCCCCAAACGAAAGAACCCTAAATACTTATCACTTATTTCGCCCTCTTTAATAAACTAACTCCCTGCTGAATTTCATTGAACGAAACATACCGATGGACTCCTCCACCATGACTGGAAATCTTCTTCCTCCGGCCTCTTCTCTCTCTCCCTCGGTCATCGCCTTTCTCGACGACAAACTTCATAACAAAGACGATCAAGAAACTTCGACTCTGGTTTTAGAGCTACAGTCTCAGTGTAACGCCTTGGACCAAAGCCTCTCAGATCTTACCCAGACCCTCCAATCCTATCTCTTCGCGTATGCCTCTTATTCCGATCAATTCACAGGCCTTATCAACGCTGTTAATGAAAAATTGACCGATCTTCTTTCCTCTTCCGGCGCTGC
This sequence comes from Hedera helix, assembly GCA_947179155.2. NCBI lineage: Eukaryota > Viridiplantae > Streptophyta > Magnoliopsida > Apiales > Araliaceae > Hedera > Hedera helix. Next base: position 43,460,705 of record OX359275.1, read on the forward strand.
TGATTTATTATCAGGTCCGCACCTCCTCTCTCTCTCTCTCTACACACACACACACATATGCATATCCATTAATCCATTATCTATATCAGTGTTGTGTGTTTTGAATTTGGTATTTAGATGGAAGAGGGAGATCGGAACAGATATTGGGGGAGGAGCTACCAGTCCTTGCAAAGGAAGTGGCCAGGGTTGAGGCTGTCCGAAGCTATGCTGGTGAGAAAATACTGTTATTTTCTCTATTCCGTGTTATTGATATTCTATGTTATGAGATAAACCTCCAAGCACATAAACGAAAATTTGTGGTTTGTGCTTTTAAGAGGAGAAGAATTGGGTAAAGATACCTCTTTTATTCCTTGTTCTTTTTGACAGAGTTTTGATTTTTTTAAATGCAATTGACCCTTAATTTCTGTGATTTAAAGTTGAGCTATCCCATTCAAGGGAGTCTGACATAAAACCAACTAACCTCCATAGTAATCTCAGTCCAAATAATCTTTTGTGTGGGTGCTGGTAGTATTCGGACTATAAACAACAATCATACTTTACAATTATTGCACAATATAATCCACCTGGTGCTTGTGATGGTCAGGTTTCAAATCATTTCGATAGTGTCCTTAGACCTCTATATTACTTGCAGTGTGGCGGTGCAATCTATACGTGCTCTCCTTACTTGATCTGATCAGGTTTTAACTCTGTATTATTCTTTACAATAGTGGTTTATGCTAGCTTTACTGCTAATGTGTCTTCTGGGAGATTTAGCTATGAGACTAGTAATATACTAATGTAGTACACTGGAAAATATGAAGGAAAAAAAACAAATAGTCAGCTAGGTATCTGGGTGACATAAACATTTGGTTTAAGCCTTCAAAAGAGATTTATGGTGTCAGCTCTAGAAGTTTTTTATTTTGGCTCTGTTTAGATATTAGATTCTAGGGATGTTTGATATTATATGATGAACCCTCCTACTTTTATCAAGGCCAAATCTACTTGGCCTTTAGTCAATGTATTTCTAACACTCTCAGCTTAGATTGAAGTAGTTTTCCTTGCTGGTGCAAAAGATGATGAATTTTGGTGTCTAGATAGATTTACCAGTGGACGAGTTTAATAAGGACTCGAACTTTTTCACCCATACTTAAAACACCAGTTTGAGGTAATTAGTAAATGACTTGTTTTTTTCAGTATGATAGGTTTCCATTCCCTTCTTTGGCAAATATGCCTCCTCATAGCCACAAAAACTAGAGGGCATACCAGCAAAAGGTGGGAAGCAGCCTGATATTCATGGCTGTGATTTTAGGATATGGTTGATAGGTAACATGTTTAATTACACCTGCAGTCTATATTTCTCTACTTAACTGAAGGAAAGATATCTGGATTTTATAGTGATTGTATTTTTGGTTGAGATGGTTGAATCCTTACATGAAAGTTTTTGAAAATATATCTTTATGCTGGTAAATATAGCCTTACCCTATTTACTTGTATTGGTTCCATATGCAGTCAGATTTTCTTGGATTTAACACTGCCTATCCATGGACATCTTATGTAGTTTTCTGCTAAGTGCTAACTATATTCCTTCATATTTTTCCCTTGAGCAGACATGACACTTTGCATCTGATTTGATGTCCCAAATGTTCTATTTATTTACTGTTGATCGTTTACCCTCGTTAAACTGGAGCATGACTATAAAATTTCCTTTATTTATTAATTATTTATTTTTATTAGAGACGGCACTAAAGCTCGACACCTTGGTTGGCAACATTGAAGATGCTGTATCATCCACTGTGAACAAAAATCTTAGGAAGCGTCCATCCTCACATAATTTGGAGGTGACTATTTCACTGGATAAGATATAAGAACAAACTTTATTTTATCTTTTTCTAATTAGTATTTTTGTTTTGTTTTCTAATTTCTTATTCCATGCAGGATGTGCGTCTGGTTGCCATCAAAGCTCTGAAACAGGCAGAAGATGTCTTAACTTCAGTTACCAAGACACGCCCCCAGTGGGCACGTCTTGTCTTAGCCGTTGACTACAGAGTAGACCGTGCTTTAGCCATTTTGAGACCTCAGGCAATTGCAGATCATCGGTCCCTTCTTGCCTCCCTTGGATGGCCACCTACTCTATCCTCCTTGAGTTCTCCAGATCCTGATACAAAAAAACCAACTGAAGTCTCAAATCCTCTTTTTACGATGCACGGAGACCTCAAACACCAGTATTGCGAAAGTTTTCTTGCTTTATGCAGCCTACAGGAATTGCAGAGACAGAGAAAATCTCGTCAACTTGAGGGGCATAATCTAGAAGTAGCTATGCACCAACCACTATGGTCCATGGAAGAGCTTGTCAATCCTTTGTTTATTGCATCCCAACGCCATTTCTCAAAATGGGTTGACAAGCCAGAATTTATTTTTGCTCTTGTATATAAAATTACTCGGGATTATGTTGACTCTATGGATGAGTTATTGCAACCACTGGTTGATGAAGCAATGTTATCTGGCTACAGCTGTAGAGAAGAATGGATCTCAGCAATGGTATCATCCTTATCGACGTATTTAGCAAAGGAGATATTTCCTATATATGTTGGTCAGCTGGATGAAGAAAGTGTCACTGGAATTCGTTCGCAAGCTAGAGTATCCTGGCTACATCTTGTTGACTTGATGATTACTTTTGATAAACGAGTCGAGTCTCTGATAGTGCAGTCTGGCATCTTGAGTTCGCTTCAGGAAGATGGGAACCTGCAGAAAATGTCTTCGTTATCTGTATTTTGTGATCGACCTGACTGGCTTGATTTGTGGGCCGACATAGAGCTAAGTGTCATAATTAATAAGTTAAAGTTAGAACTAGAGGATGAAGAAAGTTGGTCAACGGATGTTCAGGGAGCAGCTGTTTTATCTGGCGCAGAAGATTATAAATCTCCTGCAATTTCCAGTGCTTTTCTTCAGCGGTTATCATCCTTAATCGATCGTTGTCGGTCAATTCCTAGAATTGCATTAAGGTCAAGGTTTGTTAGAGTGGCAGGGGCACCTATAATACACAAATTTTTGGACTCCTTACTTCACAGGTGCCAAGAAGCCGAGGGGCTGACTGCCTTGACGGATGATGCTGCTTTAGTCAAAGTTGCAAGGTCCATCAATGCGGTTCGCTACTTTGAGACTGTTTTAAAGGAATGGTGTGAGGATGTCTTCTTTCTTGAGATGGGACTGAACCAAGGTGATCCATCTGGCATGCCATTTGGTGAGAATAGTATCAGCAGAGGATCAGTGGAAGATCCCAGGAATGGTATTTTAGATGAAGAAACTGGAAAGCTGGAAGAGTTTAGATCAGAATGGATTGGGAAGTTATCAACTGTTGTTTTAAGGGGATTTGATGCTCGCTTTCGAGATTATATCAAAAACAGGAAGCAATGGCAGGAAAAAGGTGAAGAAGGATGGGCAGTGTCCAAACCTTTGGTTGGGGCGCTAGATTATCTGCATGGTAAAATGTCAGTGTTGGAAAGGAGTTTGAATAAGATGGACTTTGTTGGGGTGTGGAGAAGTTTGGCAACTGGGGTGGATAAATTGGTTTTTAACGGTATTCTAATGAGCAATGCAAAGTTTTACAATGGCGGTACTGAGAAGCTTGGTAATGATTTGGCAGTTTTATTTGGGGTTTTCGGAGCCTGGTGTTTGAGACCTGAAGGTTTCTTCCCCAAACTTAGTGAGGGTTTGAAGTTGTTGAAAATGGGAGAAAAACAACTTCACGGTAGTTCCTTGAGTGGGGAGAGATGGTTCAAAGAGAATGGCATTCGGCATTTGAGTGCTGCTGAGGCCGAAAAGATTATTAAAAATAGGGTGTACATCAGCTGAAAGCATATTAATTCCTTCAAATTTCTCCAGAGGCACAGCAAACTTGGGGAAGTTAGGAATGGTGATGACAGATTTATTTAATTTGGTCTTGTGTTCTTTGTAATTGTTTTGGAATGGCTACCCACACACAGTTCTTTGGATTATCAGCACAATTGTTTACTACATATTAATCCAAATAATCCACTAACATACTAAAACAAATCAGCACCCACAAACATGCCATCATTACTAAATCACCATGAAAAACACAAACATCTCCCGTCTTTCAGCTTCACGCTAACCTCCATCGCTGCTCGTCTCTTCACCGCAGATTGGTCTCTAAACCTCACCTTCGTCTCTCTCATCTCTATTTTCCCCCGCAATTTAATTTCTGACAGGTACAATATACTCTCTTTTCTCATCTTTATACGCACTGTGGTTACAATAAAGGATTGATGCAATCTTCTTTTGATGTTGATCTAATTTTGAAAGGTGGCTCTATTTGTGTTCTTAGGTTTAGATTTGGGTTTTTTGTTTACTAATTTAATCTGGGTTTTAGATCTTTTGGACAAGTGATTTGGGTTTTGATTATTCAATACATCTTTTCATTGTGCTATGGGTTTGGTTGTTGGCTGCAGTTGAAGATAATGGCTGGTTTTATTCTCATAATTTATAAAGTTTTAGTGGGGTAATTGTGGATCTAACTAGCATTATTTTATAAATTTTTGGACCCCAAGGTTTGCAACTTTGTCCACTCTTCTTCTATTTTCATATGCATAGTGTTTTTCTGTTAAATTTACCATTCTATTACTAGTGTGACGTGGTTCTAAGCTGAATTTAGAATTTATGAACTCAGTGAGTGATGTGTGTAGGTTCAACTTTGAATTAGTTTGTTATTTATTTAATTTTCATTAAAGTGAAAATTCAATTTACTTATATTTATTGTCTAGACCTAAGAAATTGCAGCAGCCTATTTGGTATTTTATTGTGCGGTCAATACATTTGTACCAGCTATCGAGTTAATTATGTTTAAAAATTTGTATGACGAACATAGATAGATCTCAGCATTGGTTTTTATTGAGTTCATGAATTAGATGATGCTCTGGCTCTTTGGCCATCTCTGATCAATTTATTAACAAATATTGTGGTCAAATTGTTAGAATGCAGCTCATCAGTGTTGATCAACTGTATACAACTGAAGTGGCTTATTACTACTTGAGCAAATAACCAAAAAAATCCCCTGGCCACCTCCTTTTACACGACACGCTCAGAAAATCACGTCAATATGTATACTCTGCTCATTCATCTACATCTCATTACATCAACTATTCTCTGTTTCCTCTTTTATACTCCACTAAAAAACATTTTTTCTCTTGGTATGGCTAATGGCCATTATAGGTTTTAATCTTTGCTTCTTGCTTTAGTTCCATTTAGGCCTGAGAAAATCGTATTCTTTTTTGTCGTGATTGTTTAAACTTTAACGGAGCTAGGGATGGTTTTATCTATGAATCTCTGTTTGTTCTTCTTTCTGAACTTGATGCTGATCATATATTCATCTGTATTCATGATGATGTAACAGCCATTAAACTACTTGCCACAGTTACCTTGTAATTATATAGGGCTCGTTTTTTAATTGGATTCCTCAATTTCTGTAGTAATTTGTGATTTTTTTTATTGGGTTTGGTGAATTTTCTGCGGATAATTTACTGGTGGAGATTAGTTGGTCACATATTTAACTGTACTTCGAAATTTGCCTCAAATATCTCAGTATTTGAATGGGGTTTTGACATGGGTTTTCTTTATACCTTTGTTTGGAAAATTTATATGATTTACTCTTTAATGACGCGTTTCAAAGTTACTGTATACTAGCTTATAGTCTAAGCATATTAATGGACCATTAATTTTGGAATGAATGATTATCTACTTGCATATGTCTGTATACAGTATACATATATGCATGCAAAATAGATTTCACCCTCTCTTTCAAATTAAAGTTCATCTTCCCTTTTGGGATGACCTCACTGAAAATCGAGAGAGAATTTCTTGATATTCAAGTAAGTTTTGATATCCGTCTTTGGTTATTTCAAATCATATTTTCCTTTTAAAAGGGTATCTGTTTGTTTGGGTGGGCCAGGAAAACCTCATAATTATGTCAGTTAATCAGGGTTTAATCTACTGCATTGAGCTTTTAATTATCATACTTGCTTGCTGTTAATCATCACGCTTGCTTGTATGAAATGTGCTTTCCAATTCCTTATCTACTGCAAACGTATTGTCAAAGAATTTCAGGCTTTTTCAGCTTTGGTGGTTAAATTTTATGAAGCTATGAACTTTTATTACTGGTTGATAGGCGAAAGCAAGCAATACATGGAACCATTTATATGCATTACAGATTTTTCTTAGGCCATTTTGTTCATGTACAGGTTTTCTTTTAGTTGGACAAGATATTGACACTGTTGAATTGTATGTCATATTACTTTTGCTACATAAGTGTGTTATGTAATGTTGTTGGTTGGCCTTAGTTTTGCGGGAGTATGCTTGGTTTTTTCATTGTGAAATGTATTGTGGTAGAATTTTCTTTAATGCAAATGTCTTATCTGCTGCACTAGGCACTTTACAATTACTACTAGTACTACTACATCCATTGTAGCAGGCTTATCCATCACAATTAACACACATCCAACCTTGAAACATTTGTACTGTTAATTACACGAGTAACTGTACTGTCATTTTTCAGGCTGTGTGTTTAAATTGCTACTACTACGTCCATTGTAACTGCTCTACTATATCACGAAGTCTGGTTTACTGAACATTCTTACGTAATGTATTTTGAAAAGTTACATTATATCTTGTTTTCAATTAAATTATCTGTAAATAGTCTCATTGTAGTTGATAGCCCACTCGACTTTTAAAAATTATTAAACTGATAAAAACTGTGAAATTGCATCCTTCCGGCAAACTAATTAAATGGATGTTAGCTTTTTCCTACATAGATTGGATGTGTTGTTAAAAAAACAGAAGTCAATAGAAATATGAGTAAATGACATGGAAAGTTAAAAAAGACAAGGGAGTGGGGGGCGCCGGGGGTGTTGGAATTTGGCAGCTAGGTTGGATTTAAAAAGACGGCGGCTCTAGGTAAACTGGCCAAAAGCCATATCTCTGGTTTTTACTCCAAATCATGTGTAGCATGTCAAAATCTTCGGATGTACCAGATCTATCATAACATGTAATTTATTATGCGAGAGAGAGTAAAAAATGGAGCAGATCTGGACTACAGTAGGCGATGATATCATGGGCTTTTGAAGGGGGATAAATCATTCTTTCATCAACTTGACTCTAATTTACAAATTTTATTGATTTTTTTTAACAAAACTTGAAATTTTTGTCAAAAATTGTTAACCATTTAACAGAAAAATGATATGACATTATTAATTTATAAAAACATCATTAAACTGGAGGTTGATTTATAGTTGCATCACTGAAAGTGAAAATAATAATAATAATAAAGAACCTTTTTTTTTTGTGTGTAACGGAGAAGGTATTGTTATTATTGTTGTTGTTGTTGCTATTATTATTATTATTAAATCAAAATTAATTTTTAAAATAACTCAAATTAATTTTTAAAAATCAAAACTAATCTTTTTTTTTTTTTTTTTTGGTAACGAAGGGGGTTTTATTATTATTATTGTTGTTGTTGTTGTTGTTATTATTATTGTAATAATTATTAAATCAAAATTTATTTTTAAAAATAAAAATTAATCTTTTTTTTGTGTAACGAAAAATGTATTATTATTATTATTATTATTATTATTATTATTATTATTATTATTATTATTATTATTATTATTATTTTATTTTTTCCAGTGATTCAATTGTAAATCGAACTCTAGTTTAATGATGTATTTGTAAATTAATACTGCTATGTTATTTTTCTGTTAAGTGATTAATAGTCTTTGACGGAAATTTCAAGTTTTATAAAAAAAAATCTGTACAGTGATGTAATTATAAAAAATTACAGTACAATGATACGTTTATAAATTAGAATTGAGTATAATGATGAAAAAATAATTTAACCCCTTTTGAGGGGAAAAAAAGGTTATTTCAGGCTGCGTGGTATGTCCTTTTTGAGAATTTAATCACTGTTTCAGAGTCAAAGAATCAAACTCTCAATATGGATGCAATGGAATTCATGGGTTATAGTGAAATGGTTGAAATGAACACTGCTATGGCATGAAGAAGAGAGGAGAAAGAAGAGGAAAAAGGAAAAGAAAAATTATAACAGATAATAAGTTGAAAGATTTAATTAGTTATTTAATATTTTTGAAGTTTTTTTTCCCACAATCAATGTTTTGATTTGTTTATTCTCTGTGCGTTGTCACATATGAAAATAATTAACAATTGTTCAATTAATTTAACATAATGATACAATTTTATTTTTAATTACTTTAATGAGATTATTGCAGTTTTTAAAAATTAAGTGGGTTATCATATAAAATGTGTCAAGTATAGTGGCGTAAACATTAGTTTTGCCTATCTTGTTTTCAATTAAATTATTTATAAATAATCTCATTTACTTTAGCATTTTTATACATTTTAAGAAGGGTATGGAAATTTGGTATGTTTGTTAATGGTATTAGCTTGAGTTTTTACATTTAAGATAGATTTTTATAATGGAAGGAATTGATTGCCTTGGTTATGCTTGGAAGGAATTGGTTGCTTAAGAATGAATAGTAATTGTGCTCGACTTTATATGACTATATAATTATGTTGAATTTTTAATATTAAAAATAAAATGAAAATAGTAACTATTTAAATAATAATTTTTAAATTTTAACCAAAATATAATACGAATTAACTATATGATTAAAAGCACAAACTTAGTTTGATTTCAATAATTTTTAATTTTATAATTTTTTTGTTCAACTTTTATATTCATATTAACATAATTATTATTCAAATTTATATTAATTAAATACAAGTTAAATTTAACAGTATTTCTATTTATAATAGAAACAAAAAAAGGGAATATTCAATCTTTTGCTTTCTTATCCAAATTAGTATAACTATTATCTAAATTTATAACAATTAAATACTTTCCAAATTCTATAAAGTATTCAAAAGCAATATCAATCTGTTAGGGAAAAGAAGATATATTTTTTTTAATTTTTAAATCTATAATAGGAAAAGTAACATCTAATTTTTTATTTGATTTTACCAATTTTATTACAAGTTTTTTTTTAATCACAATTTTATGTACGAAAATATATTTTAATAAATTTTATGTAGGATGATTTTATTATTACGATTTCATACCAAACTAACACTAATATTAATGGTGAATTTTATTATTAAACTAATGTCCTAACTAAATTAATTTTTTTTAAAACTTTAAATTTTACCAAATCAAACGATTAATTTGTATTAATAATATAGTAATTTTTTTTAAAACATAATAATTGTTAATTAGTTAAAAAAATTATAAGAGATTCATTAATAACTAATTTTCATAACTAAATTAAATCTTATTAAACCTTAACTTTCATAATTCTATTCATATTATAATTTCGAACAAATTTTGTTAATATAAACACTAATATAAAATGGTATTATAAATTTAAATACAATTTAAATAATTATTTTTTCTCATTATCATAACTAAATAAATTTATAATTCATTCAAAAGTTTAGCCTAATAACTACTTAAAGAAACTTATATATGATTAAATAATTTATTATTTAAATAAATATTTAATAACTTAATAAATACAACTATCTTCTTAAAATTTTATTTAAAAATTCTAATATTTAATAGTATAATAAATTATTATTTATGTTGTTCAGTAGGTTAACCAAACAATAAAATTGTTTTATTTTAATTTGGAAAGTGAGTTAATTATAAATACCATAGGGTTACAATTCCAATCGAATTCCAAACCAACTTGTCCAAACACACCCTCCTTCGTCCAAATACTCTTTTGTGTGCTGATTTGTTTTTATTAACCTGGCCATTAGAGTGAGTAAATTGCAGTCCAGAAGAGGGGTTTGCTGTGTAGCTGTTTAACTACTGGGTGTTGCTTATAATTTTGGTTGAGGTGTCGGCATCACAATTGATTAGTAGGTAGAGAAAGACAAAAACTTAATAATTGCAGAGCGTGGTGGTAGAATTTTAAGCAGCGGTTCGTCGTCCTCCTCATCATCTCAAATGGCTGCTCCCTATTTCACTGTCCAGGTTTACTCATTCATCCACTCCTAATGATCAATCTTATCAAACTCAGACAAATCAACCCCACACATATACAGTAACAGTCTGTTCCAATATGAAATTGGGCTACTTTGTCGATTTGTAAAATATTCATTCCATTTTAAAATATAAAATTAATATTTATTTTTTTAAAATTTAAAATTAATGTAATTTATTTAATTTTTAAAATATTTTAATCATAAAACTAGTAGTATTTATTTTTAAATTTAAATTAATTCGCATTAATTTTTAGTATAAAAATATCTGAAATTAATTCATTTTAGTTTTTAATATATAAATATTTGAAATTGACTTTTAAAAATTAATATTGATTTTATATTTTGAAATTGGGTGATAAATAAAATTTAAATTGATGAGAAATTTATTTAATTTTGATTAATATAATTGTTAATATTATAAACTACTTAATTGACAAATATAAAATTGTTATTTTAAAAATTAAAATAAATTTACATCATAATTTAATTCAAATGAAACTTTTTGTGTGTGTGGAATAAATGGAGTATTATGGATGATAACAGATACCTCGACTCCGGAGAATCTAATCCAATATAAATATATTTAGAGAATTGATATTTTTATAAGTAAAAATAATAATTTTATAAAATTTTTTTTCACATAAATAGTAATTAAGTCATACACTTGTATGAATTTTTTTTTATAAAAATATTAATTTTTATTTGTAAAAATAATAATTTTTTATATCTATGTGAATATCTAAAATATGCATCCAAAGGTACACGCAAAAATAAAGTAGTATAATAAAAAAAAAGAGAACAAGTGTTGTATTGAGAAGAGAAAAAATATTTTATCTTTACGTGTAACTTCAGATGTATATTTTAAATATGTATATAAATATATTCATTTTATATAAGTCGGAGATTAGATGATTATAATTGTAGAGCTTGGGTAGTTCTCATAATGAAGTCTGGACATCTAATCTTAACTGGGGCGGAGTGAATCCATTAATGGAGAAATGAAAAGTCGTCTCCCTGGTAGATGACAGGCCACACTTGCCTATACTATACATATTACATACTCACATGCCAATGGCTGATAGCTAGGGGCCCTCCTTTTGTTGTCGGGTCTTAAGGTATATAATATATTTATTTTAAAATTAGATATATAATTTATTTTTTAAAATTAAATAATAATATATATTATATAATTATATCAATTAAAATTAAATAAATTTATATTAATTTAAAATTTAATATATCGTCGTTTAATTTTAAAAATTAAATTTTAATTTTAATTTTTAAACGAAGGGAGTATGAATTTAGCTCAGACATACCAAATATATTACAAGGACAATGTTGCAAATTAAGCAGTTCCAAAAATTAATGGATGTGGTATTTCCCCGAGGCGAAACTCTTGCATTCTCACGTAATAAACGGTTGTTATAAAAATATCAATCCCTTTAAATTAATCAAATAATATATCTCAAGTTCTTTAGAAGCCTTGAGCCGTGTTGGACTCCCATTAAGCATATATATATATATATATATATATATATATATATATATATATATATATATATATATATATGGCATGCTCCGCAATAAGTATTTATTATGAATTAAAAATAGACAAATATCATTTATACCGTATAAAATAAAAAGTAACGATCAAAATTATAAGTTAAAAATAGACATCAGCTACTAAAATAGCAGACGTTCATTAGAAAGTCACACTTTAAACCCTATAAACTAAACTCTAAATCATAGTTAATAAACCTTAAATCCTAAAAGCCAAACCCTTATATTGATTATCATCTGTGACTATTAGTAGCGCATGGTATATATATATTTTTATTATCCATTACTAATAATAACAGACGTCGATTTTCAGTTTCTAATCCTGATCGTTCTCTATTGTTTTCAATGATATAGATGATGTATATTTTATAAACATTTATAACAAATACATGTTATGAATCATTACTATATATATATATATATATATATATATATATATATATATATATATATATATAAAGTTAACATTAATATAAGAATTTACATATATTTAAATTAATTAATTAACTACCCTCGTAAGTCAAAAATAGGAGGCAAATTGCTAAAGATCAGACTCAAACTACTAGAAAATTGAGACTATTGTACTTTTAAAAAAATCTATTAACTTTAATTGAAAGATAAATGTGATAACTTAGTGATAAAAATATTTTTCTTTATAATATAAAGTCGCAAGTTTGAGTTTAATTCTCAGCAATAAAAAGTCAAATTTTCACATGTACTTAAGATATTAACGACAATTTTTTCCTAAGTTTTTTCATAGTCTCCCTCCTGACTCCTTCTTCAAGCTCTCTTTTAGACTCCGAAAATTGAAATGATTTATTATATTGTAATATTGTAAGTTTTAAAAAAGAAAAAACTTTACTAGAAGTCAAAAATCGTGTACAGAGCTGCAAATCAATGTATATTAAATAATGACGGATCAAAATAGATTGAGTTAGACAAATTGCAGCCTAAAAACATCGCCACCCTTAGAAATTAGAATATCAGTTTAGTGGGAGACAAACTTAATTATAACCCTGCAATGCATGCAATAGACAAATAGAAGGCCAAAAGCCTCGACATCCCCACACTATATAAATTACTCCTACAAATAACAAGAACGCAACAAGGTATCTTTAAGTTAGCACGTAAACATCCATGTGTAGGACTAACACAAAAGGAGCAAATCTGAAACGTACACGTGTACGTTAGGGAAGATGTATCTTTCTTTTTTGGTACTAAAAAAATTGTAGTATGTCATAGTAGTGGAAGCTTGATTGATTGGGAAACTAATAAATCAGCTCGGGCTTTTTCAGGACGGACAAGTATACATAATAACTAAATATTATATTTATTTATATTATTAAAAAATAAGATATAACATTAATTTTAATATTTTGCTCTATTTTTTAACGATATAAATAAATATAATATTTGATATAATATTTAATTAATATGTGTTTATACTTATTTTTTCAATACTGTAGAAGAAAAATAAGCGATGGCCCATGTACTGCAGAAAAGTGAGACAACTGGGCCCTGAATATTATTTTCAGCTTCTAATGCTTTGTGTTTAATGTCTTTAACTAACTTGTAGTATCTAATTTCACCCTGCCTCGCCTTTTTAAGCAACTTCCTGGTTCCCTCTGCCATAGTCCAACAAGACTAGTTCGAGAGAGAGACAACATACAGAGTTAAAGACATGTCTAGCAGAAGAACAAGATCTACGAGACTTACGGATGATGAACTTAATGGTCTTGTCTTGAAACTACAAGCAATCCTACCAGACTCTATTTCAAGGTGCACTACAAGGGTATGTCACGGTCTCTTTCTTCCACTCTCTCTTTCTTCATTTTACTTGACACAATGAATATGACAGTTGCTATATATATAATTCCTTGGAATTTCAATCAATTACCGCATTATTATGCACATAAAAACTTGGATTGAAGGCCCACTAATGAAAATTCTAACAAGTGTCATTTACTTCAAAATTAGAATTACAAATATGGATTGAAGCCCCATGAACGAAAATGCCAACACATTCACCAAAAGTAATTTCTAATAAATTATAATAATGGCCTCTAAGGTATTCAAGCAGTTCCAGTTGGCCAATTAAAAATACAAAAATAGAAAATCTAGCTTATAGTAAAACAATAATACAACTAGATCGATCATGCGTGTTCTTATGATAAATGTTTGGAACTACGCGCACATGTTATCAAGGCTAAAAATGTGGATTCTGTTTAGGTACCAGCATCGAAGATTCTCAAAGAGACGTGCAATTACATCAAGAAGCTGCACAGGGAGGTGGAAGATTTGAGTGGCAGACTTTCTCATCTACTGGCTTCCATGGACAGCAACACTGTAGATATAGAGATTCTCAGAAGCCTTCTGCAACAGTAGAACCTCTTTTAGTTTAGAAGTCAGAACATGACTATATATAATATCCCCCCCCCCCCCCCCCCCCCCCCCCCCCCCCAAAACAAGAGGGAGTAATATTGTATCTTCCTTCTCTATGCTTTGTTAAACCTCGTCTCCCCTGGTTTTGTTGGATTTCAACTAGGGGAAAATAATAATATTAATATCTATGGTTTCTTCTTCCCCTGCTTGTGATAGACATGCAAATAACCCTTTAACAAAAGATTCACAGTGGGCCCTACTTGGACTTAAAAAATATGTAACTCATTGTCTTGGATATCCTAATCTAGTGATCAAGAATTCAAGATACAAAAACTAAGGCTAAATGACAAAATAATATTATTATGAAGGAAGTTAGTTGCAACCGCCCGCACACACACACACACACATATATATATATAAAAGGACTCTAAATTATCAGTCCAAATACCCGATGGACTCTAAATTATCAGTCCAAATACCCGATGAAGGATACCTGACCATCCAATCCATCATATCCACCGGATCTCATGTTTATTAATAGGGCACAAGATCTGCTGCAGAAGACTTCACTTTTCTGCCCCCTGCAGAAACTTCAGTCCTGTATTTTGTGCAACACCATCAGTTTCCACCACAAGAACTATGGTAAATTTAAATTCGCAAGTGTTTTGTTTTGAGTGAAACTCTGATTTACCGCATACTAGCAACAGAATCGCAAGGGAAAAAGGCAGCATGTAGGAATAAGAAGATACAGTGGAATTGATTTAAAACGTAACAAAATGCAAGTATAATTGCAGACAGCTCTTTAGAGGATACTTTCGCGGTAAAGAATGCATTCATATTAAAAATGTGTGCCGTCTCTTATTATAAAGAACAGAAATATATATTATTTGGGTGTGAAAATATTGAATGGACTAAAAGCTTATCTATTTCTGTTTATCGCAAGAAATAAAAACAAAACCAACGAAGAAAATAATTGATGACTATCAAACTAATTAGTTTGGCTAATGGAACATTGTTGGGTTATGTATATAATAGTGTAAATGAGCTCTTTATATTAGGTCTTATCTTCACAATTTATTAGGCCTCGTGCGTTCACACGAGAACTTTTAAGTTCGATAAAGTTTGGACTCGCCGCCTTGCTATCTAAGACACTAATTAATTATCATATTTAATATTAATTTATATGATAATTACTTTTTTTAATAGAATCTCTACTACATAGTTCTTATCAGGAGTTGTTGTCCTATTAATTGTCTATATTTAAAGAGAGTATCTATGGAGAATGTGTGACTACTATAAATAAATACATTACATAATATTTTAGCCTACTAAATACTTATTTCCTACACTATTAACACATATATTTTTACTAAATACTTCTTTCCTATATTATTAACATATCTTAAAACATGTTTTACTCTTACATCGAAAGTATCCTGACGACCCAAATTGTCAAATATTTTTCGTGCAAGTTCATGTCTAAATAGTGGTTAAATATGTGGACAAATTCAAATGTTAATGATCGCCAATAAAGAGACTCACCTCACCGTATCCTTGCAATTTGGAAAGATTTAGATTTATAACAAATGCCCATGGGTAAGCACTATAATTATAGTATAAACATAATTTTTTTTTATTCTTGCTATATTTCTCAATCGATTTACATTAAGTAACATAAAATTAATGCATACGAATGCTAATAATTTGCAATTCTGGTAATACACCAATTTCATAACAAATAAAAGTTTTCTTCTTCTCTTTATTTTTTAAGGTAAATTTAGGAAACAACCTTACCTCAAATATGATAATTATAGTTGCTGCATTAATACAATATTAACATTACACAAAAAAGAAAAACTAATAATGTATACATTACAATACAAACAATGGTATATTTCCAACTCAATCTAGGGGAGCCATAAATTTTGTCAAAATTGGGGTCAATGTTGGCCAAAATTGCTAAGGTTGTTAACTCAAGTATTTCCTGAAATCCTGCACCTTCGACCTCACTCCATTGAGCACCTTTGATTCATTCTCATCCAACCTATCTAAACACATCTGCTGATATGTCCCCACCGCACTAAACCAGCTCATGATATCATTGACCTCCATATCGATCAATTAGTATCTGTTCATCGCAACCACCAAGTCAATGAGTCGACTCATCCCCTTACCAAACAAAACCTGGCATTCAAGCGGTTCGTGGGTCGTTGTTGGGTTTGGAAACGAGGAGGCTATGGAGCGAAGAGAGGTGGTTGAGTTTGGTAACGGCGAGTTGAAGAGAGAGGGTGTAATGCCCATATCATTTATCTTATATCGCTTAGCACTAAAACCCTTCTCCCTTCCTTTAGCATATATAGGGCTTTTTAGTTTTAAAACATTAACTATCTTCTATTTTTGTGAGAAATTTTTTATGTGAGAGTTATTTTGTAAGAACATCCTTGGTTAAAAAAATTCGATGTGGAGAATGTAGGCAGACTGCGAACCTCTTTCTTTTTCTTTTCTTGTGTATTTATTTAATTTTTTGCATTATTATTAATTTTGTAGTTTTAATTATTGGATACTATTTAGTTTGTTAGTTGATATATTTTTGGCATAATAATAATAATAATAATAATAATAATAATAATACTGTTTTTAACAGAATTAAAAATGAAAAGAATATTTTGTATATATACTTATATATATTTTGGACAAGAAGAGTGTTAGTTATTAATATATTATATACTATATATTACAATGCTCAGAATATATATATATGTATAATTTTAGGTATAATTTTGTTTAGAATGAAAAGATTTTAGATTTACCAAAGAGAAATCAAACATGTAAAACTTAATCAATTGATTGATGTATTATTTATTTATTTCTTTATTTTGTGTAATTAGTTCGGACAGAGGGAATTTAACGAGTTATATTTGCAATATAATTTTGGGTGTTACATTACTTAACTTTAGATACAGATTTCATACTCCTTCAGCGATATTCTTATGAATTTTAATTTGTTCGTTTTGCTTATCATTTCAAATTTGGATATTATCTTATATGATTATTGTTTCTTATATTCATATGATAATTCGTTTGATTTTGAATATTTGAAAATTCGTTATTTGTACTATTTGAAATTGTTGAACATATATTTAGTATTTGTTTTGATTATGTAGAGATGTACATGTTAACGTATCTTTAGACGTTAATTTTATATTTCTTCAGTTTAATATGTGCACTTAGGACCCTTTGTTGGTATTGTGTCACATATATTGTGACATGATATCTTTGTTAGATTATACCATATGGTATACTTGAGTTATAACAACTTGTCGGGATACCACAAATATGTCCTTTTGGAATCGAGACATGACACTTTCCGTGGCGTTGTTATCACTCAACGGTGTCTCCATTTTGTGCTTTGGTAGGAGTTGGCCATTTGGTGTTTTGTTGTAGAAGGCGTATAGGTCGGCTCTAATTTTCTGTTCTGCGGATTGTTGATGTTTGTGCCGAACACATCTTCCTATTTTGAATGCACCTGGATTGCGCAGTTCGATGTGTAGCTACCTATGTAACCGTATTTTGACTTACTTATGTGACTATGTATATTTCTGTTTTGTTTCGAGCTCAATATGAAATAACACTCAGTCATTCTATTCAGCTTATTATGTTATTGTGATGCATTTTAGTTCAGTTCAGTTGATTTTGTTATTCGTTTCAATTCTTATTTCTGTACTCTATATCCGTATTAAGCATTTTACTCATGTTGTGTTTTTCTTCCGGCAGATATTTAAGGGGATCAAGAACAAGTGTGAAGAGAGTTTCGTTTTATGTAAATAGTTTAGATATTCTATTTGTTGTAATAAATAGACCGTGGTTTGAACTAATTGACAATTATTTATTTAGACTATTTGGTTGCAGATTAACGTTTTGAATATTATTTTATTAGTTCTGTTATGTTCTGTGCGTAATCTCCCATTCTATTTCGGGAGGAGGGTGTTGGGAAAGATGATTTTTCTTGGGTAGATCAACACTGGGTAGATGATTAGTGCTAATAGGATGATTAAGGAGATTATTAGAGGCTTTTGGCTGTTTTTCTTTGATGATGATTGTTGTTGTTGTTTTATTGCCGGAGGAGGTTTATTTTAGTGGAATCCATGGTGTTTTTTCCTTCCTTCCCCCTGGTCTGTATCCATGCTTTGGGTCAATTCAATTGTTGACTCGGAGGATGTGAATGTGGACATCATGGTTTTATTATCAAGAAAATGTGTAAAGTGTAAGAATTTCCTTAGCTTTGCTAGACTTTAAGATCATTAGACTCGTGGTGGTCTTGCTAGACTTTGGGTCATTAGACTTGTGGTGGTGATGATAGTCCAAGTGCTCCTTTGACTTCCTCGCACGTAGACTTGCAGCAAAGTATAAACAACTGTTTTTTTTTTTATTATTTATAATTTAAGATAGAATTTAAATTTATACACACAATTTTATCACTGTAAAAGTTTAAACTTCCACCCTCAAGGTGGGAATAACCATTGGACCAAGAGATCAAGTTAACTATTCTGTTTCTCTTCTTTTTCTTTATCAAAGGTGTTTGTTTATATATAATTACTCCCTCATTCTCAAAACGAAGAATAAATAACAATTTGCATATATATTAAGAAAAATAAGAGTAGAGAAAATAAAATAAAAAGATTTTAAATTTATCATTAATAGTTTTATAAGATTATATATGGGATGAAAACTTTAATTTTTTTTTATACTAATGGACCCTACTAAATAAATTAGTTATTTTTTAATTTATGTACTTTATGTCATCTTTTTGGAGACAAAAAATTGTACCTTTTATCATCTTTTAGGGACATAGAGTAATTTTTTATCGAATGTGAATTAGTGATGTTTGTTATAGGCCATCTGAAATAGTTATTCTAGATATCGTATCAATTTTTTTAACTGAAGTGGATATCTGGATAACCATAAAATAGATGGTAATCTTAATTTATCATGTCTTGATCATTTTGGGATATTTCATAGACAAAAATATCATTATATTTTAGTAAATTAGACATTAATATCTTTATTTACCCATAATTATAAAATAGCACTCCGTAGTCCGTATGTATATGAGCTTGGTGGAGTCCACCGATAGACAATCCTATGGCCTGTGACGGCATCCTCGCTTGATACTATTTGACTACTAGTGAGAAACAATTACAGCATATTCATCATGTTTACCTGACGAATTTGGGTGTAAAGACAATAAGCTTTTCTATCTTTACCTTTTCAAGATCAAGTTTAGATTCCACTTTTATCATTGTTAACATAATTATTGTTGCTCTCCACTTAATTAAAGAGCGAGGATTTTACCCACTATCCATTCTCCTATCAACTTAAAATTCACTTACCGGAGTAGTAATAAAATTCACTTGCAAAGTATATATAGAGAGGGAAACTTGTGGGCTCCACCTTGAGACCGACTTTGGAAAGAAAGTAGAAAAATTGGATATAATACAAGGTCCGCTTAAAAATAAGGAGTACATATTAAGTGCGAAAAATAAGAGATGAAACTTATTAAATATTTTTTTTTAAATATTTGCACTGAATTCAATACATGGGGTCCACTAGTATATTTTTTTTTATGTATTGAATTCGGTGCAAATATATAAATAAATAATATTATGCATTGAATTTCACGTTTAACATGGGTCCTAAGGGCACGATCCTGATATTTAATACTTAGTACTCCTTACTCCTCCTTACTCCTTATATTTCCCAATCAATTTACATTTACTAAATTAGATTTAAGGTAATTTGTAACTCTCAAAATACAACAATTTTAAAATAAGCAAGTTTCCGCAAATATAATAATAAAATCAATACAACCTTAACATCAAAGAAAGTAGAAAAAGTAAAAACACATATTGTAATATACAAACAATCGCATATTGGTTACCGAACCCAATAAAACTGTAGTAGTAATCTTCAACAGTGAAGGCATAAAATCTGTCAAACATGACGTTGGCGTTGGCCAAAATTGCTAAGGTGTTGCTAACAAATTTTCTTGTGTATTGGACTTTCGACCTCACCTCATCAAGCACCGCCGATCCATTCTCCTCCAGCCTATCTAAACAAGCCTGCTGATGTGTTCCTACCGCCCTCAACCAGCCCACCAAATTATTCTTGACCTCCCCATCGGTCAACGAGAACGGATCCATCGACGCCACCGACTTGTTGAGTCGACTCATCTCTTTATCAAACAAAATCTGGCATTCGAGCAAGGCTGATCCGGATTGTGGGTCGTTGGGTTTGGAGTTTAGGATTTTAGGGAGCGAAGAGAGATGGGTGAGTTGGGTTACAGTGAGTTGGAGAGAGAGAGAGATGATTTCTTCTGGGGTGATCACCTCCAATGGGTAGTCGGACTTGTTGGTGGTGGCAGCGGAGATGGAGGAGGATAGGGTGGTTCTGCATAAGAGTTTGTACGGAGTAAATGAACAGGCAACTCGGATCCTATCGGCTGGGTTGGAGCTGAGGACTGAGTTGTCGGTACGGCTAAACTGGCGGATGGTTAGAACTGTAGACGCGGTGATTATTGCGGCGATGATTAGTGTTAAGAGGATGATTAAGGAGATTATTAGAGGCTTTTGGGTGTCTTTTTTCTGGGGATTTGAGGATGATGATGATTGGTGGTGTTGGAGTACGAGGTTTGTTTTGGTGGAGTCTTTGAAGGAATCCATGGTTGTCTTTGTATCAATGCTCCTCCGGCAAATTCAATTCAACTGTTGGATGTGGAATTATGCAAATGAAGAGTCTTTCTTATTAGTTAGAAATTGTGGCTTGTGGTGCGGTGGTGACGACTATGAGAGGGTTTGACCGCTAAGAGATGGTTGACTTAGCGGTAGACTGGATGAAAGTGATCAGAGACTAATCCATCTCCAATATTTCTAGATATGACTTGTTTTCGTGTTGGAAGGAGTACACCTAGTGATGAAAAAAAATATTAAAGTCTCTTTTATGAATTTAAAGATATAATTTGTGTAATTTAAAAAAATAATGATAGGGTCTCAAATTTTTTAATTATTTATTTAATATATTTTATGATAATAATTATTTAAGACATTTTTAAAACGAAAAATTTAGGACTCTTACCATCATTTAATTTAAAATTGATATAAATTTTGAAGTAAGAGAAGGGTGTTGCCGGTCGTGTATATATTTCCTCGACTCTTGCACCATCGATCCATTTTCTTCCAACCTATAAATTAGCAAAAAAGAATAATTTGCTACTATTTCCACTAATAATCCACGTCTCCAGGTTGTAACTTGACTATTATATATCAGTTTTTCTATTTGCTTGGAAGTTCAACATTTTACTCCTTCCTTCCCTCGCGCAAAGATCGATTTTGTTTGAATTTTAAAATTAAATTGATTAATTTTTGTGTAAAAAGTTATTCCATTTTTTTTATATATAAGTTTAGAAATTATAACCATAAAAAAAATATGTTTAATGTACTACAATATTCAATTTTTGAAAGTTTAAAAATATAAATAAATGTGCTTAGTTATCGATTCAAAAATTAGTAAATTTGATCAAAAAAGTCAAATTAATCTAATCTTTGTTAGCATATTTCTGTTTATGAGATCATCCAAATGTAATATTTGAGACTCGTGATTTTTTCATGCGAATAAAATGTTTTGTAAAAAAAATGTGTATTTTATTATCTAATGGAATTTACGTTTTAAAATTGTGAGAAAAATGTGAATTTGATGACTATGCACACAAATGAAATTTTTATGCATCGGGTATTCTAAGAGAAAAATATTTTATCAAAGTGTATTAAATTTGATGTATTTTAAATTTGTGTGAATTTCATGAATTAATGCTTTCATGAGAAAATTTATTATTGGAGGCCTACGAAATTTTTCTTGATAAAAATACTAACATGTGATGATTTTTTATAGAGGTATTATTATTGTGTTTGAGAAAAATAAATAAATATGCTTCTTAAAGTTTGAGACTATTGGCTGGCCACTATTATGAAGCAAAAAATTGGAGAATTAATTAGCCTTGAAAAGTGTGGGTAAATAAATTTAGCCTTTATAAGGCTTTGTGATTGTATTGTTGCCTCGAAAAAAAATTGTGAATATGCATGCTGCCTCCGAATAAAAATTGAAATTCCTAAATTAAAAAGTTGTGACATATGAAAAATGAAAAATGTCAGCGATTATGAGAAAGTTTGATGTACATCATCGAGGGAGATGCATCGACAAGCCCAATTATCAAAAATCACATGTGAGGACATCCAACCTGGTGATTGGAGATTCTAAGAATCACGTTCAAAAGGAGAAAAAAATCTATTGTATTTATTATAATTAATTTATTATTATATTTATCTAATAATCTATTTTATGGATATTATCCAATAAAAATATTAAATTATTCACAAATATAAATTTAATTTTTATATAATTGTATATAACTCTCACACATAAAAATATATAATTATCCAATAATTTAGTTTTTTTAATTTTTTTTAGAACCAATTCTTACACAAAAAAATATGTAATATTATCTCATAATATATATATATAATTCTCACCAAAAAATATGTAT
Organism: Hedera helix; assembly: GCA_947179155.2. Classification (NCBI taxonomy): domain Eukaryota; kingdom Viridiplantae; phylum Streptophyta; class Magnoliopsida; order Apiales; family Araliaceae; genus Hedera; species Hedera helix. The sequence continues at coordinate 43,483,293 of OX359275.1, forward strand.
TTTTTTTCACTTTTTATGAGAGTATGAAATTAAAAAATTATAAATGTAAAATTATCCCATAATTGTAAATAACTCTCACACAATCTCACACAATAATTTTTTTAAAGTTAATTTTTTTAATATTATCTCATTATTGCATATAACTCTCACCCATAAAAATATGTAATTATCCAATAATTTAATTTTTTAATTTTTTTATAGCTAATTCTCACAAAAAAAATATGTAATATTATCCCATAATTTAATACAAATATAAATATATAATTGCAGATAACTCTCACAAAAAGAAAATATAATTTAAAACTAATTACAGATGAATAATTTTTCCATTACAGTTAATCAGAATATTTTCACATAGACAAATAAAAATCTGAAATCATCTAATAATTTGGTATTTGAAAAAATATAATATTATCCTATAATTTTCAAAATAAAATTTTAAAGATTTTTTTAATTCTATACTCACAAAAAAAAATACTGATATTATAAAGTTAAAAATTCCAGCATACAAATCTAAACTGATATTTATATCCCAAAACTATAACAAATTCAAATTGATTTTATATTGCGTAATTTAAGCAATTCTAAATTGATAATATCCCAAATTCACGAGTGATTGATATAAGTATGTTTCTTTATTCACCCTATATAAAGAGATACACTTTCATTCCAAATCACACAACAAAACAATTCTCTACTTCATATAATTTTTTTACTATACACTAAGATTAATTATTTTTTATTCCTTTATTACTATTGCTAATACATTCAGTTGTTTTGCTTCACCCATAAATTTAACTTCAAAGTTGTGTCATTTGATTATATCCCAATATTGCAGCAGTTTCAAATTGATATTATCCAATAATTTAATTTTTGAATTGTTTTATTATCCAATTTTTACAAATATTAACCAGTGATTTTAATTTTTAATTTTTTATTTTTAAATAATTTTCAGCCACAAAAATATGTAATGTTATCTCATAAGCAGGCTTTTGAACTTTATTTACAGATAGTTTTCATGAATAATTTTTTTTTTTAATTCCTTACTCGCACACAAAAATGTAACATTATCCCATAAATATGCCATATATATAAATCTAAACTACTATTATATCCAAAAATTACAACAATTTCAAATTGATATTATCCAATAATTTGATTTTTGAATTGTTTTATTATCCCATTTTTGCATATAACTCTAACACATAAATATATGATATTATTCAATAATTTTAATTTTTTAATTTTTTTACAAATAATTCTCAAGCATAAATATCTTATATTATCCCATAATTGGGCTTTTAAACTTTATTTACAAAAAAAATTTATGCATAATTTTTTATTTTTTTAAAAAGTCCTTAATCACACAAAAAAATGAAACATTATCCCATAAATATAAATATAAACTGACATTATATCACAAAATTGTATCAATTCCAATTTGATATTATATCCCATAATTTCAGTTTGATATTATCCCAAATTGATGGGTATTTAATCTAAACATGTGTTTTATTTACGCCCATAAATAAAGACCAACTCTTTTATTTCAAATCACATCATAAATAATTTTTAATTATATATATATTTTTTCAACAAAATGAATAATTTTGTAACAACGCACGAGGTTGTATTAGGAGTGCACAACAGTTGGTTTGGTAGATAAAAAAATAACTAAACCATTTAAGTCGGTTATAAAATATTATAAACCAAAACCACATAAATTTTTATTCCGTAATCGATTATCGATTTATTCGGTTATTGGTTTAATCGGTTAGTTTACTCTGTTTAGTCAGTTATTAAAACTTAAGCATAAAAGGTAGAATTGGTATGTCACCAAATTTTAAAGCAATGTATTCTTGGATAATAAGAAATTGGTATGTCATCAAATTATAAAAAAATGCATATAATGAATATATAATTATATAAAATAAATAATTATTAAGAATATATAAAAATTATATTATAATATTAAGGTGTTCGGTTGATTTCGATTTTTTAATAAACCAAACTGAAACCGACCAATATAGTTTCGGTGTTTTAATTTTACAATCTTCGATTTTTCGATTTTATGATTTTCTATTTGGTTTGTTAACGGTTCGATTTGGTACGGTCTATTTTTCGATTATTTTCAATTTTATATGCATCCCTAAGTTGTATCTAGTTATATATAATAATTGTTGAGTATATGTACAATTAGAATTTTTAACCGTTGCATGATTGCTATTTGTCGGAAGGCTTTGGCCGGTTAACTAGTAGAGAAAAAAAAGTGTTGTGCATATATATATATATATGAAAGAAGATGATAAAAAAATATGTAAATATATTACATTATTGTATGTAATTTGGGCAAAGAATGGTGTGACGTTATTGGAAATTCAGACTCTCTAAGTTATGTAGACCAAGATTATTAAATTTGAACTGAACCAGTGATCTTACCGGTAAAAATTAGAATCAGTCGACATTCTGGTTCAATTTGGCCAAAAAAATCGATTTTTAATTGAATTGGTCAAAACCCGGTTTGAACCGGTTGATCACCGATAGAACCGGTGGTTCCACTGGTAAAATTGATTAAGTGAACCTAATGAACCGGTTTTAAAATATTTTTTTGATAAAAAAATATTTTTATTTTTAAAATTAGATATTTTTAGTAATATTGTAATATAATTTCACTATATTTTAGCTTATAAGTAATTAGATGTTTTAAAATTTTATTAATTATTAATAATATTTTTTTTATGACTTCACGGGTTCAATAGCGGTTCAACTATATATTGGTTGAACCAGTGATCCATCCACCTGGATCTGAAATTTTTGATTTAGATTATATTAAGAGTAACAACGTGGAGGCTGAACTGTTGTATTCTATAGGTGACATGTCAGTGACTAGTTATATTTGATTTAGCATTGATCTTTCTGTGATAGTGTGGATTACCTTAAAGAAAATATTTTCTAGTACATCAGTTTAGCGTTACGCTATTTCGATTATTTTAATTATACCGTTCTTAATTATTTTATTTGTGTAAATTATTTATTTGTTCTTAATATTTTTTTATACCGAAAGAATAACAAAGGTCAATTTGATCAACAATACAATAATGCCATTTTTATGTGCGACATGATCTAACAAAGTAAGATCAACTACAAATCCACGACCGTGTTGACAATGTCTCACTCCGTACGGTTTAAATTATTGGACGCTCTCTTTCGGTATCCATCGTTGAAATTTTTAGGTGGACTAAAAGTACCTTTAAATTAGAAATAAAAATGATTTGCCGTTTGAGTAACTTTAGACAGAAATTTTGCGTTTTTTTGCTAAAATACTTTAATAAATAAAAGAAATATAATGTTTATTTTTAACCTATCTAAAAAGAGGGAATAATTTAACAGGATATTAAAACTATCATTTAAAGAAGTAATGGCCAGGTCACTTTCAAATATTTTCTCATATATGATTTGATGTAATGTAACTCTAGCGAGCACCGTTTCAACAAGTACTTTTTTTTTTCTTTTTCCAATTATTGCTGTCGGCTTTTCCGTTATCTATCCAACTTCCTCGTTACGCAATAGCAGAATACCCACCCACCCCATTTATCTATCCCTGTTTCTCTCTTAAACGTTAAAACTCTCCATTAACATCAAGCCTTTTGGTTTATTTATCAAAAAGTCCAGGGCCAGGGGAATGGGACCGGTCTAGCCATCAGTTTTTTTTTTTAAATGACTCATAAAAAATAAGTCTAATTTTTTAGAATTAAATTTTTTACAGAATACAGTGATTTATGTGTGATTTGAATACATATAAACAAACAGTGTTGTACAATAAATACTATTTGTTTATATGCATCTAAATCATACATAAATCACTGTATTCTGTAAAGAAATTTAATTCCAAAAAATCAAACTTATATTTTAAGAGTCATTTAAAATTTAAAAAATTCAACCCGTCACTAGCCCATCCCCCTAGAAAAGTTCTTTTTTATATTCTAAAATTACAAAGCCCGAACTTTAATTGCAATACGCATTACTTTGTTTCTCTTTGTATTATAGAATTTGATCCGTCCAGAGGGAGAAAGCGCGTAATTATTTGGTTTGGAAGGAAGGGAAAGAGAAAAAGATAATGGCGTCGACAATAGGGATGATGGATAGCGCCTACTTTGTTGGTAGGAATGAGATTCTCTGCTGGATCAACGACAGGCTTCACCTCAATCTCTCTCGCATTGAGGAGGTACGGGGTACCCATGTTAATACATGCATGCATGCATACTACTATTATTATGAATTTAACCCCCAAATTTGAAACCATCCCAATCTTTTTCGATGAATGGTTGTTGGTGTTGGACACACGCAATTGCCTCTTCATAGTTTTAGGTTCTTGTGTTGTGATTGTATTTAAATATTCATCTTTTGCTTTGGGTGTTGTTATACTTGATTAACTTTTGCCAGGGATATATGTTACCAGTGAGAAAGAGGAAATATTCCTCTTTTTGCTTAATTAGTATTCAAGTGATGTTATTCACTATAGGAGGCATATTTCTCGTCATATACTTCTGTTCCCACATGTTATTTGGTTGGAAATATGTTCAAATGAAATGAAACCTACTTCTTTTTGCACCTTCTCAACACTGTGTGCTGTTACACACTTTAGTTTCCTACTACTACGGTTGTGTTTGTTAAAATTAGTTATCTCCCCCCGCCCGCGCCCCACCTCCTCCCCCGCCGCCGCCCCCACTCCCGCCGTCCCCCTCTCCTCCCCCATCCCCTCCCCTCCCCACCCGCACCCTCCTCCTCCCTCCTCCCCCCGCCCGCGCCCCACCGCCCCCCTCCTCCCTCCTCGCAGTCCCCCTCCTCCCCCATCCTCGCCCCACCCGCACCCTCCTCCTCCCTCCTCCCTCCTCCCCCCTCCCCGCCCGCGCCCCACTGCCCCCCCTCCCCCGCTCCTGCTCCCAGGCGCCCCCCTTCCCCCTCCCCCTCCCCAGATCTGGTGTGCATGGTGATGGTGTGGTGCCTGGTGACGTGGTAGTGGTGGTCGGGTGACGTGGTGGCATGGTGGTGGTGGTCTGGTGAGGGTGTGGTGGTGATGTGTGTGGTGATATTTGATTGGGGGATAGAATAGGAAAATGATAATATTAAGGAGGGTGTTTTTGTCCAAAAAATAACAATGTTCATTCAGACTTGCCTCTTAATTATTTAGACTTGATTTTGTATCTTAACCGGTTAGAGGCATTAAGAGATAACAAAAAAACAAACAAACAACTATCTGCCTCTTACCGAATAAGCGGCAGTCTATTAAGAGCTATTAAGAGGTAAACAAACACACCCTATGTGTCTTTGTATATATGTTCTATCACATTAGTAAATTGAAAACTATGTGTATGATTTAAGGCCCTTAACCAAAGTTAGGGAGGATCAATTCTTAAGTACCCTATCTGACCATGAATATAGGTAACACTTTTATCTTGGTTTGTGATATATGGTTCAAGTAAAATTTATATAGAATATATTAATTAAGAAATAACAAATGAATGGTGGGCTAGGTTGCAATTTTAATTTTGTTATCTGTTTGTATGTTCTTACTTCTTAGTTGAGTTTTTTTGCTAATAAATGTTCATAGTCAATTACAAATGTTGGTTTCCCCTACGGGGCCATTTATTATTTAACATCAAAGTTTGCCTAAATTTTTTTGAATGTCCAGTTGGAACCTTGGTGATGATATATTCTACTAGGCTCAATCCTCTCACCATCAGCATACATGCCTTCCCTCATTTTGAGAGATTTTAACCATCCAACAAGCAGACATTATTTATGTATGATTTATTTTGTTTATGTGATACACACACACACACACACACACACATAGAGAGATATTTATATAAATTGATTGGATGCCTGTGAGATAAATAAGTGTCGTGCAGACCCTTAGAAAACACACTATATTTGGCTCAAATCGCTTGTCGGTTTATCTGCTGAAGGTGTATCTATGTGCACATAATTTTTTCTGTGTGCTACGTTGGCGAATTTGGTGGTATCCTTGGGTGTTTCTGAAGTTAGTTGAGGGGACTGCTGGACCCGTGCCAATAGAGGCCGAAAAGAATTGGTTGGCAAAAGATAGTTCTGGAATTGCAAATGTCATGCTAGCAGTGGCAAATATATATCTGGTTAATCTGTGTATGCGTGTATATCTCCTTTCTAGCTTGGGTTTTGTAAACTTAGCCCTACAAGAAAATGCAATGTGTCAACTTAAATATGAAATAGGAAAAGCAAAAGAAAATGTGGGATTGGTATTTTATGAGATGGCTTACTATTTGTAAGATTTCATTAGCTTTCTAATGATCATTCTAATGGCATGCTTTCCAATGTATACCAAGTTTAGCTACATTTACAGTAGCAAGATTACTAGGCATACAATTCTCTAGTAGAAGGCATGGTCCTCTCAAAAAGTCATGTAATTTTATACTCTTTAGTCTCATTTATAATTTTGCGGATGATGATGAAGTGATTAAGCGATAGGAAATTCCGTCTTGATAATTATGGTTTGGCCCATCGGTAATCAGCTGTAGAAATAATGTTTACTGAGACAAAAATGATGTCAGTTTTGAATGGCTCATTATTTTGAGTGCCCTTGCATGATGGTCTACCTGATTAATCTGTTCATTACTATGAAAAGGCATGTAATGGCTGTTTTCTATGCATGTTTGAACCATCTTTTTTTTTTTTTTGACAAGTACAAGCAATCTTTCTTTATGTTGTATGTCATATAATGTGACTCCTTAATGGACCTTGGCACGCTATGATTTGATTCAGACTTTAAATTTAACCCGAGTTGTTACATGGGGAGCGGGGAGAGTCAATTGTATGCAGACATACCCCTAATACAGAGAAGCTCTTTCTAGGACTTCAATCCATGACCAAGCATTCACGAAGTGAGCACTAGACTATCACACTCCGAGCACGGCCTTTTAATTTCAAACTTTAATACATTAGCTTAGAATATTTGACCAATTAATTTGGCGAGGTACATAATTTTTGTTCCACTCTGCTCTATCCAGACTCTGTCTAGCGTTCTACTTGAAGCAAATTATTCTGTTTATGGCTTCAATTGGTTATTGTTGCACGTGAATTTCCCTTACAAGTGGTTTGCAATGAGCAATTTGTATATTGTTTATTTAGAACCAAGAGGTATAGGACCTTTAGAATATTAACTCTCTAAACTTAACTGCCTGGTGATTATTGCTTTTGTGACTATCATTATCATAAAAACAGGGCAAGAGCACAAAATATTAGCATTTATGCTAACTATGGACATTTTGCGGTGTTTGTTACTACAGTTTATAATTGATTATATTTATGAGTTGAGGTTACCTTGTTGAATGCAAAGCAATTGAGAATAAGCTTGCAAATTAAGATGAACATTAAGGCACACACATCCCACCAAGTATTGTTGTTGTTGTATTTTTATTTTTTTATTTTATAGATAAAAAGAAGAAATTTTATTAGAAAGAGAGCACTGAATGTCATTCTCTCTTCATGGGCTATTGTTACACTTACATACTGGAGAAAAAAATATCTGCATACGCCTTTAATTCTCTGATTCTTGTGACAGCATGTTGAAGTTAACAGAATCGTCAAAGGTCGACCACTGTATAACTTGGAGTTTCTGCAATGGCTGAAACGTTATTGTGCCTCTATAAATGGTGGCATGATGAATGAGTATAAGCTTCTTTTAAAATGCTATGGATATTATTTTTTTGTTGTAATTTTTTTTTTCAACCTTTGGTCTAATTTCAATGTTTGCATTTCTTTCAGGAATTATAATCCTGTTGAACGCGCAAGTAAGTTGGGTAAAGAAAGAAGTTGGAAGGCTTTTAACAAGAAGACAAAGTCACTGCAATCAAACAACTCTCGTAATGACCCGGGAGATGGAATTGGAGTTAATAAGATTTCTGGATAGCTTATTTCACAGTTTTTGTGGCAGCTGTTTCCTTCAAGTTTATTCAATTTTTTACCAACACTTTTTGGTGTCTACTGCTAGAAACCAAGCAAGGGAAGACCAACGCACCACCAGGTGGGGCTAATTTTGTGGGACGGAGGTAATTTCATTGAATCTTGTTGAGTTGCATCCTCAAGTCCCTAGGATTTAGTATTCTAATTGACTGAGTTATTCAATTTTTCCAAGGATTTAGACAACTACACATTAAGAGATCACACCATTTTTTTTAACCAGGCCATCAGGGTAATAACCCTAATTAAGCCTTCTTGATGCTAGCTCAAGCTTGGCATATACTGCTGAATGCTTAATCATCGACTCATCTGATATATTCTGGGAATGGATTTTTTACATTCCTATTTCAGTTAATTCCCCAAATGGAATTGACATTCTTCTTAAGCTCTCCATGGACCTTTTGAAAAAAGAAAGAGATTTCTATTTCATAAAAGTACGGGATATTGAAATACTTTGTCAGACTCCTGAACTAGAGAACCTTCCGGAAATTCTAATAGCATCTCCTTCCTCTTGTAAAACACTATACAAGGCACACTTTTCAGTTGATACTTCGTTAAACATGAAACTGATTGATGATGTAAACGCCTTTATCTACTCGTAGAATTAATCTCCTCTTGTTCAAATTATTGAATTATTAAAAAAAATTATAAAATAACAAAAAAATAATGCTCGTGCCTCGCACACGAGTTAATAGACTAGTATTAATAACTATATATAACAAGAAATTAAGAGATATTATTCAATAATTTTATAATTTTATCAAGTTTGTTTTGGTTGATCATAGTTAACACTGAATCAATCATTTATGAGTTTATTTTTTCATACAATGTATAATTTTTTCTTATACCGTGAAATACATATACATATATATATATATATGCATGAGTTGCGGTAAATCTATAAATTTTTCGTTTACTTTGAAATATATATACAATTATTTTCAATATTATATATGTATTTTATTAATAAAAAATAATAAATGGTAGTAAATATTTTTCACCCCAAATCCACCCCATGCCGGTATAAAATCTTTTGTTACATGTCTCTGTAACAGCTCTCTGTTACCAGAGACATATAACACAAATATATACATATATATACCACCCACCCCCTATGTGGAGCGAAAATATTGGGCATCTGTAGCTCTGTATCAATGCACAAATGAAGATGAACGTTGATGTCGGACATCAAGATCCACTGCCTATATTTAAACAATCAAACAATTGATGAACTATTCGATTCCCAACTGAAAACACAAAAGCATCAGCATCTTTCTTTCTTTCTTACCTGCCTCAACTGACTGCTGTTTGACATGACTCTTGGAATGGGCTATTTATAAAGCTTGAAAAGGACGATCATGCTGCTTAGAGTAAAGGTTTTGAGATTGGTACAAGATGGGATTAGCTGGTTGGTCCATGGCAAAATTAGGGCGCGGGTACAAGCACTGAACTACCTGATTTCCATCAAAATTGTACAACCTCTGCATATCAGAAAGCAGTTACCACTCATGAAAAACATAAAACATATAATTAGTAAAAGCTTCATTGATTGTATCAACAAAATTACCTGTGCAAGAGGAGTTAATGTCGGGCTTTGAGACGAACTGTATGTTGGAGGGGGAAATGAAATGGCTGTAACTGCATCTGCTGGGGATAACTGCGCATTCAAACTTCTGCTCATATTGATATTCTTTCGTTAAAGTGATTTTGCTTGGTCTTCACAAGGGACAGTATTTTCAATTTCGTCCGCCCCATTGAAGATGTCATTGACATCCTGATTCTCAGTTGCATCTCTGTTTGTTCACTTTCAGAAAAATCTCTCCTTTTGAAACATTAATTAATCTTTCATTTCATTATAATTCCTGTTAATGTGTTTCATTGTAGATTTATTGGAGTATGATCCTCTAAAGATGTTATATAGAAAATCTAATATTTGTTTACCCAGTTCATCCTTTTTTATTTAAAACCTAAAACCATAGAAATTTATGAACATGCAAAGAATTGAGATATATAGAATTATCATTGTTGCCAGTTTGAATTCTGGTTCTCCGGCTACCAGCCCCCAGCACTTTTCCTTCTTTGTGGGGGGAGAAAACCATTTTCCTTGATGTAATTGCTGAAACGCTGTCTTAAATGTACACACCCCTGCATCCATCAAAATAGCTTCTGCCTGGGAAAACGAAATATCTAAATGCATTTCTCCCAACAGGAGGTGCTAGTTAAGATCTATGCACGAGTATTGGACACTTTATTTTAACGTAAAAAAATGATAAAATTAAAAAATATCCGTGTTGGACTTTTTAAAATACTGTGTTCAAGAAGATGCTCGGTCTTAGTCGTGAAACATAGGTTAAGATCAGAATCAGATATGCTCTATTACAACTCAAAGCCCAAAACCTTACGTTATCTTGTCTTTAGTTTATTCAATGGACAAAGAAACCGACGTCAGAAATTTAAAGTTTTTTTTTTTTCCTTTGAAAATTTATACTATTACATATTACTAATTTTAGGGAATTTAGGAACTTAGGGTACCTGTGGAAGGAGCTACGAACTAAACTAAGAAAACTTACCATCGGGTTGGAACTACATTTTGAAGAGTGAAGATCCTCTGTTATTATATATATATATATATATATATATATATATATATAATTAAGTACATGTTTTATATATTTGGGTTTTGGTATCCCTTACAAAAAACATAAAAGTAAAAAAGGCTTTAGACTTTACTTAAGTAAAAAAGGTTTTAGACTGAAAATTTTACTTGGACTACTGTGTATATATGTCAGTATGTACATAATTTTTAATGGGCCTTACTTACTTACTCTTTAATAAGTCCATAACTTAAAATTACGTTCTTTACAATTAATGTCATAATAGCCTACACAAAATTTTACAGCCCATGTCATTAGTTGGTAAAGATTAGAAGATCAACAGTTTACTAACTTGCTTATAGAGTGATCGAACTCGTGATTACTCTTTCAGTTTTTACTGTAACAACCGAACGATCATTTTCAATTATGATTATCATCAAAATTATGCCTCGATCTAAGATAGAGGATGATTTTCTTATCGACTCTTTGATTTTATATATTGAAAGGAAAATTGCTGCGAAATTTAGTATAAAATCACTCATAGACGACTTTCGATATTTGAAAGAATGTCAAATTCTATTTTGATATATAATTTTAACATCCCTTGAAACAAAATCCCGGCTCCCCCTGCTTATCATGCATGTTACCATATAGGAACTGTGTTAATATTGATGGGTAAACTACTGATTCTTACTTTATTAATAGATACACTTGAAGTTGGTTTGATAAATGATTCAAATTGATTTTTACACCAAAAGTAACCGGCAAAAACTACTCCACCTGAATAACATAAAAGATGTGTATATTTTTAACAACATAACAAAACTTAAATATAAAAGATGTGTATATTTGTAACACAACATAACAAAACTAACCAAAAATAATAAGGTTCACATGGGTGAGTCCACGTCCATAGTTCCCTCCTTTTCTCTTCTCTTGTACCGGCAACATCTTGTTCATTTACTCACACACCCCACCCATCAAGTTTTTATTTTTTATTTATTTATACAAATGTAAAGTGATTCACGTTTCCGGTAAGAGTCATAATAATTTTTGCCGCCATATTTATCATTGACAACCTAGTTGGAATGTTTTGATTAATTAATTAAATCTCTTGTTTTAGCCACTTTTATTCATATTGTGTAAATCCCAGACAATGTATTGATAAACCAGCTTAGCGTTATGCATGCATATATATATATATATATATATATAGAGGAAGAGGATATATGTTGATTCCAACACATTTATTAAGTACTACCCTCTCCGACCAAAAATAGTAATCATATCCGACTTATTGACTATTTTTCACGGATATTAAAATTTGTCTAAAACGCACTAAAATATATAAGTTTTTCCATTAATTCTCTACGTAGCAACAAATTTTTAGTCTTAAATTTAAAACAAATCACTGTAAAAATATTTCGTTAAAAAAAGTCAAATAAGACCCATAACATGACCGGAATGAGTGTCTTCGTTTTGGTTGCCTAGACATGAACTTACACAACTTCTGTATTTGGACCAACATAAAGTCGAATTCTCATATTCTGAGAAGCGTGGCGAAACAGATAATTTGAGTGTACGTGACATTTTGCATCTAGGTTAAACATATCCTGCAATTAGTAAGACAACATTATAGCGAGTGATTTGAGACTCCTAAGTAATTCTGCAGAAAAGATGCTGCAACTCGAGGGAGGGATTCTGAACTGCAAACGGACCACAGACCATGCGCTCCACGATATATACTTTTGGACCAGAAACACCTGTAATCATAGTTTATAGAACAGGATTGAAGAACCAGTTCCAGAAAATGTAACATACCATGGTCCACAAGTAAAATTTTTTTGGGAGTAGTCAAAAGAATAAAGAATGTCGAATTTTACAAAGAAAATGGCACACAAATTTTCCCCTGCCCTGATACCAAGGGCCAAAGAAGAAAACTATCAATGAGCTTGTTTACTAGTGGTAAACTAATGTATAGTGAACACAAACAACAAGAACTGGATAAGAATCCTAAATTAAGCTAAAATTGGGTGAATGATTCTGAAATTTCTTTACATATGTAGTTCTAATCATGTAGGGCAAGACTGACATATACAACAGAGAAAAAAAAATGTTATTCCAACTTATCTGAAAGTTGTGGCCTACCTATGTCCTATGCCATAAAAGAAAGTAAAATGACAGTCTCCCCTGCACAATAAATTAGGTCTGTAATTGTATTTTTGGACTATGGAAGCTTCATGCTTTTGAGCAGCCAAGTTGGAATTTCCGGACCTTCATTCTTCCATTTAATGCAAGAGCCAAGACATCGTATTCCTCCACGTACCAGAGCTCAGTAACAGTTGCCTAAAAAATTCAAAATAAAGATGGCATAAGAAATCTTCTGCAGCAGAAAGAAATTTAACAATTATGGAGTGGTTAAAGAAAGTATGGGTTCCATGGCGGACCACAATTAACATTCAACTTGTAAATTACAAGAGCACCTCTATAATACAATATGCTCCAGGCATCACAAATTAAATCTTTCCTTGGAAAACCCAAAACCAACTTTAATTATTTCGTATTCTCTTAAATTACAATTGATTGTAGGGCAGTCCTCTCAGACACTTCTCCTTCAGAGCTTGCTTTGCACTCGCAATTAAAGAAGCAAAACACAATATAGTGGACAAAGACAATGTAGGGCAGTCCTCTTAAGTTTCCAAGGTAATGCAGCTTGACTCAACAACAAAGACGATGAAAAACCAGCGAAATCAATTACAAAGAAGAGGAACAAGAGATCTACCAAAAACATAGTAATTCTAAAAGTTTCAGTCACCATCCAAGCACTTACGGTTGATTCGGTAGCTGACTACAGATGAAGACCTAAAACTACCTCCAGTTACCATTCAAGAAGCAACAATATCCATATGTTCATCTTGATACTTTTGAGACATCAAGACACCATATGTGATTGTAACAACTTGGGTTAAATCTCAAATTCGAATCAAATCATAGCACAATAAGGCCCAATACGCTGTCTCAAGAATATTTTCTTGAGTCATTTTAACTTATTACAGGTTCACCCAAAGGGTCATAACTAAAGGTAATAATAATAACAACTTGAGTCTTTATATAGACATCCAAATATCTCACATGTCACGTTGTGAGACTGAGTGTTATAAACTCTCCTACTTAAATACCTAACGTCCTCGTCAGACAGAACACATAGTCGTACACGGCTCATATCTTTGTCACTCTAGCCATTTTGGGATAATACCAGCGGCCTACTAGACTCGCCTTCTTTCGTGTCCCCACCTCTGGCACCTTGACCGGAGGACTGGACTCGAGCTTTCGAGAGTCTGTTCTAATACTATATATAACAATCCGAGTCAAATTCGGAGTCCAAATCACATCATAATATAATAAGGCCCAATGCGCTTTCTCAATAATATCTTTTTGGGTCATTTTAACCAACTAAAGGCTCACCCAAAAGATCATGACTGAAGATAGTAATGATAGCAAGTTGAGTCTTTATATACACATCTAAGTATCTCACGTATTACGATGTGGATTGGAGTGTTATAATGATGCTGCCCAATTGAAGCATGTAACTTCTATGTTTTCATCCATGTTGATTTATAGATCTTAGTCTTAACATGCTACAAATGAAAAATATGAGAGAGAGATTGAAGCATGTAACTTCTATGTTTTCATCCATGTTGATTTATAGATCTTAGTCTTAACATGCTACACATGAAAATTCATCCATGTTGACTTATAGATCTTAGTCTTAACATCCTACACAGGAAAATATGAGAGAGAGAATAACTACCACTAGTTACCCAAGGTTTCTTTATATTCATCTGAGTACTCACTAGATAATAAAAAGTTTTCAACAGCTTACTGAACAAATTCTGACATTCTGTAGTCTATATCAAGAAACATAACAACCTGAGTCCCACGAATTTTGTTGTTCAGACGAGTTACTAGCTCATGAAAAAACTTGAGCTCAGAAGTTTTATCCACCTCCTGTTCAGGAAAATAATTAGAAGTGATAAATGTAATATATAGGATATTCAAAAGTCAAAACATTAAAGTTAACAGCCAAAGTATTTCTTTCCACAAAGTCTAAAGTAAACTAAAAATAACATACCGGAGGCAAAGTATTAGGGTGACCAAGAAGCCTTGCAAATGACGTGTGAAGCATAGCAGCATCATACTGCAGCAGTACAACTACAAGCAGTAAGAGTTATAATCCCAAAGTCTTACTTGTGAATATACAAAACCGCAACCAAATTGTTTTCAAATCATTAGGTTAGAGTTAGCAAAGCTCTCCGATGATAGTCTCTGTCAATAGTGTGACTCCCATGCCATTGAGGAGCAAGCACACTTTCCAGCCCGCACCCTACCCCCCTCCCTGGCCACTTCTATGATCCTATATTTTTTAAGTGTTACAGTAATCTTCAGCACAATCATATAGGTCCTACAACCATTTTACTGTCATTTTGCATCGATTAGTGCATCCTCTCTCTTTAGTTCACAAGATTTGGATTAACATTTTTCTGTAATGGTTATGAAAGAAGAGATGGTCCAGTTCTTACAAGTTGCTTTTCTGGAGCACGTGGAAGAGCAGTCCTCAATTTAGCACGAATAGTTATAGGATCTGTTCCAGATGACACCTATAGAAGATTGAAGAGCATGAAGTAAACCATCAAAAAGCAACAATTTCTGTCCCTATCCAATTTATCTATAATTAAGTTTAAAAAATGACTAATAATAAAAATACTCAAATGCATATGCAGTTTGGCTCAAGCCATATATACATGCAACCTTATCTAATAATGGCCAACAAGGAAATGCCTGTGCTATGACCAACAACAGAAGCGAAATCGGCTTTGATGTAATATTCAAGTTCAAGACGTAATCAATAAACATCAATGACAACAATTAACCTCACAATGATAATGAAAATTAAGAGTTGCGCTGCAGAGAAAACTAGCACAAATATTTATTTATTTATATTTATAAAAAACTGCATTCTAAGAAGAACTACAAGAAAGCCAAGATTCATATTCACCAACTAGGATTTTTGGTTTTTTTGGAGGGTGGGTGGGTGGGGGGGGGGGGGGGGGGGAAAAAATGATGAATCAAATCCCAGATTAATGAGATATTTATTAAAACCACTAAGAATTTTCAATTAAGTTATGCCACATACAAGCATAAACCACTTATCATGGGGAGACATTATATTAATAAAAGGTTAAATCTATTATGAGTTTATGACCTCCACTGAAGCACAGCTTCAATACTACTGTAAGTGATATGTAGAAGAGCCTCATCATGATCATCCCAAGATTCAGATGACACGAGTCTCTCACATTATAAATTATCTATAGATTTCCAATGTTGGCAAGAGAATACCTCAAAGATTTTTTTAGAAAAAAAAAGTGAGAGAGACATAACCACATATATGTGTTCTTTTGCAATGCAGTTAGACATGAGTGAACCACAAATAAGGAGGAGAATAACATTATTAAATACATCATAAGGGTAAAACTAACCTGCCAGCAACCCAAAACCACCCCTGTTGAAGTCAAAACCACCCTATCTAAGACAATTGTCAATGGGCACAGAGCCTCAGCAACAGCTTTAACAGCATTTGCTTCAGCTTCAACCTGGCAAAACAAGAGGAAAGGGGGTTTGCCCATACGACTAAAACAATATATAGTGATAGGAAGAGAGACACATGGACTGCCTTCCGAAGTTATTACCTCCATTTCTGTGGCAGGAACAGGTACAATATGGTGTGAAGCATGGTACATGCTAAAATGGTACATGCTAGAATTCTGAAACCATATCACTACCCAAGAGAATAACAAACATGCCATCCGACAAAACAAGAATTAGTACAATTCATATATGTTAGAAGGGGTAACATAAGAAGAGGTATAGCTTGAAACAACAACAAAAAAATCTAATTATCATAAGGTGAAACCTTAAAAACCATACCAAGTTCAGTAGGTAGGCTAAATAAAATGACAGCTTTACCTTTATCAAAGTATGGAAGAAATACATCCCGCACGACTTCCCTGCAGCAAGAGCAAGTGGGCATATATAATCTTAATTTTAACTCCTCTGAGAGAGACAGAAACTAAGAATGAATAGATCTTACATCAAATTCAAGTACAAAATGACATAAGATTATTCCTACAACTGGCATATACTAATATCTACTACTATATATGCACATGGTATGCACCATAAGGATTAAAGACACATTTACTGATTTATGTGGTCACTGTATGCTATTAAGATTCCGGGAATTTATCTGAAAGGTCCAACAAGTTTCTACAGGAAAAATTTCAACGAAGTCATCAAAGTACTAAATCAAGTATGGGGAACTCTATCAGATTCCCTAGCAGTAATAATTGCAGTGAAGTTTCTTAAACCATCAAGTGACTCCTAGATGTATAGCCCAAATATGGTTGAAGTAATCTGACAAAGGGAGAACCTTTGTCATACATCCTACAAAACTGCTACTATAAATTTAGCATGTAAGTTCTTACAGCTTATGTTCCTCCGTCAACAACAAGAGGTATAGAAAATAATTCTCATTCACAATTGTCTTCTGGAACATAAGATTACTACCAACTGATTATATTTATATCTTCCTTTCACTTAAAACTTTTTTCTATTATTATGAGCAATTACTTCTCCCGACATTCCAAGTGTACCATTATATCAATTTGAACATCTCAAGGCCTTAAAGTTCACAGTCCAACCCCATTTGTCTGCAGTCTTCCCATGAGCCAATAGATTACATTATTTAAATTGTCAATATTCCGAAGCCAATTATCTGCATTTCTGCTATCCCTATTTTTAGGCAGCAACATGAACATGATTGCTATACTTCTTAATCTTCTTTTTGTTTATTTTGGTACTATTTGCCTTAGCTTCTCAACTACTTATACGTAATACCTCCATAATATTGCAGTAATGGCATGTAAACTAGTGGTTCAAATATTGAGTTTAGCACTTTTTGTTGCTCTATAGAATATAATTTAATGCATTTGTCCCAAAACAAAAATTATTTGTGCCTGGGCTATACAAACATTGACTTGGTAGTACAGAATCTATTCACCATCTTATAGAACATGTAATGAAATATAATAAGATAAGAAAACATGCAAATGTTAGTAAACACTTACGAGATAGGAACTGAATCCTCAAAGCTCAGATGCAAAACATTAGCTCGTACTGGTGGATCCACAGCCTTTGCATGTAAGCAGTTTATCGTCATTTCCATCACAAAGAACAATGACAAAGCCATAATTTATATTCAATGGGGTCAAAATTATTACAAGACTATAAATAATTTGGCGAGCCAAATTTTTTGAATAATTTTATACTTTTGAGTTACAAATATAAAACATATATTTGATTAGAATGATAATCTAATAATTGATAACTCTCTAGATATTTATATGTATATATCTATACACCCAATTAACATCTAATAGACCTTTCTAATGACAAGTTGTTTATAAATAATTAATTCTTTAATTATTTCAAAAGATAATATAAAATAGATTATTAATTAGTGTAAGAAGATTAAATGAGTATACATAATATATAGAGAAGTTAGGAATGATATAAGATTAAGATTTGAGTGAAAAAGTTATAAATTTTCAATTTGACCCCATATATTAAAAATTTTACAAAATTTCAGTGGGTCAATTTATATAACACACCTAAAATTTTCAAAATTTGCCATCTATTACCAAAAAAAAAAAAGTGGGGTCAATTTACCCCACAACCCCCAACGTGGCTTCGTCCCTGACAAAGAAACAAGAAATGAACCCTAAGATTGAGAATGATTTATATCACTCAAATTTTACCTTGAGGACAGGAGTGACAGATCCATCTTTGAGAGTAAAAATATCTGAAAGTGACAAGGATTGAGAAGTTTCTCCATGTTTAAGGAAAAGTGCTCCATTATCATCCAAATCCCTGGACATTTCATCGTATAGCCTTGCCCTTCGGTCCGAATTTGAAATTGGAGAATCTGTTGCACATATATTTTACTCTAGTTATCTAGTATGTGAGGAGATCAAAACAAAAATTCCATAGACCTCTTCCACACATATTAATCTCTTAGAACAAGTCAGTGGAACTGTGAAATATTAAAAAAAATCAATTTGCCTAGTTGACAGGTTAGACGGAAGGGCAAGTGTGCTTATATAAATCAGACTCCATATAGAGTACTCGCAAGGGAAATTGCAATTGAATAACTAGGCTTTTACACCATTCTAATTGTAGCAAGTGTCACCAATAAAATCGGTTAGCAATATATCAAATGATCCAATCAATTTCTTTGCTAGTTTTTAGCATTAGTAGATATCAAAGTTTGAAAATACCTAATTTCAATAAAATATCTCTGTATGGGTAGTCAAAATAATAAATAAAATAAATATAGCAAACTTGTAATGTTTCAAACTCGAAATCATCAAGTATAATATAGCCTTTTAAATTTAGTCATACAATGTGAACTTAATAACAGTGCATTATTCTTCCTTTGTGTTTAAGGACATTTTGTTTATTTAAATCGCACAGAATGACGAGACATTTTTAAGAATAAGAGGGAAATCGAGCATCTTATCTATAATTTCTGACCTACAAAATAGAGTTTTTTCAAAATTATAATCAAGAAATAGAATAGAAAAGATACTGAAGGTAACTGCTTGATCACCTGAAGGAGGGGAGAGAGAATTGCGAGATGTATTTTGAAGGGCCATGTGGAAGAGACAGTAAAACGTAATTGCAGAGATAAACCAGATTAAGCTCGCTGTTTTCGAGTGAGTCCACCAATTCCGAACCCTAGCCATCCCCAATTTAGGAACCCAAACTCTCGATCATCGTGGCGTCAACCCAAATTCTAGTCTCACTTCTGTTTCATTCAATTGCTCTCACTTTTTCGACGGTCCAATGATCCAATCCGATACAAACCATTTCTTTTTTAGTCGGTTTTAGTATTAATTAAAGAACAAGTATTTATGCATAATTTTGAAACATAATTTTAAATATTATATATATCATAATTATTAAAAAGTGAATATTAATACAGAAATTTATGTTAAGTTTTATTTTTTAATTATTAAAATATATATAATATTTAATTATAGCGTGTAGAGTTGTCTTTAATAATATGACAAAATATGTGAGATTTTATTTTTATTTTGAAATTACTATTATCCCCGATAAAAATTAATATTTTTACATAAAGTCTCGCTTACATGAATATAAATTTTATTTATTATTTATGTGCAAAGAGTTTTACATAAATATTAATTTTTTTATTAAAAATATTAATTCTCTTCTCACTTTTATTCTATTTTTTTATTTACCACTTATGTGAGAGACTACAATGAGATGAGATGACTCATCTGACGATATGCTAATTACTAAAAACTAATTTCTCTAATTTAATTGATCATAATTGATTTTAAATCATCTGGTTCGACAAAGTTGTGATTTTATAATATTTCTTTATTTATTTTAAATGTCAAAATTACGAGATAAACTTTATAATTAGACATGTAGAATAATATGATTCTTCAAATTTTAATTTAGTTTATTTTTTTCCCTGGGGGCATGATGTTTCTTTACTTAATAATCTAATTTAGTTCAAGTAATAATCGTGTTGGTTATTCCCCTTTCGATCATATATTTTCACTTTGGCTTTTCAAACATTACTTTTTTTCTTTTTCTTTTTCTTTTTTAACCCTTTAATTACAAAAACATACCCTTAGGTATGTAAAATAAGACAAAATAGTCCAACAAATTTCAACTCAAACAATTTAGTCCAATAAGTTTAAACTCGCACAATTAAATCCACTTAACTCAGTAAGCAAGATTGACGGAAAGAGTAGTATATAGCAAAAAAAATTGGAACGAGGAGGGAGTATGGCATTAAAGTTGTTTTTCATCATAGTAAAAAATGGTTTCCCCATAAAATAGCAACTTAGCATTTAAGACTGGGATTAATTTTCATCGCTCGCGATTGGACCTGTCTTTATTAAACATTTATTTATAACCTGCTATTAATAATATTCAAACTCTCTACTTCTCTCTATATCAATAAAAGTAAAATAAAAGTCTGTTTGATAAAAATTAAATAAAAATTTCTAAATAATTAAACGAATTGAATAAAACAGAGGTTTGATTAAAACTAAACACTGAATAAAAAAAATTATTTGTTAACTGATTCATCTGAAATAACTGAATGATAATTATTTTTATTTTAACAAAAAATATGTATAAGAAAAATCATATTTATTTTTTAAATATTGAGGTGGAGGTAGCATTTTAAATTGTTTAGTTTATTATTTCATATTCATACTTTAAAATACTTTATATCAATTTTTTCCCCTTCTGTTTATGAGTATTTTTACTTTTATTGTATTAAAAAATTAGTAGTAATTTTTTGCTACTCATAATGGTATAACAGGTAATAACCCAAATCATATTAGTAGAATGATTTTTTATATATATATGTATATGTATGTATTTAAATAAATAATAAAACGAATAACAACAACGGGATTAGAACACATATGCATGCATTTAAATAAATAATAAAACAAACATATAGAATTCAATTAGGACTCAAACAAACATATAAACTTTTGAACAATCTTTAATGGATTGTACTATTAGTAACATAATTTTAGGAAAAAAAATTAAAAATATTAATGACATTTTATCAGTCTATAAAATCAAAACAAAATATTATAACAACATAAATTAAATTGGTTACTAATTTGTTAAAGAAAAATCAAAAGCAATTTATACATAACAAAATTTGGCTGAGAAAATATAATTAAAAATATCATTCAACACTACTTCTTACTGATTCAACTATAATTTTTTGGCGAAATCGTTCATACTCATTTAGACACATTCAGATTTTAAAAAGTATAAAACAAACAATTTGAATGACTTATCGGTCAGATTCAGACTTAAACAAACACAACTTAAGTCATATCAATGAACCAAGTAACCATTAATAAGCACCACCTTATACATATATAATACAATGTGATGATATATATAGATATATATGATAGAAAACATTTGTGACGGCTGTTTCATCGAAAAAAAGAGGACAACATTCAGAACAATATTTTGTTGTTGAAGAAGAAAAACGTTTAATGTGGGAGAGCCTACAATCTACATGTGGAAGAGAATGAGAGCTTACATAAATGTGCCATTATGATGGGAATAAGTAGAGGAAATGAACAAAATGCCTTGCAATACTCGGTCAATTCATGTTGTTTAGTGAGTTCAACGAATTAAATTGTCTGTGTACAAATTTAATAGATTAAATTGTCCAAATTTAAACTTAATGGATTAAATTAGCTCATTTGTAATATTTAACGGCATGATTTTGTAATTAAAGGTTTTGTAATTCTCACTGGCCTTACGTATCACCGTCTTGTCATAGACGTCTTTTTATGTTATGATCAAGAATTTTCTCATGCCGGCCTAAGAAAACTCGAATTAATGAGCTTGAAATTTTTTTTACAAAAAAAAGTTTCCAAATGAACAATTGGATTACAAGTTAACCTTAGAAATACATCAAAATTAAAATTTGCCCAAAAAAAGGGACATTCATGGAGTGAGTAAAAATAAACCGAAAAGTGTAAACATGAATGTGGATACTGGGTTGGGCGTGTCCTATTTAACTAGTGGCTACTATCCTGTATGCTCACAGCTATAAGTTATAAATCAATGTTATTAAAACCGGTTCGGAACCGGCGGTTCGACCGGTTGAACCGGTTCCTTTTTCGGTCTGATTTTCGGTCCGGTTAATCAGTTTTGGTCAATAACCGGTTGACCTACCGATTCAACTGGTGGTTCAACCGGTAAAACCGGTTAATTGACCCGGTTGAACCGGTTTTGAAGTATTATTTTTTTTTTCAAATTTTTTTTTACCAATAATATAACATAATTTCACTATATTTTAGTTTACAAAAAATTAGATGTTTTAAAATTTTATTAATTTTTAATAATATATATTTTTATATATTTATGACATCACTGGTTCAATAACGATTCGACCACTGGTTGAACCAGTGACCCATCCACCCGGTAACTTTTTCGGTACGCTGAACGAACCGGTTCTGAGAACATTGTTATAAATAGACGGTTCAGTTTGGATTCAGTTTGCTACCTGAAAGCTAGTTAATGCCAGAAAGAGAGCAAAACACATGGTTTGGTATGTAATGCATCAAGATCATCAACAGTTCGTACCAAAAGCCTTTAACCAAAAACAAATAAAACTCGTGCATTCATGCCAATACGTATATATGTAGATGATCTTATCAATATCACAACCAACATAGCTAATTATAGCTTGAGGGGATTAATAGATTTCCTGGCCCAAGCTTACTTAGCAAATCAAATGATTTTTAGCATCTCTAATAGGTCCCAAATACTTGCTTCTCTAGTCCATCAAATAATTAACCAGACAAATATTGGGATGGTCTAAATCATAACTTATTTAGGTTTCAAGATTTTCACAAATTGGGGGACCATTTGGTTTTATGCCCATGTGGTGCATTATATGTACGAAACAGACAAGTTCTACGTCACTATGATGGGCGTGACACCATTTTTTTCATACACAATAGAAGGGGGGGGGGGGGGGGGGAGGAGAAACATTAAAGAAAAGAAGGAGAAATTTGAGAGCCAATAATGGATGGCAAGATTTAATATCATTTGGAATTGCCAACTGCTGAGTTGATATTGGTCTGTTTGAACTCTTACCACATATTTAATTTGGATTCAAGTATACACTTGTTAACGCTCAAATTTGTCTACATTTAACTACTGACTTGGATGACGTGAACTTGCACAGAAAAAATTATCAGATAATACTTTACGGTTGAAATTGTCGAAAATACCTTTTGTGTGTGAAAGTAAGAACAAGCTTTAAAATAGATTAACAATAGAGATAAGAAATATTGAGTATACAAAAATATGTTGTGTGTACTTCTATTGTTCACATGTATTTATAGTCTAATTACACCGGCTCAATAGGGTTATAATTCTTAATTGAAAGTGTATAAAGAGACCCTATTAAAAAAGGTTATTAAGGATGTCCTGGTACAAACCTTTATATAATATTTTCCTTCCGTTCAAAAATTAAGAATATAATTTAATTTTTGAGATTAAACAATAACATGTTAAATTTTAAAATTAGTATGCAATAAATTTTATGATTAATAGTTTTTGTTATATACTTTACAATTATAATTTTGTATTAACTAAAATTAAATAATTTCTAATCAATTTAAAATTTAATAAGTCGTCGTTAAATTTTAAAAATCAAATTATATCTCTTATTTTAAAACAAAGTAATATATTTTTAAAGAGAACATTACGTCTCTATTCTCGAGAAAGAGGTTTCCTAGTATCGATTATTATTGCCATCTCTTAGTTGCCATTGGGTATACAAAAATATATTCTTTTCGTTCTAAAAATAAAAATTTTATTTTATTTTTGAGATCAAATAACAATATATTAAATTTTAAATTGATATGAATCTATTTAATTTTAGTTCATACAAATGTTTTAATTGTATAGCATATAACAAAAACTATTAATCACAAAATTTATTTTATTTTAAATTTTTATTAGACATATCAATTTTAAAGTTTAATATACTGTTATTTAATCTTAAAAATTAAATTATATATCTAATTTTAAAACGGAAAGAATACTTGTTTAGTTGTTTATAAAACACACAAAAACACGAAATTCATGAAATGAACAAAGAGCCAAGTACTCAAATACGAATTGGGATGCAGACTGGAAATGCGAAGAAGGGAAGTCTCCACTCTCATCCTCAATCTTATTCTTGATATGAGAGTATCAATTTCGTATACTACTCTTTCTAAAGCATACAATTTACTGTCGAATTCAAGTGGTCCCGCACTATCCATAGACACTGCCTAAAAATATACGAAGAAAAAGGGAAATACAGAGAGAGACATTAATTTAAGATTTTGGGAAGAGTATTATTGGGCTGCATAATTATTCATTAATGGGCTGTCCTAATCGGAGCTTCAACCCCGATTAGCCCAATGGATCCAAAGCGTTCATGTTAAATTTTTAAGTTCAATAAGCTTAGGTTACTGCATTAACAACCGAAGCACCGTGTAACTATCATATTTAATATCAACTCTGATATAATATTAACCTTTTTTAATAGGATCTTTTTATATAATTCTAATTAGAAATTGTAACTCTATTGAGAAAGTGTATCTAGACTATAAATACATGTTAACAATAGAGGTACACATAACACATTTTTGTCCACTAAATATTTCTTAACTCTATTGTTAACTTATTTTGAAATTTGTTCTTACTCTCACACTGGAGATATTTTCCTGCAACTTTAGCAGTTAAGTATTTTTTTGGGACTCTTTCTGTACATGTTCAAGTCCAAGCCAGCGATTAAATATGTAAACAAATTCTAACGTTAATATTAGTGCTAGAAGGAAGACCTTCTAGTATTTACTTGAGTTTTTTCTCAACCACTCTTCATAAAAACTTCTATGGCGGCACCACTACTGTCACCAAAACACCACAATAATTCTTATGGGGAGGCACCCTCTCAACCACGTCAGCTAACAAATGTTGACAAACAGTGTCACCTCCAAGAGATACATGATAAAAGAAAAGCTCTCCAACTCCAACGAGAAGAGCTTGATAAATAATTTGTAGATCCGATGAAGGTCGAAAATAGCTTGTTACACCACAAGAAACGTGGAAAGATGATGACTTCATTGATTTGGGTCAAGCAAAAGTCAAACGAATTTCTACGATAGTATATTAAGATATTTCGTGAAGTAGTAGTTGTAATTTCCACCCTAGATCTGATCCAGGCAATACAATTTCACATATTGGGATTGAACGTTGACAAATCTAGTCGCTTGATTGAGAAGTTCATCACCAAAGCCCTTCAAAACCTGACTGAGGCATATGAAAAGATCGAGAACTTCATAGAGATTAAAGAGGTCATCGTCAGTCTTTGAGACCCTTTAAAACATAATTACGATTATCATTAAAGAAGAGATCCTGATAGAAGTGATGATAAACGAAAGGGTTATAAAGGTGATAGTAGAAAACAAACTTAATTAGACATGGTCTATTTTTGAGTAATTTTTTGTCAATGTTAAATTTTAAGATCTATAATTTGTTAAGGTAAAAAGTCCATAACGAGAGGAAGGAATGGGATAAATATAAAAGTACAATTTTTTTTTTATTTTTTAATTATATTTTTTAAACTTTATTTATTTTTTTCTTTTTCTCACTTTCACTATCTCTCAGCTTCTATTTTTTAACATTTTATTTTTTTTCTATTAACACACTAAGTAGTGTGTTCATGTATATTATAAAGCGAGAAGAGAGTTTGGTGTAAACAAAATAATGAAATTTTTTATTTTTCTATTTTACCTTTAAAAAGATAAGAGTAATTATTTTTTAAACTCAAAACCTTTTATTTTTTATTTTTGTTTATTTTTATTTTCTTTTTAATATTTTTTATTCATTCTACAGAAACGTAATATGGACCACAGGATACTAATATATAATATATGCATGCAATGGTTAGCATGTTTCCAACTCGTGCATCTTTCGAGAGGTAAGAACATCTTTAACAGTTAAATTATTTTATAGATTATATTTAATTCATATAACATCAATAAATATTCTTTAGTTTTTAATTTTTTCAGCAGATGAACTATCTCGTGGATTATAATATAAAAAGATTAAAATAATTAATAAATTTCAATCATCATTCCACTTTTCTATTTAAATATAATTAAAATTATAGTTTATGGGCTATCAAGTTTTTTGATTTAGTCCTTTTGGTATATTTAATCTAATTGTTAGAGAGAAAAAATAAATTTTAAATTATATTTAATTTAAAATTATACGGTTAGAGATGGTATAAGAAGAGATGAGATACTTACCGAGTGGCCTTTGGCCCAGTGGTACGATCAACTCATGTGAAAGCATGAGGTTGAGAATTCGATCTTTGATAGTAATAAAAAAGGGTGTGTGTGTAAAAATAAGAAGAAAAAAAATAAAAAAATTGAGATACTTACGCTTAGACCGTTACTAAATTATTTATCTTGACGATGAACCTCTAATAATTGAAAACGACAAATTTAAATGATTCGAATTTCTTTGGGCAGGAAAATCTGACGCAACTCAAACTAAATAATTTATGCTGCTGATATGATATGGCATAGATTTTATACCACATATTTTATGGTAAAACTATCATTTATCCAATGATTCATTTTGTGCAATAATTTACTTAAATTTTAATTTATATAATTATTCAATTGAATTAATTAAAAAAATAATAATTGAGTCATTCTGCTAACTTTATCAAATGAGACATCCATTTATATCCATGTGGATGTGTGGAAAAAAAATAGAAATTAACAAAATGACATGGAAACACATAGGACAAATAAAAAGAAAAATATATTAATGTGGCAATGGGAAAAAAAATTAGAAAAAAAAGAAGAAGAATAGTGAGACACTCTATCTCTGCGTATAGATGCATCATACACGGAAGACGTTGGAAAACGTTCAAAACTTCTACCAAAATCTCATCCGGTTAAAGAGAAACCGATCTTCATAGACTTCTTTGCAGGACGCCATAGATCGCATTCGATGGAGTGTTCCAGAAAATGTTATGCATGGTCATGTGCAGGTGTTGAAACGTCGACAATATGTGACGATCGAGATGTCATGTTTGACTATGGGTAAGTGGGATGTGAGAAGGAAGATGGAGTGCCCCGTATCAATTTGGTGTTGTTGGAGAGCTGTTCTCTCTCTGAAAAGCAATTGAAAATTTGTGGAAACTTGCCTTCAGTTTCGATTTTTGTAAAGGTTTGATGATTAATGGAGAATGATAAACAAAAATTAATGGCTTAAGCTGCGGAAGAATTAATGGTACGTACAATCAGATGCCAATTATCAACCATCTTGGCTGCAATTGTTACCACTATCAATTGTTTCCTTAAAGTGTGTGTGTGTGTCTATATATATATTGTTGACGTCCAATTTTGCACATGACAAAATCACCAAAAGAGCAAGTCCAAAAGTACGTCAATACATGCCAAAAATATAATTTACACCGTAAAGGAAAAAACTCAAAATATAATAATACAGGAATTAACGTGAAAATTCAAATCGGGAAAAAACTACGGGGGAGAGATCTCCGAAGTTCATTAGAATAATACTAGAAGTGTTATTATATTCTTTTGGATTTGGTGTTTGTGTATTGTGTATGATGTATAATCTCTTTCTCTTTTTTTTTCGTGTGATGTTTACTCTGCTTATCCCGATCTCTCCCTAATGTTTAATTATTACAAAGATATTTATGACGGTGCTCTACTGCCCCAAAAATTTAATAAAATAAAACTGTCACAATCTCTCCACTTGCATGACTTTACAAATATCTAAATAGTGAGTCATCACCTAAATATTTATACCCCAACAGCGAGTCATCACTTAAATATTTATACCCCAACATATATATATATATATATATATATATATATATATATATATATATATATATATATATATATATATATATATATAAAAATGTAAAATTGCTATTGTTTTATGTATCACTTGAATAATTGGGTATAATCTACTTGTGCTATGTGAGTATGAGGGATCCAGATTTCCTTCTTTGGCAACCAAAGTTGGGACACTATATATATTATTATTGTTTCCAATCCGTGCAATACTGTGAGAGAGTGTTGTGGAGTGCCATTGCAGATCGATATTATAGAGAGAGAAACGTTGAGGAAGAAGCTGAGGAAGAGAACTCACGTGGAAAGCAACCCTTTTTTTTCCTTTTATTTTGTTTTAGATGTGGCTTTAATTCTTCCCCGTCATTTCTTTTAATTTATCTTTTTTTTTTCATACAACCGCATAGGAAAAAAACAAAAGAACGTTCGATTAATTTGAATTTTTTTTTTTTTTACTTTGCTTAAATAGATAATTATATAAATTAAAAGTTTACTGAATTATTAAATAAAATTTTAATAAATACAATGAGCTAATTACTAATTTTACCCGTATTTTATCTATCCTGACAAAGCAGCTGTTTCCCTATAAAATTATATATAATTAGAGATTCTTCTTTATTTATTAATTTCCTATATACGGATATATTTAATCACCTCCTCACTGTACTACAGCGAAGCGTTCTTCTCAAATAGGAGGCACCATTAAAAAAGCATTCTTGATGGGAAACATTGTTGCAACATGGGCATGAAAAACTTGAGATTTTTCTACGCAGTACGCTAACTCGGAAAGTGAGGAGGATTAATCAACTAAAGTGTTAAGAAATATAAATAGAAATATCTATAATATATATGTTTTAATAAATTATAAATTTAATAAATTATATTTTTATATTAAAATATAATTTCAAATAAACGAGTCAAATATTTTTTAAAATTTGTGTCGATCAAAGTCATCACTATAAGCTTAAGTTATGGGTATGGTAAAGATTAAATTTCTCATGATGGAAGAAAATGATTCAATGTAGTGGACTCTTTTCTAATACTCTTAATAACGCGGGATAGTATAGTTAGTTACACATCAGAACATAAGAAACATTAATAACATATATATATATATATATATATGTTTTAATGAATTAATTTTTTAAATTAATATGTGATTTTAGATAAACTTATATAGGTTGGATAATTCAAACACAAAGAGCCAATAAAAATAGACGGTCCTGATCAACGAATTAGTTCAAATAAACGTATATATCGGATATTTTCAATGTAAAGAGCCCACAAAAATGAACGGACCTGATCAACGATCTAGTGTGCCAAGTCCAGTAGGGTCACTAACACCCACCACCGATCTTTATGGTTCCAGCAATACGCAAAATCTTGCCAAGGGTAGGAGCAGTATATAAAAATGATTAGGAACGATCCGCCTGTTAATTGTCAGATATAAGTATGGATTTGTACATTGGTTTAGGCAAATGCAAATGACCAGGTGGGTCTCACAACCTGAGCCAACACCTGGACTGATAAGGTCTGCTGGAGTCATAAGCTGGGCCCCACAGTCCCGTTTCCCTGTCCCATCTCTCTGATTGAAAAAAAGTCTTAAAATTATGCATGCTAGATGCCGTAAACGTGAGATGACAGTAGCTTTGTTTATGTAATGTAACCAATTAATATATACCCCTATTACTACGTAATGAACCCCATGAGGTAAAAACCAAAATGCAGTGTCAGTAAGAATTTATAGGATATACCATGCAGATAAAAACAAAGCATTAAATTACAAATAGCTAGTAATTTTTTGGCAGAAGAAAGATCGCACAAATTATTGTTCTTAAATTTGGATCTATCATTAAATTATAAAAAATATCGGATAAATAAATTATTAATTTAATTAATGATTAAATTTTTATTATACTGATAATATCATTAATATAGAATAAATAATTAAATATATTAATTATTATTATATATTATATATTATATATTATATTTAGTAAATATGTAAAATTAATAAATTTATCTACACACAAAAAAAACTTATTTATATAATGTTTATTTTATACAATTCAAATAAATATTAAATCTGTATAAAAAAAGATATTAAATTATGATCATAACTCAAAATTCAAGAGTGATAAAATCAAACACAAATGAACATAAACATCTCTAGGATACATTCAATCAAATTCGATAAAAAAAATTATATTTATTTGTATAATATTTACTTTATACAATTCAAATAAATACTAAATCTATATGAAAAGAAAGATATTAAATCATGATCATAACTCAAAACTCAATCAAGGATACATTCAATCAAATTCAAAGGCTTAAATTAAAAAAAAAAAAAAAAAAGATAGAGAACCGGTAAAATCGATTACCGGGTCGACCGGTTTAACCGTCGGGTTGCCTGATTTGACTAAGTTTTGGCCAAAATTAATTTTTTTATTTGAACTGTATCGAAGCGTCGATCGATTTTAATTTTTAGCCGGAGTTTAATAACCTTGGCACAAACAATGATGATGATATTGTGTAGTAAAAAGACCACATGGGACTTTTTAGCAAAACCAGCCAATACCCATGTTAAAATAATGTCTTCCCAAATCCTTAAAATTAAATTAAAAAAAAGTCCCCCCATATAATCACACACAAAAAAATTGACTTCTTTTGGGGGTGGGAAATCAAAATTTTAGAACAAATCAAACCTCAAAAGTGTTACAAAATCAAACTACACACCAGTGTTGGAGGGATGATCAATCAATCTAAGAATGGTGACTAGTTGTATCGTGCCGATCATCACCACCACCGCCGTGATGCGACTGGGACCCACTCGCTTGAGAATCGGATACGCCGGGTCCAAAAATTGGACGGTATGGGTTTAATCCAGCAAGCATACTAAATTGCCCTTCACTAAAACCACCATTTCCGCCGCCGCCGACACCATTACCACCGCTGTTGACACTTGCCCCCAGTTGCTGACCAGGCATGAGTGCCACAGGAGTAGGGAAATTCATAAAATGTAACCCACTAGAAACAGTGCCTCTATACAAAGCACTATTATTGACAGGTGGAAATGTCCAAATTGGGTCACCGCTCATAACTTGATTACTAGAATTAGCCACCATCCAAAAATTCGCAGGAATCGATCCGTGACTCGCCGGTAAAGCCCCGGTGCTCGACTGCATTAAATAAGTCCCCATTTGTTGTTGCGACAAGTCCTGCTCCGGTCGTCTCTTCCGCTCCAAACTCTCCTCGCTCTCCGATAAGTCCAACGTTGTTGTTTCCCGAAGTTCTTGCTTGGCTTGAAAGATATTATTAGGGCTTTGATTATTCGTCTGAAAATTAAGAAGGGTGGTAGACGAATTATCGGAAGATAGACCCATACCGGGAAAAAAACTACGACGCTGTGGCATTGAAAAATTTGGATTGAAATAGGTTGACCGTAGTTGACTCGGTATGGACATGCTTGAACCGGAGCTGCGAAGCGAAATGTTTAGGGAAGTAAAGTTTGCCGGGATAGTTCCCGTGCCGGTGGCGGCTATGACGGCGGGTTCGGCTTGTTGGAGTAGCCACTCGATGGTTTCACCATCCGATTTATGACCGAGCTCGCGTGTGAGCTGGAAAACCCTAGCTGCACATAGTGCGGGCATGCGAATTCGACGGCCTCGTCCGTCGACTTTAGTGTGTCGGTCTTTGGTGGAGGTTCTCTTTGGCGGTTGCTTTTTGGATGGCTCGGCAGAGATTTGTAGGCTTGAAGAGGGGCGACCGGTGGGGTTTGTATCAGAGGCGGTTATGGCGAGAGAGTTGTTGGGGTGGCCGGAGCTGGAGCTGGCTTCGTCTTCTTTCTTTTCTAGCAATTGGAAGGGAAAGTTTGGGCGGTGGAGATGATCATCACCTCCTTCCATTATCACATGAGAGATAGAGCGAGCGAGTTAACACAAACACACAAACAAATTACCACTTTGTTTCTCTCTCTCTCTCTCTCTTTGATTCTTTTTAGTGTGAAATAGTGATGGATCCTTAATTTAATCTGTTGTGGGTCTCTTTCTTTTTTCTCTCTGTGGCTAGCTATATATATAATATATACATATATATATTGGTAGCCCTGGGAATTCTTTTCACATTGTTTCTTCTGCAACGGTGGAGCTTGGGAGAGAGGATAAGGAGGAGGCAAGCTTTAAGCAACAAAGATAATGAGTGGGAATTATAAGGGTGAGCTTTAAAAAGCACAAATTTTTACCTAAAGAAAAGAAAAAAAAAAAAAAAAAAGAGATATTTGATTGCTTGCTTGCTTTCTTTTATTTATTTGTTTTTTATCTTTCTAATTGATTGAAACGTTTCTTGCTTAAAAAGAAACTCGTATTGTGATTTCATTATAAATATAATTATTTTAGTTGTGGTGTTTGTGAATTATATTGGGGAGTAGGTTGTTTCCTTTTATTGTGGTTGGACAGAGCCTTTGGTTCAGATTCCACGTGAGGTGCTCTTTTTATCATTCAATCCATAAAGACAGTGGTGGCCGAGGTGGGTCCCAATCCCAAGTCAAAAATATTGAGAGACTCGCAAAGGAGAGATCATCAAATTGGGTGCGGGTCCCACCTCATTCATGTAATCATTCTCTTTTATCTTTGCTGTGCACCTTTACTGAAGTAGCTAGCTAGGGGTACTATGGAGTATGGTCACTTTGTGGGAGGAGGGATTATCTCTGAAACTTAACTTTCCTTCACGGCATCAAGGATTTTGGAGGAATTAAGAGGGTCGGAGTGTATATATATATATATATATATATATATATATATATATATATATATATCGGATAGATAGCCCTTTTACTCTGAACCTAGGGCTACATTTTGAATGTGGATTTCAGCTAGCTACGAATATTCAACTTGAGATGAGTACTGGAAGGCATGAATTAATAATCAAAAAGTTTAGGGGACCAGAATATTGAATAGAAAATGGCAATCGGTCTAATTTTTTTTATTTTTTTTATTTTAATTTTTTTTATAATATTTATTTTAATTTAAATATTTATAAAATTTAATAATTTAATAATTTAGATGTAATTTGAATGTATATACATAATCAAAATTGTATAGTCTGTACAACTTTGCCATTTATAATAACAAGATTTATAAATTGTACAATACTGTTATTTATATGTATCTAAATTATATCTAAATTATTGAATCTTGTAAATATTTAAATCAAAATAAATGTTATAAATATTTATAAATAAAAAAAACCGATCACAACTCCCAATTCTAAAAACTGACTTTCTGATAATAATATCAAAGACTGAAAAAGACCATTGCTGAATATTGAATACCACCACCTACTACTTGTTGCTTTCAAAAGTATGGTAGCTGCATTTTGATTATTGTAGTGGATATAAATGGATATTGTTTAGTGGCATGGGTTGGTTTAATCGGTGCTATTTGGTACTACTAGCTAGCTAGTACACCTTAAGTCGATCATATCCCTAGTAATTAAAATTCAATTACTATAGTCTATATCCATATATAATGTTTTCCAAATTGACTGGGACAACTTTCTTTGTGTGTGTGTGTGTGTGTGTGTGTGTGTGTATATATATATATATATATTATCGGTCGAATAACATTTAATTTGGATTAGCTTTAATCATCCGCTGGTACAAGAAATTTATTCTTAATTTCTCAATCTTCAATTTTTTTAATTTTTTTTTTTTTTATCTTCTTCGTGTATAAAATCCTCTTAAGAAACCGCATGCTTGCCTACCTACTTGCCACCCTGGAGAGGGGGTAGAATTCATATATATTTGTTAAAGGGACTCCACTCTTATATTTATAAGTTGGATTGTTAATTAACAACATTTTCTGCCACCTCATAAGAAGGGATTTTTTTTATTATGATTCATCATGAGATTAATTCTGTAAAGCTGGCAGGCTGATTGCACTATATATATGAATATGAATCTCTTTTTCATGTCAATGTGCATGAGGAAAAATAATAGAGTCATATACCAACCAACAAAGGATATATATATATATATATATAGTAGGAGTATTAAATTTATAATGTACGTCCAGTTCAACGTGAGCCAAAGAGCTATAGCTTAACTTTGGCTAGTTTAAGGTTTTACTTTTTACTTTTAAATTTTATATTTTCCACAAAATTTCAAAGATGCTGCCGCTTTTGCCCTTTTAACTTTTAATTTTCAGTTTTTCCCTTTGTCCTTACCTTTGATACTGCAAAGGAAGCCCTAAATGCATTCAACCTGGAACAAAGTCAGATTTTTTTGTTAGGAAGGACACACCCGTAATATCTACATGAAATCATGAATAATTTAGTAGAGTCTGGGTGCTAGTATTATTTTCGATCGGTCCAAAGTGGGTATGAGAACCTTTATGATCTATTGATGATCAGATGAGCGCGCGTTATGTATAGATTAATATATATGCTGTATATTTACTATTTTTGTTAACATTTGTTCAACATTTAATCCTTTAGTATCCTGCAGATTTTCTTTGTATAACGTTGGATCTCTTATTATAAAAGCCTCCGTGTTTAGTAACTGATTTTTAAATAATGCTTTAGGGTGATGTATAAAAGATGATTATACAAAATAATGTGTCAGATTATAATTAGTGGATGTTTCACCATACATATGTGGGTTCAATAATTGTAACTAATAATCATCATCCACATCAGTTCGTATCTTTTTTTTTGTAACCAATCTTTTGTCACCAAAGTATTATTGATGCTTGTTGGTGTAATTGTGTCACACCATATCATTAAAATTTAACCTCTCACGTTGTCCCTTTCTTTCCTATCTAAATCGTATTGAATACTATTATATACATAAATAATTATACACAAAAGATTATGCACAAAGAAGATTATGCACCAAGATCGAGCAGGACTTATGTCATGCGTACCACTGAAAATGTGTAAACATTCAACAGTAAATTTTTTGTGTATAACTTGTTTTCATAACATTGCTCTTCCCTATTTTTGCTCAACTTGTTTTCTTAACTCTTAAAAAAATCCCAAACAATTAGCATAGGTAACTTCTTTATCCACTGTACGTTCTCAACCTTTTTATGAAACTTAATTCCCTTTCTTAAATATCACTCCAAGAAACTTTTCTCTCTCTCTTTAGTACTCGATCTCACTTCAAATGCGTCTTTAAGTTCTCACGATTCCATTTTCATCTTAAACTCATAGTATCTTCATAATGTTCTCTGTTTTGGTTTTTAATTGGACTATTGAAGTTGTTTTAGTCTAAATTCCACTATATATTTTCATCAATTAATCGTCACCACAGATTGCGATTCACACAAATCAAATGAATATTTGGAGAACATACTTAGCAATGCATGGTTAGGTGCAGTAATTTTTCAAGTTTTAATCACTTAAAACAAATAAAACGACGTAATTTTATCAGTTAAAATTAATTTTTTTATTTTAGAGTTTTATAAAAAATAATAATTATAAATTTCATACAAAATTAAGTCATTTTATTAAGTAGAATTCAACATTGACAAGGCACCACAAAATGGAATTACAAGGCAATGAAATGAAATGGAATTGACAAAATTATTTAAACTTAAACGTTGGCAATGTGCCACCACATAATTAATGAGACAGCTAGCTTGTTTCATATTCAAGAGAAGATAATTACGTGCTTCGCAATCCAGCTGACTAGTCAGTCTCCATCTATATATCACAGATCAGTAATGGGTCGACCTTGTGGTTTACTATTCTTTCTTTTTTTTTTTTTTTTTTCCCTTACTTTCAAAGGAGTTAAAATTAACGCCGCAAAAAAATCTTAAGAGAATTGAAGCAGATCGACCTGCCGAATTTGGCCTTTTTCAGTCACGCATTAAATAAATTTAATGGATATTGTTTATGCGTACTCTCACATCTAACCCCTTAATTGTCACATGCATTTAATTTTTACGCATTTCTAAATAAAATTAATTTAAAATAAACTTATAGTATATCATATCCCATGCCATTTTAGGATCACTTTATTTTAAAGAGGATAAATTATATACGAATGGCTAATAAAATTAAATTTTTATACCTTCTAATAACAACATGGCATGTAAAAAAT
Organism: Hedera helix; assembly: GCA_947179155.2. Taxonomy (NCBI): domain Eukaryota; kingdom Viridiplantae; phylum Streptophyta; class Magnoliopsida; order Apiales; family Araliaceae; genus Hedera; species Hedera helix. The sequence continues at coordinate 43,519,595 of OX359275.1, forward strand.
TTAAGAGAAAATAAAAAAATTTGAATTGTATTGACAGATTTTATATTTATTATTAATCATAATAAAATTATTTAACTAATTATATTATATTCCAAATTCCTTAATTTTATCCTAAATTTTCTATGTGTCGCATTGTTATTAGAGGGTGTAAAATATTAAATTTATAGAATATTTGTATATAATTTATTCTCTATTTCAAAATAGTGATCATGAATCTTTGAACAAGTTAAAATCTTTAAATACACTCGTTTTTACATGGAAAATAGTATTTTCATAAAATAAAAAAAAAATTGTTTCACAAGACTCACATGATTAGTATATAAAACCCGTCCTCCCAAGTAAATTTGATAGTTTTACTAGGTTATTCTCATATAAATGATAGATAGAATCAATAATCATGTAAATACAATCTTTTTGAAATATCGATTTTTTATTGTAAAAACAAAAATTTCCTTTTTTATAAACTTCTGCTTTTTATATTTAATTTGAATTCTAGTTCGGTACATATATGATTGAGGAATGTAGAGTACCATTACGAACAGCTTAATACACATGTTTGAACTTAATTAATTTCGCCTATTTTAGTCCTTTCTTTTATTACTTTGACTTTTCAATAGAAACTACAAAAAAAGACAAAATATATATAGAGGAAATGATGTATAACAAATATTTGTTATAAAGTAAAATAATGCAAACATTAACAATAGCGTCCAATATATGAAATAATGATTCAAATTAAAATAATAAAGAATTAATTTTTTTTTACCATTTTAGCTACTATTACAAGCTAATATAACTTATGATCATCCATTACAATTGATAGTAGATGATTTAATCGTCTATTATTATTAATAGTAGATAATAAATTTTAATTTTAATCATTATTATTTATAATAAACGATATAAATATTATTTATTTTATTTTATAATAAATAATTATATGAATTATTGATATATATATATATATATATATATATATATATATATATATATATATAGCATCAAGTTCCACCACTCAATCACAAGTTCGACATGCATGTGGTGAGTTGTAAGAGAAATACAGATAGACAATGGGAGGTCCAGTTCATTTGTGGGACCCCGATAAGTTTATTATGCCAAATGGGAAAAGGGGTGCATGACGATTCACGGAGGAGCATATGTTCATTAATTTTGAAACCACAGGTGTCGCCACCTGTACGTGCCATTGAAACTGACAGGTCAACCATCAAGACTTTTAAGAAGTTCTTGGATATAGAGGAATAATACGTACACAGCCTGTTGGAATTTTAACTGAATTTTTCTGTTTTGGGATACATTTATAAACATCACACCTTACCCAACTTATGTAAATTGGCGAGCTAGTAGGTGTATATATATATAAAGGAATGATCATAATAAATATTATTTTAATAAATATATTTTTATACCGTTCATATAATAATTTAAAAGTAATTTTTTTTAAGCCGCTAATAGAAATAGCAGCTGAGACACTTAATCAGTCAATAGAAATAGCGACTAAGAGAATTACTTACTTATCCTTCTGGCTGTTGTTTTTACTAGCAATTGGGAAGGCCTGCCGTCACAATCATCGTTGTAAAATTTCTATTGACAAAATTTTAAGTTGGAAGATTGATCTAAATGATATTGTTTAGCTCAATTTTCAGAGACAAAACGGTGTCGTTTTGTCTTTAGTATTAACCGTTAGTAGGAGTAACGGTCAATAGACCAAACTAAACCTAACCGCTACTCCTATTAACGGGTATGATCAGAACAACGTTTTTTTGTCTCTGGTTCCAACTGCTAGTAGGAGTAATGGTCAAGAGACCGAGCTTAACGATGTTGTCTCCTGGGCCTTACTCTTACTAGTAGGTAGGACCAAAACAACATTATTTTGTCTTTGATCCCAATTACTAGTACGAGTAGCAGCTTGGAGACTAAGCTAAACGACGTCGTTTAGATCAATCTTCTAATCGTTACTCCTTTTAATTGAGAATTTTGTTAACCAAAATTTTGCAACGACGACAGTACCAACAGACCTTCCTAGTCGCCAGTAGAAATAACGACTAGGAGGGTAAGCAAGTAATTCCTCACAGCCGCTACTTCTACTAGCGGGTTGGGCATTCCTACCACTACTACTCCTGTTGTGTGACTGAGAAAAAGTTATTTTTAATTTGCACCCTTAAATCATCATGTGAATTGTATAAGATGCATTTGTTAAAATAATGTTCATATCAATTATTTGCTATGAATTATTCATATATATATGATATTTTTTTAGGAATAGTGTTTTTTTTTATTTATAATTTTACTTGATTGTAATTTCTGTGTGTGTATTTATGTCTACTTTTTTTTAATAAGATGTAAAAAAATTATTCGTAGTTATTCTACGAATTCCGACACTAGTAAACATTCTTAACCTGATTCTACGCAAGAGTCGATAAATGGTGACTTATATTAAAAAAAAAGAAGATACTTGATATTATTGAAAATGAGGCGATTGTGACAAATTATAAGAATATGGACCTCGAAAATAATTTTGTAATAACTTCAAATATTTTTAGTGAACTCTATATTTGGTGAATTATATTAATAATTTTTTTTTTTATTTTTATCTGGTATTTTTTTAATTATTTTTAATTGTAAGAATGATAAAAAAATTTATATATATGAATACACCGCTGTAAGTAGGTCTAATTTTCCTAATGTGCTAAATTTTATCAGGCGTGGATTTGGGTAAGACCCATTCAGCTTTACATATTTAACTGGTATTCACGGGTAACTTATTTTTTTAATTTTTATTTTTAATTATTAATATAATATAACTATTTAATTAAAAGTTTTAATATGTAAAGTATATAAATATATAAATTTAATTATTTAAATTATTCATAAACTTGTATTAACTATATATAAAAATATTAATTAGTATATGTACGTATTTGTTAAAAAAAATTGTTGTTAGATATACAAGAGAGTAATGCTATGATAATAAAAGATGACTACAAAAAGTTTGATACAAAATAATGTATTAGATTATAAAAGAATAATATTGAGATTTTATAATTATTTTGATCGATCAAATAAAATATTAATTATATTTTTTTCTTAAAATGTCAAAAAAAAAAAAAATGGATGGAGTATTGTAGACAATGGTGGGTATAGTATAGATCGAATTTGGAGCTGGTAGTACGTTAACCATACCCAATCTTAAAAGCCATTGGATTCAAATCACACCCATTTAATCATATCCGGACTCTCTCCCTACTTCCGACGCCGGCAAGGATACGCAATGGCAAGAAGAAAAACAAAGGACAGGCAATCGGAGTCTTTGGTTTCCACTAAAATGACTTTGGGGCTGACGTAATAACGGAATATTTTGAAAAACTGGGAGTTGGGTCACATCAATCTCCCGACTTTCCTCGTGTGAGTGCCCAAAAAGCAGCCCGCCATATCTCTATCCCCGATCTGATTTTGTCTCACTGCCGCCTCCAATAATTTTGTGCCTTTAAACTTTACTTTCCTCCCCCCGAATATATATGCAAATCAATCAAAATTTACTGCTCCATACGGTAATCGGCAATATTTTTATATATTCCATGAATTTGAGCATCATCCCCCAAGAGAAAAGTGTGGTAAATAAAATAAAAACAGAGGGAGGATTAATTTTGTACAGGTTGATATTACATGAAATTTACCCACTGGATCTAACTATGCATGCGTTATTCGGTAGCAGAATAATCTTTTTAAAATGTAAATTATTAAAAATTTACTTGCGTTATTCGGTAGCAGAATCAACCAAACTTAACATATATAGTAAATTAAGTTTCTTTTCACCTTAACTGCATATACTTTACTTTGTCCCACATTAATTATTTCCGCACTATCAATATTCTTCAAATACATGAATGTACAAATGCTAGAGTTTTATATTCTCCAATAATAACATACTATGTAAAGAATTCAAGAGGAAATTAAGAGATTTAAATTGCATTAAAATATTTTTTATTTATTATTTATCGTTGTAAAATTATTTAACTAGCAATATTAAAATTTAATATATTTTTTTTAAAATTTTTTAAGTGTCATATTATTATTAAAAAGTATAAAATTTTAATTTTACACGACATTCGTATATAATTTATTTTCGAGGCAAAAACATTAAAATGTTTGGTCCGCCTTCCTTCTTATCAGCCCTCTCCTTTTACTATCATTTCAATACTTTTAAAATGTTTTGGTTATTTTATGTGAGGGAAGGCTATACATATACATGTTCAATAACTTTTTCAAAAATTGATTGTTTTTTTCCACTTTTTGTAGGGGTGTGTGGGGTTGGGAGTATTATGTGTTTTATTTCAATTATGTTTAGATAAAGAATTTCAAGTTTATAAATCACTTTAATTTGGACTATCATAACAATTTTGCTATATCATACAATACAGTAGTAATATAATAATAATATAGGCAAAAGATGGATACACCAAATGATGATTTTACTATGTGGCAATAATGGGCAAGTGACGAGACTCTTTTTCTGTGACATTTTAGGCTGTTGTCACCACCAAGTTGCAAAACGTATGTATATATATATATATATATATATTAATAATTTATAACAAATAATTATTATAAATATTATTTTAATAAATTCATTTTCAACCGTACAATATGAAATTCAAAACTCAAAAAATATACTTACTAGTAGGAGAAAAAAAACTTTTCTTACCACTATTCTTAACGGTGGTATGAATAAATGTCCTAAATACTCATATTTTAGTTTAATTTAAATATATTTATTTATAATATAATTTATATTAATTAAATCAAATTGAATTACATTATGAAGTTTAAATTTTAAATAATTAAATTGTCATAATAATTGACAATGTTAAATTTTATTATTTAAAAAATTATTTATACAAATAAATATACTGAATATAATTAATAATGTTAAATTTAATTAATTAAGAAATTATTTATATAAATAAATACATTAAATATAATTGACAATGTAAACTTTATTACTTAAGAATTTATTTATACAAATAAATATATTGAAATTATATAAATTTAATTAAAGTGAGAATATTTAGAATATTTTTTTCATACCTCTACTAAGAGTAGTGACAAATAAAAAAAAAATCTCCTATCGCTAATCTTAATAATAGTAGACATTTCTTTTTTGCGTTGGATATCGCATCGAATGTTTGGAACTGAATTTCTGAAATAGTATTCGTAACAACTATTTGATATGAGTTATATATATATATATATATATATATATATATATATATATATTAATATATGACAATATATCTTATCCAAATAAAAGTTGATGAAATCCAATCAAAACACACCAAGTAACCAATCAGATAACAAAGCATATCTCGTTTTTCACAATACTGAATTAGTTTAACTACATTAATTTCTTCTATACAAGCCATTTTCATCTTTTGCAACCAAAAAATTAAATCAAGTGATCTCAATATTTGTTCTTATTAATTGTTTCAACAAACTTATTTAAAATATAAGCCTTATACTACGTTTGAATTGTGTAAATGAAATAGAAGAAAGAATATAATTAAAAATAATATATTTAATAATTATTTTAAAAGATAAATTATTTCAATAAAATAAATTTATTCTAATAAAATAAATATATGTGATAATTTTATTATCATATTATATCACTCATTTTCACCAACAACTAAACATATACTTAAAATATTTTAATTAAAATTATTTTATTTTTTTTCTTTATTTTATTCCTTTAATCTAAACATAATATCAGTGAAAAAGAAAAATACTCTATGGGCCATAATAATAACTTGTATGTTATAGGGTTGAAACTGACTATCTTTATGCTTTTATAAAATAATACTAATAATAATAAATAAATAAATAAAAGAACAACACTAGAAATAAATAAAAAAGCATTCGAATGTTAGAGAATTAAATTATTTATACTACTTTTATACAAGTTATATTCCTTAGGTATCCCATGGACACTTAGACTTGGAACATTCTGTGCGCGCGCGCACGCAAGATCTAAAAAGGAGTTATGTTTTATAGCATATATTTGTTATAAATTTTTATAGAGTATATATTATCTATATTATTAAAAATAAAAAGAACGATCATAATTAAAATTTAAAAATTGATGTCAATAGCGGACTATAAAAAAAGTATATACCATCCGTTACTAATAATAACGGATGCTAATTAGAATAAGAGTTTAATATTATTAACCAGAATTTAAGATTTATTAATTAGTATTTAGAGTTTATATACTAGAGTTTAGGGTTTATTAACTAAGATTAAGAGTTTATTAATTAGGATTTAAGGTTTATTAACTAGGATTTGACTTTTAAATAGATATTCGTTATTAATAGTAGCGGACGTTCATTTTCAGCCTCTACTCTTGCTCGTTATTTTTTATTTTATACGATATAAATATTATTTACTCATTTTTAATTCATAGGAAATCATTCCCCTCCATATATATTTAAATGTCGTTTTGGCATACGACTTTTGACTACTCGAAAATGTACGAACTTTGTGTAATATATAGGGGTTAAATATGTAAGGATTCAAAATTGTAATGGTAGGGATGAGAAGTAAAATGTTTGCATAAATCAAGGAATAGGCGAAGTCTTGGGCCTTAGTTTCTAATGATACAAGGTTAACGCATCGTAATGTTGGGCGTAAAGGGACCCTCAAATTAAACCTTACCCACCCAAAAAGAATAGCTTCCCATGACGGAACTAATTTGGGCTACTGAAATTCTATCTTAGGGCCTGTTCGGGAATGATTTTTTTTTTGACTTAAAGTTAAAATTTGAGTAGATTTATAAGTTAAATTTAATAAAAGTGTTCGGCATCATTTTTACTTATAAGTCGGGAATTATAAGTAATAATTATGGATGTGTTCGGGTAATAATGACTTATAAGTTAAGTAAAATGTAAAAATTACTAAAATGTCCTTTAGTAGGAAGAATGTTAAAAAAACAAGGAGGGGCAGTTTTGTCATTTCACTGCAGTTGACCAACTTAAAAAAATGACTTATAAGTCATTTTTTTTAAGTAACTAAAACTTGCTTATTTTTTTCAACTTTTTTTTCGACTTATAAGTCATTTTTTAAGTCATTCCCGAACAGTACTTTTAGCAAACCAACTTATAAGTTGGGTTGACGAACTTATAAGTTGGTCCCGAACAGGCTCTTAGTGAAAAATAAACTCTTGGAAGCAGGGGGGGAATATTAATGAGAAGGGATGAGTATTGAAATGGAATTAACGAAACAAGAAAAAGGATAGACTATATAATTTGGCAAGACAAGAATTTTAACTCAAATAAAATATTTTGATAACAAACATATGTATGGATGCCCATATCCACAACCTATATAATATAGAAGTGGTAGTAGTAGTAGTGTAAATGTTGTCAATGGCCATTATGCGTTGTTATAGTGGGAGACTTATTTCTGAATGTGAAAAAGACTTGAAAAAGTCATTTATTAGTAAGATTGGACTACTCTTCTTAGTGCTAATAGTACCTAGAAGTTTCGCCACTGGATCATGTGTGTTTGGTTTAATTCTCTCTTCTGTCTCTCGTGAGTTGAGTTGTGACTACCAAGTAGTGTTTGATCAAAGTGTTTCAAAACAACGTAAAACCGCATGTAATCAAAGACGGATACAAATGTAATAATGTAACAAATGAAGTGGGAATTGATGATGTGCTAGGTCGGGATGGAATAGTGGGTTATATTGATGACCTCTTCAGCTCTGGACACCGTCTTGTTTCTATTCCTTAAAGCTAGGTACTCCTTGTATAAGAATCCTCTGTACTTTGGTTGTGAACCTGCCAACGGCTCAACCCATTTTTCTCCTTGCAAGTTATAGAAAAATGCATACGAGTATCGGCTTCTCTCTTTTGACCTAACTACTCTATGAGTAGCGCTCTTAAATTTGTTGTTGCTCAGAACCTATTAATTAAATTATAAAGTAAGAGGGGGAGGAAAAAACTTATCTTTCATAAAAGAAAAACGTAGTATGAAAATTACCTGAATAACATCGCTTATGTTGACAACTATTGTGCCTTTCATGGGAGTCACCGGAATCCATTCCCCGTTCTTTAGAACTTCTAGGCCTCCAACTTCATCTTGGAGCACAAATGTGATACAATTTACATCTTCATGTTCTGATACCCCTATATTTTCGGTCTCAGTTGCCTGGAAGTAGTGAAAAGCCGCCAGTAAATCCCAGCTTCTGTCATCGTTGAATTCTTTGAGAAAATTGGGAGGAAGGCCTAAACAATCATTCAAGATGGTCTCCACAAGCTGGCATGTCTTTGTGAAGTAGGTGAACAAATCTTCCAGTACGTCCCTAGCAATCAATACATTTCCAAATAATCAAATCAGTTTGTAGCATTTCAAAGATTACATTTTTATCTTGATCCTTCTTCTAAGTTTTTAAATGAAGTTAAGATATTAGTCATAATAAATGTGTCAAATGACATAAAAAATGTTTACAACTCTGATAAAAACAAGGTCAACTTTGATTCGTTTGGTAAGCTTATATGAAGTAGAAAATTCAGTACAATCACACACTCGTGTATCTTACTGGAAATCAGGTGGACTACTGGGAAACGCATTAAAGGTGGATCCGGGGGGAAACATCAACAAATATTCAGGGGGAAATGTCAAAGAATATTCCTTCTTGTCAGCCGAGTGCTCTGGTTGCTTGTTGTAACCGGCAGGGAGAGGTGCACCAGGGCCGGAACTAACCTTGAGCTTCTCCTCTTCTGGATACTCGAAAAAGGTCTTTGAAAGTACCATTGCGCGGTTCATCAGATCAAGGGGTACCCCATGATTCACAATTTGGAAAAACCCAAATTCTGAGCAAGCTTGACTTATAATGTCTTTGGCCTTTTTCTTACCTTCATCATCATTATCACTGGTTGTGAAAAAGGGAGAGAGATCAACTGTCGGAATAGAATTTGAGGCAGGCATTGTAATTAGTTCAACTCAGCTTTATTGCTACTTATACTAAGCTGTACATCATCATACTAATTATAATACCACAATTTGATTAATATTAAAGCATACCTACTAAGTTGTTGAGTTTGTCGTCTTACTAATACGCATCCTGGAGCTGAAGAACAGATAGATTCTGTTTGCTGCTAAAGTCGGTCAAATATTGTTTAGGCATTATTGTAACGAATTATCAATTAAAAAAAAGAAGAGTTTTTTGCTCTAGATAAACCAGCATTATGTTTCTTCCACTACTAGAACAATGGCAGCCGAACAATTCTTGAATATTTAAAGCACAAGTCTGTAATACTGAAGCCAATGCATTACGCATATGACAAGAAATTATTATTATTATTATTATTTTTAATTTCTGCCGAAGCTAGCTTAATAGGACAAGAAGGAATCAATTGGTAATGTCAAATTGTTTTTGAAGCACAACTATTCATATGGGAATGGCACTTGGGTTGTTGAATCGGATCCGGATAATACTGTGGAAACAAAGAATCAGGGCTACAACCAAGTCCCTCTATTCTCTTTTTATTTAAATGATATAATGTGCAATGATCTTTTATACTTCCCATAAAATACATCAAATTTATTAGAAAATTACGATAATTGCACAAATAATGCAAATATTCACCTCAATTATATATGAAGTAAAGGGAAGATTTCTACATGATCAAGATGCTACCCCAATTAAAACTTGTTCCTCAAAAGGTAGTCGGTAGTATACAAACATAACACAGGAGATGTTTTGGTACAAAAGCTGTGTGGGGAGTCTTGGTATAAGAAATTACTCTCCTCTTGAATTAAGTGGAGATTGCATAGTGTTTTATGCAGAATCGATCTTCCAATCTAGAAGGTGGATTGATCCTGTCCATCACCCTGGATTTAACATAATCCTTGTAATAGAATCCTCTGTAGTGTGGAGGCTCTCCGATCTCTGTAGTGAACTGTGGTAATGGTTCTACCCATTTGTCTCCGTCCAAATTAGAGAAAAATGCATATGAATTTCGTGTTGTTCCTTTCGGTCTCACCACCCTGTGAGTTGCACTCTTAAATTTATCGTTGCTCAGCACCTTCTCCAACCGCCGTCCATAATAGTAAAATTTATAAACAAAAAAGTTAGATATAGATATAATCCCAGAATTACATATACAATTTCATCAACATGGGAATAAGTCGATGGAAGTAATTTGAGCTTTATACTGTGAATTTTTAAGAACAATTAATAATCAATCCGCTGTCAAAGTTATGGTTTTTACTAGTAATTATACAAGAAACAAGTTTTGGGAAATGGTACGGAAAAATTGAAAAGAAAATAATAGTCGAGAAAACAGGAGCTCGATAGTTTGGTTTGCTATTATAGAACAGAACATTCCTAGTGTGTTGGAAATGTGGTTAATTTGTGGAGGATTTCTTGTAGATCCCAATTAGTGAGAAACAAAAAGAGTTTGGCTTATTGAAAAACTAGGTAATGCCCTTTTGCTCATTTTTACAGTAACTGACTACCTCCTATACCAGCTTCCTACAACAAGAGACTGGCCGCGAAATTGCCAGAGCTATAAACAGCCACAAGTTGCGGCTTATGATCAACTAAGCAGTTCTCCAATTTAGATGGCTAATAAGGTGAACTACAAGCAAAGTGGAATCTAGAACAAAAGCATAATAGACAATATTCAGTGATCGAGTGCCAAAAAATTATTTGAGTTTAGTTTAGTAGTGTTGCATGGAGGTGAACTTGTGTTATTAAACTTGAGTACATTATGACAGTTTATGCTATCATCAATAAAATGCGTCCGGCTTTATGGAACAAATATATTTTACAAATGAAAATAGTCTTTTTATTGAACGGATACTCAAACATAGCAAAAGGGGAAGAGGATTACCTGAATCACATCTCCTACGTTGACAACCAATATCCCTTCTGCTGGAGGTATTGGGATCCATTCACCATTATGGAGGACTTCCAGGCCTCCGATATCATCTTGTAACACAAAGGTCACAACATTCCCATCCTCATGGTCAGATTTCCCCGAGTTCCCAATTTCAGAAGCTGGCAAGTAATGCAGTGACACCAAAAAATCCGAGCTCCGAATGTTATTGTATTCTTTCAAGAAATTAGGAGGTAAATCCAAACACTCGCTTATTATACTCTCCACTACTAAAGCTAGGTTGCTGTATTCAGCAAATATATCTTCCAGCACTCCCCTGTCAAAATCGAAACATAAATCAGTAACGCTTAAACTTCATCCTGATTGATCAAAAAAGAACAAATATAAATATATTGTAACATATACCTCAGTCACAATATATATATATATATATATATATATATATATATATATATATATATATGAAATGGACCAGGCTCTGTATAAGGCTTCAATTTTACGATTGGATTGAACTATTTGTACTAATTTAATACGAAAGCACATCTTTTTTCCTTAAATTCCTTCTTGGAATTATATAGTCACCTAAGAAACAAAAAACTATCCATGCCGTTGCCATCTACCGACTAACCCAAAGGTTAAAAAGTGTTAAAATACTCTAGTCCCAAAGCAACATAATTACAAACAAACATAAATAACTTTAGAGCCTTATTTGAGGTCGGATCTAGACATACGTACTTGAATTGAGGTGGATTGTCGGGGAGCACATTATGAGGGGAACCAGCCCGAAATATTGACAAGTATTCATTCTTATCAGGAGAGTGATCAGGCTGCTTGCTGAAGCCGGCGGGGAGAGGAACGCCGGGACCCGGTTTGCACTTGAGCTTCTCCTCATCGGGATACGCAAAGAACGTTTTCGCTAGTTCCAATGATTGATTCATTAGATCAATGGGAATGCCATGGTTCACTACTTGGAAGAAACCATACTCTCTACAGGCATTGCTTATTAGTTCTTTGACCTTTTTCCGACTGTCGCTGATTTTGGTATGTCCCGGATCTAAGTTCCCAGTAGCTTGCAGTTTGGGAGTACCACCCACAGCGCTGATGAAAGGAGACAGATCAACTGTCGGAATTATGGAATTTGCCATTTTTTCAGTTGCCCTTTTTCCTTTTTTCTTTTATTCACCGTCTTCTACTCTCTTTTAACGAATTAACATTAAAATTTGATTCCAAGTTATGGTCGTCGGTTGAGATGCCACGTGAAAGTGATAAAATAATTTGTAGTGAGATATTTCCGAGTTTGGAAAGTTTCATACGACACTTCTTTTTGTACTCCCTCCTTCTCGAATCAAAATTTTTGTTGTGATTTCTTTTTTTGGTAAATTAACTATTTTTAAAATTAATTTTTATATTATTATTAATAAAATTTAGATTAAAAAATTATTATTATAAAAAATTAAATATAATTTTAATTTATATAATTTCAAAAATAATTAATTTGATTAAGAAAATAAAAATTTTAATTTTAATTTAAGATGGAGGGAATATATATATATATATTTGTTGTTAATAATAGAGGTTAATTGGAGGAATGTAGATTGGGATTTCTTGCATTTGTTTCGAGCATGAGCTAATATTATTCCACGTCGAATTTCTTATCCTCTCGAAACGTCAACAATATCCTCTCGAAACGTCGACAACTCTACTAAGAAGAGATAGATAACACATTAATTATTTCTTACATTAAAATTAACATTAGCTAAATCCTTCACTAAATTAATGGAGTCCGTGAAGCAATAAACATCTTTAAGCGTTTGATTTGCATTAAATAAATATACAATTTCGTAATACTATAAATTATTAAATTAGTATGATATTTATTATATTTAGTTCACTTTATTAAGTATTAACTCATTATAGACATAATATTATTATATCAATTTTTAAGATTTTCATAACATCTTTTAATTAATGTATTGATTCATTATTTCCGTAATGCAGTAGGTCATAAAAAAAATAAAATAGTGATGATTACAATTTATTTGATATTTTAATTTACAATTTACTTGATTCATTATATAAAATTAGACTATAATTTAGTAAAGCAAACACAATTTTAAATATAAAATAATGACATTATAATTATTACATAAATATCAAAAATTAATCAAATAAATATATCGTAATAATTTATTATCAATTATATTACAATATATCAAATTTATATTCCACGAACCAAACCCGTTAGTTCCTTGATAGACGGGGATAGAGCACAAGTAAAAGGAACTTGAGCAGACCCATACAAAAAACTGAACCAAACATTATTCAACGATGATGCGTGCAAGAAACAACAACAACTATGCGTGCAAGAAGTCAAATAAATTAGACTTCTTATTTTCATTTTCGGACCGCTAAATGCATTGGACGTTATCTTCACAAGGCAAATTTTTCATAGAAGAGGTGGCCTACATACTTACGTAAGCTACGAAATAATGTAGACAACTGCTATTAGAGATCAAGAGGGACGGGGACATTTTTTTTTTTTTTTTTTTTTCCTGCATTACTTGTGTTCTTTAGGCCCTGTGTCACGACCCCGAAGCCGTGCATGCACGGGAAACTATTAACAAAACCAAGAATATTTATTGCAACAAAAAATTATGTATCAACCATATTATATAATTAATTGTCCATATATTTATATCAACTTATCGACCATATTAATTTGTCTAATAGTAACAATTAAAATTTGACACATTTTAATCCCAATATATATATATAAAAAAAAAGAATTTGTAAAAAAAATATTCACATAATATTGAATATTAAAAAATAAACATATTTTCACTAGAATATTTTTATGTACTAAGTTTCACACCGCCCTTTTTCTCATTATAAATTATTGAAAGTATTTATCGTAGGTAGTTCGTCTTATGAACCAAGAAAAAGGTCAGATAGATTCAGAACTTAATGAGTAATAAATACTTCAGATAGATCTTCAAACTCATTAGAAAAAATAAAAATAAAAAAACAAATTTCAAGGTAATCTATCAGGGGAAAAAGCTACAATGATAAATAATATAATACAATAACCTTTAATAGTACTTACTACGTTCGAAAATTAGTCTTGGGTAAAATGCGTTTGTTCCTATGCCCCTAGTAGGCATTAGCTTTCTGTTCCTAATAAATTGTTAAATGTTACAAGAAAAAAATAATCTGAAATAATTGAAACAGTCTTGAAACGATTTATTATTACTAGGGGCCGGGACAGGCAACGCTTGTGTAATTCATATTTATGTGCAATTAATTTTAAAATTTATTGATTTATAGGATATAATATAAATATTATCTAAATTTGATGGTAAAATATGAAAACTTTTAAGGACTGAGTTTGGAAAAAAGTTTGGTCTTTGCAACCAATCGGGGCTCCCGCTTTATATAGAGAAGAGGTGGAAGATAGTGGCAGGTTCAAGTTGTTAGTAAACAAACTCACCTACCTCGTGGTGACATGGATAATTCTGCATTATACTAGTTATTAAGATAATTAATTAAATATAAAATAAAATTTTAAAAAGACAATTATGCTTATTAAATTATTAAATATTTGTCTAAATAATAAATTATAGAATTAAATATTATACCTTTATTCGATCAATTATTAAGCTAAATATTTAAATGTTATAAATTTATTTACTTATGATTATGAAAATATAATTATATTAATTTTATTTTAGGTTTGTAATGGAATTCTATATTAAAAAAAAAATTGCTTAAAATTCTTATTAGAATAAAACTATGCATAACTATAATTTTTCAACTAATTTTTAGTTATTGATTTTTAAAAAAAAATCACATATATTGTTAATATAATTAATCATGTAATTTGATAAAATTTTAAATTTTAATTTAATTAAAATATTAATTTAATAATAAAATTTATGACTAATATTAATGTAATTAAAATAGTATAATATATATTAAGAGATTTTTTTGATATCTTAATAAAATTGTAATAATAAAATTTGATACAATTTTTTTTGATACAAAATTACATAATACTTATATTAATATGAATATGACTAAAAGAATTGTAATAATTTCTAAATTTCTTATCGAATTTTAACAATTGATTAAAATTGTGTAATACCTTATTGTATATGATAATTGTGATAAATTATTAAATTTATTTATTGTTAACCTCTTTTACAAACAATTATAATTATATCATTGTATTTTTATTTATTATCTCAATGAATCAAATTTTGATAATTTTTTTTTAAAAAATTTAAAAATTCTTATATTCGCATTTATAATTGCATCACGTGCACGGTAACTGCATCCCTTTTAAAATATAACATCTGCGCATATATAAATGCTATCCGCATCACTCTTGACTCTCCCTTATCACCAACTCTTTTTCCACCCAGATACAACGGCTATATATAGACAAACATATATGTGCGTTTACGTAAAGATAAATTACCTATATAATAGATAAGAAGCTGCTTATTTTCACAACTTATCGTGAAGGTGAATCTTGTTCACATGAATCTTTAACTGCCATAGTGAAAATATCAATTCCCACATCGTTACTGAAAGAGGATAAGCAACCTTCTTCATTTTTTTTGCTTTTTTTAAGGGCAAGGGATTTTTAAAATTAAAACAAAAAAAGGATTATAACCTAAAAAAACCACAACGTTGTCAAAGCAGGTTTGGTCAAATAGCTTTTACCCTCCAGAAGTTGATTGAAGTATAATACCATTAATCAAGTTCAAGGTATTAAGTAGTACTATATTAAAATTAGTATAACTTCACCATCAACCAAACCTCTGCTCACAAGGGAGGGATGAGAAAACTAGTAATCGACCTAAAAATAAACAAAAACATAATTGGACCAAAAAACAATTAGGATAACATATACCCGTAGCATTACCATAGCAATGATTTCAGTAACCCTGCCCTGCTGTCACCAAAATCTAATGCAACATTTAGACCCTTTAGACATCACTTTACACAAACCATTACCAAAGTTAAAAGCCAGGAAATGTCAACAGAAATGTGTAGACAGTTTAATTGCCTTCATCCTCGTCACCTTCTTCATCATCGTCATCTTCAGAGCCATCGCTGCCATTTTCCTGCTAGAGAGCATCTTCATTCAGCTATTATATTTTACTAGAAGCTAGAAGCATTAGTGTGTGTGCATAACATACAAATTCAAAAAAATTAAACAAATAAACTCGGGTCATGATGGCAAGATTAAGTTCACCAACCATTTTCCCCTTTTAATCTGCAAGCTGAATTGCTGAAATCAGCATGCTAACATATCAAAGACATCCAAATAGGGTTTTTCTATTTGCCATAAAGCTACCAAACATAGGAGAGGTTGTACCTTGCCTTCTATCCTCCAAATATGGTTAAAGTCTTCCTAAAGCCTTCTACTAGTTAATTGTGCTACTGTTCTTTATTCATAATTACAGTTTTCATGTGGAAACTTTCCCGAGCAACTCATACTCTCACTTTGAAGCTTTTGATATAATTTTAAATTTCAAATAGGCATTGATACCTTATGCTTCTAAATAGACCAATTGCGTCGCACATTTTAAAAAGATACACAACCAACTCCCTAATACAAGACCATTTGAGCACTGTTTAGTCAATAAATACAGGTTATCTACTAGTGTCAGAGCCTTGGGATCCTCCCCTATTTGGGAATCCTCAAGTTTATTTCTCTCTAACACACCTAAAAGGGAATCTTTTCACCCTTGCATCTCTGTATTACGTATTTACTTTCCAATGGTCACCAAAAAAATCACAACCCTGGCTGCTAATTCACACAAGAAATTCCATGAAAGTCTTGTTCCTATGAAATCAGTTTAGTACAGCAGCTAGTCATACAGCATACTCTCAGCCATTGAACTGTTTCAATCTAAAATGCAGCTATCAACCATTGCCTAGGTGTTGAATTATACTACCTTCATCCCCATTTACTTGTCCCCTTTTTTCTTGGTTCATTTTAATATGTGCCAAAAACACATTATATAGTATTTCTTCCATTCCAAAATATAAGATTGTTACCGACTTTTTGAAGCCAACTAAAGACATTTTTAATAATTCAAAATTGACACAGATTCTTCTAATTTACTCGATACAATGATGAATATTGTAAACTATCTAAAAATTACTACTCATTGTATGATTAAAAATGTCAAAAAGAAACCTAGAAAAGATACTACAGGCTTCAGTGTAGTCAAATTGCATATCCCTTAACAAGGCAAAAGATTGGGGGATTGACTCAGCTTTCACTTTTGGAAATTCACGTTTATGCTTATGTTTTTCATATAATTTCCCATGGACCTGTATTTTATACTTTGACCCAGGACAAGAAACTAAAAAATGTAAAACAATGAAAAGATAGATTGATGCATATCTCCGTAGAGAATAGGTTATCCCACATGATGTTTTACATCTTTTCAATATCACGTCCTACATTAATTGGTATCAGATCAAAACCTGATTAAAATTCACATTCAACTCTGATACCAACTGATGTAAAACAAGACATGGGATAAAGTATTAACAATGGAAAAGACAAATTAATTCATATGTACACAGATATTTTAAGGTGCGCTGAATTTCCCCACATTCGAGAACAGAAGATATCTCAAACCCAAATAGATCATAGTTGTCATGTTGCCACAGCGAGATGCGGCAGTAGTTGACCGTCAGGACGCTTAGGTAATAAGGCACCCGCCATGGCGTTCGTATGATGACAAGTCTTTAATAATGTGCAATTTATATATTATTTATTTTATATTGGATAATAAAATTTTATACGCATTAAAATTCAAAATATAATAACTTAACACTATGTAATACAATTAAAAACATAATTATATGAATACTTAATACTATATGGTGTAATTTTATCAATACACTTCACAAGTCTAATAAGTAATAAAATTATACAATGTAGCTAGTCCATGGGCTATGATAAGTCGTTTCTTAGGCGACGTCATGATAACTATGAAATAGATTGAATTTATTTGTCATATACATAGAGTTTGGCCTTATATAGAGACCAAGTTGAACTATAACTTCACTCTTCATTATTTCATCCAATACCCCACTGTTCCTAAACATAATAAAAATAAATACTAAATAAAACCCTAATAATGTATAAACTAGACAAAGTTTAAACAATACAATATAATTCCATTTTCAACGCCTAATACCTCCCTTATATCTTTGAATCCCATCAACCTCAAACCCTTTCTCAGCGAAGCTCCTCTTCCCCTCTTCTTGTATAATAAGGGTTTCTTCATGTAAACCTTTACCATCCTAAACATAATAAAAATAAATTCTAAATAAAACCGTACTAATGAATAACCTAGATAAAGTTTAAACAATATATTTACGATATAATTCAGTTCCCAATGCCTGATAATAATATTTAATTATTAGCTCCCTTATATCTTTGAACCCCATCAACCTTGAACCTTTTATCAACTACTTTCTCTTTCTTAGCGCTCCGCCCCCCTTATATAGTAATTTTTTTTTCATGTAAACCTTTACCTAAAAAGATGACCGAAGAAATTCCAATTTTATATCACCCCACCCCCACCCCCACCCCCACCCCCACCCCCACAAATAGAAAACACACACACTAAAGGTTTGAGCTCGGCCCAAGAAGTGTCTTGGTCTTGACATAAATTTAACAAAGCTTACTACAATAAAGAACCTTTTAACCAAAAATTCAACATTTCAAATTCAAAACATGATCACCGCATTATTAAAGATAGATTTCTTTTGCAAGAAAAGCATAAATGAGATTCTAAAAATGATGATTTCATTTTATAGAAAATATCTTCATAGAAAGAGACTTGATGTGATTAGTCTTGTAAGGAAACTAACGACTTGTATAAAAAGGAGAACTTCCAAACAACAATGTTATGCATCTTTAGGCTCCAAGTAAAAATGGCATACCTCTTCATCACCTTCCCCTTCAAAGTCCACTTCATCAGCCTCCTACACAAAGTAGTCACAAAATGTTATAAGGTTGAACCTGCAATGATCTAATGAGAAAATTAGACAGACAGCTATCAAGGAAAAGAACTTACATTGTTAAAATAAGTGAGAGGATTGGGCCACAAATCCTCCTTGATTATTTCTGCAATCTGCAATGAAGAATTCATGTCTATCCTCCATTAATAGCTTTTAAAACCTTTGTACTTACAGAACAAATAGCTTCAAAAATCTTTCTATATTTCAGAAACACATGGATCTTCAAAGTACTTAAATATTTCAGAAATCTTTATATATTTCAGAAATACATGGATCTTCAAAGAACTTAAATATTTCAGAAACACATGGATCTTACCTCGTCGTGAATCTCATCAATATCGTCTTTCTGTTGGGTTTCACTGAACCAACTAAAGAAGCTGCATTTACAATGGTAAGAGAACAATGAACTTAATGGTTACTTCCAAGCACATGAAAATTTATGGGTTATGTTATCAATTTTAAAAATACCAAGTTCTGTCTGCAAGACAGAAGCATATCATTATAATTATATTTATAATACACAGGGTTTATAAGAGTTCAAATGCATATGATTATCATGATAAAAAAAATATGCAAGTATGCAGATAGAATAATATATCAAAGTTCAAATAGCATGGAGATCCCCAAGACTTCTTTTTGGTTATTACTCAAAAACAGCTAAAAACATAATAATGGTAATAATTAGCTATTAACCAGCAGCATGTCTTAGAGATTAACAATCACCAACGCAAATCAGAGACAAGGCAGGAATAGCAATGACTTTATGGAGAGTGTACTGTAAGTTTCAATTCGAAGGAGAGATGCAAAAAAAATTAAATGATAATGTTGCCAGCGGAAGATCAATAATCCTTACAGAAGTGCATGCATCAGTCACACATCCACAGTACACAACGGGATAGCTTTGGTACTAAAGGAGAGAAAAAATGGCAACCAAGAATTTAGAAGCTTGTATTAACAACCACCTGTTCACCTATTTTGAACACTAATTTCACATATCCCTATTTTGGTCTGTAGTTCAACCATGGCATTACATAAAAATCATCAAGATATCAAGCACCAAGCATGGACTGAAACTGCCATTAGGAGTTTCAGATTCCTTCTGAGTTTTCCTTCTCTGTTTGGTGGAAGAGAAGGATGAAGGGGTTCCTGTCAAATTATAAGGATTTAGAAAATATAACTGCAAGGTTAGCAACAATGGTCTGGTGAATCCTAAAAAAATATCAAGTCACAAGTATGAATAACCAGAAGCAAATTTTCCGGAGCAAGGTGACCTGCACAGGAATTTGAGGATAAAGCCCTTGTTTGCGAGTGTTCTGAGTTCTTTACTTAGTGACCTTGTTTCCTGATATAGTGTTTTTTAATACGTGCTTCAACCCCCATTGAGGCTTTGGTTAATAAACTGAATACATAAGTACTTTTCAAGAATTAAATATAATAAACAGTAGCAAAAAAAATTTTTGCAACACTAACCTTTCATCTGCTGCATGAGGTCGTTTGCTCCCTTTCTTGTTATGAGTAACTCCATTGGGAAGGCCCTTCAGAAGTTCAAAAAATAAAGTGTGTCAATTATAGTAGTAAAAGATTACAAGTAACATCTATTACAAATACATAAACATGAAAAACTTACCATGCCCTCTTTCCACTTGATTGCTGTAGCAGTAATTTTTGTTGTTCCTTCATCAAGGAAGGTGAAGGACTTTGTAAGCTTCGAGTCTTCAAAGAATGGATTGGGATTGAAGTTCTTAAAAAGTAAAATAAACAAAGGAATTAATAATTAAGTTGAAGAAAAC
Organism: Hedera helix; assembly: GCA_947179155.2. NCBI lineage: Eukaryota > Viridiplantae > Streptophyta > Magnoliopsida > Apiales > Araliaceae > Hedera > Hedera helix. The sequence goes on from OX359275.1 coordinate 43,540,359, forward strand.
AGCTTAAAAGTAGCAATAACCCAAGGTATTGAGAAAAACACAAAATATGTCATTAACAGGCATTCACACTACATGAAAGCAATAAGAAGCGGGGTGTTTCTAGCTATTGTTGCAAACATAGTAGGCCATAAGATTGAAGACTCACAAATGAAATAGAGTAACCCGATTTCACATCTTTAAAATCTTCCACTTCGATGGAGCCCAAATACTTGAAAACCTAACATGAAAAAAATGAACAGTAATGATGGAAAGTGTTACGATGGAACATAGCCCCAGATATATTATGTTGCTATGTTTCATTCATGAAAAGTGTCACTATAGGTCTATAGCGACAATTTACATGTAGAAATATCAAAAACTCCTATGGAAACATCACTTCCCATAATATATATATATATATATATATAATAAAATGGTGTTAAGTTTATATCTAAAGATTTTTTGATGGGAGGGGTTATAAAGCCAAACCTTTTGGTCTTCCTCACTCAAAAGTTCACCAAGAGCGGGATGACTCAGGAACTGCATAGAACAACAGCATGTGAACTGGATAGAAAGGATTCTAGACACAGCACTAAAGACACTGAACGCAAAGCTAGTTATTCACACTACTATTTATTTGTATAAAAGGAAACAGAAACAAATTAGGATATATTACTAACAGCGGTTAACCAGAAGTCAGGAATGGCTTTTATGATATCATTTCTCTTGTCATAGACAGGCTTGCGAACTTCGTTATACTTCTGCTCTATTTCCAAGACTTTATCACTTGCTTCTTCATTGATCTAGAAACAAAACGGAAACAATACAAAAATTTACATACCAAGTTCCTTAAATGTTAAATAAGTATGCAATAATTCTATACCGATGCCTATGGTAAATAATAAAAATGTCTTTTTTAGTGTGACAGAGTTAAGCAAGCCTTTTAAACGGTTGTGTTATGATGGAACATATAATGAGATGTGACAACGTAATTTTTGCTGATCGATACATCACACATAACTGAAAACCATGAATGTTATGTGCTGCATGCATATAACAAAAATTCTTGAACAGCCTAGTTACATTTGATACTTCCTACCAGAATTCAAACATGAAAGAAAACTGGTTCTAAACACAAACTTGTACTCATAGCGGACATGCCTGAAGTTGAGACGCCTCTCAACTTCAACTGAATTTCTTAAAATAGAATCAGAATGCAGTTTTTGAGAACATTATAATGGATATTTCATATACTCGACCATTTTCAAAAGAAAAAATGGAGCAGGGGAAATCATGCCCCAATGACTTTTTCGTGCAACACAATTTCCAATTTAGTATGGATATATGATAACAAAAAAACTGATCGCATATCTAAATGAATATAGTATTGATTACACATACACGTAAATTTTAAATTGTTAGTTGAATTTGTCAACTTCTTATCCACTTTTTTCATACCTAAGCCATGACAATAGGGATTAAGTCTTAATCATGCAACAAATATATATCATACCAGTGTCATGCTTAGAGGGCTTGATGGGGCTATGCCAGAATTTAAATCCTCACTGTGCAAATAATATCCATTCAAAATACTATTCTATTTTACAGGTAATTTAGCACAGACTTATAGATAAAGTTCTCAATAGTGCTTCACCACAAAATTAACATATAAATCAGCTAACGCTAACCAAACATCTAAAAGCCACTCAACTGAAGGATAAGACAGACGGCACATGCCTGTAACATCAAAATTTACTTGAGAAAAATAGAAAATTCCTCTCACTTCCCCGGAATAAGGAGAGAGGAGACATAAAAACCAAGTGTATTTAACAATCAGATTTTATATAACGAATATGCTAAGACGTAAATACAAGCATACGGTAATAATTACAAGTGTCACTACAAATAAATTATATGGATATAATACATTAGCACATAGAAAAGTATGTACGTCAATAACAACGATTTTCATGTGAGAAAGCATATAAGTAAAAACAATGATCCCGTTCTAAGGAATATCCAAACCTACACGTTCTAATCGAAATAAAAAGATAAAAGGTGAATTTTACAAGTTTTTTTTGACAAAAATAAATGGAAAGGTACACAAGAACTGCATGAACAAAGACTGACTTGAATTTCAAACGTCTATATAGGGCTATTCAACAATTTAAAATACCAAAACTTCACCGAATAGAACCAATTGACTTTTACGGGGGTGAATTTGTTTCTTTTTTCTCCAGAAACACCGTTCAAATTTTCACCTTAATTTCCTTTATTTCGTCTTGTAATCCTACAAACTAAACAGAAAGCAAAAGAGCTGACGGAGATGAAAGGGAAAAGGAACTTTACTTTCTCCAGCTCGTCTTGGATCTCTTGCAACTTCTCAATGGAAAGAACGAGCTCTCCATCAATCTGCTCTGCATTTTCCTCTTCCCCATTCTCACCCACCTTCAGTTTTTTGTCCTTATCCGCTATCATCTTTACACCCTTCAAGTAAGCCCTAATTTACTCGTCCGACCAATTATTATTTTTTTTAGTGAATAAGAGAGAAAAGAGAGGGAGCGACAGAATGAGAAGTGAGAACGTAGAATGACTTAGGGTTTTGGGAGGGATAGTAAAACAAAGCAGTTAGGGTTTTGGAGGAAGACAAAATCCGCTATATGCTCGTGCTTCGAGGGTGTACAAGGTTAGCCAATTGTAACACCACCTTGTTTTCACTTATATACCCTGTTTGCGTATGTTATTAATTGGAATTTTCATTCAGGGCCCATGGGCCGAGGCTTAAACTTAGTTCAGACTTCTTACGCAATTAAATCCATAACAAATATATATACTACATCATAGTACGTTATTGTTAGGATGTGATTTTATCATTATCGGGCCCAATAAAAAATGTCAAATGTCATATACGGACATGGCTTCTCTGAAAAGCCCAAAGGAGAAGCTAAAGAAACAGAAGATAATAAGTGAGAAGTCCAGTATATAAAATGCCGAAGAATGGAAAGCTTCAAACTTAGTCCAGGAGATGAACTTACACGCCCAGTAAGAATTGAAGGCCCAACTCTTTTTAACCAAACAAAAATTAGTCAGCTTGGCCACCTGATTGTTTTGTTGAGATTAGAAACCCACCCATGACATGACCGAACCTTATTCGGACCTGAATAGGGAAATTTAACCACATGGTGACACAGCAGAAGTAGGGACTGCAGAATCGAGGGAAAATGGAAATAGGCCTATAACTTGAAAATTGAAATCATTGATTATTTATTTATTTATTTTTGCATAAACTTCTTTAGCCGATAGGAAAATTGAATTGCTAAAATTTGTTAATGTAGGAGCTATGACATAGGAGCTACTCCATCTCAAATAAAATCAAATCATATTTACGTTTTAATTGTAGCAATGGAATGATGAGAAAGGGCCAAGAGAGACAGTTAGTTTGGATAGATATCATGTCACAGTGAAAATTTCAGATCAGGAGACTGATGAATACATACCTTACCACTAACAATAAGGGTCAAATAATAATAACTTTAATAATAATGGAATTGTTTAATAATTATTTCCTCCAGTTTAAAATTGAAATTACAAAATTATCCTTAAAAGTGATAGTTAGCCTTCAATTCTTACTATATATTACATTCCAAAGCAAAACCTATAAAATACCTCTCAGCACGTCGTGCCTGTAACTCATTCTTCTAATGAACTCAATCTGTTAAACACTATTAAGAAGAAGAAGACGACTAATAGGAATAACAATGTTATTAAAGTATATACTGTAATGAATGATTCAGATAACTCCAACAAAATTTTGGGTTGTTTCATTTCGAAATTGCACCATAGTGTTAGTGGTGGATTACAGAGTGATGACTCTGTTTTTCTGAGGAAAGGAAACAATTAATTCTAAGGCGATTCATTATCTGAAACAAGCATAGATATTTGTAGGGCCTTGAGGCTGAACTTTAGATGCATGCCAACCAAACACATACAGAATGGTTGGCTCCTACCTAAGTAAGGCAAAAGTGGCTTCCCAAAAGCAGTTTTGATTATGCACCAAACAGATGCTCCTAAAAAATTAATGATCCTCCTCTAGTAGAGAATCTAAAGAACATGATCAAATATTTTAACTAAAAAAAGGAGATTTATTAGACAGGAGGGGTCAGTTATCTTTGGTTATCAAAGAGATACAGATTCAGTCTTTTTATGTTTCAGTGCTGCTGGGCCCTTTGATGACAAAAAAAAGATGTAGATATTAAACTTCGTTAAACAAAAATAGAAGATATACAGTGGTAACAAGAATGGAACACACTACAGTGAACAATTTAGTAACTGACATTTCTCTCATATTAATTAATCAAAACTACATAATTAACACAGAGTGAAATCAACAAGTCTCTTTGACAGTTCCCTCCACTTCACCTGTCTGAAATGCATTGATAAAGACAGTAACTTCCCTGCAGGCTGCTATGGGGAAAGTCTTCTTTTGGCAAACGGATGCTTAGTATCACCTCTGGCCTTCTTATTAGTCCTATAGGTAGACTCTGCAACTTTCACTGCTTTGTGACTCCTGCATCCCAACAGCCTGCTAGGTCCACTTTTTGGCTCCTCTTTCATACCTGAATCTTTGGGATTTGTGATTCTGTAGGTTTCCCGCATGGAGATTATATCTCCTGCAACGCTGACACTTTCCCCTCATATTCAGAAACCACCGATGGAAAATCTGCAGCTCTGGCTGTGACAACACTCCACTCAATGCTAACCTCACTTGGTGCATACTATGTTGTGGGGGTCATGCAGCTGGACATATTGCAAGATTCTTGCCTAGATAAAGCTGAATATCCAGTGCCTGAAATGTTATCTATCTCAAATAAATCCAACTAGCATCACTAACCATATCATCACACAACGCGTTGCTCCCAAAAGAAGTTGTTATGAGGCTCTGGGCTTTTGGAATTGCATCCCATGTTAGAATGGACAGCTTCCTCTCCAGATTCACTGCTATAGCTCCCTTTTTGGTCATGGCGGAGCCAAACACCTCAATTGAATTCCGAGGGTATTCTTGTAGTACATTTTTTTCTTCAAACTGCTTTTTAACTTTCACATTTTTGATTCCCATATTGAGAACCGGAAATGAAAATTGCTCTACCTTCTTAAATCCAGGTTGAGACTGCCGGATTCCATGAAGTACTCCAAGGTCAACAATTCCATCGATGTTAACACCTTTCTTGTCTAAACAAGACCCTCTGCAACCAAAAATGGGAAGGAACCTCATCCCAACTCCCCTCTTGTTTTTTGTTTGGGAGGCGTTTCTGCGGAGACTTTGTAACAACATAGATTGGCTGTTGCAGCTGCTCGCTTCATAACTGATACTAGGAGTTTTTGGCCTCACATTTTGGTCTGGCTGGTGTAGATCAACACTCCTTTCCTTCTCATGCCCATACTCAGAAGCATTAGCATGATAACTTTTCATGTTGAAGTATTTGTCAGCACCAAATATACTAATTTCAGGCTCATTGTTCTTACTTCTTCCCAAGTTAATCAGACGTGGAGTCTCTTCTGGTGAAGTGACTGTAGATGAAGAATCTGGAAGTCCTCCTGTAAGCTTAAGCGCAAAATTCTCATCTGCAGAATTGAGGTAACAAGAAAACGAGGCAACACGAAGGTTGCTATACATATCTTCGCCATCCATGGAGTTCAAGCGGTTGGTTTGATGGCTACTGTAACTGTAGATTCTAAGGTTGAAAAGCCCCTCAAGAACAAAATTTCGTTGAAGAACAGGACACTAGGCAGAAGTTTCTATATAAGAATGTTGCGAAACAGATGGATCTATTTCAAATTTAAATCACATGCAGATCAACAGAGTGACAAACACTTACCATGCAAGCACAGGATTTTTGTTCTCAGGAGGAAACGAATGCATGATAAGGACTATTAAAGATGAGACAGGACTAAACAAGTGAAGAAAGATGATGAGACTTTGCCAAACAAAGTTTTGATTTAAGAGAGGCTTGGATTCGTTTGCTTCTTGAGAAGAGTCTTATAAGAGTAGACATATGGAAGGGACAAAATAGCAAGATGGTGGAACATACCATATTTATTCATTTCACAGTTTGTCACCTTTACTTTTGCAACATAAAAAGCCTAATGGATCATATTTCCAGCTATAACTATGTGAAGGTTACAGTCTACGTCATTATACCAAACAGTACCAAGGTCATTTAAACGCTAAGTTGTAAGGTAATAAAAGTGGAGCTATGATTTGCAATTAATATACTCTTGAGCTTAAAACTAAGAACAGTAACCATTTATGGAGAGAATAAACAAGTGGCTGAAAAACTCAGTTTGAGGTCGGCCATTCATTCCAATGGACACCAGATTACAGTTATGTGGGAGTCCATATCAGAATAAATTAATGCATTAAATTCCAAAATTATTTGCTGCAAGTAGTTCAGAATTAATTGGCTGCAAATACTTATCATTCTGACTGTACAGTGCTATCATTCTGTTTCCTTTTTTCCTATGGTAATTTAATCAGGCGATTTTCCTCCCCCACCGTCCACTACAAAGACCCTCTTAATATCTGCTCATTCTCTTGTATAATTACTTGAACAAATACGATAACCTTACAGCAACTAATCAGGCCATGAAAATAATCAATTATTTTCTACTTTTCTTAGTATGCACTATACTACCAGAGTGTAACTGAAACACATTTTAACTACAATAGTTTCTAATTTCCACACTAGGGTAAGATAAATGTAAAGACAACTACACATAAAGGTCGTGTAGAAAAAAACAAGCTTCAAACCTTACCTCACGAAGATGAGCAGCACCATTAATGCTGTCTACTTTTCCACCATTCATCTTGTTCTCACTGCTACAACATTTATAGTGAATATGTATGAAACTGTCATCTGATCTGGCAGTAGGACTATGAAACTCCTCAATCAGCTCGGGAGCTCGAGAAGGCATAAGCTTTCGTTCTTGGTCTGCCAGAAAAACCATGATGATCATTCTTCATGTATTATAACTACTTATTTTGAAACAAATAAAATTACTTATATAGAGCATACTGTTTGATGTTCAAACAGTTACTTGCCAGAGCAGCCTTCCCCTCTGCAAAGAGAGAAGAGAAAACATTAAGCCCTTGTATCCAATTCGTTACTTCTTTTGAGAATCATTTCTTACCTAGCTGATCATACAGTTTGTGATTCTGGGATTTGTATTAATTTTCAGCCCATAATGCTTTGGTTGCTTTAAAACCTGTGAATATCTCTAGACATACATGATCCTCCCATTCAACACAAAATGGGATGCTGTGAACATCTGAAGACATATCTGATTTTTCTCAACAGATTCATGTCTTAAACATTAATCAAAACAATGCTAAAAGGAATCCAAAACCTCAAGTAATTAACTATCACGAAATTTGAAATAAGAAAGTAAACATTTCAACAATTTCATAACAAAATGTTTGGAAATTGGGAAGAAAGAATAGTTATCTTGATAAACATTAAAAAAAATGTTTACACATCTTGTTAGCTCATTGAAGTGCTTCACAAAAAGGGAAATAAACACACAAATTATGAACAACGAAAAATAAATATGAGACCGTAATTAGCTTAATTTAGAACTAATACAACGAACATGGGCCATTAATTAAAAAGAAAATGCAGCAGTAGCTCCACCCCAGTTGCTAATTCATTGTTTCTATCAGTGTTAAACAATGCTCATTCTTCTTTGAATCTGATATAGCAGCATTGCCTTCTAACAACTGCCAAAAAAATCCCCACTTTTTTACTGTGAGGTGGTTGTTTTATTTTCACCAGCAACCCAGTATTGTTTAACAGCAAACAATATCTTCTCAGGAAGAAGAGGACCATCCTCAATATCCACCATTTTTGTGTTCCACCTCATGCCAGCTACAATTCTTTTCACCTTGTCTAGCACGTGCACTTGATCACGGATTATAACTGTACCTTCAGGTCGTAGGATCCTATCCATCTCTATGAGAATGTCTTCCACATTACACCTGCATTGATTACAAATTAGATGCAGATAGACTCAATTTAATGCAAGGCAGTAGAGCATGTGAGAACACAAATCCAGATTTCTATGCTGAAAGAAAGAAATTCTTATTGTTTGGCCTTGCTATATAGAGGTATTTCTCATTACCAGGCATATCAACCATTACTATTGAAACGTAAATTTGTGTTCACTGGTGTATAGCCAACTTATAAGCTAGGTGGTTCAGACTGTAAGGTGTATATTATATGTGCTATTAAATTGATCTGAACAGCTAGACTTGCAAGCATTTACTAATTAATCAATTCCATAACAAAAAAGGTGTGCATCATACACCCGGCCTTTAACTAATAGAGTAGGGCATAGTTAAGAAGAACGAACTTGTTATTGTATAAGCTGAAAAGACCATTGGCATGAATGAGGTCATATGTTCTAGGATACGTGGAGAAGGCTTCGCACCTGAAAAAACAAAAAGTTAAACACAGAAAAGAATAGAAAAAACCATATTAGAGGCAAAGAAAAAAGGAAATCAGCATGGTGCAAGGAAACAAACCTTCAAGCTTGAACATACTACAAACAATTGAAATATGAATATTTAAGTACGAGAAAAGCAGGTAGAGCTATACCCTTGTCATATTGACAAGTAAAAATGATATACTGGGGCAATAAACTAGTCATCACCCATCAAACGCGTACAACAGGAACTTTATATCCCTTGTCACCCACAATGCAACATCATATGATTCACTGTCTCGGCATCCCTTTTGCATGTACATAAGACACCAATTAACCAACATCTTCCCTCTCTGCCTCAGATTATCTCCCACTGGAATAGCTAAAACAACTACTTTGGAAGGTTCACCAGACCTCTGTACCCTTCCAGGGAATATCTACTCCCTAGAAAATAGAATAAAAGGATTTAGTCCAGAAAACCTCCACTGGCCTAAGAAGCACCATTTTCAGCCATCAGAAAAAGTACAATCTCCAACTCCTCAAACTCCTGTTCCTAAAAATACCTCCCTCCTAAAAATGGGTTGTCACACCACCATGTCTTCCTCGACCAGCATGTAATCAGCCACGCAAGCCTTACATCAACAGAAATATTTTCCAGATTCAGCAACCTCCAAACAAAGGTACATTCCCACACCAAAATCCAGCCAAAACCGAACCCTATGGCCATCTCCAAGCACAAAGGAAATATGTTGGCACCTCTGTCACCCCTACCTATAGCCTTTCAAAGACCCACGAAAAAGTAAGCCAGTAATCCAGCGATAGTTTATCACACCCCATAAACTCACCACCAGCCTCTTCCGAAGACAGCCCTCTTCTTTCTCAATTTTGTTTGAAAAAAAACAGGCACTATTGCCAAAAGTGAGCAAGACATAAAGGAATTATGGCACTCAACATACAAATGTCAACAATATTTGCAGGCTCATAGGTTGATAAAATAACAGTATTATACACCAAACTAGACTGTATTATGGACTCACTCTTAGTTTAAGAGACATCAAATAAAAACTTCATCAAACCTTTCTATCTAAAAGCAATTAACATTATTGAGAGCCCTAATTATATCAGTCCTCTTCTAATAAAACTAAAACTTAATAGTAACGACCAAAGAGAACAAACAACAACAAAGTCGAATCTGAAATTTGATGTTCCAGAGGCAGACAATAGAAATGTTACCAGACTAAGTGGCTATAGAGATGAGTGTGATTTAAGAAGTTACCAATCATGATAAATTCCAATGAGGCCTCGCTCAAATACTACACCCAGAGTATCTTTCTCGGCTATTGTTGGCATCACATTCATAATCCACAACTTGGGAGACTCAACTGCAGCAGCAAAACTTCCTAGACCAGAATTCATATCCATAATATTCCGATACCTCCCAGAGTCAATGATCTTATTGATCCTCTTATAAGCTTTCACATGCTTTTGCCACAATTTGTTGTCTTCCCGGAACGAGTCAACAGAAACTCCATGAATGGATCCACTAGCTATTATTGGAGGAATTTCATTGAGTCTTTGCGGGAATGGCTTCAGTTGCCCTCCAGCAACTTCATTTGATCTGCTAGACTCTGGATAAGGAGTTACACAGGCCTCCATCTTCTTGTACCTACATACAAACAGGAGCAAACAATTTCATAATAGACTAGAAACCCTTCAAAAGCCTCTAGAAGATCTACAAGTTTCCAATTCTCAAATGATATTAAATTGCTCTCAACCACCAACGTACATGCTGAAGACCTGAGGCAATAACTTGGTGAACAAAATTCCACCCGAGAATAGAAAGTCAAATCCAAATGGACAAGCTCTAAATCAGCAAACAATATGTACAAGAAAACACAAATAAAGGTATTTGGTACCTCACAAACGGAGCATACAAGTTAGATTTACACGTAACTGTTAAATGTGGAACTAAAAAAGAAAAAAAATGGATTATAGCTTGTAATAGACAGCTTTGAGATGTTAACATAGATGAAGCTATTCAAATCCATTCCAACATGGATGCTATTCATACAGGATCATATGATAATGTGTCTTCGACTAATTTTTCCCCAATAGAAAACAACATTTCTTTTCATCTGATAAACCCTTTCATTTTTAATCAATGGATTCATCCAAAGGGAGCATTATAGCTTGGGTTAGTCATTAGTGTAACTTCTGTTTATCCCTTTCCAAAAATTAGTGAGCAGAACCAGATTAAAGTGTCAGTACTCGCAAATGTTCACTACAGTTTGATTGTGTAAATGGTGTACACATTACCATGAAGCCCAAAAGTTCGGTTATTTTGAGCAGTTAACATCATGAAACTAGAAGAGTTATAGTAATTATCAAGCCAGTAATATATATACCAGACGTCATTTGCATTTGTGGTTTCACACAGAGAAACATGAGAATCTCTTTCATGGCAGGATTCTTTATTTACTCTTTTCCTCCAGATGGCAATTTCGCCTTTCTCGGATTTCTTTTCCCAGCAAAGAAGTTTAGCAATATCTTCAATCTTCCCCTGTTCCTCCTCAAGATCGTCCTTAGGACGTTCCCATGCTTTATAATTAGTCCTCCAGTTGATGGGAGGGCCTGAAAGAACCCAGTAACCACCAGGTCTAAGAACTCGATCAACTTCCATCATGTACATTCCATCTATAAAGACAAGTTGAACTGTAACATTAGACAAATATTTCTAGAAAACAAGAGATGTACTAATAAGGTACTCAACCACGAGGAAAAAAAACAAAAACAAGAACATGAAAACCAAAAGAAAAAGGAGGGGGGAAAAAAACACCTTATAAAGCAAACTTAAACAAAAAGTCAGTGTACATGTGACAAGGCTGTCACATGTCACAAAACATGACTGGTTCAGTTCTCTGACAGATAAGTTTCGGAAGACTTAGTTCATCCTATAATATGAAAAACAGTTGACTTAAAATCAATCCAATTTCTTATTTGGTTTAATTCACAAGAACAAGTCTTGTTTTACAACAACTATCCAGTCTGAGCAGTAACAGCAAATGATGTTGCCCAAGCTTAGCATATTGGACTTGTTATGGTCACTGGTTAGCAGCAAAAGTGCAAGTCTGAAGATAGAAGAGCTTGATTTTACAATTTTTGGTCAAGTAGAAAATAGAAACTTTCATATTCAAACTTCTGTAGTACACCACAAATATATCGAAAGTCATCTCTGTCCTCACCATTTGCACCCCATGGAATTAAGCAACGAGAACAATGTGCCATGTCAAAAACCCTAGATGGATACGGTAGCTTTATAGTTCCAAGCACACCAATGACTGCTGGTACTCCTCTTTCCAAAGCAAATTGAACTTGTGCTTCATGCGAGTCTCTAGGTGCAAATGACATGGCTAAGACATTTTTTTTGAACAGGTATGCACCCCAACTTGCAACCTAAGCACAACCACACACCATATGCAACAATAATCAACAACACAAAACAAAAAAAAACAAAAAATTCCAGAAACCACCTGCGCAAATGAGAGTGACAATAATAAAATAAAAAAATAAAAAACTTGAATCACATATGATTTAGTACCCCACTAGAAGAGTTCACAACTCACGAGTATGTAAGAGAATTATGAAATTTTTAAAAAGACACATTGACCACCAGGTGAGCTTAAACAGCATTTGTACTTATGGTTTCTCAAATGAATAAATTTTGAATCTGTATGACCGTGTAGGTACAGCATAGCAGATGAAACTCAACAGACAAATTGAGAATAAATTAATTAAGTCCAGCTTACCCCACAGCCAGTATCTAATGCAGTTCTAACCATTCCATTGTCCATCGGAATCACAGAAGCAAGTTGATTAATATATGCATCTGCCCCCTGAGGAAACTGTGTTCCGCCACCTGGGAACCTAAACACATTGCCTTCATATTGAATCCAGTTCTGAACTGCCTTTTCAACCGTCAAGCTCTTATATGGTGCATTTGCATAGGGTACATAGTCACGGCTTTTAGGCCATGGAAAGGGGGTCAAATATCCTTTTGGGGCTGGAATAAGGCAATGGAGCTTCTCTTCATCTGGAGGGCAATGTCTCTCCCTATAGTTCATATTGTCTCGAGGGAATGTCATAGCACGCATTTGATCTTGACAGGGTGTGTAATCGATGTATCGATCTTCACATGGATTAATGGCCTTGACTTTGAAGTCACCAGTTGACCCAGTTTCGTCACCATGATGGGTCTTAATATTCAGATCGGAGAGGACATTGCAGTCAGCCTTTTTTGTTATTTCTAGGGCTATGCTATCACCCTTGCCGAAACCACTTCTTTGCCAGGCACCCAGAAGATAGAAAAAACAACACAACCCAGATACAATGAAGATAGGCATTGAGCTTTTGGTTCTACTGTCTCCTGGATTCCCTTTAGTGGCCATGATTCACCTGCAGTAGCATCAAAAAAATTCAAAAAAGAGTGACACATGCAACAAAAAGTAAGTCTTTCTACAATGGTACTAGGCAAAATTTAGTAACTGGAATAATAAAATTTCGGCATCTGCCCATGATATGTAGCAGACTTCTCCCTATAGACATTTTCATTTGGACACTTATTGGCACAATACCAATCTTTACCACTAAATTCAGATTTCCAATGCTAAGAATTTAAGTCATGTAAATTGTAAACTATCTACAAAGTATTACTAGTTACAAGATTTATTGTTTTAAAAATTAAATGAATCGCATTACTAATGAATTGAAAAATATCTCAAATTAGCTTTAAAAAATCAAAACTGTTCTTATATTTTGCAGCTGATGGAGTACTATGTTTTTATAAGATGAAACAACAAAAGACTCTGCCTTTACATAAAATCTATAGCCATGAAAAAGGGACACGTGACTCCCAGTCTATACCATTTTATTACACGAATGCAGAGATCCAAATTAATCGAAAACATCAATTACCCAGTAACAGATTCACTAAGAACAAACAGAATTCTGGACACACAAAAAAAGAATTCTAGGCACACAAAAAATTGAGAGAAAGAAACAGATATTTTGCATGTAATTCAATAGATTAGTACAAAGTAACAATGTAATAAATGAAATAACCGAATTATATAAGGAAGAGATTTGCATGGAACATTAGAGATCTTACGGATCTCAAACAGAGAGCAGTAAGAAGGGTCCTGTGCGCTCAATTAGATCATAAAAATCGAAGCTTTATCTAAAGAGAGAGAATGGGATTAGAGTGTTTGTTTTCTTTTTCATCTTTGCGTACGAAGTGAGTGCAATTTATACCTTAGAAGAAGGGTATGTATAATGCAAGGTCATGGACCCCTCACTCTTTTCGTATTAAGGAAACTGTGATGATGGTGACGACGGAATCTCGAGGGCAGTTTGCAAATGGAAATTTGTCTCATGATTGATACTTGTAATTAGCGTATTACGCAAAGACAAAACACTCGTGTGGATTTTATAAAACTAAATAAATAGTTTTGTTACTTAGAGGACACGTGGAAATTCATGTTCCTTCTACAAGAGCTTGATAGTTGATACTTCACTTCTTCAATTAGTCCATTTTAATTTTAATTTCAAAATTATAATTATAATTTTATCTAGGTTCATAATCTGTTATTATTTGTATCTTAGTATTAATTTAAATAACACACAATCATTATTAAAATTGTCCATTAATATTATCAAAATAAAAATATTATTGTCAGAATATATTTACATTTAACCACACTAATATAATTATTTTGAACTATATTTTGAATTTTTTTTGAAAAGGAGGGAGTAATTGTCAATAGTTCTACTGTATATATAATGATAATTTTATATCTATATTAAATGTCAACTTGTTATTGTCTTTGTCCCCGCCTCTATTAAATTAATCATTTTTAAAATTATTAATTAGATACACATATTTAAATTCTTAAAAAAATAAAAACCAAAAATTATTTAAAATTGTATATAATTTATGATATTTATATTATATATATATATACACACACACACACACACGAATAATAAAATATATTAATTTAAAAAATAATTAATTTGAACATAAAAGTCAAATGAAGATTTTTGGAGTATTATTCTATTTTGTTCCGTCACAATTCAATTTCAATTTCGTGGCGATGAGTTTTGTCCAAGCGGTAGAAAGTAGAAATTGATACAGCCTCATTCGGGACGTTGGTTAAGTTCACTTACTGAGTACCAAGAGATTTTGATAATGTTAAAATTTTGCTGAACTACCCAAAAAAAAAAAACTAAAAACTGCAAAAACACACGGCATGGTGTTTGCCTTTCTTCTTTTATGAAGGATAAATCTACACAAACAAATATCGAAGACAAACTCTTATCCCACCATTAAAAAATGAGGCTTGACACAGATTCCGTCATGCTCTATTTTTTAATAGTGAGATGAGAGTTTGTTTTTAAATTAGCTCTATTTTTTAACGGTGGGATTAGAGTTTGTGTTTTTTGTAAACTTGTTCTCACTAGAAAACTTCAACATTATCCTAATTCATGACCCATTTATATATGCTGCTTTAATCAAAGCTTGAAACAAACTTAACTTCTCGCGGTTCCCCAAGGAAAGTTGGTACATTGTAATGTTCTCACAATGTGTATATTTTGAACAGTCTAATTTATTTTTATTTAAATTCTGCAAACTTGATAAATTATGCTCGTGTGTTGTTTGATAGAATTCCTGAAAAAACAGTTGTTACATTTTACTCTATGGTATCTGGGTATATGAAACCAAGGTTTTTTAATGTGGGTTGGAGTTTGTTTATTCAAGCTTTGAGGGGTTGTTTTCGACCGAGCCTGAAACCGAATTATGTTACTTTGGTGATTTTGGTATCTGGATGTGTCGAATTTGGGGACTTTGCGTAGGATATTCACTTCGTTCGTACTGCTGCAAGACAGGATTTGATTTTAACAAAGAGGTTTGAAATGTGCTTATTGATTATTACGCAAAATTTGGGTATATTCATGAGGCGGCAAGAGCCTTTACTGACATGTCTGAAAAGGATTTGGTTTCATGGAACACAATGATCACAGGTTATGCTAAGAATAGTGATTCCAGGAAAGCATTTTCATTGTTTAAAGAAATGAGGAATTATAATATAGTAGTTGACAGAGACTCTCTTATCGGCTTGATTACAGCGTGCACCAACAGTAGAGATTTTGATGTAGGAAAGATGGTTCATGGTTATGCAAAAGGAAGTGGGACAGACAATACTGTTGTCACTGTTGGAACTGCGCCGATTAACATGTACTCCAAGTGTGGAGTAATAGAGTTTGCAAGGAAAGTGTTTGATGAACTACCAAAACAAAATATTGCCTCGGTTATGTTGAATGTGGTCTCAGCAAGGAGGCTTTAGGGCTCTTCAATCCGATTCAGTCACAGAAATTAAAAGCAGATGAAGTGACAATGCTAGGACTAATTTTGACTTGCCGAAATTCTGGGGATTTGCATGCTGGCTTTCGCATACATTCTTTTATATAGAGAGAAATGATCATCTTATTGGGAGTACTCTTCTGTACAATGCTCTTATAGATATGTATCAAAATGTGGGAGCATGTCTCGAGCAAGAAATGTTTTTGATACTAGGCGATAGAGATGTTATCTCATGGACTTCAATCATAACGGGGTATGACATTAATGGTGAAGTAGTGGAAGCTCTAGTTGCTTTTCAGCGCATGGCTGCTGAGAAAATTGTGACAAACTCCATCACATTCCTTGGAGTTCTGTCAGCATGTAACCATGCTGGTTTGGCTGAAGCTGGCCAAAATTTATATACTATTATGCAGAAGGTGTACCATATTGAGCCCAAGATTGAGTACTGTGGGTGTATGGTTGATATAAATGCTCGTGCTGGTATGCTAGAGGATGCCCATCAATTTGTTAAAAAAATGTCGATAGAACCAAACGCAATCATTTGGAGGATGTTAATGAATGCTTGTAGGGTTCACAGCCATTATGGTCTAGGGTGAGCATGGTGAGTTCACTACTAGAACTGCGAACTTCCAGTGATTCTGAAGATCATGTCCTTTTCTCTAGCATTTCTGCTGAAGCAAGAAAGTTCAATGATGTTTTACGGCAAAGAAGCTTAATGGTTGTTCAGGAGGCCTCAAAAGTGGCAGGAAAAAGCTCAATCTCATATTAAACAGAGTAATATTGTCAGGTAGGGTTTTATCTGTTTTTGAAGATGCTGTGAATTCTTTGAGCTTAAAGAATGAGCTTGCTCTTGAAGTCCTTGTGAGTTGTGACACAATCAAACTTGTGGCCCGATTGTAATCAAATGAAATGGGCAAGTGAGGCCCAACTACAATCATCCTAGATGATGCGGGCTGAATAGGATGTCACTGAAAAGTTAAATACGATTGGAAGTTCCAATACTAGTTGTGTTATGTTACAGGGTTGAAAGTGACCTCATCTTCTTTAAGACAATCATGTAATTATTTTCATCAAATTTTACTTTTTTTCTTCTACCTTATTTGTTGTTATCGCCATATTATAATTATTGTCCTCCATTATTCAGGAAGTATATAAAACCTTTTATTTTGTTATTAGTATAGGGTCAAAAAAGAATTGCCCAGCTTGCTTTCACTTGTGTTTGCCACATTTACTGGTGCTACTAGGAGGCCAACTCCGTTGCAGGTTCTGGCTAAACATGGACCTGAGGAGAGTGCAATGTTTACTGTTTTCACTGCTACCATCTTGCTTCATAACAGCTCTGTCGCAAATTCTAAAGCACAGAGCCAAACTCAATGCCAAGGTACAAGTACTGAATTTAAACATCATTTATCCAGCAAAGCTATAATGGTTTATGTAATTGACATTCCAGTTATAATCTCTATTGCTGCAGATTTTGTAACCCTTTTGACTCTTGTGGCAGAACTTACTCCGTTGATTAAATACAACATTATTACCTGACTTTTCAATATTCAATTTCCAGCATCATACTTCAAGAAGGCTTGCATAGACACACAATATGCATAGTTTCCCAATTAAATACTTCATCGACAAAACATTCTCAAATGACATTTGTAACTCTTACTCTTATGGTAGAAATTTCATCTCTGAGACTCTGAACCAAAACAACAGTAGTATCAGAATTCTAAAATCCAACGTTATAATTGCTCAAGAAAGTTTGCAAAGTTGCCCAAAGATATCACCACCAGCAAAACTTTTGTAACTGTAAAATATCCATGTATAAGAAAGAAGTTTATATTCTTCAAAGATCGTTATGCTCGCTACGCGACAGAAGTGAAGACCGTTTCCTATGGTAAACCCTTATTTACAGATGGACCATGCCAGGAATTCACACCTCACACAACTTCCACCTGGTCTTCTATCACAAAATGCTTTAATTCGTTGGTATCATGCTGCACCCTCCCACTAATCTCCAAGCACAAGCCATTAGATAGACCTTTATTTAAAGATTTTTCTTTGGCAGATTTCTTACTGGGTCCTGGGTCCACAAAGACTGGTTGAACCCTAAGGCTTGGGTTTGGTTTAATTCGGTTTGCTTCTCTTTCATCAGCGGGTCGAAATAGTAAACTGTTCTGAAATTCTTCTGAAACTTCATCTTCATTCATAAGCACCTGCAAAAAAAAAAATACTACCTCATAAAATTCCAAATGACATACAGCAGTGACAACTATTGTGGCAGAAACATTAGAAAAGAAAATTAATCAGAGCACATACGACAAGGAAACATCCAAAGTTATATCTACGCCTTTTGAAATGCTTAATGAATTAAAACAGAAAAAGGACATTTAATCATATCTTTGCTACTGTAATTTTTTTAGATATGTTAGAAAGATCATTTAGAGAACAGAGATATGAAAAAAACCTATTGGAAAGAGAGAAAACTCAGAGATGTGGACCAACCTAGAAGATTGCCATTATTAGGATACGACTACAAAATAATTATGTCCCACGATAGTGTGGACAAAGCTAAGAAGATAATTGAATTGAAAAGGTAGTTTATAGCTGTAAAAGAACACCAGCATACCAGAATCTACTGAGAATAGGGGTGCAAGGAAAGAACCATTGTATAAGAAAGAAATGGATAAAAATGATGGGACAAACCTTGCGACCAACCAGGTCAAAAGTCATGACAACTTTACTTCGTTTGGCCCGTTCATCCTCCTCTAACTCCTCTTTTTTCTTCCTTAGAAGTTCTTTCTCCTGAGGGGGAGAGAGAAAGAGAGAAATTAATTCTAGTATGTGACCTCAAATCAACTGTGTACTTGCTAGGGTAGAGTGCAAAATCAAATACCTCCATTGACAACCAGCTATTTCCCTCAATCTCATAGTAGTCACTTTGGTCATCTATAACTGTTGTACGTGCTGCAGAGTTCCGGTCATATTCAACAAGCCTCTTCGCATAAGCTTCAGCTGCTACCTCGGTATCAGACAGAGGAACCACACTTGCATCCAAACCAGCATATGTACTTCCTTCCCTCAAAACAAGGGCACCACAAAAATTGCAGGGGCCCTCTCCTTCCTGCTCACAGACAATCTTCCCGCATGATAAACAATTACTTATAAGTTTGTGACGTCGGGCTTGGCATGTACATGGCTTCCCCTGCTGGAAAACTATAGACCCCATCGCAGCCTCAGCAAGAGAAACAACTTTTCCAGATTTTTTCTTTCTAGAACTACCTTGATTTCCTTTTTGTGTGTTTTTTGACTCTGCTCTCTCAGTCGGCATCCGGATCTCCTTCTTAGTGTAGACTAAAGCCTCTTTTTGTTCTCTAGATGGTTTTTTAGCCCCACTGACTGAACCTTCATCTGAGGGTGGTTTCACATATGCCTGCAACTTGGAAGTTGGACCATCTATGGTCCTGTTGCTGACATCTGAATGACCTCTCCGCTTCATGTATTCCTCAATCACATTCTTGCCAACTTCCTGGCCAACGATATTCTGACGATGAAATTTAAAAAGGAAAAAAGAAAAGAAAAAAGATGTAAGTTTGAAGAGATGTTGCAAAATGATGCACTATGCTATTAGAATGTAGAGAGAAAGACATATATAACCTCAAATCCAGATGCTTAGTATCATGTAGATGAAGAAAAGAAATCAAATAAGTATTACTATTACTGTATGTGAATCAAAACACAAGACCTTTATTTAGACATGTTTCACTATGCATACAATGTGTGAATGGCTGAATGCATACACGTGCATAGTAATGTTGGTTAACATAAATCATCAAATTGCAACAGAAAAAACTACCTACTTCTGTGAGGGCAGAGTGAGAATGTTGCGGGATGAGGGTGAGAGAATCAACAACGTAGGTTGTCTTGATACTTTTCAACCAACAGCATAGGCATAAAGTCGGGAGAAAAGAAGCATTGCATAAAGTTTCACACTAGAATCAAATTCCCAATGTTCTTCCAATACTAGATTTGTGTTTAATCTCTGTTCTTTAATCACTTTTTCTATTAAATAAGATAAATGATATCTGTCAGCATAAAGGAAGAATAAATCTAAACTACCTCGGTGAAACATTTAGGTTTCAAGAATTACAGTAACACCAATCATGCCCATATCGAATTAAAAACCTAAAATTCATCATGATTTAGAGTAACAAACGCAACCCAAATCTGATTCAAACCGAGAACTGAAAACTGGATGATTATACTAAGGGCAACTGTTTATAACTTATATGAAATACTCATAATATAAGGGGGAGTGAGTAGGAGAGATTACGTCTAGATATTCTTTGGCGTCAACTGTAGAAGCGAGCTGACAGTAGGAGACAAGGCCCGATATCAAATCAGCATCCAAATCCAAACCCTCTTCAGTTTTATTGCAAAGATCAAGCAACGCCTTCTCTAGCCATTTTCCTGCCGACTCCATCCCTCTCTTTCCCACAAACCTCTCTACACTTTTATACCTTTCTTTGGAGATCAATTTATAATATATATTCAATATCGACTATCAGAGACGGAGATGGCCTTAAACACTGTCTAGATCTATTTATAGTATGTTCAATATCAACTCTATCGGAGATGGCTGGCAGATGTAAGTCGAATTCGTGTAAATTGCTAGGTTTAGGTATTGCTAAGCACTGTCAAGATGGCCGAGTTGGTCTAAGGCGCCAGTTTCAGGTACTGGTCCGAAAGGGCATGGGTTCGAATCCCATTCTTGACAGTATTCTTTTGAACATACTAAATTTTTTTCCAAAAAGTTTCAAAGCATAAGACATGTTTCAAAATATTTAGGTTTTTAAGCATATTTTCTAGCCTTCTGAAATTGAGAAAATGAGAGCTCTAACCAGAAAATATACTCCCACTGCTGCAAAATATTAATATTAGATCAACTTGCTAAAATATAAAAAGAAATAAATTAGTTATCAGAGAAATGAAATACTCATTTGTATATCTATATTTCAAAAGTTATTATGATCATTTAATTTAAAACAAAATTAAAAATTATGTTGATATTATATATGGAAACAGAGGAGGGTATACCAATAGTCTTATACTGTTTGATAAATAAACATAGTTAGATATATAGAACTAAAATAAATGCTCAAATTTTCTTTGGTGTCCCAATTCAAAACTTTGGATCCCAATTCCAATATGATCCCATGCTCTTTTGTACCCTCTAAAATTTTATATCACATAAAAAAAACTGATATATAGTAACTCCATCACGTAAGGCTGTAATCATTGTTTTTTGAGAGAACGTGTTTTGAAAGATGGGTTGGAAACGAGAGATTAAGAGAAAATTGTAATTAAGCCACTCTTTTAAATTTTACTTAGTGTTGTTGATCAGTGAGAAGAATAAATAACTTGCAAGGGAAAGGACATAGACGAGTACGTTTTAGAAAAAATAAATAAAAGTATGATTCGACAAGGTAAACTTCTCTAACATCTGCATTACGTGGTGCATCACCTCCTAACAAATCAATAGACGGACAATGACTCGGATCTCGCAATACTAGGTATTTTGTCCAACAGACCAATCCACAACGACAAAGTTGAATATATTCTCCAATTCGTTATTATCCTAAGAACATTACTTGGAATATATCTAAGATTCAAATTATTTGGAATATATTCCGATGCATGAATTCCTCACAATTGCTGTAAATATAGAGTTAGAGACAACGCTTGAAATTTGTCAAAAATGAAAGATCTCAATCACCTAAAGAAAAATGCTCGTTGAATTCCATAAAACAATCACATAAATAATAGTAACATAGTGCACAACTTTTAATATTAGTTTTAAAGTCAAAATTTCTTTCAAGCACATTCAAACTCAAGCTTCTTCACTGATCCAAGCTTAGCTCTTAGCTGCCACCTTTTCTTTTGCCTTCTGAATCTTCAAAACCTTCTTCACAATCTTCTGCTCTTCCACCAAGAAGGCTCGAATTATCCTACAGCATAAATCTAAAATCAACCAAAGGGTACAACACTAACAAAGAACAAGGGCCACTTTTTCTTAGATGAGACTTGCAAAGTTGTTTGGAAAAGAGGGTCCAAGTGTTATAAAAAAGTATTTCAGAAAAACAAACCTCTCTCTTACGGCACCTCCAGATAATACACCGCCATAGGCACGGTTCACAGTCCTTCTGTTCCTAGATAATCTAGACCTTTTGTACTCAGCAGGTCTCAAGTGAGGAATCTGCATATAGAGTAAACAAGCTCATATTTATTACAAGATGCAGACAAACAAGGTAGTAATGAACATAATGATTTAGGAGTAGTAATTACAACATCTATATCTTTAAGCCCTGAAGATCGTCCAAATTACAGTTTTAAAAGAAAATGCATTACAGATTAAAAGAACATCAGAAGGAATTAGACAGATCACTCCCAATAAACAAGTAAAATCACAACCCATGACCTTCCAAATTAACAATAACCCATAAACAAATTGAGAATACACCTAAAATGGACTACTATAGGAGTTAAAGCTGATGCCAAAACCCATTCGACACTTCAATGGTTCTACATAGTATGGTTCCACTTAAAAGTAATAAAATATATTTCATTAATATGAGTTTGAAAGGAGGGGACATTGCAGTCAACCTGCTTTAGTTTCATTTGAATATCTTGTTCTTTATTAATTTCCAAAAGCCCTAACTTACACTGAAACTCCATTGGCCCTAAATAGAATTCCTACCGTCCTAGGTGACAACTACACAAGGTAGTGGACATTGCTAAACATACTTTTAGTAGAATTTCAAATGACTTATTCATTTTAAATGTATCACTACTGCAAATATCATGGAAATTACATCAACTATAACCAGACTTCTTACCCAATACAGCAAAAGTATGAAGACATCACAGCAAACCTAATTTAGGTTTACAACTGACACAAGTATCATGGAAACTACATCAAGCATAAATAGGAATTCTAAAGCCTCAACAACACAAAGTAAGGGTGAAAAAACTACAGTAGCTAAGACAAATGCTACCTACAAACTCTATTAAACCATTTGTTGCAATAGCAAACAGTCCAGAACAACATAGTAACAAAATGTACAACATGCATGTTTGAAATAATAAAAAAATATCAACAAAAAGAAATTGGGAAGACAAGAAACATCAATAATCATTAAAATATACACATTGACCAGCCTCCATGTCTTATCAAACCACCAACTCAATCCTCCACCTGAATGGATAAAAAATCAAATAATTACAAAAACTCTAGTAAGAGCGTCCAGTGATACAAAACTTAAAAGCTATTGTCACATTAAAATCTACAGGACTCTTGATCAAAAGCAAGGTCATTTCACTACAAAAAGTTGATAAATGTTCATGGATTATATAAACAATCGATATAAATGACAAACTAATCAAGCACTTAAAATTTCAATTTGGTTAGTTGGCTACCTGCCTAAGAAGATAAACATTTATTTCAGTAATGTTTGGGTTGGTTTCCACGGTTCAGGCAAACTTTGGTTTTCAAGATCTCTTGACGATAATGATTAACTTAATATAATGTACCCAACAGGCTTATATTGATGAGATATTTCAGACATATAATAACAGTTGTCCATATCTCGCATTAAAGACTATAATTGTTAACATCCAGTGGATATGGTTTAACTTGATAAGTTCTTCACATCAGTCATCATATGTCATGTTCCAATCTCATTTTAAACATAATCAGTTAATTACACAAATAGAATGGAGGGAAACAAGCTCGGAAATGACAATAAAATGGCTCATGTTAGTTTTTGAAAGAAAAAAGAAAAGTAAATGGAATAATTACCCCTTGAATCCTTTTCCCAGTAACAGGGCACTTGGGTCCACTTGCTCTCTTCTTCGTGGTCTGATACACCAATTTTCCACCTACATTTGAATCAATTCAACACATATAGTCGCCATTAAAAAGATTACTATAGGGTCTACGAATTCAGGAGATGAATATGCAAGTGTTAAGCTTTATACTAATCCTTAAAAATTATCAGATACATCGAAAAGGAATAGATCTAATCGGATTGATATACAACTGCCACAAAATGGAGAAACTAAAACTAGTGCTTTGACATTCAAATGTGATGACCGAGTTTATGTACACATACCGGGGGTTTTAACAACCCTGTGCTGGTTGGATTTGGTGGCATAGCTATGGCGTTTGCGGTACGTGAGACGCTGCACCATCTTCGTTTATCTCACTCCCTCTCTCTCTCTCTCTCTCTCTCTCTCTCTCGTTCTCTAGATAGGCAGACAGATAGAGGCTAGGAACGGAAGGAGCGAGTTAAAACCCTACAGTCTTCAAATGCCCTAGATCTGATTGGTATTTGCGGGTTCCCTTGGATGGTTGAGATTGTCTATGTTTTAGACGAACTGAACCTAATTTATATTTTGTTGGGTTCTCTGATCTAATCTGATGAACAACGGGTTGGATAAACTTGGCCCATTGTTCATAGATACGGAACAAAAGCCCAAAAAAAGTATGTTACGTGATAACAAAATAGGCATTTGTGGTGGACATTCTATTAAAATAATTATGAAAATTATATAGGCTGAATTATAAAATTAATGAAAAACATGATTATTTTTTTTGTATAATTACTGACTTTGAATATGTCACAATCATTATCATCCCAAGTTTTATTTATACACATATATAACTATTGTCTTGCATCTTTTTTATTCTCGGCATTTAATAAGATATAAACATGTTAAGCTTTTTAAATATTGTATTCAAACACTAATTATAAAATTTACCTAAATTAATTTGAAATATTAAAAAAATGTAGTCATATACTTATCTATAATAATCAGTAACAAAAATTTTAAAATCTATAAATCCTAATACGAATAGGATAATTAAAATTAATTGCACGCATGAGTTTAGAATATGATGAATGCAGAAAAGTCACTTATTTTGTAAACGCACCTATTTTTGTAAAATTTAGAATTAATTGCACGCATCTATTTTTGTAAAATTTCGGATTAATCAAATTTTATCTCACTTTAAATTTATTTTTCACCTTTATTTCTAATTCGCTTAAAATACATATTAAGAATGTTTTAAAATTATTCTAGTCTATGTAGATTCAACCTGATTTAATTTGATATTGTGCCATTAGAGTATACATAATATTTTGACATCAAAAACCTTGTACCAACACATGAAATTTTATCAAATTTTAATAGATTTGAATTTAAAATGTTAAACCGAGGGAGGGGACAATAATTGTAGAGAAAGTATGAATCCACCGCTTAAGGCTGTGGGTGTAGCAGCAGTCGTAATCGTCAGCATTAATACTGAAGGTTTCATTAACTGTTTTTAGCGAAGTTATTAGCATTTAGATGGATGTACCTGCAAACAGAAAGGATCAATTTGATCGATATTAGCCACATTTGAGATGGTGTGACTAATGGAGGATGTTATATCCATCTGCATGTTGCCTTTTTTAATTATATATTATACATAGCAATATAATTGACTCATTCAATCTAAAATAACAACAATATTACCGAGGAATGACTGGTTCGTACGTGGGCGGCCCCCTATGTTGTGTACCAAAAGAAAAAAAGGAGAAGGAGGAGGAGATGTAATTATCAGGGGATGGGGATGCTTGACAAAAAGGCCACGTCCATCTGTGTATTATGCTTTGACTCGTTCATCGGCTCATTAGTAAGCAAGTTTTTAGAAGGAATGGTTCACTTTGTGCTTCTTGCGGTGCGACTGTCATAAAATCGAGTACAACGCGCGCAATCACTTAACAAAAGTCTTATCGACTTTCACATTATCACCGACTATATATATATACTAGGGATAACCCGTGCCTAAAGGCACGATATAATTAATATAACAGTTGAGTACTGTATTCAATATTTTTAAATTGAAAAATTTAAAACTGTTGTGGACTCTTAGTTCCATGATAGAATTGAGAGTCCAATCATTAATACAAAATGATTGATATTCAATTCAGTCATAGTTTTTTTTTTGGGCAAACATTAGTGTGTTACTCATTCCCAACTTAAAATTAGTTATTGGCAGGTTTGAACAATTAATTGATTGACGATAGCAGGCTCCAATTTATGTAATATAGTATTTTCGGGTATTCCACACACATTTCCTTTATTGACAAAACAGAATGAGAAATTTGGCAGTATTTATTTGCCTCCAGTATCTCTAACCATCAATCAATATGATCTATAAACAGTATTTTCTGTGGAAAAAGGGTAGTACTGCAAGCCATTTGGTAGGATCCAATGAGGGAAAAAAAGATGTAAAAATTTAAAAGAAATATTTTTGCATATACCCAAAAGTATAAAATGAGTACTCTAAGTCCAAACAAAAAAGTATAATCATAACACCAACTAAATCGCATCACCATAACATTTTTTCTTGAAATTGGACAAAAGATTATTATATCATGAGTTAGAGCCTACTACAATAGTTGCTCTCAATATAGCCCACAAAAACACCAAAGGAATGACACGTAATTGCCTGTCCCTGAAGGCACGACGAATATTAAAATTTTAAAAATACTCTATTATCTAAAGACTCTTTGCAACCTAAAATAACTTACAAATCGATTAGAATTAATTTAAACCGTCCCTGTGATTTTTCACCTAAATCAATTTGCATGTGGAAACATAACAACCGCAATACCCGAAAAATAGAAAAATTGCGTCAATGCTAAAAGGGTGACCCATGTTGTTTACATGCAATTTTTATTTATTTATTTATTATTATTATTATTATTATTATTATTATTATTATTATTATTATTATTATTACTATTACTATTACTATTACTATTACTATTATTATAATTATTATTGTTATTATTATTACAATTATTATTGTTATTATTATTATTATTATTATTATTATTATTATTATTATTAGTATTAATATTTTTATTTTTTTTATTATTACTATTATTATTGTCATTATTATTATTATTATTATTATTATTATTATTATTATTATTATTATTATTATTATTATTATTATTATTATTATTATTATTATTATTAGTATTAGTATTATTACTATTATTATAATGAATAATAATATTAATATTAAAAATATTATTATTACTATTTTTATTTTTATTTTTATTAATAATAATATTATTATTATTATTACTATTTTATTAATATTATTATAATTATTATTATTATTATTATTATTATTATTATTATTATTATAATAATTATTATTATTACTATTATTACTATTATTATTATTGTTATTATTACTATTACTATTTATTATTATTATTATTATTATTATTATTTCTATTTTATTATTATTATTATAATTATCATAATTATTAATATTATTACTCTTATTATTATTATTATTATTATTATTATTATTATTATTACTATTACTATTTATTATTATTATTATTATTATTATTATTACTATTATTATTGTCATTATTATTACTATTATTATAATAATAATAGTGATAATAATACTAATACTAATAATAATAATAGATATAGTATGTGGCGTGCCTGCTATAGCAGGTACCCAATCAATCAAATGTTTACAAAAGATGAGAACATGCTTGCAAAAATAAGGTGCCAATAGAACTCCAATTTCCTTCAACTCCCACTATATAGTAATGTCAGTATAGATGAAAAATGAGATGCCCAAATAGAGACATTATTGTGGAAATTTTCTTCAACAAGCAAGCCCTGCCAAAGCAATTTTTAACTGGAACCAATCTAAGTACCAAAACATAACTGGAATTCCTGTAAAAGACGGTTAAATATATAACGCAAGGAAAATCACCAACAGTTCTAAAACTTTAAACTACTCAACCGAGCAAACATCCAGCTACTACTAATAACAACAATGTTTTAGAGGCCTAGAAGTGAAAAGGCGGCCATTCTAAACCGATACAATCATCATATGTCAGGAAATAAACATGTTCAAGCCTTCATGTGTGAAATAAACATGCACAAGCACGACCCAGATAACTTTATCTCTGAAGCTCGCCACTCCGAACCAGGTGTGGAAGTTGGATCATATAACAGTGTTGTGTAGCCAGGTTCCTCCTCTAAAGAGAACAACAGAAGTTTCCCATCCAGAATACCGAATCGGAACCCAATGCTCGAACTTCCAGTCACTGGAACAGGTACCATCATCCAAGAATTG
Organism: Hedera helix; assembly: GCA_947179155.2. Taxonomy (NCBI): domain Eukaryota; kingdom Viridiplantae; phylum Streptophyta; class Magnoliopsida; order Apiales; family Araliaceae; genus Hedera; species Hedera helix. The sequence continues at coordinate 43,568,453 of OX359275.1, forward strand.
TCTTCTGGGTTGAAAATAGCTAGCTTCCTTTGATTCTTCCACTCCATACAGAAGAGCTTCTTGTTGAGTACAGCATGGGCGGTGACCATTACACAACCATTTTTCATCTCGCACCAAGTGTGCCTCTCAGGGTTATAAACATCAACAAACCTTGAGTTTCCAATTGTGAAACTTGACCTCCCACCCATAACATAAAGCTTTCCCTCAAATCCACAGGCAAAGCATCCCCACCTTGGACGGCGAAGATTCTCAATTAGAGTTCACTCGTTAAATTCAGGATTATATACCTCAGCGCAAGACAGAGACTCACCATCCGTCCCATAGCCCCCAACTGTATAAATCATGCCATTAACTTCTGCACAGGCAAAATCGTAGCGAGCAACGTTCATGTTGGCTAATTTGCTCCAGCTGCAATTGAAAATGACATGTGTTATAATCTAACAGAAAACTCAACCAAGGATAACTTTCCTACAAGTCTTGACCTCGTAACTTTAATAAAATTCTTTAATAGTTAAATGCATGGATTCAACTGAATATAATTAATTTAAAGCCAAAGCTAATTTAAAGACTAATTTAGTAAGGCAAGTTTCACAACTTGGTTATAGGTACAACCCAAAAACAGTAATAGCATATATCTAATGTCGAAACAGCTGGTTTCTCAACCACAAATATACTACCTCATGCACTGGCTAAAGATCAAGACAAATGTCACCATCAAGGTTGCTTGAACAGATCTCATGATTCAAGTACTGGGAACTCCAGATTGAGTTTGAAATAAATAAACCATAACCAAGTTTTGTATCCTTAGTTATCACATTGAACTCACTTTTATTGATTACTGTGAAGGACAACTGTTGAGGTTGAGTTCTTCAAAAGGAATTTGACTGTTGAGGAATGAGATGGGAGAATATAATTAAAGTAATGTGCAATACACAGAAAGCATTCTACTGAAAAAAATCTACCTACTGTTTCTGGTTGTATAATTGGAAAGAGGGCAACTTGATATGGGAGGACAACAAGACTGAAATATAATTAACCAGCTGATAACATGAATAGCAATTTAAACAATATAATCAATTTGGTTGGACCATTTAAATTTGCTCTATTCTTTAGAGGAATGTCACATTTTAAGACCTCTCACAATTAAAAACATAATTCTTTTTGAGTTCACAACAACTACAATTTCTATCTTTAGTACAAATGAATGGACTATAAAATATGAAGATGCAGAATTTAAAACTATTGCAGAAAGACAGAAGCAAAATGGTGACAGAAAGTAAACCTGTTGAGGCAAGAATCAAATTGGTAAACATCTGCTGAGGCACACTCAGTTCTATCCGTCATTGAATAGCCTGCTATGACAAAAAGTTTTCCATTGAGAACTACCACACCAAAACCAGCCTCGACAGGACCAGGCATTGGCGGAAGGAAATGATGTTTGCGTCCTAAATGATCCAAAACCTCCCAGTGGCTCCCCTTTCCATCAGCATCCATAGTCAGCACGTAGAGCCACTCTTCAAGCAGGCCAGCTAGTTTTCGAATGGTGATAAATTCTTTACTTTTGATAAATGACCTCCATTGCTTGGAGACACCACCCATAGAAGGGAAGTTATATCTAGAAACAAGAGCAAGGCAGTACTTTGCTACATCATCAGGTAGCCCCGGCAAGATGGGGCTGTGAAAATCATCAGTTGCTAGAGAAGTTATAATGGAGCTGTTTTTAAAATGAGCTAGGTTGTCTTGATGTACCATATTGGAAAAACACATTTGATACTGCAAGTTTATTTTTGCAGAAAAAAGATCATGTATTCTCTAAATTGTAAAACTAAACCAGTTCTGACAGTTACACAAATCTCATAGCTGATCAAATAATCCCCTTGGAAGTATCAGTATAATTGAATCGAATGCCTTAATTAAAGAAATTCGTGATATCCATCACTTATAGGGATTTTACAAGACCAAGGCATGAAAGGTGCCGCACTACAGAGTGTTTTAGCTGTAAGAACGAATGAGCTTCTGTGTTTTGGATTTTCGGATTCAAATTCCATGTTAGTCATCCTGCTACTGGCGTAATTGTTCTTGTTTATTCTATCCGGAGCAATGCCAATTTTAAAATTTCCTGAATTATTTCTTTCCCTACACATTACCCAAATATCTGTCTACAAAAGTTTAAAATATTACAAACCCCATTCATGATAACTATAAAAGACGACCTAAAAGAAACACAACTTAAACAAAAACCAAGAGAGAAGGAAAATCCTTACCAGCCAATGACATAGAATTCCATGAAGTTTTTACCCCCAATAACTTCCATTTTTACTTGGTGTCCAGCACCAAATATAAGTTTGGGGAAAAAGTCGATGATTCCAAGTGTTTCAAAAAAAGAGAAATTTAACAATGCGTTTGACTCAACTATTTGAATCGTCCACATGCCTAATGATTAGATAATAAGTTAACAACTTAACTCCAAATATACATAATACCGCGCAACTTTTCCAACATAAAAACAATCAACCTATACCATTATAGTAGTCAATCCTCAATTATGATGTTAACACATTAAAGGAAAAAATTATGTTGTCTATCAAAAAATAAAGTACAGTTAAAAAAATAATTATATCTCTAAAAGGGTCGGTATCAACCAAGTTCACACACCCACACAAAAAGAAACAAACAAAAAACATAGAAAAAAAATAACTTAGAAATATAATTGAATCCAGCAAAAACATAAAGAAGAAAAGTAGATCTAAATACATTATGTGTCACTGCATTAAAGTAAGAACAAAAGGAAGGAATGATAATTAAACCAATAGATTGAAACCGTTAAACCCTAATTTGATATATCACTCATCTAAAAGTGCAAGCTTGAACAATGACACCTTATGAATCACCGGCAAATGGATTCTTTATACAATATGTGATGAGAGCTAAATTAATCAAACAAAATCAAGGAATCAAAAATTAGACAAAGGAAGAATTAAATAGTCTATGTTTTGGTTAACACGGAATAAAATAAAAAACATATTAGAGATCCAGGATTGTGGGAAATTTGTAAAACCAAATATATATTCCCCATTTTCAAATATATATATATTTCTAGGTGAATTAGCTAACACCTAAAAGTGAGGTAATTTTTGCAGGAAAAAAAGAAGAAGATATTGTGAGGTAAAAGCTTGAACCTTTCCATTGATTATAGATAGATGGTGATTATCATCAAACACGTAAAAACAGAGGCGGGAGAGAGAATAGTCTGATTAGAACATGCCGACTGAAGAGACTCTGGTGTAGAGAGGAGAGAGAGGTTAATTTCAGATTTTGAAATCGACAATGGATAAAACAAATCAGAAGCACACAGGGAAGAGAGAGGGAGAACCAAAGTGAGTTAATCACCACCGCTCTTTGTTGAAGCCATAAAATAATCTGAGACGTCGATTTTGAGAGACATTTTCTCTCTCTGCTCTGTTTTATATAATAGATATATATATATATATATATATATATATATATATATATATATATATGGCACCGATTCATAATTAATAATTGTTATGCATTTTTATAGGACATACATCATCTATACTCTTTAAAATAAAAATAAACAGTCAGGATTAAAAATTGAAAATGAACATTCACTATTAGTAAAAGTGCACTCCGCTACTATTAGTAGCAGACATTTAAAAAAAAATTAATCGTCCGCTAATAATAGTTGCAAACGTGGTTGGTTTACGATTTGATTTTCAAATCGACGCCGTTTGGTTTTTAAATATACGTCCGCTACTATTAATAGCGAATTTTTTAAACGTCCGCTATTAATAGTAGTAGACGTCAAATTTCAATTTCTAATTTTGACCGTTTACTTTTGTTTTAAAGGGTATAGATGATATATACTCCATAAAAAATTCATAACAAATATATGTTATAGATCACTCCTATATATCTATATGTGTGTGTTATCCGGAAGAACCTATAACTATATTTATTGTAAACTAACTAAAATTTACAATTAATTACTACTCTTTTCGTCTTAAATTAAATGATCAGTTGTGATTTTTTTTATGTTAAATTGATCATTTTTAAAACTGATTTTTGTACCATTTGTCGAAATATATATAAGCAAAGAGATTATAATCAAAACAAAATATATAACTTATTATTTATCTCAAATTTTATAATTTTAAAAATATATTTATATATATTTAATTATTAATTTTAGAAATAGTTAATTTGACAAAAAAAATATCAAAATTAAACAATGAATTTGAATCAGGAGAAGTATATTTGTTATTTTTAAGCCTTTGTCGAATTTATATTTTAAAATTTTATAAATTAATTAAAAAAATTAAAATGTATCTCTTATTTTATAAGAGGAAGTGTACCTTTTAAGTTTTTATTTTAATACTTCGGCTTTTGTCCTAAACTTCAAAGCTTATATAGAAGAGGACCGGCTCAACTCTCAGGATTTATGTGAGATTTTGACTTTTGACGCATAAAATTATAATAAAAATAAAATATAATCAGATAATAATTATATATATATATATATATATATATATATATATATATATATATATATATATATATATATATTTATATTATTAAAAAATAAAATATAATATTAAAATTTATGATATATTTTATTTTATAATAATATAAAAAAATATAATATTTAATTATTTATGTGCGTAGACTTCTCCGATTAATAAAATTCAATCTTGCAACATTGAGTCACTAGTCTGTCGGACAGTGGGGCACACCCAAAACTGGTATTGGTTTAGACATGATCTTTCATTGCAGTTGGCAATGCCAGGCGTCAATTGATGGGCCAATACAACAAACCAAGCTTAAATTCGCCTCCTTTGACATTCAGGCCTCCTCGAGTAGGACGTTTTCTACGAGCTGCGGGCCCAGGCCCATTACTAGTACAGGAAAAGTATATTGCACGATCTAATTGGTGGGTTCCAAAAACACACCTAACAAGCCCAATCCTCGTAGGGTAGGTTGGCTTGCTTTGTTGCTTCTTTAGATGTTAATCCTAAACTTAAATGTGGCGAAGCAAGTGCCATTTTATAGAGCAATTATTTAATAGTCATGAGACACTTGTTATATAGTATCTTACACTATTCATGTATTATTATTTTAGCATTTTAAGTGAAATAACATACTTTAAGTATTGAAGTGACAGCACATGAGTGATATTGGATACTACGTGGCAGATGTCCCAGGAATATATAATATTTTTTTCATTTTTTTCTGCCATACATGTGTCATGTTGCCACGTGTATGTGAGTATGGACTGTTGCGGGCCCAATTGTCTATTTGGGCTCTTTATTTGGCCGATTTTTGAAAGGCACACTAAATTACAAGATCAATGAATTATTTGCTGCCAATATAAATGCTATATTCCCCTTCATATAACTACTTACTGTCAACCTATTTAATTATAAAAGTGATACGATAGGACCAAATAATTAATGCACTTGATGTTGTTCAATAATAAAAATCAAGAAATATAAAATTAAAAAAGAGAGAGTAGTGAACTTAAAACCAATATCGTGTTATTTGTAGTTCTAAATAATAATCGTATTTTTTTTGGAAAATAAAATATTGAAACATAAAAAGAAGAGATGGGGAGGGAGGAAATATAAGAAGATTAAAGTGAAATGGAATTAATCACAACAAAATTCATCGTCCACCGTCCATCTCTCAATAGCCGTACGTACACAAGCATTGTAATTAATTAATTACCCATCTTATTCTCAAATTTCACCGACAAATGCTGCCATGAATTAAAAGCAAGCCTTTATTCGACAGAAACTATTGAAATAAAACTGTTAAAAGATTAGTTGTGTCACTATACACATAAAATAAAATCCACTTATTAATTTCACCATCAATTCTTCTTGTTTTAGCTGCTGCGCTCGATCAATTTCGCCTTACAATCATTCCGCTAACATTATCAATAGACATTACTCAATTAATTCTATGATATATCACCACTATTCCTAGCTATTTTATGTGCATGCAGATATCTGCTACAATCACTCTCTCTCTCTCTCTCTCTCTCTCTCTCTCTCTCTCTCTCTCTCTCTCTCTTTCTCTCTCTCTCTATATATATATATATATATATATATATATTAAAACAACTTAATTCGAGAAATGCTTATTCAGAAATAATCTGAAAGATGTGTATGGATATATAGTTGTCCCTACTTAATTCTGTTACATCAGCTAAATTCATTTTGTTTTGCTTAAATGTTTCTCAAGTCAAGTGGATCGAAGAGACATCAAAAAGTCAATGTTATAACACTGTTTTTCTTTCAAAGATGAGCTATGTATACGTACGCACCCAGACATTATTTTTCAAGTGTATATATGTACAACTAAACTATACTGTATTTATTAAGTAGATTAATCCATCGTCAATATGATGATGATATCAGCGTAGAAAATACTGTGATCAAATCTCATAATCATATTTTATTTTTTTATTATATCTGAACTTGTTTAATAAGTTTAAATTTTTTTTAAAAAAAATTATGTTCACACACGAAGGAAAAGGATCAATTCCTACACAGTGAATATGATACATTTTTCATCTTATTTTTGTTTCACCATCTTTGTTAAATGTGGCTCACATGTACGTATATAGTTAGCTTCAAATAAGCCATGACCTAATAAGAACTTGTGGTACGTATCATCTGAACTCAATTATGCTAATTATGATTAGCAGGCTTTAAGCTCAGGCTTGGAATGTTGACCTATTTTAATTTGTACACGAAACCAACTTTGCATCCTCTATAAATAAGTTTATGCTAGCTTTGACCAATTGACAAAGAAAAGAAGGAAGTTTGGTAAACAGAATTAAGTAGGGGTAGAATCACCCTACTTGACGCAAGCATCTAAGTATATAAGTCGTAATATGGTGAGTCCCTATACGATGCCCGGCCACATAAGTCATGCATATCGATATTGCTAAGTAACAAGTCTTTCGTTTAGTACGTAAGAAAATAGTCAAAAAATTCTTAATGGTAGGGAGTAGTAAAGACCTAAAGGATAAAAGACCAAATTAACAAGCACCAAGTCACACACACACACACACACACACACACACACACACACATATATATATATATTGAATAATTCATAATAAATGATATATATGGGTAATGATTCATAACAAATGAATATCTAACGGTGAAAAATAACCGCTGAGCAAATTAGGCCAAAAAAAATTTCAGCTCTAGCCGTTACTTCTACTAGCGCTAGAGTGAAATTTTTTTGCCCTATCCTGGCCGCTAGTGCTTCCAACGGTAAGAAAAAGAGCAAAAAAAAATTGTGATAAAAAAAGTATAATTATTCATTTTATATCAAAAGAGACCATGTGTATCATTTATTTTTCACGAATATTCATTACTCTACGATTCTGCAAAAGGGTTGACCGCTTTACAATTTTACTTGCTGTTAATCACTCTACGATTAGAAAGACTAATGGCCAGACCAAATTTTTTTTTGCTCAAGTCAGTAGGAGTAAAAAAAGTCTAAAAACGTCGTTGTTTTGATTAGTCGTTAGTAAAAGTAGCAATTGGGTAAAAAAAAAATTATTTTGCATCGTTAGATCTTTATATGAACGGTGTAAGATCAGTTTGGTAGTATAATGTTCATAGCAACAATTTATTATGAATTATTTTATATATATATATATATATATATATATATGTATGTATGTATGTATATCTTAATCCTAGTTATTCTTTAATTCCTCCATCGTTGAAGTTTCAACACTAATGACACGTTGATAAAAATAGACGAGAACCAGTAAGGACGTACATACAATTTCAACACCACGCATATAGATGATTTCTATTTAATTTCTTAGTGTGGACAAGTCGCGGTCCTCTATTACTGTGCCATATATACTATTTTGTGTATATATTATCAAGATTTTTAAATTTGGATCAATCATTGAATAAAAAAAAATATCGAATAGATGAGTTGAATAAGTGATCGAACTATTATTAACTCAGTAATGTTATTAATATATAAAATATATATTATTAATAATTAATAAAAAATTTAAAAATCTCATTTTTAATGAATTAAAACATAATAAATATGAGCTACAATATTACTAAATGTAGTTATTTTTAATATTAAATTTTTTTTGGTAAAAAAACCAAAAAACCAAGTCATTGGGCCAATAACCGATTTTACCGGTTGAACCACCGATCCGACCTGTAGGGCAATCGGATTTTTATCAAAACTGATTTTTTTGTTCAAAACGAATCAAAGTGCCAATCGATTTCAATTTTTACCGATCGAACTGACGATCCGATTCAATTTTTAAAACCATATATATTATATGCTTATTCTATCTCACATGGAGTTTTTTTGTGTGGTGGAGTGGGGGAAGGTGTGAAAATAACTAATTGAAGATAAAAAGGCTACATGAGATTGATCATTTTCCACATGTGCTATATATATATATATATATATTAAGAGAAAATGTATATACACAACTGTGTAGTGTACAGTCGTCTATGACAACGATTTTTTTGGGAACCGTCGCCATAGCTATTTCTGGTCTATGATGACGGTTGAACCGTCGTCGTAGTCCAAAAAAACTATCGTCATAGCCGACTGTGCACTATATAGCCTTATATATTATATGCACTCTTGATCTGTGTTGAAAATAAGAGCTTTAATTTTTATTTTTTTTATTTTTAAATATTAAGTTTGTCAATTTTTTGAGTTATTTTTTTAATATTTAAATTAATAGAATAAAATTTGTCATTATAAAAAAATGAAAAGAAAATTATTTTAAAGGTATTGTGTAAATCTTAATATAAAAGAAGAAGAAACTCATAAATTTTTGTTTTCAATTCCTCTTTATTATTTTTCATTTCAATTTTCTTCAATTCTATATAACATTTAAAACTTCGAAAGCAAAATCAATACATATATCACTTGATTTATTTTATTGGCTTACATCATGATAACAATTTTTGAAGCAATCGTACAATTTTTTAGTACCATCCTATAAATATGTTCATTTTCTGCCAAAATTTGAATGGTCATCATTTGTTTTTACGATAGAAGTGCTTTGAATAATTTTAATTTTTTGTAGAATTGGTTATGTCTTTGTGCTCTTTTCACATGTGTATTTGGTTTGCTAGTGACAAAAATACTATGTTAACTATTATTCTCTCCGTCTTATAATAAATGTTTTACTTTAATTTTTATAGTCAAAGTAATCATTTTTTAAATTAATAAATTTTTAAAAATATTAAAGATATACGTTGAGATATTATGACTATAATAAACTTCGAAGAATGTACTATTAATATAAAGTTTCGTAATTTGAAAATTCTATATAAATATTTTAAAGTATTTATTTTAAAAATAATCAATTTAATTATTAAAGTCAAATTAAGATATTTATTATGAGATGAAAGGAATGTATACAATTGAGAGAAATTAGGGAGAAGGGTATTGGGGAGGAGCCATTAATAGAATACAAAAAAAAACTATGTTAAATATTATGGCCATGTTATCATTCACTTTATTTTCAGAATCAATTTGAAATTTTAAAGGTTCTGAATTTAGGAACTCATCAGACATGATCACTTTGACCAACATAGATAGATACCTGCCAGATCGACATTTATTGATTATGATCGATATGTGTAATATCACTGAACTCGGCGCTAACAACGGAACCAATTAACGCGAGGTTTAATTAAACTAGCATTCGATGAGACACATATTATGTATATAAATATAATTATGTAAAATAAAATAAAATAATTATAAAATTTTAAAAACTAAATAGAATGATAAAAATAATTAATATAAAAAGAACACAATAAGAATTACAATAAAAGTTGAAGGGCATTTTAACAAAACAAAAAAGGCCTTAAAAAAAATTTAACACCAAAAGCCCCCTCCGGCTTTATATATATATTAGATGTATGTTAATTTTCTTTAGTTTCCATTATTTGATATCTAAGTTTTAATCAGAAGGAATTGTCAGAAATTACTATCTGATAATCTTCAATTGAGAATTTCAAAATCCAATATATGAATTCTATTAGACATCCCAATCAAATTATGGATATGACCTACTTGGCCACCCTCTTTATACAATTTTTGCTAGCAACATATATATCCTAGTATATTTTGGGTGCGTAAGTATAATTATTCATTCTCTTTAATGGCCAATTTAGAATATATTTTGGGTGCGTAAGTATTATTCATTCACTTTAATGGCCAATGTAGAATATACTTTTTAATGGGTCCCGATCGCCATTTGGTTGAAATTAAATTGGACAAATCAAAACTTTTTAAGATTAATTTAAATAATTGAATAATATTAAGTATCTAAATAAGATCATAAACTTTGTATCCCACATGCATACTAGCTCTCATTAGTATATTAGTTACCTCAATATGTTGCGGTAATTATGATAGTAATGATAATGGACCCCTTATGAGGTCATGAAAGAAAACCCTTATTAATTTATTTTTGATTAATTCTACGAAATTTGAACCTTAAACCTTGAGGATAAGGGATGAGTTAATTCGTCCCTAAAAAAGTCAAAAGTATAAAATTGATATGAATAATTTAACTAAAAAAGTCAAAGTATAAAATTGATATGAATAATTTAATTAATATATACAGTCTTATTCATTAAATTAAACAGTTTTAAAACTTATAATAACCACGTCAATGTTAAATTTTAAAAAAAGTACATGTCATCGTCGTACATAATTTAATGTTATAAAAATAAAAAAATAAAAGTTCACGTCCTCGTCCTCTCTTCTATCTACGCCTTATGTGATTATGGTCTTGTGTGTGAAACTGAAATGCATGGCACACGGATCACCTAGCTCATTAATTCCACCGCTAGATGCACACATCATATCATATAGAGAAGAGTAAGTATAATATATATATATATATATAAAAGAAGAAAAAAGATTACTGCCGACTTTTTATTAATTTTGTTTGGTCTTAATTATATATACCACAAGTTCAAACGCAACTCCTTTTCATGCCGTAATATTTTTAGCCTTCCGTTATCAGCCGTATTGCGCGCAGAGAATGAGAGTGACTATTTTCATACTACGTACTAATTGTCACTGAAAGTTTATTTAATATATTTCCCCATCAACTGCATGGGCTGAGATGCATGAAAGTTGGAAATTACAGTAACTTTAACTTACTACGTACTACATAATTATGAGAAGCGTGTTATTTAGTCCTTACTTTTTTTTAGGTCACCATCATATGTTTTTGGAGTAAAAAGATCCATTTTGTATCTTATATTTTAGAAATACTTCAGATATTCAAGTTTTAAACATGATTTTCGCGGTTCCATTTTCACGGTAATATTATTGCTTCTTTTATTATTACTATTATTATTATTATTATTATTATTGAGGTATTATTCACTTAATTAAGTTGTGGAAATTAAGCTTATGTTAATTATTAAGTAATATATATGATCGTTATGGACAGACTGCAATCTAAAAGCATTGTCAAATTGATTAGGAACTTAAGTTTATTAATTATAATATGTGCATACTACATAGTAATTGAATTTCTTATTTCCCAAGCAAAAGTGTGACAAACCTTTTCCAGATTTTTGCTCCATTCATTTCTCTCTCATAGCATATGTTTCGATGTTTGGAAATGTTTAATTAATTTCATACTAATATAAAATGAGTAATGCTACATATATAAATACTCTTATAAAAAATAACTTACAAAATAATATGTCAAATTATTATTGATTGATGATCCATCGTATATGGATAATTTTAACCATCACAAATATGCACGTTATTCAGTATTTACTTTTAGTATCTATTTTTTAATCACCAAAATATTAATTGTTAAAAAAAATCCTTAGAAATGATAGCTCTTTTCATTTACATCGGTGGAAGCGTATATGCGAAAATATGCATGTACGTAGTATGCACATATATATCAAAAGTTAAAATAAATTTGATAAATACAATTGGACTTGGAAATATTATCTAAGCTGTTTCTCTCTCCAATTAAATTAGATGTGATGAGAAATATTAATAGAATTACTTGTTTCTAAGAGTGTGAAAGAAAAAACAAAATTAAGTAGTAAGTTAATATCGGTGACATTGTTAAAGGATTGGGGTTTAATTACTATGCGGTATACTTCTACTTTTTGAAGAAAATTTGTTTCATTTTTCAATCAAATTAATATAATTAATAATTTTAGTCATGTAGATATTGTAAAGATTATGGAAAAACCTAACGAGAATTAAATACAATTATTGTAATAATACAAAAAATAGTTTACACCATATCATAAAATTAACTGTGCTCGGTAGAAATTAATTTCTGCATTTATTGAAAATATCAATTATTTATTGTGAGTTATTAAAAAATGTTAAGCATATTAAATATATATTTAAAATATAAAAAATGAATTTTAAAAGTCAAACTTGGATTTACTATCTAGTTATCCGGAATGAAGAGGGTAAATTATAGATATCGTATGGGGAGAGGACATTGAATGGGACGCGTTATAGCTCGGCGGAAAGAGTCGGATAGAATTGGATTGAATAAGAGGAAGGAGTTGACTTTTGCAAGATGAATGAGTAAATGCTTTTTTCTGTGGCTTTGACTCTCTAGAATTCTCTCTCTAATTTGGTCAGTCGTAGCAGAAAACACCATCTTCAATTCTTGATTATGAGCATCATCATCATCAATCTCACCTCTCACCTCTCTCTTGTCTATCTATATATATAGAGAAACCTTGACCCTGCAGGGTACCATATACTGTGTTAAGACTCTTGTTTCAGCATATTCTTTTCTTTTTCTTAAGCAACCATTAATTAATATATCCATCATCATATATATAGATATATGATGGGAAGGCCCCCATGCTGTGAGAAGGTGGGGTTGAAGAAAGGACCATGGACTCCTGAAGAGGATATCATCTTAGTCTCTTACATCCAAGAACATGGTCCTGGCAACTGGAGAGCTGTTCCTACCAATACTGGTATGTACCTATTTCAGTTCTATCTTTCCTTCATTTTCTTAATTTCCTTTTTAATATATATATATATATATATATATATATATATATATATATATATATATATATATATATATATCTGTGTGTGTGTGTATTCTGATGGATGGATGATGGATTATAAGTTAGTCTAGTTTTTGATACAATACATGTATATTCTTGTGCGTGGTTAATTGCAGGTTTACATAGATGCAGTAAGAGTTGCAGGCTGCGATGGACTAATTATCTCCGCCCCGGTATCAAGCGTGGTAATTTCACTGATCATGAAGACAACTTGATCATCCACCTCCAAGCTCTCCTTGGCAATAGGTGTTATATCTATCTATATACTCCCTTTATTAAACTACCTTCCTTTTTTCCTGATATATAAATTCTGGATCTAACTATATATATTTGTTGTGTTTCAAATAATATTAGTCATGTTTCATCATACGCTAAATTATATAATATGCTAATGAAATTTATTCTTTTTGGCCTGTATACATGTAGATGGGCTGCCATAGCTTCGTACCTTCCTCAGAGAACTGACAACGACGTCAAAAATTACTGGAATACACATCTGAAAAAGAAGCTCAACAAGTGTAGTACTAGTACTAGTCAAGGCCATGGGCATGATGATGAACATGACAATAATCAAGGCGGTAATTCAGACTCAATAAATTCCTCAGCAGGGTCAAAGGGTCAGTGGGAGAGAAAGCTTCAAACAGATATTCACATGGCTAAACAAGCTCTTCGAGATGCTTTATCCCTTGACAAACCTTCAACTACCATTACTACTATTACAAATTCACCCGCACCACCAGCAGCACCCTCATCATCAAATGCACCACTTACTAGTACTAGCCTGAACTTGTCCCGTCATAATAATCCCAATTTAAATATCTCTCACTTGACTACCAAATTACCTGCCCAAATTCAATCCTCATCAACAACATACGCTTCGAGTGCTGACAATATAGCTCGATTGCTCCAGAACTGGATCAAGCCCTCTTCTAAATCGTCTTATTCCCATGAAACAAACTCAAACTCCGACGTTACTCAGGAGTACTCCTCCTTCAACATTAATAACCAAATTGGATTACCAGTTGCTACAGGTTCTACTATAACTCCGAGTAATAATCAAGGAAGGACAGTACTGGAGGGGGCGGCCCGCGGTGGTTGTGCTGGTTTCGACTCATTCTTTAGCTTCAATTCTCCCAACTCATCTTCTGATGTATCGGTGGATAACGCAGCCGCGAATTTCACCACCTCTGATCCGGGAACAAGGAGTACTAATGGGGGATTAATATTTCAAGATAATGAGAACAAGCCAAATTTGAATTACCAGCATCAGCATCAAATGGGTCCTTTGACTTTGCTAGAGAAATGGCTGCTTGATGATGCTGCTGCTGCAACTGCACAAGGACAAGATGACTTAATTATGAACATGCCTAATTTAGGTGAAACTTCTCAGCATGGTTTTTATTAGTTTGTTTCCAGATCGAGTTCATCAGAAAGATGAATTAAGACCATGGTCGATATATGAAAGATATATAATTAATAAAGATCAAAATGTGTAAATTACTAAGGACTAGCTAGTATATTATCTCATGTATATGTATTTATGGATGTCATATATATAGATAATATATATAGCCTTAATTAATTCTCGGCATGAAATCTTTAATTTTTATTAGAAAATAAGTAAACTCTATTTGACTCTTTGTAATTTTGTGCACCATTTAGTGGTTATATTGATAAATGATAAATAGGGTTTTCAACTTTGATGTTTTGAAGTCACTGTCGCTGAAAATTCTAGCGACAGGGTTAATTTTTGAAATTAATCCAAGTCTTTAGATATTATAATGAATGGTGTAAGATGTAATTGTTAGAATAATATTTCTAGCAAGCGACTGCTATAATTGCATGGGTTTCCATATATATATATATATAGAGAGAGAGAGAGAGATTAGGGTGTGATTCAAAAACTCCTGTTTGCATGTTTTATGCTCATCATTTATCTTCCCCGGTCATTGCTGCTTCTCATAATATTTACATATTTGAATTCAATCTCAAACAATGAATGAAATCACTACTTCCTAGTCATATTGGCCTGGAAATTTATGGATAACTAATCTTAAATGCCAATATTATTAATAAGGTTGACTTGGAAAAGTTCAAATTTATTAATCTTAAATGCCAATACTAATTAGTAGGAGTATATATTCTGGTAAATAGTAATCCATCTGTTACATATTAATTGCGTTTTATTTGGAGATATATACTTGGATTAAGAAATATAATTAATAATTTGATTAATATTAAATTAAGTATAAAATTTTAATATTATTTTTTTAAATTTTGTTTGAAAAAAAATATTATATATTAATATTTAATGTTCAGGAATAATACGACAAATTAAGTTATTAACTTTTTAAAAATTTTATAAACTACATAAAATGACATGATGTTTCTAATTTGTCATTATTTTTATACTATCAATTTCAATATCAAACACCACAACTGAATTCACAATTAATAATAAGGATATATTTGTAAAACTAAAATTAACCTTAAAAATCGTTATTTTATAAATATAACTTTAATTTTAGAATGAATGAAATAATTAACTGTTGGGATTAACTCATAATTCTAAGGGTTTGGCTAATGACCACTACTAATTGGGCTTGAGAATTTATTAGTAGTCCAGTCTTTAATTTACTAATGTATTGGGCTTGACCCATGTTATAGTTGGCTAGAGTTTTCTAGTTACTATGAAAATAATTATTTGGTGTGTGAATCATTATAGAGCGTATATCGTATATACGTCAGACAAAAAGGACTAACCAAATTGGTGAACCTGGGTATATCGTGTGTTCTTACTTTCTATTCTTCATCTAATATTTTGTGTGATTATGTTATTATTTGATTTTAAATTCTAACACTTGGTATCAGAGCTACTGTTTGAGGGATCTGGGATTGGTGAATTTAAGATGTCGAATAAAGGCTCATCACGAATAGAGATTGATAAGTTCAACGGGAATAGTTTTGAACTCTAAAAATTGAAGATGGAGGATCTACTCGTGGATAGGGATTTCTGGATAGTAATTGAAGATCCAAAGCAGATTGTTACCGCTCAGAAGGAGGGGACGTCTTCGACTGAAATAGAGTTAAAAGAGAAAATTGTTAAATGTGAGAAGTTAGATTAGAAGGCTCATGGCCTAATTCAACTATGCCTTGCTGATAACGTCTTGGTTAATGTTTATAGGGAGAAGATTGCGAAGGATCTCTGGATGAAATTAAAAACCCTATATCAAAGTAAGTCCTTAGTTAATAAACTGTTTCTTAGGAAGAAATTGTATAAACTTTGGAATGATGATGGAAGTTCGTTTTCTGCACACCTACATGAATTTAATGTCCTGATTAGTCAGTTATCATCAATTAATTATGATATCAGTAATGATGATAAAGTTATTACCTTACTTTGTTTATTGCCTGATTCGTGGAATAATCTAATTATTGCGATTGGTAGTGGTACTATAAAATTATCGTTTGAGGGAGTTATTTCAGCTTTATTGTCAAAAGATATGCGACGACAGAGTATGAAAAGTTCAACCAAGGAGGCTCTGTTAGTTAGAGGGCGAAATCAAGATAGGAATTCAAAAAGGCCCAAAAATAAGTCATAATTGAAAGGGAGATATAAGAATACAGATAGGTGAATACACATAAGTGAATGAGAAAAATGATTCGGATAATAAGGATGAAGCCACTGAAGACTTGTACATAGCAGTAACTTGCATAGCCCAAACGGATGTTGATGTCTAGTTCATTAATACATGAGCTTCGTATCATATGACACCTCACAGTGATTGATTATATCAGTATGAAACTTTCAACAGAGGTAATGTCATGATGGACAATGACACGTCAGTGAAGATTATTGGTCGTGGGAAGGTGAAACTCAGGATGCATGATGGCAATGTCAAGACACTTCCAGGGGTTATGCATATTCCTCATCTTAGCAGGAATTTGATATTTGTTAACTCGATGACAGATAGAGGAGTTAATTTTAGTTGTGTTAAGAAATCATGTAAGATGACTTGTGACTCAATGGTAATTGCACGTGGAACAAGATGTGGTACTTTATACAAGCTGTTGGGAAGTACCATAAAGTGGTAATTTAGTAGATCTTTCGTTTTAGAGAAGGAAGAAAATGTTGAGAACAGTTTGTCCATATTATGGCACCAACAATTGAGGCATATCAGTGAGAATGAACTAACCACTATAGAATCAAAGAAGCTGGTAGATGAGATTCCAAATTGCTCCATGAGATTCAGATTTTGTGAGCATTACTTATACGAAAAATAGAATAGAGTCAAGTTTAAATCCCATGCCACTAGAGCGACTAGAGTGTTGGATTTAATACACAACCTTTTGTTTGGAGAAACTCCAGAAATATCTCTTCAAAAATTAAGGTACTATGTTTCTTTTGTAGATAATTTTTCAATGTACGCTTGGGTCTATTTTATTATAAGAAAGTCTAAAGCACTTGACAAATTTTGAAAATTTAAGGCACTAGTTGAAAATCAATTCAACGGGAAGATAAAGGTTCTTCGAACTGATAATGGTAGAGAGTCTTTTTTAGTTGATCAGTTTTGTGTTGAGCAAGGGATTGCCAAACAAGGTACAAATTGGATGACACCTCAACAGAATGGCATGGTTGAGAGATTAAATCGGACACTTATGGAGAAACCGAAGTGTATGTGAAGTTGGGCAGGCTTGGAGCCTGAATTCTAGGCTAATGCAGTTGCTAAAGCATGTTACTTGAAGAACCGGTCACTTACATCTTAATTAAAGGATCAAACCCCTTTTGAGGTACTATTCGGAAAGAAGCCCAGTATGTCTCATGTTTAATTCGAGTGTTTGGTTGTGATGCGTATGTGTATGTGCCAAAGGAAACAAAGGAACAAACTTGGCTTCAAGTTTGAGAAATACAAATTCATTGGCTACAAAGAAGGTGTAAAGGGATACAAGTTATGGAATCTAGAATAGTTTTATACCACAAGGATGTGGTGTTTAGAGAAATACCGAATGAACCAGTTATGAATAAGTCTTCTAAAGAACCTGATCATGTGCAGATTGATGTGAGCATGGAAAAACAGGTGGAGGCTGAAAATTCACAGTTGGCTATAGATTTTGCATGAACCAGTTTAAGCCGAACATGATGAGAAAGATGGTGATGATTCTGATATTGAAGAAGAGACCGAGGTTGAGGTTGAGGTTAAGGAAAAAGTTGAACCTGCATTGAGGAGGTACTCCACACAGGTTCGAAGACGACCTAGTAGGTATTCACTTAGTGCATATCATATTTTACTTGTTACTAATGATGAACTATGCACAGTTAAGAAGGCGAGGGTCTTGGGGGAGTCGAATTAGTGGGAGCTTACTATGAATGAGAAAATGCAATCACTTGATAAAATTAAACATAAAATCTTGTTAAATTGCCTAAGGATTAAAAGGTAATTTGGTGCAAATGGGTGTTCAAAAAGAAGAAAAATACTGATAGAAAGGTAGAAAAGTACAAAACATGACTGATGGCAAAAGGGTATTTCCAAATAAAGGGAATTGACTATAATGAGATACTTTCTCTAGTAGCAAAATTGACATCCATCCGAATAGTTTTATCTGCAGTAGCCGTTTATAATCTAGAGGTTGAATAACTAGACGTCAAAGTAACGTTTCTTCATTGTGACTAGAGGAGAAAATTTACATTATGCAACCAGATGATTTTGAGATCAAAGGCAAAGAGGATTTGGTATGAAAATTAAAGAAGACCTTGTATGGGCTTAAGCAATCTCCTAGAATGTGGTATCAAAAGTTTGATTATTACGTTTTACAGCTAGGATTCACGCGATGTTAGACTGATCATTATATTTATATGAAATGTTTGTGTGACAATTTTGTTATTATAACATTGTATATTGATGATATGTTGTTGATTGAAAATAATAAGAAAATGATCAAGTATGTGAAATGGTTGTTGGCACAACAGTTTGATTTAAAGGATCTTGGGCCAACAAATTTCATCTTGGGTATACATATACACAGAGACCGTATGAATCGAAAATTGGTTTTAGGGCAAAAGAAATACATTGAAATGGTGTTGAAGAAATTCAACACGATTGACTATAAACTGATTGGAACATGTATGGCTACAGGAAAAAAATTGTCAACAGATCAGTGTCCTAAGACCAAGGAAGAAAAAGATGAGACGACTCACATTCTATATGCAAGCGCGGTTGTAAGCTTGATATATGTAATTGTTTGTACAAGGCCGAATATTGCTCAAGTAGTGCTAGTATTGAGCATGTACATGTCTAATTCCGGGAATGAGCATTAGACCGCCATCAAAAGAGTTTCAGGTATATTTGTGGTATTTCTAAATTTGCATTGCATTTTGGGGGTAAAATGGATGAGAATCGAAGAACTTTAAAGTGGTAGGATCAGTGGATGCTGATTAGGTGGAGATTTTGATAGCAAAAAATCAACAATTGGTTATGTATTCAACTTGTTTGGTGGTCCTATGAATTGGATGAGCAAGAAGCAGAGTGTTGTTGCTCTTTCGTTTACTGAGGCAGAATATATAGAGCTTACTCATGCAGGTAAGGAAGCAATATGGATCGCAAGTTGTGTCAAGCTTGATTTTAAACAGAAGGCAGTGAATTTAAAGTGTGACAGTCAGAGTGTTATTCACTTAACAAAGAATCATACATTTCACTCACGGTCAAAACATATTGATATTCAGTATCACTTCATTAGAGAGAAGGTTAATGAGAAACTGATTTTCTTGGAGAATGTTGACACAACATAGAACATCGCAGACTTTTGAACTAAAGCAATTACTTTGACAAAATTCTAGTGGTGTACATCTGAGATGAGTATCAAGAATTATTCACCAAATAGGAGAATATTGGGATTAATTTATACTTATGCGAGTTTGACTAATGACTACTACTAATTGGGCTTGGAGATTTATTAGTAATCCAGTTTTTGGTTTACTAATGTATTAGGCTTGAACCCATGTTATAGCATTTAGAATTTTCTAATTACTATGAAAACAAATGTTTGGCGTGTGAATTATTGTAAAGCATGTGAGACATCTAATGAATACGTCAAACAAACAGGACTACACAAATTGGTGAATCTGTGTATATCTTGTATTCTTACTTTTTTATTTTTTATTTGTTATTTGTTATTTAATATTTTATATAATTGTATTATTATTCGATCTTAAATTCTAACATTAACTGTAGTACCTCATTGAAGCTGGCCAATCTCCTTTAGAGTCGATGATCAGTGTCCGCCGCTTCTCTTTCCAATGTTTAATTAATGCCACGGCACATCTGCAAAAGTAGTTATTGTGATTGTCTTGATCATATCTCGTACCTTTTTATCCCTAATTAACTTGATATTTTGAGAAATCCTGATGGATTACATTTATAGATGAATAAGTTCAAATTATCCCCAGAGAAGCTTGTTCGAATGGCAGTTCCTGCTTTAACTAATGATTCCATAAAACAAATTTTACAAGCAATACAATAACTGATGGATGGTGCGTATTAAATGAAAAGAAGATGGAAGTCCAAGAGCTTTTAATACTTTCCGGTGTATTTCAATTTTTTAGTCTCTTTTTGTTTTCCCTTGGAGTAGAGAGGAAGGCATACATATTAAAATTTGTAACTTAATAAATCATTAATTGTTTAGACATATATGTTCTTCATTTTTAATTCATAATTTTTTTTCTTTGAAAGTTACGTTAGGCTTTATTAAGGTTGTTCATAGTGTTACGGCAAAATGATACCGTTAGAATAAATATATATTTATACAACTATTCTAATGAAATTTAACATTTTATGCTATATTTTTTATTTTAAGAATGTTATTTTTATTCTAATAATATCGATCAACCGTGCTATATTAAAAACTTAGGTTGTTAGAAAATTGGTCCAACAATGTCGGTTCAAATAATTGTACAATACTTGGATTGAAGCTTAATGATCACTGGCTCCCTTAGTTTTGCCAAATAAAAAAAATTGCCAAAACTTTCATTTTTCCCAAGAAAAAAGACTTATTTTATTGATATGTAGTAATAGGGAAGGTTGGTGTTGTTAATTATATCAACCAAATTAAAAATCTTCATATAAAAAATTAGAGAAAAAGCTAGTACGGTCACAGGATATACGCTTACTCTTCGAACACCCATTTTCCTTGTCAAATTACCCAAAAAGGGTAATGCCTCTCCCTGTCAAAATTAACCATATTTTCTTGAAATTTAATAGGGAAGCCTCTAGTCAGGATATCCTTGCATTGGGAAAAGTGCAAATTGCTCTTCAATGCAGACAGAGCATGCCGAGAGTTTTGACTTCTGCTCTTTTTATTTGTTACTATTACCTTATCAATTTAGAGATAAATTATATATATGGAACAATTTGTAAGCTTTGAAAATGGGAGCTCTTTTTTTTAATTATTATTATTATTAAAACGGGGGAGTAATACGCGGCATGCATTCATGCATGCATGGTGAAGTAATTAATGAAGTTTTAAGCTGGCATGGTGCACAAGATCATGAGACTCCATTTTCTTTCCTATAATGTATCTATAGAGATACTTCTTCTACTTTTATCTTTCAAATATTCTCGTGAGGGTTGTATGGTGTTCCTGCAAAAGAAGCTGTGGGGGACCACATATATAAAATCAAGGGCCGTACATATTATTATTCCTCATGGATCATACCAAATTGTAAGTAATTGACAAAATCATGTGCAGTTGAGGCAGAACCTCAAGTTTCCAATCCCTCCCTACCCACGGCCCCTAAAGTTGTGTATTTATATAGATCATGTGATGAAAATTTCACTAACAGATCCACAAACAATGCTAGGCTGGCTTTGGCCCTATTACCTAGCTAACCCCTGGTTTTCCTATA
The DNA here is from genome assembly GCA_947179155.2 of Hedera helix. Taxonomy (NCBI): domain Eukaryota; kingdom Viridiplantae; phylum Streptophyta; class Magnoliopsida; order Apiales; family Araliaceae; genus Hedera; species Hedera helix. Next base: position 43,590,491 of record OX359275.1, read on the forward strand.
TTAATAATGCATACATGCATGTGTAATTTGCAGGCACGTCCACACGTAGTTTTAAGGGGGGAAAATAATAATGAGTACTTAAATTCGATCATGGGAAAAGTCATTGAACTCTTGTTAAGTTATTAAAAATATATACAAATTATTTTTTTCCACAAAAATCACTAGCTTTCAAATAATTGTCAAAAATGCTCAGAATTTAATCATACTATATATACATACGTCAGCTCATAAATTCAAAATTTTAATAATTATATTTGACTAGAGTTAGATAATTTCTCATGTCACTACGTCTTACTTAATTTTAAATTTGTTACTTAATATTAATTATTTTTTTCAAAAGAAAGGAAGGTATGCAACAAGTATTAAAAACAATGTACAAACCATCACACACAACAGTCTTAGTTATCGGGTAGACATGTTTGGGGTAGCCCATCCGATTAATAAAATCATTAGGAAAAGGAGAGCGAAGGGAAGCCAAGCAAAAACTCCATCTCAGTACATTAGCAATTAAGTTTGTGGGCTTCACAGTAGATGGGCTTGAAATCAATCTGCCAGGGCGAATTCTGCAGTCCATGATCAAAGTAAGAAGGGGTTTAATTATCAATGAATAATGAGACTAGCTAGAGAGGAGTTCATTTAAAAAGAAATTAATGGGTGGAGTGGAGTGGAGTGGACTATATAAGTTGAGCTCAAATAAGGAAGTGTGTGTGTGTGTGTGTGTCTGGGTGGAGTAACTTGACTTGACTCATAAAGGACCTCTAGTTGATTTTGAAAATAAGAAAGAGCTCATGATGTGTAATATCCATTGAATTTAATATAATTAATGTTTTTATAAATTTATCATGCTATATATAGTAGTAATATGGAGTTGTTCTTGAAAATGCTGAATTATTTTAGATTTTTTTTTAATAATTAATTTAGGGCATTTTTAAGAGTATAAAAATGATAAGGTTGAGATGATGATATATATATATATATATATATATATATATATATATATATATATATATATATAGCCATACGGATATAATCGCTGTTTGTCTTTTTGTAGAATATCTAAGCTTTCTAGGGATGCAAGTCTATATTCTAAGGCCGGAGAACATAATAATTTAATTTATTTATAATTTTTGTCTTGTTATTACCAAAAACGTAAAAATAAAGGCGCATTTGAGATAGGACCAGACAAACCACACCAAAGATAAAAGAGCTTTCAGGTGGGCCTGTGTGACCCGTCGTAAATCAATGTAAATTAACCTAGAGTTGATTTGTGAATGAGACGTTTATTTATAAACTGGGAATAGCCCAAAATACAAGCCCATCAAAGTATCACAATTGTCTACCGCGTGGCAGATGAAGAAAAAATGGTATGATTGGATTCGATTAATTGATGTTCATTTGGGCCTTCACCATCGAATAAAATATTTGGAAATATGCTACTTGTGTCTACGTATTCCATCCTCAGTTATATATATATATATATATATATATATATATATATATATATATATATATATATATATATATATATATATATATATATATATATATATATTCCAATGTTATTGATATTTTTGTATTTTTATATGATAAAGTAATATAATTTTTGTAATTTATTATTACTTTTTTTAAATCATTTTTATCAGTACACTGCCACTAATAATTTATTAATTAATATTAAGAATTTATTTGATAACATAATATTATTTTTTTTAAATATATCTCTAATTTTTTTTAAAAAAAAAGAAGTATGTTAATGTCGTGTATAAAATTGAAAACATTTGCCTATTGTCATTGGGTGTAAAAATTAGGTAAAATAAAGTTTTAGCTGAAAACCACGTGCAATAATAAGCTCACCGGGAAACAATGAAAGGAAGGATGTGGAGGATTATTCTCTCCTTGGTATAATAGGACCCAACCTCACGGCATCACAAGGTTTCTACAACAGCATGTTTGTTGTTTAATTGTTTCATTTCATACAGAGATGATAAGGCATCACAAAAGATGAACCTTAGACTTTAAGCCGAATCGAAAGTTCTGCCCTTTATTTTTGTTTTTAATGGTGATCATGCTCCGGATGGATAGAAAAATACCTCAAAACGTTAAAGCCCTGGCCATTTGGGGATTTGATATTAAGTTGGAGCATTTTTCTTATTTCTCCCCACTTGAAAGAGAGAATTTTAGAGCAATTAATTAATGATAGATTTTAATTTGTTCATCTCTTAATTTCTATTTATAGGGTGTTAACATTCAAATTTGCCCACACGTTCAACCACGAGCTTAGACGTGAACTTGCACAAAAAGAACAGTACTTGACAGCTTAGGCCACCGGGGATATCTGCGATGTGAGGATAAATACATGTTTCAAAATAGGTTAACAATTGAGGTAAAAAATATTTAGTAGACTAGAATATTATGCCATGTACCTCTATTATCCATCTTGTATTTATTGTAGTAAAGCATTCTCAATATGATTACAATTTTAATTTCTAATAGGAATTGTATAGTAAGATCATTAGAAAAAGTAATTATCATACAAATTAGTATTAGATATGATAACTAAATAGTTTCTCAAGTGGCAAAGCAGTAAGTCTAAGTCTATTAGACTTTGTTGTCTCATGTACGTGAGTGAGCGCAATAGATCTAATGGACTGTGTGAAGATAAAACTCAATATATATAAATCAATCTATTTGCGCTAGTAAATACGTATCGCAATATGAGACTATGAGAATTGAGTTAGTTAATTAAAGTACACATATTGGTAAACAAAAACAAAATCAATAAAAATAACAAGAAGAACAAATAAACTAGTTCATACTTCATATATTAGTAATGTGTCACTCGTGGGTTAAAAATCTTTCTTACAAAGGAATAGGGCAAATTTCTCAAAAAATAGACCAATTTCAAATCATTTTTAATATATTTAATTAAAATTTTGAAATTTTGGTATATTTATTTAGCCTTTTAGTGTATAATAATAAAATAAATAAATTGAAAAAGTATATGGGATTTGCTTGGTACACCTTATGTAATTGTGTAACATATAAGGGAATTTATGTCTAAATGATTTAAATATGAGGGACATTTTTAGTTTTAAAAAAATCTTTTAAGATGACCAAGATGTGGTAATCTCATATTATTTTTTATTTTTTTGTTATCAAGTTGGTATCTTGACATATTATATCAAGCATGTGTGATTATCGAAAATATAAGATTATCAATTATATATCAAACGCGATTTATAAAGATGATCAATTCATATTACTAAAAGTTTGAGATGACCACCTATAATTATGAGCATAATACTAAAATCACCCCTATGACAATGCCAGATTTTAACCTAGCTAGATTTATTTTTTACAAAACCCTAGAATAAGAATATTAGAGAATAATTCTCATTGATAGATGATGAATTACGGAGAAAAAAATAGAGCTGAAGTGATACCTTCTCCTTTGCCAAATTGAAATTTGAAACTCAATTAACATATATATTTTTAAAAAATAGACAAAAGTAAACATATTTGAATAGTTTTTCAACATGAGTAAAGAAAAATAAGTCATCGTCATAATCTCACATTTAAATTTGAATAGATCTGTTTTCACCGATTAACGTAAATCAAATATCCTCCACGGAGATATCATAAAAAATTGTAGAATGAGAGAATCTCAAACTAGGAGGACAAAGGTTTCATAGATTGAAAAAATTAAAAATAGGAGAAATAAAACCTCAAGGGGAGGGGAGGGGTGGGGAGGAATTCCATAAAAAAGGAAAATAAAAACAATTAAACGGAAGAATGTAATAAAAAATTTGGGAAAGGAACCCTCCCATATCTAAAAATATGAAGACTAGGGTTTTTGTGAAAGAGAAAAGAGAAAAAAGAAAAGTTAGTTTTCTTTACACCCTTTTTAACTTGGCTAGATTTTTTAACGATACAAGTTAGCCAAAAAAAAAAAAAAGAAATAGAGAGTTATATGCTTGTAGTACGCAATCTCTGAATTAAGTAGTCCCGAATTTCCTGATCATCTAAAGTTCTTTCATCATGCATTGCATATTTTGCCACTGACAAAAGAAGAAAAGATGCATGCACAATGGAAACTTATTAGTACAATATTATTAGTAGGTACCGGTCTATTATTCTAAATGATGTGGGGCCAATTTGCTTAACCAATTATTTAGATTTCTTCAAACTTTAATTGACAATCTCTTTGACGTTCTAATTTGGTCAGCTATCAACATCTGTAGAAACTCCCAATATACAACAAAAAGAGTCATTTTCTTTCGAAAAAAATAATAATATATAATGACATAATATTTTTAAATTTAGTATCATAATTTTATTATTATAAATCAATATAAGTTTAAAATTATTATTTTGGATAAATATTAAATATAAATGCATTTTTAATATCAGTAAATTTGTAAATAAAACTAGGATAAATATTGAATATAAATGCATTGTTAATATTGATAAATTTGTAAATAAAACTTTTTTGTAGGCCAAAAAGAGAAATAAAGAAGATGATCAGATATAGGCATTTATTAGGTTATTTTACTAAAGAGTAGACCAGATTTGTAGGCCTCGCTAGTTGGGTAGGGTTGGTGACTAGCAAAATGTACGTCTTTTCTTCCAAAAACATCAAATTTCATTTAAAGATAATATATTATATAGTAATAATTATATAATAATAATACGAGCTAGCCCGTATTCGCGTCCCCATCAACTTTTATTTAATTTCATCAAAGAACAACAGTTGTCTAAACTTAATATATTTCCTTAAATTTAGCACCAAAATAAATAAATAAACAAATAATTCCTCAACCTTCAAGAACTTGTAGACGTCCTGTTTAACTCTTCATATATGAGCAGATTTGTTTTATGTCTTTTCAAACCCTAAAAATCCCGTGAAGATATGGTCTATAATCTATATCATGTCCTGCATCAATAGTAAGTAACACAGTTTCATAAATTCATTTGCTAAGTTTACTTGCGGACTCAAAAAAAATATTCAGATTTTGAGGCAAGTATTTATAAAAAATAACACGGATTTTAAATAAAAAGGTAAAGAAATTAATTTTTTACCGGCCTGTAAAAAAAAATCTAAATAAATTGTGAGATAAAATTTTAATAATAGTAATATAATTAATAAACAAACTGTTGACTTTTAATAAAAAAAAAATTGAAAGTAAAATAAAATATGTAAAGAATTTATTTGAGACATATTAAAACTGAAGTACAAATATATTTTTTTAGTTTGCCGTTTTAGAAAAAATAATGAGCATTTTTATTGTAAGTATAAAATAACATAATATTATTAAATTTATCATCATAATTACGTTGTCATATTATCACTATTTAACTAAATATTCAATAAATTTAAGTATAATTATGAAACAAAATTATATCTTTAAAATTTATAAATTTAAAAAATTAGATTTTTTTGGGAAACAAAAGTAGAAATATTTATGATCATGTTGCCTAAATTTGAATTAATTCGCATAAATTTTAAATTTTAAATTTTTTTAAACATACAAATAGGAAGGAGGGATCTAAAGTATACCTTTTTCAAAGTGACGTCGTTTTAAAGATTTTTTTTTTTATAAAAATAATATTGAAAGAATATGTGACATTCTGCGGCCCCACTTATTTTTCTTTTATTTACAAAAATACCATCAAAGAATCTTCAAAACGACGTCGTTTTGATAAATGTATGCTACTTAAAGAGATATGTTATTTAAGAGCTATACTTTTGAATCGTCCTCTACAAATAAACATATTATATACAATGAAATATTTACAAAGACTCTGAGGCGCGACCCCCACTTTCCCTGTGTGGGGCTGCCCATGCTTATATATAAACGTTTTTTATCAGCTAACTTGTTGAATTGAACGAACCTGATCCTGATCGTGATCATGATCAAACTTATTAAATTGAATGATCGTGATCGTGATCCTGAAGAGTCTTTACTCTTTCCGTTTTAGCAACAAAAAAAAAAAAAACTCATTTTATAAAATTATAAACTTCAAAGATATATTTTCTTCATTATATAATTAAAACTTATGCATATATATATATATATATATATATATATAAAGGTTCAATAGCATACCCCCTTAAGTGACATACATTTATCAAAACGACGTCGTTATGAATATTCTTTTAAAAAAGTGGATGACATTTTCATAAATAAAAGGAAAGTAAGTAGGGCCGCAGAATGTCACATATTTTTTTAATATTATTTAAATAAAAATAAAAGAATCTTTAAAACGACGTTTTGAAATCTTCAGGAGTCATACAACCTCTTTATATTACAAAATTAAGAATGTTTTTTTTACTTCATTTAAAAATTGAGTTTTATTTTTACACTATAATTAAAAAATTTAGTACATTATTCATTTTTTATTTTAATTGATTGCGTATTATCAAGCCATCATTACTACGTTTCTAAGTTATGTTAGCAATATATATTTTTTAACATATAAAATTTTATTATAAATCATTATTCTACAAATGTATCTTTAATTTTAGAACATATTGTTTCTATCAAAAAATATGTTAGTTACTAATAAATGTAAATATTTTATTCATGCTTTTTGGAAAATTAAATAAGAAATTCTTTTATTTTTTATATTAAATGCATTTATTAGAAGGATCAAGTAAGACATATACATACAAGTCTTTAGGCTTGGTGTGGTCTGGGTCTTATTGTTGATCAAGTCAGATCAGACCCATGCCCTTTCCTAAACAGGTTAGGGCAAACTAAAATTGAGATTGAAATCAATACTTGTTTAAGATTTGTTGATCAGGATAGATCAGGATAACGTTGATCTTGGCTTAAACTGGACGTTTGGGTGCGAAGTGGGGCTCTGGGTTGAGGCGTGGCTTGGGGCACTAGGGCTTTAGGCGCTAGCGGCTGACAGGTCAAGCTAATTCAGGTCAGACTTAGAATTTTTTCATGCTAAGTTAGGTTGGACCAATGGATAAAAGTTGGTGCTTTTTTTGGGCCTTCAAACTTGGTTATTTTTAGGTCAAGCACAGGTCGAATTAGGCAAACTTTGAGAATTAATTTTTTTATGCATGTCTAGTTAAAGTCGTACTTAATATTAACTAAAAATTTATGGATAATGTTAAAATTTTAAAAAATTTAATTTCAAATAATGTGATATTAAATAAGATAAAATATACTTTATACTATTATTAAATACAAATTATTTACTTAATTAATGTATTAGTCTCATATTATTTGAGACCATATTTGAGATTAAAAAGCTAAGAACTCTAGTAATACTCAAAATTTATTGCAAGTGCAACTTTGATTTTTGCAAAATTTTTCGAATAAAATGGGAGGGAGAAAGGATACAATTAAATGCAATTTCAATGACATTCTTAATTAAATTAACATCCACACGTGTTTCTAAGGCTACGCATTAAGGGTGCACATAAAATCGAAAAAAATTAAAAAATCAACCGAACCGAACCGAACCATTACTATTTCAAACCAAAAAATATAAAATCGAAAAAATCGAACACTATAAAACTGAAAAACCGACACTAGTTCGGTTGGTTTGACTTCTCAAAAAATCAAAACCGACCGAACCTATCGAACAATTTAAAATTATAATATAATTTATATACTTTTCTAATAAATATTTATTTTATATAATTATATATTTATTATATGCCTTTATTGTGATAAATTTGCAAAACTTTTATCCTAGTCAGTGAGTTAAGTGTTTTTTGTTTTTCGAATTTAGAGAAGTTCTATCCTAATTAGTATTTATTGAGTTAGTAATTTATTAATTATTATGAAAAATTGGCAATATAATGAATATCAAATTATCAATTACGGAACCGAATAATAGAATAAATTGACCGATTTAACCGAACCGAATAAACTGATAACTGATTACGATGTAAAAATTTAGGCAGTTTTATTTTTTAATTTTTTATAACCGAATTAAATAGTTTGATTTTTTTTTTCTTCCATAAAATCGATCAAACCGACAGTGTGCACCCCTACTACGCATATCCCTTCGCATCGGGTTCGGCTCCCTCTCAAAAGTACGAGAAGTTGTTGAGTGATTTTAATACAATTATATTTTATGTCATTAATATATTTATTATTTTAATATGTATAATAGATTCTTTTCACTATTATTGTTCCAATAATAGTATATAAGTCGTTTTGGGATATTACGTTACCATATTTTAGGATCATAAAATAATTTCTCTAGTCTCTGTACATCTGAGCATTTCATCTCCTATTGAGACACGTCATCACTGCTGGATCCAACGGTCCGTAGCATATTCACCATCCCTTCTATGTAGTTAATGTTATGAGATAGATGTAACATAGTGGTTGGTACAGGGCAGTCCACCATCATTACATGAGATTTGAACCGGAAATATTTATTAATAATCATACACTTTTGAGAGTGCCTGGAATTTTTTGATTTTTAATGCATTTTACATTCTATATAATTTATTTGGGTATATCTGTTTTTGGAGAAGATTGTTTTTGTTCAATCTTTATTAAGTGACATAATTTTTTGTAAAAATAAAATACATTAAAATATAAATAATAAAAAAATGCATGACCTTCACTCTGAGATAAAAACAAAACCTTACCAATAAAAATTGAACATGAAACTAAATAGTCGGAGGTTTCGATATTAAACATCATTCGAACACCTTTGGCGTGTATTGATTTTCCATTATAAGAAAGATTAATTAATTAATTAATTACAAACAGAAGGATCTAGCAAATTAATCAGAGAAAACTAGCAAGTCTAGACTACAGAGGGGATGCGAGTGCCTTCACATCTTCTTACATGAAGGGAACAACAAAATCGGGAAAATATATACGTTGGGCATATTTTTCTTTGGCGCCCACTATTTGTCCCTTTCTTCTCAAATATCAAATGGCGTAGGCTTTACTGGTCGTGATTAATATAATTGCGCATCCATTCATACACTAGCTCCAAAAACTAAAACACTAAATACATTCTATTGTCATGAAATAATAATTAAGGTATATAATATTTCAATAAATAGTTTAACAACAAATTAAAATATTTGATCATAGCATGTTTTTATACCGGCCAGATGCGAAATTTGAAAAATGGGCACTAGCTAGATATATACTGACATGGCACAACATTACCATAATAAAATATAGAGAATTTACTACTAATGTCAAGTTTCATAATTTAAAAATTATATATAAATATTATTAATTTTAAAAATAATTAATTTAACTATTAAAATTAAATTAAGACATTTATTATGGGACAGATAAAATATAATCCCTTTGTTTCATTCACTGAAAGAGGTAAAGTCGTGAAGTGACACCGTTGTTGTTAGAATTATGGATCAATGTGATTTGATGGAAGGAAAGAATGGAAGCGATCGGCCTTTTATATAATTCAGTCCTAAAGTATAAAGTTTTAAGGGGCAAATACCAAGTATTAGCTAGACAAGCTAAGGGATCATATATATATATATATATATATATATATATATATATATATTTGAGGGAAAGGGAAAAAACTGTTTTTGATGTAGTTGTGTCTCTCTCTTTTTCCTTCCTTTTATTATACTTTCTTATTTTTATTTTTAATCTCTCACTCTCTCTCTCTTTTAAATCTTATTTTAATTTTTTTTTAAAATTTAAATCGACATATTGGACACGTTCATAATAGAGTTTACATTATCTTTCTTCATAACAAGTATTTATATATATTCTTACTACTACTACTATTTCAGTATATAACTCCCGCAGTAAATACTTTGTCCCAATATAACTAGAATATCCGCTCATATATATGTTGACACTAGTCACTAGCTTAGCCAGTGTTTCAATTAAGATTCATAGTGGTGGTGTACATGTACTTTAAAATCATACGGACCCACTAATGAAGAATTTTAAGAAATTATAGCGATGCTGCTATCCAATCAAATTAACGTTACCCTAATTCCACGGAGATCGTCAATATTGTCTCCTATAGGCTGTTAGTTGGTTAACGATCAATTCCTGGGACTAGTGCACAAAAGTTTTTAATGAATTCTCATTCCACTTTGATCTCGTGTTTAAAGTGAGAGTATTAATTAATTCCAAGCTGCCAACTCCTTTATGCGTTAACAATTTGCTGCTTTTTTCCTTTTCCTTTTCTTTTTTTCCTTTTTAATTGAAAACGTTAACAGACAAATATGGCTATCCCGTTATATCTTCTGTCGGAATTTTATGTTGGTGTATCATTTGGTTTTTTCTGGAAAGTTGTTGGAGATGTGTCTGCAACATAAATAAGGCTACCATTCCTTCCGTTACAATGTTTATTAATTTGATTTCCGCAAAACACAAATATTATTTTTAGTAACGGATTAGCGATACATTTATTTGTGACAAACATTATTATATCGATAATATGAAATTATTGTTACTTTATTCTTGAGAACAATTATTGTCACTAATGTATTTGAAAAAATTGAGTAAGAAGTGTAACGGAAGAGAGTTTGTACATATCTTACATAAGTGTAATAGAGAAGAGCCCGTGCACATATGACATATAATACGTGTCATTTTGTAACCGGTAAACTAGTGAACTGGGCATCATATGCACTGAAGAGAATCTTTGGGCAAGCTAATTAATTATAAAAGTAAAAGGCCATGAAATAAATGATAGAATAAGGTCACTCATGGTGGTATATATATTTATTTTCAAGTGGGAACTCAATAATACAGATAAATATTACATTCTAGCTAGGGTTAGCTTAAGATGCCAACCCACTCAAAGCTACATACCTCTTTCTCTCCACATCTCACTCTCGTAATACCTAGTTAGCATTTGTATCTTTTCAAGAATCCTTGCTGCTCAATTTAATCTAAAACAATTCTGTTTGAGAGAATTAAATTAAGATCAAAGAGATCTAGCCAGGTAATCTATATAACTAATAAATTAAGGATCATGAAGAAGCGGCAAGTAGTAGTAAGAAGAGGTGGATCCGGCAGAAGTTGCAGTACTTCTGTGGTCAGAAGCGTCCGGTATGGAGAATGCCAGAAGAACCATGCGGCAAATATCGGAGGATATGCGGTGGACGGATGCAGGGAATTCATGGCAAATGGAGAGGAAGGGACAAACGAAGCCCTTACATGCGCTGCTTGCGGATGCCATAGGAATTTTCATAGGAGAGAAGTTGATGAGGTAGTTTCTGAGTCTTTTTCAAATAATTCTTCCACTGGTGTCTAGCCTTTATAAATTAAAATGGAGGCAACCACCACAAATTAAGGGATTTACTATTTAATTAATTACTAAAAAGACAAAAGAAAAGGGATTTGTGTACAGAAGAACTGCTATTAGTTTTTGGTTTGTGTGTGCTCTTGGATCGGAGATCATTAGTACCTTTTTTCACAATTATTGTACAAATAGTGGTTTGATCAGGCTTATATGTCAATGTTTTCAAGTGTATGTATGATGCTTAGAAGCATCAGTGGCATATATATATATATATATAAGCTACATAGGAAATTCTGCACTTATAGTAATCAATCAATTAAGTAGTACTATATCTAGCTATACAAATCTAGCTAGCTTAATTTGTTTTATTTCAATTAGATTTTTAAAGTCAATTTGAGTGTACAGAAGAACTAGTTAATTATAAGTTTTCCGTTTGTGTTTGCTCTTGGATATCATTGCTTTTTGCAATTATTGGACAAATAGTGCTTTGATCAATTTTATGTATATGCTATAATAGTGTTTTGAATTGTTTATTATGATTCTACGAATCATATTGATATATATAGAACCTCATAGGAGTTAAAATGTTCACAGCTTCAAGTAATCAATCAAGTTTTCTATATCTAGCTAGCTTTAATTTGTTTTATGTTTATTAATTGTGTCATCGTTTAAAGTCAGTAAGTCACTAGATGATCAGGCTACTTATTATTTTTGAAACTTCAAGATTAAGATTACAAAATGGGACAAAGTCAGGTTCATAATTGGATATAATATGTTCAAGCTAAACCATTAATAATAATGATATAAAAAAAGGGTAATTGGATCATCTGAGAAGTCTCAGTGAGATCGACTCTTGAGACATAGAGAAGGTCATTCAACTTTACAGCTTAATGTTTATGGCAATACAGATATATTATGTCCCCTTTGTGAAGCTTGTTTTGCTCTGCTACCAAGAATAGTTTAATCCAATTCAGCTAGTTTGCCAGTCTCAATATCTCATGAATATAGTAAGGCTAGCTATATATATATGTGTGTGTGATTTCTTGGCTTTCTTATCAGGAGCACTGGACAGATAATGCATGCATTGATCCAACTTTCTATGAATTTTCTATTGCCCCATTTTCTTGGCCACCAACCAGTTCCATAACTATACTTTGGTCTTTGTTATATAGTCCTATTTTTTATTTTTAAAATCAATCATTAAAGGTTCATATATCTATGCAATAATTTTTGCAATATAAAAGAATATGATCCTGATCTCTATAGGATGAGTATATATGAGTGGAAGTATAGGAAAAGAAGAAGCCAAGAGGACAACAAAACATAGTGTTTCATAAGTGATCTTGGACACTGTGTAGCAATGAGGATCAATGGAGCTCTTGCTAACAAGAAGAACTTTAAGAGAGAGAAAAGGAATTAGGAAAAATTTATTTCATTCTACTAACTACAACTGTTATTTCCTCCGTTTACACAAAAAGAGTCACATTTGTAAATTTTGAAGGATATATTCTTGTCTTATGTTTACACATAAATTTATTGAGTGTTTACTTTAATATTTATAATTGTGATGGTAGATTTAAGAATATTATGTCATTTTATACTATAATCATTATATTAGAGACTGTGCTTTTAGCTTCTTCTTTTCTTATTTTTTTGGCAATTGAGACTCTTTAATTTGCAGAAGGGAAGAACATCATGTACAAGTAAATGTAAGATGTATCTCTATATAATTAGTCCTAACAAATTAATCAATATTACAAGGACAACTGTCATTACAAACTCTATGTACACAGTGATAATGTCATGTGTTCTTTCAGTTGATAGTACTCTTGTCTTTGAATATGCTGTCTGCATGCATTTATGAAGACTAAATTGGACTTGAGTTGCTATATATGGCTTGCACTATAAAAAAAAAAAAAAATTTGACAGAATTTATTTTGTCGAAAATAAATTATATCCGACGAAAAATATAAAATCGACAAAATCCGTTGTAAAAAGTGTTATATTGACAAGAAAAATATCTTATTCTGTCGGAATAGGTTTATTTCCGACGAACTTATCCCGACGCAATTATTTATGACCGAATTTTCAACGGACGATTCCATCAAAAATACGATTATTTCCGATAGAATAAGCTTATTTTGGATAGAATTACCTATGGAAAATAAAAAAAATTCTTGTAATGTTGCTAGTTTAATTGTTCATAGCTGGGGTTATATATAGGCCAGCTTCAGTCACTGCATTTGCACTAGCAGCAGTACCATTCTTGGCACTATCTTTAACAGTACTACTTGATTATATCTTGTTCCATATTTCAGTGCTATATATATGGATTGCCCGGACTATTCTTAGAAGTTTATAATAAGATTTTATTTTAATTTTCATATGAATACCAAATAATTAGGTCTATATATATAGGTCATTGTCTGGATATTTATTTATAATCTCCAACTTTAATTTCACGTAGTTTGGCCGTTAATAGGTAGTGAATGATTAAAAAAATAAAAAATAAAAGAAAAAGAGAGAGAGAATAGAACACGGTCGTCGCCGAGGTTTGGAGCTCATTAGAATACAATACTGTGGTTTGTAGTAGTATTATTAAAAAAAGACAAGTATGGTGCACTGTGAAGGAATAACACACTGCTGTTGCCAACTCATAGAAGATCGAATCCCATATAATTAGCCCACTCCCTTCTCCACACCACTGGGCTTCTCCAATAATCATAATTCTTAATGTAACCGAGTCACTTACTGGGCCGCATGCGCTTGTTTTTATATTATATCCCTAATAAAGTGTTAATCTGCAGGTACTCAATCATAAACAATAATACTACATAAATATAAATAGAAAGCATATACAGCCATACAGGCATGGTTAAATTATAATTCAGTTTAAATTTGGATCGATCTACTACTACAGTTATTGGGGACTTGTTACGATGCCTAAAGCATCCGCAGGCGTATAGTATTATTGTTTGTTTCCTTGATCCAGTAGTTTGTGCGTGTGTGTGTGTGTATATATATATATATATATATATATATATATATATATAGAGAGAGAGAGAGAGAGAATATGGATTTAAAACATACCTCTTAAATAATATACATTTATCAAAACGATGACATTTTAAAGATTCTTTTTTTTAAAAATAATATTAATAAAGATGTGACATGATACGATATTCCGCAACCCCACTTGTTTTTTTTTTATTTATAAAATACCATTAAAAAATCTTCAAAACGACGTCATTTTAATAAAATATATTACTTAAAAAGATATATTATTTAAGAATGATGCTTTTGACTCATTATCTAATATATATATATAAGCAGGTTGGTTCTCCATGCATGGTTGCAGCAACAGTGCCCGAGTACTAAAACACAAACGTACATGCATGTAATATACTTTTATTGTTCTTTATCGACTTTATTATAATTAATTATTCTAAAATTTCTGTATATTAAATATTATTATTACTCCCTTTGTTCACAAAAAGTCACATTAACAATTTATTTTGTTAAAAAAAGGTCTCATAAAATAACCTCAATTTTACCATTAGGATTTTATTATCGTGATACTGTCAAATAAAAATTTTAATAAATTTAAAATAAATATGTATCACAAATATACTACATTAATTCATCCCTTAATTTGACTTTTTGAGTCAAATTGACTATTTTGTAATTAAAATTTATACTTTCACCGTCCAATAAAGATGGACTTAGTTTAAATTTTGAAGTTAAATTGACCAATTGAAATCAAAATTTATAGCCTATTTTCTTTGAAATATAGGTAAAGTGATTATAGTTATAAGAAACTATGTTTAATTTACTACATCTAATTTTTGAAAGTTCAAAAATATACATAAATTTGTTTAATTATCAATTTTAAAATTGGTCAATTTAATCAAAAAAATTAAACTAAGTCGGTTTTTACGGGACAGATGGAATAATATTTTTTCTGAACAAAAAGGTGAAAAAACTATAATTATTAGAAAATATATCAAAATTCAATTTTATGAGTTTAAAAATATAAATAAATATATTTTAATTTTAAATTTATATTTAATTATTCTGACCGAAAAAGTCAAATTAAATAAGTTTTTCAAAAATGTAGTATTAAAGTTCCAAAATTTTGCGAATAGAACTTTTTAATGGAATAGAAGGAGCAGTAGTTTCTATATGGTTGTTGCCTTATTGTTACAGCGATCACTTAATTAATCATCACGAAGAATTAATTAATGTCCATTGGTCCAAAATGTATAAGAAGACGTAGCTAGTCAAAGTGCCAAACCGCGCATGTTCGACTTCTGCAAAAGTGTTGCGCTTAGCGCTTATCTGTTCCTCTTGTCTTCCACGGAAACAAATCCATTGTCCTTGCGCCACTGTGTAATACTATTTGGTCACTGGAATTCATGTACTACTTCCCAATTGGTCAAAAAGTGTACTCAGTAGTCAGTTCTCTATTTGTTACTGTTAGAGAATAACATCGCGGTAAAAACAATAACAACGAAATTTGTTTTAAAAAATAATTACACAACACACAAAAATTACATAATTTATCTAAACGTTGAACTAATTTACGGTTGACGGCAGATTTGTATCACTATTTTTTAGAATTTTTGGTATATTTTATAATTGTAGGATCTCTTATTTATATAACACAATATAAAAAAACTCTAATTCAACTTAAAAGTATAAAACTACACAATTTATGGATAGTATTACGATCACTTTTGAATTAAAGTTCGAATCAGGTATTATCAATATCGGTTACAACTACCTACTGCTCTTATAAATAATGAAATCTGCACCCTTTTTTTTTGCCACTAACACTATTCCCATATTTGTTTAAAATGATAACACTTGGGATTGAATTATTAATTTTAAGTCACTCGTTTGTTTAAAAATTAGACTAGGGGCTATTAATTTAGGGATAACAAAATAAATTAAAATGAGAGACTGTATAATAATATGTCCAACCATATATTATAATATCTACCATTTGAGATTCAAAACTGTGGACAAAATTAATATTTGCTTTTTTTTGAATGACCGGTGTATCATATTCTATCCTTCTATACTAACACTTCTGAGCATACGATCACTTTGTTATTATTGGTAAGGATATAATGAATGAAATGTTAATTTTTTATCTTATCCTTTAAATAATCATAAAAAATACAAATATAACATGAGACTATTTTAAATTATCTCATAAATAACCTCATTTAAACAAACATGTAAATAAGATTTGTTTAATATTAGAATTAGCAGTCTTAGAATTATAATCTATAAAAATATATTCTCAAAATTATAATTTTTATAAACAAACATGACTTATATGTTTTTCTGTTGTTCATGTTTTACTTTTCTAACTACACGGGCTATAAAAGACAAACTTTATAAATGTTTATCTTTTGACATTTAGTAAATGTGAAAAAATATTATTTAAATAATATTTTTGTAATTACACATAAACACTTATTAATCTAATCAGCCAATCATGTCATCAATTTATAATATGACAAGTTTAATTAAATATAAATAAAAAAATTATAAGTTTAAACAACTGTTTGCAAAATTTGAAAAATCAATTTGAAAAAATAAAAAATGTCAGTATTTCGGTAATTTATATTTAAGTATAACTTTTTCTCTTTCACATAACCTTATATCCTTCTAGTTATTGAGCCTAGTATAATTATTTTGAAGGTTAAATATTAGAGAGAGAGAGAGTCTCACTAGCCATTTTAATAGGTTCAAAAGGCTAATTTATTACTCTCTTTATTTTATAAAAATAATTTTATTATATTTATTTAAAAACATTGATATTCAAATAGATAATCATAAATTATTACGATAATACTATATCATTATTTTTAAATTAAGTATTTTAGTAAATTGAGAAATTTGTTATTTTTTCCTTAAAATATGGAGTAATAAAGGCCGAGTGAGATGGTTTGTCTACATCCTAGTTCATTTTCAATCTATCCAGATCCACGAGTTACACGTGCGTTTAGGAATAATTTTACAAACAATTTCTGTTTTGGAAAGTGATATTTTCATATGATAATTTGTTATTTTCGCAATGGGTCCCACCCTCTTACCAAATTAATTCATTAGACGTCTCATTTGCAAAAAATTATTCTAGGGTCATGACCACTTAATATCTTAAAATTATTTATATGCTGTCATTTTAGTATGTACAGTGAAAATCTCTACTATACATGCTAAAAAAATAACAACATGTTACTAGTCTGGGATACCACGTGACGATACACCAAGACCACTAAATAGCTTCTCTTAATTTGTCCACGTATTTATCTATTTTACCCAAGCCCTCTCTCTTCCGCTTTCTCCTCTTCCTTAACTCTCACCCTCTGTCCTCCATCAGCAACATCGCTACCTCCTTCAACCAATATAAATCAATCCTCCCTGCAAATAGTAAAACCTCCTCTAGATCAATAGTAAAACCTCCTCTAGATCAATAGCCGGCAGACCAAATTCTTCCACTCTAACATGATAAAAATGTCAAAAGCAAAAAACAAATCTTGAACAAATTGAAATAAAAAATCAAACTTTGGAATCGGAACCAAACGAACCACTTTAATATACTAACTTAAGAATTTTTTTAATAGTTCTAGCGATTTGCTGTAGTAATGCGTGACACATTAGATTCAGTCCCATCTAATCTCCAAATATTGGTGCAAACAAAATTTGAATTGCTGATCCAAATTACAAGGTTTCATCGTCTATATATGCTCAGTTTTATCGAGGAGGGAAAAAAAATCTTGGAGAGAGAATGCGAATAACACTTGTTGACCCAAAATTACAAGAGGAAAATAATAATAATAAAAAAATACGGGTTATTGTTCTGAATTTATTAAAATAAAGGCAATTTAAAATTAAGATGGTGGTGGATAGAGAGAGAAAAATCAACTGCAGATTGAGGGGGTCAGAGGGGGCAAATTGGGCATAAATAAATTATTTACTTAAAATATCAAACACTCCTGCGGAAATATTATTTCCCTTTCTGTCTATGAGTTTTAATTTGCTACTAATCAACCTAAATGTGGCTGTGTCCCCATGGCCCACGGATCATTCACTGATACGTGTAAGATATAAGATATAAGAAATTAATATTTTTATATATATTTTTGATATTTTTATATAAATATAAAATATAATATATTTTTATATAAAATATTAAAAATATATATATAAATAATGTACCCAAAATAAATTATTCGCAACAACAAGGAAGGGTTTACGCGATTACAGCAGGCCAGTCACTTGACTTTGCCTACCCTTTCTCTGCTACGGGCCACCCATATTTTCTCCTATTTGACTTATTGGAATATAAAAATTATACTAGTTGTTCATGGATATTCTATTGTAAAAGGGTATTTTTATGTTTTAATCAGAGTCTAATTAGGAATTTCTTGAAACAAAAAACCCCAGTCTTTGGAGAAGACCAGAAGGCCATGGAAGCCCAAAAATAAAGCTCTGATCACCAGGTACTCTTGTAATTTTATTTTTCTGTTAGGATGATGTTCTTTGGTACCCAGATTAACAAAGTTTTGTTTTTGATGATGCTACTGTCATCTTTTGTTTTTTTCCTTTCTTTGTTGGCAATCTGTGTTTTTGCAATTCATCTAATATCTAAAAGTTTAAGGAAAGATATTTTTTTTGAGTGCTTCTATCTTTTCTTTGCTTTGCAGGTTTTTTTTATTGGCCTAACCTTTGGGTAATGTAGAAAAAATGTGAGCAATTTTTGTTTATGGACCAAATTGGGAATCTCGATATCAGTTTGATGATTGCTAGTTGTTAAAGCATTAGAAGTAGTCGATGAGTGTAAAACATTTCGAAATCCTTTCTAGGGTTTAAGGAAGAATTTGGGTTTTGCCGCTTTCTCATCTGTCCCTGGACATTTGTGGGGATCTAACTGTTCTTCATGGGTAGAAGTTGAAGCCTCTATTTCAAATATTAGGAATTCTATTCCTTTGCTTAGAAAGAGAAAAAACCTAAATTACTAGCCGTCTACAGTGTATTACCTGTTTTCTTGAATAAATTCTTCTTAATTCATAGTACTAGCTTCTTTGAAAGGCTTCAATGTCGGAAAAGAGCATGCTTCTGTCAAGGTTGCTTTCATGCCTGATAGCTGTTTCAATGTTTCTTCTGATCATTTCCTCATCGTTGGTGTTTCGATTCAGTGAAAATCCCTTTATACCGACAGTGTTTAAGATAATTGATGTTAATAGCACTTCAGTTTACTTTAGACCCAATATGAGAAATAAACATACTCAAACTCCCTCTATCTCTTCCGTCACTTCACAACTTTCTACTAACCAACCCACGAGAAGCCAAGAGATAATTTATCAAAACTCCATTTCCAACAAGATGGATGCTTTAGAGCAAGATAAAGCGAAGGTATGTTATCCAAATCAGGCTGTTCTTAGAGTATATATGTATGACTTGCCTCCTGAATTTCACTTCGGGCTAATGGGTTGGAGAGGAAATCCAAATCAAGTTTGGCCGGATGTTAGTAACGGAAGTCAAATACCTTCGTATCCCGGTGGATTAAATTCACAGCACAGTATGGAGTACTGGCTCACCCTTGATCTTCTATCATCAAACACTCTGGCTGTACCGAGACAATGCAGTGCAATCAGAGTTCAGAACCCAAATCAAGCAGATATCATATATGTGCCATTTTTCTCCTCTCTTAGTTACAACAGGTACTCTAAGCTTCAAGGAAAAGAGAAAGTTAGTGTGAACAGAATGTTGCAAGATAAATTGGTGGAGTTTCTAAAGGGCCGGGATGAGTGGAAACGGTTGGGCGGAAAAGATCATTTGATTGTAGCCCACCATCCAAATAGCATGTTGACTGCAAGAAGGAAGCTTGGTTCTGCCATATTAGTACTTGCAGATTTTGGAAGATACCCGGTCGAAACAGCAAACCTTGAAAAAGATGTGATTGCTCCGTACAAACATATCATAAAGACCATACCTGCTAACAACTCTGCCTCATTTGAAGACCGCCCTATTTTGGTGTACTTCCAAGGTGCAATATATCGGAAAGATGTAAGCTTTCTCTCCTTTTATAATTTCCACTATACTTATTGGAGTGTTTGCTCTGTGATGTGATTTTGGTGTTGTGTATTGACCATGGAGTCGTGTATCTTCATGAGATCGACCTTTTAGTATTAAGCTGTTGTCATCATCTTCCTTGTTTAATTTTGACATAAATACCATTAAAATGTTTTCTGCATTCTCCTTTTCAAATGTACTTTTAAGCAAGTGAAGCTCTTGATACTCTATCCATCGACTGTGTAATAAATGTCCTGCCTTGTATTAATTCAGGTCTTTGTATCTCTTCATGCAAAATCAGTCAATTAGCATTCACTTAATATATTACTTTCAACACTAGTTGATCTCATCTGCCTATTAATATTGGCAAAAGTACAACTAAGTAAAGTATTGGTAAAAGAGCCTTTGTGAATATTGTGTACGCCTTTTATACTTTAGTTTCAAGTGAGCCGTTGGATCTTAACATAATACTCTCTTCGTCCTCCAAAGAATGTCTAAAAAGAAAAGTAGAGTAGAGTAAAGTGAGTAGAAAAAGTTTCAAGTTTATCCTTAGTGGCGCCACAAAATTACATAAAAGACGAGTCTTTCTTTTTCTAATATACTAGTGAACCCCACACATATTTGCCCTTTACTTTATGTACTTGTGGCCATCCTTTCCAAGTTTTTTGGCTCAATCGTTGCTTTATAAGAATATCACATTATTTGAAGTTTCCAAATCTTAGGCCATTCAAATGCCAAAAGGACATTGATTTCTTCAAATTTGTTGTCAAGGTTTTGCAGGTCAGAAATTTGTTCTTCGATCAAAGCTGTCATATGACTCGTATCCATAACTGAAATCATCATCTAAATATAAATTTTATACGAATTAGAAATGCAATATTTTAACAAACTTAATGGTGCCCACACATGCTTAGGGTTGTGTGAAGGTACCTGCTTCCTCGAGAAGCTTAAAAAAGTTCATTAGGCGGACAATACGCTTAAATCATTCATTTAGTTGGCATTTCATTTCAAAGATGAAGGTAAACAAGTAGGTTCTTATTTTTATTCGCCAACATGTCTATGTCATTGGTATTTTGTGGCCAATATTCTCAGACCCGGACCGGTCATCGAACCGGAAAAGTTACCGGATGGATGGGTCACTGGTCCAACCAATGGTCGGACCGTTATTGAATCGGTGACGTCATTAATATGTAATAAATAATTAAATATATTAATTATTATTATATATTATATATGATATTTACTAAATATGTAAAATTAATCAATTTATCTACACACAAAAAAAATTAAACCTATTTGTATAATGTGTCATATATTTATATCATGGATGTGACTTTGGGCCTTTTCTTTGTCCAATTAGTGTCGCCACTTTAAATAAAAACATAGTTTAAACGAATTAGTAAAGTTTACAATTAGTCTCTAAAATATTTTTTTTACTGGAGGTTATCTCTAGTAAATTTATCTTCTAAAATAACAGATACTTGACTTATATTTAAACAAATACCTAGAGTCCTAATAGAAAAAATAAAAGAAAAGGTCAAACACATCCTCTGGCGAAAAGGACAAGAAATATTATTACTTTTATTAGTGTACAATATTGAATTAGATTAGTTGTTTAAAAATACATACGCAAAGCCGCAAAAGTCAAACACATCCTCTTGCGAAAAGGATAAGAGAAAAGCAGAAATAAAACTACTGTTGCTGGCAGTTCGCTCCGGCGATTTCATCGCGGTCTCTGGCGGCCAAACCCTCACCGTCTCACCTTATTTCATCTTCTCCCAAAGCTATTTCCTTCAAACACACCCCAATCTCCCACCTTCTCTCTCCTTATCCGTTTTCTCTCCTCTTAGAACTCAATCTTTACCTTATAAATAGTAAACCAAATTACACAAAATTCTTGCTTCGGCCCCCATTTTTGCCGCTTACACATCCTCCAACAACGAGTCCGAAAAGGCAAAACTCGCTCGGGTAATTTTGCACACTTGTTGTACGCTTCAATATTTGCTTGTGAAATGAAGTGAATCAATCTTATACGCAACTAGGTTTAGGGAACCGGTAAAATCGGTGAACCGGCGACTGGGTCACCGATCCGACCGGTCCGACCGCTGGGTCGCCAGTTTTGACCAAAACCGATTTTTGGATTTGGACCGGTCCGGAAAGTGGACCGGTTCCGGTCGAATCGCGGTCCGACTGCCAATCCGGTCCGGTTTTCAAAACCTTGCTCCTTTTATCCTTGTCTTTTTGCATTCAGCTTCAAATGGTAGTGATGGCTAACAAATTTAATCGTTATAACATAGACTTTGGTTCTTGTTAATGTTTGAAAATTATGTTGGGATGCCTTCTTTTTTTCTAAGACCTTGCTTGTAATTTTGTTCTAGGGACTTCACATATTCCTAGAGGTTATCTTTCTCTCTATCTGTGTCTAATATATATATATATATATATTTCATACTTGCTAGGAAAATGGTAAAATTTGTGCAATGATTTTTCAATTCATTTTCGTTTTTGTCTTTCTAGTTGCACTGAATTGTTGGCATCTTTCATTAACAATCTCTTTCACATCTTTAGATTTTCTACCCAGCTTCACCTCCCCAAAACTCAGAAATTGAACACTGGAAGAGAATTCTCCCCAAGTAAAATTTCCTCATAATGGATTTAATTAATGTGAATTGTTCTAAGCATAGTGTTTGAATTTATCTTCAGGGTGGAGCAATTCGCCAAGAATTATATTACCTCCTCAAAGACGAGAAAGACGTACACTTCACATTTGGAAGTGTTGGAGCAAATGGGATCAATCAAGCAGGCCGAGGGATGGCCTCATCCAAATTCTGCCTAAATATTGCCGGAGACACCCCTTCCTCAAATCGCCTCTTTGATGCAATAGCTACTCATTGTGTTCCTGTGATAATAAGTGATGACATTGAGCTACCTTTTGAAGACGTTCTAGACTACTCAGAGTTCTGTATATTTGTTCGTGCATCCGACGCTGTTAGAAAAGGGTACCTTCTGAATCTTCTCAGGGGGATCGAGCAAGACAAATGGACCAAAATGTGGGTGAGATTAAAAGAGATTGAAAAGCACTTTGAGTATCAGTTTCCATCAAGGCCTGATGATGCAGTAAATATGATCTGGGGTGTAGTTTCACGAAAGCTATCTTCTATTCAGAGTGAAGTTAACCGAAAGAATAGATACCGCAGATCCCAGCTCTTATTAAAGACCCCTTGATATAATGAATATCAACTTGGAACATAGATATGGTTAACAATGGAAATAGTTAGAACAAAGAGAACACGACCTGATTTCGTAGAAGATCTGTATGCCTCTGTTTCTACTATCAATTCTTAACCTCTTGTAAATTACATTTGATTTGTAGGATGCTCTACAATTTTTTATTTTTTGTTCTTATGGAGAAAAATGTTGATCTCAATATATGGGTACTTCAGCCTATTGTTTATTACCAGCCTGTTTGCCATTACTGACCATACATGGGGAATGTAAAGCGTGCCAAAATTATAATTTTAGATGCTAGCTCTGTGCTTATAAGTTTTTTATATGCACTTGTCAAGTGCTCTAGCATAATATGTATATGATATATAGAAGAAGAGAGAAATTATGATGTTTCAGTTTGACATGCAGAAAGCAGAGTATCATTCTTCGGGGGAAAGCAATTTTTTTTTTAATAAAGCACTAGATTGTGTGTATGCAAGACAGCTTTCTCGTTAGAACCTATACAACATAGGGATGTTACTAGCTAGCTCACAGATGACCTTCAGCTCTGTTTTGAATAAAAAACTTCAAGTCAAACAAATAAAACTATAGTGGCCAACCAACCTATATTGAAAGAACTTCAAAGGAAGCAGAAGTTGCCCACCACCCTCTAGTTTCTCCTTCCATTTAAGAGTTATAGCCATAAGCCACTCCCATTTTGCCCATAGACATTTTCCATTTTGGATTCTTTCAAACTTTCGAGTATCAGCACCTGTTATGAATGGGGTTTGATCCTCTTCGAACCCCTCTTTTGTTTGATTGATTCGGATCAAACATTGTTGAAGGTGAAGGGGCTATATTAAACTTTGCGCCTAGTTCTTCAACAGCAACTCCCTTTAGAATACGCGATTTTCTTAGAAATCTGAGAGCAAGATCTATGCTTCCAAGGCCAGAAACCTGCTTTGGTTGAATGGATAGAAATCCAATACAAACAAGAAGGATAACCACCCTACAAGCAGGGACAGCCATGTTTAATTGATGTTTCTACCCTAAAAGAACTGGAGGACTGGATAGTTAATTATTCTCTTGTTTAAGGCAGTAAGGAGAGAATAAGTGTTTTCTTTGTCTGGGGTGGCTCTCTGTCTTATGCCCCATTCCTGTACATATAAGCCAGTGATTCATGTTTTATGGGATTTGCAAGATTAAAGGCATAAAGCACAAGAGGGTCCCAAAACACCTAGATAAGTTGCAGATTCACCTCAATCATAAGCCTGCCATAGAAGCAATACAAGGCTGTTTTAGAAGACTCTGACAGGTTTGAATGAAAAGGTTAATTGGAACACCAACTCTTGGGAAGCCAAGAATCTTTATATTGGTTCCCTACATCTCTATCATTTGCATTTCTCTTTTTAACCAAACAATGATCCATCTATTGTCTTCAACTCTAAGCCAATTCACCATGTCACCCAAGCTATGCTCACGTGTATTCGTACCTCATCCCAATGTTCTAAATCGATAAAGTACTCGTATGATGGCTAAGCTAAACAAATTGGATTAAAAGTGTCCTACCATGAGCATATTTTCCTTGTTAATCCTTATTATGAACAAATCTTCTTTTTTAGGAGCTCTTAACCACTTAAATTATGTCATTATTTTAGAATGTTTTCTAGCTTCTTAACAAAGAAACTGCATAGGGCAAGTAAAGAAGACTTATTGAGTCAATTTCAAGCTAAGAAAAAGAAAAACAAAAAATAACACATGCACCCAAAATGAGGATCCATGGTAATTTATATGTGTAGTGTAAAGTTTAAATTTCATGACCATATGGAGTGGCTTGGCTGCTAGAATAAAGGCATAAGCCAGTGAGCCAAAGCTGAGATTGCTACAGTTGCAAGAAAGGCAGAAAGTATATAGAGATGTTGGGGCATGGTGAGGGAATATTAAGCCTCTCAAAGATAAACCAAGCACTTGCTTTATGTCACTACCTTCCTTACTTTAGAATTCCAAGCTCTTCTATTCATGCAGCAAAAATCTGAGTCTTGGTTCCTTGTGCTTAATGGGGTTTTCCTTTATGCTTTTCTTTGCTCTCAATTTTGGATTGTGCAGCCCCTAGCTCTCAATTTAAATTTCCAATTTGAACCCCCACTGTTTTCCCTGCATTGACCATGTTTTTTCTTTTCTTTCCTACTTCTATTCAGTTTTTCATTTCAATTTGTTCGATTCAAAAATCTACAGGATTTAGCAAATGGATCAAATTTCTAATGAGATATAGACTGAAACTTGATAAAAACTTATTATTATTATTATTATTAAAAAAATAAAACAAGGAGCAAGACTGGTCTTGGTCCAGGCCAAACGGCCAACAAAACAAACAAACATTAATTTGTGGGTTCATACTTTTAGCACCGTGTTAAAAGCAAAAGAAACAAATGAGCTGTTGCTTTCGAAAATCATCTTCACTGTCATTTTTGAACTTTAAAACTAAAAGATTCCTCAGATTTTACATAATATAATTAGCAAAATATAGAGGCATTTATAGTTAAACATTCACATCTTCAACATAGACCCAGCTAGTTTCTTGCTCATTTTCATCGTAGTGGCACAATCCCACTTTAATAAAAAAATAAAAAATTTGTTTTTAAAAAAAAAAAAATAAAAAAAAAATGAAGTGTATTGAATGAATGAGAACAAGATTATAAAGCGACCTCTAATTTACTAGCTGGAAAATGTTGTTATACACGAACACCACAGAATGCTGCAAAACTAATCTTATTACGGTGCAACTAAACAAAGCAACCAGCTATAATTCAAGATAAATCCATGAAAAATTGTAAATAGATTTCCTACCAATTTGATCTGATACCAGTGTCATTCAATGATATGCTTACCACCTTAACAGCAAGCGTTTCAAAATTTTACAGAAACTACTATAACAAGTCCAATAGGTTGAATGAAAGTGTGCTGCTATGCTTCTGACAGTTTAAATTTATTGGCACATACGAAAGATTAATAATCTCCAAACTGATTTGATTGGTTTAGTACAATGACAAACAACTATAAAGAAAAGGACAAGATAAACAGCAATTACAAGCAAAACTGAAGAAATGACATTGACTAGCAACAGAAGTTTAAAATATATCTGAGATATCATGACAGTGC
Organism: Hedera helix; assembly: GCA_947179155.2. Classification (NCBI taxonomy): domain Eukaryota; kingdom Viridiplantae; phylum Streptophyta; class Magnoliopsida; order Apiales; family Araliaceae; genus Hedera; species Hedera helix. The sequence goes on from OX359275.1 coordinate 43,617,179, forward strand.
TATCATGATATTTTGTCAAGCAGTGGCATTGCTACTCTGGTTTTTCAGGGTTTATGTACAAACATAATAGAGAATTCAGCTTCAAGCTTTTTCCGAAATATAATCGAACAACGTGCAACTTGACCAAAGAGTGTCTTGTAAGCGTCACCTATGCAGAGGCTTTACCAGAAAAGCATATATATTATTGAATTGGCTCCCGATGGGGGCTCAATGCAGGTGCTGGTGTCACTGGAGGTCCAGTCCCTATAGTGACTTGCAAGCCCCTATGTTGTGCAGCCTGTACCATAAATGCAACATCAGTTGCTGCCAGTGCTGCTGCTTCCTGATCCAATAAAAAAGGAAAAATATTAGAATGCATGAATGAACAAGATCAAGAATTAGCACATAAGAAAAATATATAAACAAGATCTAAGGTGACCTAAGTTGCACCACTTGAGACATAACTAGCTATAGTCGACAACTTGAGTAGCAACAAAGATTTATAAATATAATAAGCAAGTGCAATTAAGAGCCAACAACAGAGATTTATAAATATAACAAGCAAGTGCAATTAAGAGCCAAGAACAAAGATTTATACATGTAATAAGCGAATGCAATAAAGAGCAAACTACAAAAAAGCCAATAATGAACATACCAGGTGTAAGACTAGTTGAAGATGTATGAAAAAAAAGTTGAAACAAAGATTTATCATAACTACCTATAGAGTAATGATTTTAACAATCTCTCAAATTAATTATGCAACATAAAACTTTGTTGCAAGTTATTGACAACTAGTATGACACAACTTAGGATAATCTAGATCTTTTTTTATTTATTATGTTTCGTGTGTGCTACACCCTCGTCTTAGTTGATATAATTCTCTATTTGAGGCATGTCTAATTAAACTATAGATTTACACGTATGCCTTAATTTGTGGAGAAAATTGCTTAACTGCTACAAACTTTCATCCGCTGTCCACTCTTTCATTAGAGAATGAAAGATAATTTGCTCAAGAGAAGAAAATGGAATGATGCCCAAAAAAAAAATATGCGAATATTAGCTACACCAAAAAGCCTCTTGCCTGTCTCTGCCTTCGATGCCGCAATATACTGATAGCCCAGGCCATGATGTAGCAAGGGAGAAGAAAACCAGCAGCCCGAAGCAAGAAAAGCTGTAAAAAAACAACCACGTAACTTGTAGTGCAACACAGCAATTATAGATTGATGGTTAGTGGTGTGAATATTGTAGAAGCCTACTGCAAGATCCTACTTACAGCAAAAAAAGTGGAAGCATCATCACCATTGCTATTGTTATCACCATCTCCAATGGACAGTGCATGCCTCAATAGCAGAAGAGCAATTAACTGGTAAGATTCATTTATTCATTTCAGGAAATATGAGAGAGAATACTGAATGCATTAAAACTTAATATGTATCACATATCACTTCCAGCAAATCAAGGCTTGTCCCCCAACTTATGGACTAGTCGAGGAAACGCCAATTTATTTTCATGCCATAGTTATCAAGTCGTCGCTTAAGCGACGACTAGTCATTTGGTCACTGTTGAAAGTGCAAGTCGACAACTCGACTTGATTGTCGTCGCTAAGTCATGCGACTTAAGCAGTTACTCGTCGCTTAGTCGGTTCAAGTCAACGATTTGTCCGACTTGGTATCTAGTCGGACAACTTGGGAACAAACCCAAATTTTAATTTACCCAACTCAATTCTAATTGACCCATAACCAAGTAATCACCTAATTAAAGATCTACACAAATATACCCAAACAAACATGCGACCAAGAGCTTACTTCAGCTAAAAAAAAATATCGAAAGAAAAAGAAACTTACGTGATCAAAACATCGGAAATAAAAAAAATCAGCCAACAACTTAATTGTGTTATGTAGATATCTACTGGCATATAGTTAGGGAGGGAGCCGAGAGTTATGATATGAGAAAGGATCATAATAAGGGTTTTATTCTTATTATTAATGATATTTAATAGTTTTGATTGTGAAATTGTACTTTTTTTATATTAATTGTAATTTGAAAAAATATATATATGTGTGTGTGTGTGTGTGTGGGGGGGGGGGGGGCGCATTTTTCGGTAGCCAAAAAAGGGGGCATTTTTATTGTGGGAGTCCCTGCTAGGGAAAAAAAATAAATTTTAAAACTGCCGCTAGAGCCTCTGACGGTAACTTTGAATTTTTTTTGGCTCGTCGCTAGAAACTAGCGGCAGGGGTTTTTTTAAGCTAATTTTGGGTTGCCAGAATAGTAGTCATAGCAACTGATTGCTGTGAATTAACTCCCTATATGTATATATATATAAAATGAGTATTATAAATAATTTGTTGCCTTTTTAGCGATTCGTCGGGAGACTAGTCGACTGGTCGGTTAAGCAGTTGGCCATCGACTCGCTTTAACTTAAAGACTTGACAATTATGTTTCATGCTCATTTATTTCTACACTGTTTTTCTGCTTGGGGCTATAGTGGAGCTCCTTTTTGTTGTGTTAAAAGAAAGTGGGTGTGCCCTGCTTTGATTGGGAATATGATAATAATTTGTTTAGCAAAAGAGATGCCAAAATATAATGAAAAAGTGCTTTCTTTTCAGTTTTGTAGGGAATTTGGAATGAGCATAATGTTGGACTGGGGGAGGGGGAGGGTGGTGGGCTTGCTTATCTTTAAGTTCTTTAGTCACAGTGTTGTTTATTTTACTTTTAGTTCCCTTTGGCCATGGAGCCTTTAGGGATACCTCTATGACTGATCTATGTATAGATTGGATATGTATAGATTGGATGATGCATGTTTTTGAGTGCTCTAGTAGTTTTTGTTCTGTGAGATGGACTTATTATCCCTTAGTTTATAGTATCTTCTCCTTTATACTAATAAATTTTTTTCTTTTATTACAAAAACTATTAAAAAGAAAGAGTAGAGAATAATTATAGATTAGAAGGAAGAATATAAACAAGATGAACAAGAAATTCCTTGGATTCTGCTAGGTATAAAAATAAGGTGAGTAGGTTGTGAATAAAAGAATAAGTTGATAGAAGACAATTATTACAACTAACCACTTTGTTTACTTCAGATTTTTCACAGGGCAAGGAGGGGCAAGAGGAAGAGAGCCAGGTCATAAAAGAACATCATATGCCATATCACATCAAGAAATGCTCAACACTTGCTAAAGAGGGTAAAGAAGTAAGAAGTATGAGAATTTAGGTTCGCCATACAAGGATAGGCATTTCAGCAAATCTCAAAAAATGAGGAGATTCGAGGATTCAACACATAATTAAATATCAAGTAAATTTATTTATAAACATATATCTATAATACATATATTCAATGTATATAATAAACACATGTATTAAAATTTCAATACCAATAAATAATAATTCATGATATATGTAAGAACATTCAATAAATAAAAAGTTTTTATATACTAATCATCAAGGAAACTGGCAAATATATATTATTAGTATATAAAAGATGATATTAGTTAATATAGTATATATTACTAATAAAATATTCAATTCTTATAATTTTTACAAATAAAAAAAAAAACTACCTCAAAAGAATCTTGTTGAATCTAGAAGAATCCATGAATCTAGATTTGGATGTTTTTAAGCCTACAAAAGAATCCTTGTTTCCTGAGAGTGCACATATATATAAAGTACGACGCTGTTTTAATACCCTTTTTCTCTAGGGCATGAAATTACAATGATCCATGCATAATACTTCCAGATATTACTACTATTCACATTTATTAATTCCAATACTTATTATTCTAATAACTCTTTTCTACTTACTAAAAAATTGGTTACAAAAGGCTTACAATAAGAGCAGCTGAGCGACAAAACGCAGTTCCACTGGCATTAGAATCATCATATTCGTCATATTCAGCCTCCAAAAGATGGCGTTCTGCTGCCGCCATTGCCAGAAGTCGGGGATCATGCAAATCCAAAGGAATACCAGCAATTGTCCAAGCCCCACTGTGAAGAACAAAACAAGGTACAAACGGAGTTGAAATCAAATAAAATGACTTGGCACATCTAATCCAACTTATTATGTTCAAACGCTAGCAAGTATCCGTAGAATATGTGTAGCTAACAGGAGGGTATTGCAACGCATTAGTGGGCAACACAAAGGAAAGAAAGGAAATGAAATCAAAACACTTTTTGAGAAGGTAGGCGATAGCAAAGAAGGGTAACACAGTCACACAGCCTAACATATACCCTTTTAAGATTTTGATACGACATGAGAAAATATAAAAGAAAATGAGGCAACAGTGAAATAGTGCTTACAAGTTACAACTACATACAATACAAAAGATGATAAGCACTTCCATACAGAAACATCTTCCCACCCACCCGCACATCCCACTATACACACACAAACACAACAAAATAACAACAAATAAATAAACTTCCTCATGCATCCATTGGACAAGACCCACCACCTTCCCAGCACACTACGGTGGCAATAAGGCCTGTTATATTACATCAAACATAACTACGGGGCATAAAAGACACAAAATTCCACAGGGACAAGAAATGTCTAAGCTGGAAAAAGAAATCATAAAGAAATATGTATATATACATATACATATGAGTATCAAGTGACCAACAAATTCAGAGAGACAACTCTCGATTTGGATTCACCAATTAGTTCATTATTCAAACATAAGTTCTAATAATCAATAGATGCCTCACATACTATGGATATTGGATAACAAACAAATAAGTAAGTTGTCTGTCTTTTCCTATTAATTTCCACTGCAAACTTCCTGACAAGAATGCAAATCTCCACACCAGAAAAATGTAAAGTTTATCTTCTAAATATAAAATAAAAATAATTATAGTAATAAACAACTATTATTATCTTCCACTGCAAACATTAATAAAACAACTATTTTCCTATTAACTTCCACTGCAAACTTCCTGAAAAGAATGTAAATCTCTACACCAGAAAAATTTAGGGATTATCTTCTAAATAAAAAGATAAATAGTAATAAACAACTATTTTCTTGACAATGAACAAAGCTTAATTAGTTAGATGAGCGAGAAGATGGGAAATATATTAACTCAAAAGAAAAGGGAGATTTGTCCATCAAAAGATGATGTATTAAGGACTTGTCAAATGTAGAACATCATAGTTTACTCTTAAAATGTACTTGGTCTTCTAGTTTTAAATATAAAGAATCATTAGTGCACTTACATGGAGTCCCTTATGGGTAAAAAGTGTACATAAGACATCTTTTGGGGAGCAGAGGTAGTAGAATATTAACCATTGCATGTAGATGATTTCTTGGAAAGATTTAACCATCAAGAGGATCAATTATAAATCATAAAATTAATCAAAGATACAAAAGAAAGGGCCATAATACATGCCTGTTGAGATTTAACCATCAAAAGGATTGACTGGAAATCATATAATATAATTAATCAAAGATACAAAAGAAAGGGTCCAATAATCCATGCCTGATATCAATGGTAGCGTCTTCAGCATGAGGGGGAGGAGGTGGAGCAGTATAGCCATGTTGGTAAGGCTGTTATAAAAAAAAAATCTCTCAAAAAGTCATTAATATGGTAATATAACTCGAAACAATTATCTAGATTGAATAATGTAAGTCCTTATAGGTCAAAACCCTTTTCACGAAATGAATATAAACACCCTTTGTTATATAGATAGGTGCGGATTTACTTCCCCCTCTTATAAATTGGAACCAAAAGATTAGACCCTTCCAACTAGTAACCATGGCATGTAACTGATAAGACATGGACAGTCAGCATGGTGCCAGATAACTTATAACTAATAACACTAAAAGAATATAACAGGTTGGAGACGGAGAAGACACTATGGGTGAGGAAAACATGAAAAATGTGTTGCTCCATTGTACAGAATCGAATACTATAATACACTCCATCCACAGCTAGTGGGGTTGTCAAGCGTGGAAACAAACATGTAGAAAGCCAGAAAAGTGAGAAGATTATTTTCTTTTTCTTTTTTTTCTTTTTTTGTTTGGGGGGGTGGGGGGGAGGGGTAGAGAGAGAAAGCATGCAGAACAGAGACCTTGGGGTTGAAGGAAAAACTGAAGAGATAAAAGGATAATCCTTTTAAACAGAAAGTTATGGAAGGAAGGATTAGAGGGTAATTTCATAAATAAATATGATTTTGTGGAAATAAAATCAGTAAACAAGTGAATTTGTGAAAGCTTCATTCCTTATTTATTCTGTATGCCGTAGATATAGCTAACATAACAAATGTGCTGCAAAACAAACATAAGACAATAAAAACATAGATGCGAAAATAGTTGAATACACATGCATCAATACCAGTACAAGAGAATCATAAATATTAACCATTTCAGATGACTCTCCAATACTAAATTTGTCTGGAACTAAGTGACCACAAAAGATTTACAACCCCTATAATGAGGATTAGTAGCAAACCAAAGAACGGACCTGCTTTATTATGATTAAGGAGATTCAATCACTCATAACAATCTAATGTAGAAAAGGTACAGCTACCAATGTAATGGTACTACATCTCTGAATCTGTTTTGAAGATTGTTTTTAAAGGAGGAAGACAGAATGTGCAGCCGGGAAGGGAAAAAAACAGACACATTAATGTACCACGAAATAATCAAATAAGTATAATCATATGCAAATTGGCACAATCAGATCAAGCATGGTAGAAGAGGTAAGCTATTTTAAAATTTAAAATAAATAAATAAAATAAAATAATAAAAGCTTCATATTAGCACCCTTCCCCACATCAAAGAGGGGGGGGGGGGGGGGGGGGGGGGGCACTGATAGAAACATTTAACACCTACATTGTAGACATCAAACCAATTCTGCAATAAATCAAAGAACAACTACGGTCCTTATAATGAGGTAATCACTCTGAGTAGCTATCTCACAGCTCAGAAGTCAAAACAATTGTAATCTGTCTGTATATAAAGCTAAAAAACTATCATGCAACAACACTACTAAAACCGGGGTCGGGGTCGGGGTGGGGCAGAAGCAGTAGTAGCATACCTGATGACAGATCTCACAAATTATATCTCCTTTCTCATTACACCATCGCTGAACACACTTCCTATGAGCAAACTGCATAGAACAATTCGTTAACTGACATTCCAAGATATAATAAATAATAAAAGATATTAAAAACATCAGGGAAAAAACAAGAAAAGAAGCACCATTTACCATTATTACCAGATACTAAATCCCGAGAAGCTTGAGGTTATACCAAAATAACCCCCAAAAAAGTACTTCCTAAATAATATCATTTTGGTAGGTCCTTTTTTCTTAAATACTGGGGATAATTAAACACAAATCCATGGAAACACAAAAAGAAAACTGAATACAGGCACGCCCCTCAGGTAACTCCTGCCTCAATCAAAGCACCCAACTCTGCACCAATACTAAGGCTGTTTTGACTACTTGATGCCTTACTTTGGAGAGTACAGCTGCAAGACTGGTAGCACTCACCAATTTTATAACAGATGGGCAACAGCTGTCATACATTTATGAAAAAGAAACCAAATCTTCGGCCTCTTTAAAAGATGAAAAGTTGTAGCACCACAAATAACATGAAGATTATTTGTAAACACGTAATACATATAATAAGCATAGTTCAACACGAAGAGCCAACAAAAGTAGGATGTCAAGAGAATTTTAGGACATAACAGCATATGTAAAGAGACTCAACATATGTAGTCAAATAAAGGTTCATATATTATATACTTATATCTAGCATAAGGGATTCCTCTTGGATTAAAAGGGGATTAAATCACAACAAACTTCAGCCAAAGATACCTTAAGGCTGCCACTACAAGCACAAGGGACCTCCAGATTATTGATGCTATCCTCCTCCTGGCATATGCGGCATTCGACAGTCTGAATAAGTGGTTCTTCCTCACCAGCAGTATAATTTTCTCCCTCTTCCTCAATATCAATGGCGGAAGTGGACAGATCAGTCACATGAGTACAAGAAGCATGTGCAGAAGATCTGGGGGCATCAACTCCTTGTGGTGATTGCAACGATTGGGGTGTGACGAGATGATCAACACATAAAGTCAGGTGATCTCCCATCACTATTCTAGTAAAATATTTTGATTAGCAATAAACATAATTTATTTATTTTGCTTATTTAAACCAAGGCTGCAGTGTCCTCTGGAACTCCATATATAGAGGCGAAAAAAGAACCAACATATATATAGAATAAAACTGAGCTACACAACAATATCATGCACCTACAAAACTTCAGAAAATCAAAAACAAATGGTGGATCTTTTGTGTTTAGTTTCCCAAGTTAGAAGAACTCAGAAGTATATAGAATCATGTAAACATTCCAAATAGAAGTCTTTATGCAAATAATACCAAAAGGATAGGATTGGACCCCACCCAGAAACACAGTTGAGGATGACCACATGGACCTTCAATCATACATTACTCATACATTACTCAATTCAGTTAAGTATATGGTAATAAAGATCCAAACAATCATACTCAACTGAATTGAGTACAAATCATGGGAAGAACAGTGGTAAGGAACGATTTTTTTTATTTTTTTTTGCAAAATAAGTACTTAGAATTTTAAAATGAATGCTATTATAACAATTTTTCAATTTTCTCACAAGCGTACGGTATGGTAGTTGGTTAGAAACTGAAGGAAAATGCAATTAACTCGGCAGATTTCAATTAGAGTGCAAACAAATAAATAAACAAACAAACAAACAAAAGAATCGGTTTCAATTACCTTATCTTTCCTCGGGTTAATGAGCAACCAAGCGGAGGCGAAGTAAAATTTCAAAGATAAAAGTGCCAAATTAGACATAGAGGAGCTCAAAAAGTTTCGGCTTTAAAGTTTATTGTGTATAAATATGCAAAAATTAGAACAAAATACAAACTCAATTGAACAACATTGGGAAACCTATAAATGTACGATCAAATTGCAATTCAAGGGAATTACTTACTAATAAAATTCCAAGCCACAAACAACCACAGAGAAAGTGAATTTAAAATACCTAAGAATTTGCCTTTCGATCGCCGTTGAAATGAGCCTTGAGAAAAGTCGCAAGTCTTCCTCAAAATTGATGATGAAATTGAGGGAGTGGTTAATTCTTCTAGTATCTGTATTTATATCGGTGTGCCCGTAGATAGGTATATCCCAACGTGTAGGTTAGGCTAACGAACCTGTTTTTACGTACGGGGATAACGTCGGTTAAACGCCACGAAGTAAACGTAAGACGTCTTTTCTGAACTTTTCAAAGAAGGATCTGCTGCCTTCTTTATTTACGACGTAGCGGCCCCATTAAATTTCTTCAGACGGCCCGCCTAAAGCGACGTCGTCTTACAATCGGCGCGTTACGTTGTAACGGTCAGATTTGCTGATACAAGCCTGCCAACTCGGTTTCTTAGACTATGTTTTGTACCGAAAATTTAAAAATTAGCCGACGGAAAAAAAAATCATTTGAAAATAATTTATGTTGTTATTAAGATTTTTACAGAATATATATATATATATATATAAGTTTTAAATTTAAAATATGATTTTACCTTTTATCAATTTTGTCATGTTTGTATGTAATAAGTACAGTAAAATTATAAAATACTTTATTACAAAAAAAAAAAAAATTATAAAATACTTGCTTACTTATTTTTTATATTATTAGTTAAATAAAAACAACATGATATATGATTATAAATTTGAAAATATATTGACATATGTTCTAGTAACAGCTTCAAAAGTCTCTAGCAGCATAGCCAAAAAGATGCTTCATATAAAATGTAAGTTTTCCTTGGGGTTTTTTTTTATTAATTTTTCTCTCAATCCCTCCTCAAGTTCTATTTTTTTTTTAAAAAAAAACAGAGACAGAGTAAAGGTTCCCATTAGATTTTCTCTTCTTCTTCTAAACAAGGAGAACCAAGGGACATATTCTGACTTCGAAATAAAACTCAAAACTGTGATTTTGTATAATTAAAATTAAAAAATAAAAAAAAAAGATCTTACAACTAAACTATAACTTTTGGTCTTAATGAGTACTTTTACTTTGATTAAAGTTGAACTTAGGATTAGCAGTTGAGTATTAAGAAAATAATAAAACAAAAGGGTATTTAGTTAGTGTTTAATTAGCTCTTATATTAGTATATAGGAGTATTAAATCATACTACTAGTTACTACTCAGATAGGAGTAACAGAGAGTATTTATGAATGAAAACGGATCTCATGATTTACAAGATAAGGATGATAATCAAGCACTGTATTTAATTCTTAATTACTACTATTATTTTTAAAATCTCACCACAATTATTAAATTCTAAATTAATACTAGTATTAAAAGTAGATTTAAATTTTAGAAATGTAATTTTTTTTTGGAACGGATTTTATAGGGAGGTGTGCATGCAAAAGTAGTAATTGGCCAGTTTAGTCCATTAGCCGGCGCACGATCTTCAACTCAGTAATTACTCCTAGGTACTGGAGTATAATTAATTTCTTCCACATTCAATTGGTGACGACTCTTCTTCCACTCCAGTACTCCCCTCCCCACCCCAGTCCCCATATACAAGTAGAAGTAGAAGTATTTATTAATTAATTCATTCCCTTTCCTTGAATTGCCTCGATCCATTCCAATTAAGCTGATTAACAACTCCATATATCGGTGATCGATGATTATTTGAAAGAAGAAGAAAAACCACCCAGAATTTAAAACCTGATTTCACAAATTAAAAGAATGGCAACTCATGATCAGTCATTCAAAGGATGGTCAAGATATGATGAAGTTATGGCTAAAGAAGAAGAGGAAATATTCTCCTTCCCAACCCAACTGCCTTCTCCTCATTTCAGGTAGTAATTAACATGCATGAAATATATAGTATTGATTCTCAGGCCTAATTTTTCTAGGATTCATACATACACACACACACACACATCTTTTTCCTAGAAAATTACTAGTATAATACTAGTAGATAGTAGTATTTTTTCCAAGCACCTAATAAACATGCATATATTTTTTACACTGATTATTACTAATTATTAGTGCTAATTTGTGCTGTGTTTTCAAGTGGGTTTTCGAAGATAGACCGTCCATATGATGACTTTCCTATATTACAAGATGCTAGTGCTTTTGATTCTTTGCCATTGATGGACATGGAAATCATCACAAATACTGATTGTATATCGTTGGATCTACTACCAACCCAAACCACCCTCGATATCCAAGGTGATCATAATGTGTGTATATATAGTTTCGTTTTAATGAATGTGATTTTTACGTACGTACTCACTTGTACTTTTTGCATGCAGAAGATTTGTTGTATGGTAATGGAAGTGGATTTGGAGAATGGAATCATGAAATAACGGCTGCTTTTCATGGGATTCAAAGCCAAACCGGTACTCCTTTGCTATTCTGCGAATACAAAAATAGAGATATGAATAGTTGCAGTGACAAGGAATGTTTGGAATTAGATAGGAAGCGTGAAAGGTGCAGAGAAGAGAAGGGACATGTAAATTGTTCCAAAATGTTAACCAGGGAAGTTATTTGTAGGTACTTTTACATGCCCATAACACTGGCCGCAAAGGAGCTTAATGTTGGTTTAACTCTTTTAAAGAAAAAGTGTAGGGAATTAGGTATAAGGAGGTGGCCACATAGAAAACTCATGAGCCTCCAAACTCTAATCAACAATCTCCAGGTTCGGTTAATACTCCCTATAATGTTTTAAGTTTTTAATTGTATATCTGCCAAAAATATATATATATAATTAATGCGATTAAGAAAAAATCAAATATGATCCTCGTTTTTTGGATAGAGGAAGTACAACTACAACCTTTTCAACCACCTGGTTGAATAGGAATTGATATTAATGCGTAGATTTATTAGTAATGCTTTATAAATAAATGTGAATGCGTATATGCATGCTCTTGAGGAATTAAGAAATTCTCCCTCAATTTCAAAATTTATGATAAAATTTGACTTTTCAAAACAGCTTTACAACGTGTAATGATATTGTCAATAATTTATACAATAATCTTTACAAAAAATAGTGGGACCCACCACTTACATGGTGAGTCCCACTGTCATTGCATGAATTATTGTAAAATATCATTACTCGTATCTTTTTTTTTTTTCAAATTAAGTTAATTTAAAATTGATATGCTTTATTTAACTTTTGAAAAAATAAATCGTGTAATTAGTATTAATATTTAGATAGTTTATAATTTTTATACTAATTGTATTATCAAGCTAAACTAATTTATATCATCAGCATAATTAGTATATATATATATATATGCACGAGAAATGGCATGGGTTAAATTTATATATATAAATTAAATGTAGAAACTAGGAAAGGAGGAAGAAGGGGCAGATCAGGAGAAAGTGAGAAAGGCCATAGGAATATTGGAGCATGAGAGAATGTTAATGGAAGAAGTTCCAGATTTACAACTGGAGGATAAAACAAAGAGGCTCAGACAAGCTTGTTTCAAAGCCAACTACAAAAAGAGGAAGTCCACGATCATCATGGGAGGAGCTGGAATGCTCATGATGAATCATGCTAAGTACTCTAAATCTTCTTGTTCGAGCAGTAGCAACGTTAGTATTTAATGCAAGTGCCTCTACGGATTGTGCATGCCCTAGAGTTGATCATGACGATGAGGAGATGAAGTTATTGTTCTCGGATTAATTGTTTCTCTTCAACTAGTATATAGTATAATATAATGTTATGATGATTTAGTCTCTGAATCCAGTACTTCTTAGGTTGTGTTTGATGGAGGTGTATGTTAAAGATCTGAAGAGTTAAAGACATGAGCACCGTATAAAATTGTATCCGAATAAAAAAAAGTTTTGATAACTAAAAAATTTTCAAAATATTTAAATAACAGTATTTTCTCATTTTAACCTTATGAACTGTGTTTAAGAAAAATTATTTGCTAATCTAAAATGTCTGAATTTTATTATAAATACATATTTATAATATTTTACTTACAATATAATGAAACAAAATGTATCAAGTCCAAACTTCAAACAGTTGTTAAGAGTTGAAGTATAACATAGATTAATCATAAATTTTATTTTCATTGCCATTGTGATAAGTATATTCCTTTGTACTGTAAAAGGGTAACAAGTCATCCGTTTCAAAATTAAGAATTTTACTTTTAACACCTTTACGTATGCTTGATAATATTTTTGAGTTATGCATGAGCATATTTTAATTTTTCCTCTTTACTCAAGGCATGTTTGCGTTGAAAATTAGCTAAGCCAATACCTTATATTGCGATATAGAGATAAAAATTCTCAAGTGTATGTATTTGCAACGTCACAAATTAATATAATATTAATCTATAATTGAAACAAAAATTAATAATTATTATTAATAACTTAAATGACAAAACTTGTGACAAAAATAAATAATAGTTGAAAATGGTAAAATAAAGTGTAATAAATACTTGGGAGGAGGAAATAGAAAGCCAGAAATGGATCAAATGCAATTTCTTTTAGCAGTCTTGAATCAAGTGCAATCCCTTATGTTATTTTCCAAAGGCATAAAAAGGGATATAAAGGGGGGTTGAATAGATTTTTCAAATTTTTCTTATTAAATAATGTTCACCAAATATTGAAATAATTAACTTATTTGATAATGTACAACAAAATTTGTTATTTTGGAAATTCTCAGTTATGAATTAAGTGAGCTTGCGAAAAGATATTGTAATAAATAAAGTAGTTATGTCAGTTAATATGAAAGTAGTAGAGAGGCAAGTGGATTTTTAAAAGATTTGGAGTCTAAAATGTTCTTAGTCCTATTTTCCACTCCGATGAACAAGGATGATCCACTAAGGATGTAGGTTACACAAACCAATGGTTCACTCAGCTACAACATGTTGAATCACTAAGAAACAACAAAGACACTCAATCTTCTCAGGTCACTAAGACATTCTCTCTCCAAGACACTAAGTCATCTCAAGGTCACTAAGATCTTATCTCCAAGACATTAAGTTTTCTCCTGGTCACTGAGACCCTTTCTTACTAAGAGACTTGATTCATTAATAATCAAGACAAATCATTTAGACTTGTCTTTCTGACGATTTGGAGGCTATTGATGAATGATGTTTGAGGTGCTGCTAAGTGGCATGATAATTCTCTCTCTTTTTTAAGGACTTAGCAGCTGAACGATTTCTCTAAATAATTTGAGTGCTTGAGTTGGAATCGTTGGTAAGTCGTTTTTAAAATGTTTGAAATTGTTATAAATCGTTGATTTTGAAGTCTGGAGTAGTGATCCCTTTTATATATATATATATATATATGTATGTATGGGAACGAAACTGGTGTATGTTAAGCGATATAATGGTTGTTTAATTCATCCAATTTGGCATTATGTTCTCCCTTTCTTTTTTCCTTGATTTGGTGTTAAGATCAATGGAGCAATGGTTATTATCTCCCTCTTTTTTTTTCCATTTTTGGAAGAGTGATGAAGAATTAAGCAAAAGATGAAAAAATTCTACAACTCTCACCCTCATGTTCATTTTCTTATGGAAGATATATAATAATCACCATTAAAGTTATCTTTTTGTCTTAAGAAACGATTAGTAATAATTTAACTCAATTGTGGGGTTAAAATTAGAAAATTTTGATAGTATAAAATAGTATATTCTTGAATTATCTTAAATTACTACAAATTCACACCTAAAAAAAAAGATATCATTAAAAGTAACTTTAATTCTTATATACGCATATTAAATTATTTCATATATTATAATATAATATTATATATTACACATATAGTTGCAAGAAATTTTATATATTAAAAAATTTAGAGTTTGAGACTTATAAATTAATTCAAAAATAATTCATGATTGAAAATAGTTTTCTTGTCTTATTGTAAATTAAGACTTACTTTTCTCCTTTAAACATGATCTTCAGTCACATTAAGTTCTCTTCTGGCTTAATTACTTCTCCTTTGATTTGATACTTAATTTAGATTCCTTAAGATCTTTGTCTAATGTTTCCACTTCTGTGATGAGTGTTATATGTCTTTTTCTGCAAATCTGTAAGACCCCGAATTTATGAAATACAAAATTCAATTTTTCTTCATATAAATTTTTCATGAAACAGTAAATGGTTAAATTGACGAAATTGAAAGTTAAGGATGTTATGTGCAAATTTTATTTTGTCGGGGAATATTCGTTTTGTCGGGGAATATTCGGGCCGTACGACGGCGCCGAAATAACAAATTATTTGTGGACCCCATAACGGAATATTTGTCGGATATAGAAAACGACAGAAGTAACCTTTTTAAATAAAAATAGTCAACGGTGTTAACTGTTAAAATACCGGTGATAAAAGAATAGTAGCATACGGTAATTTATGGTATTTTCTGTAGCACACGGTACTCTACAGTAGCACACGGTATTGCACAGTGTCTCATATTATTGGTCTGATAATTGACACCATAACTGTTGCGCATCATTTCATCAATAATTGTCACCGCATAATATTTTATATTATCAATTCAATTATTGTTGCTACACAGTATTTTGCATTATTGATTCAATAATTGTCATTACACTGTATTTCATATCATCGAGTCAATAATTGTTGGTACACTGTAGTTTAAAATTATTGAATCTAATAATTGTCACTGTAGCAAATACACTATAATTTATATTATTAAATTAATAAAAATATGTAACGTGTTTCTTACATTATTGTGGTAACATTATTTTATATGTTGGACTCACAGGAAGAATAAATAAATAAATAAATAAATAAAAAATAAAAAAAAATTTAATTTTACTATTTGAAATAGTAACGTGAATAGTGACGTGAATAGTAAGAAAACATGTGGGGTAGGGTGGGGCCCACTGGAAGAAAATTTTCTCAGAAACGTGCTGAAGAAAAATTTTCGCGCAGCCCGCGTGTTGCTGCTGAATTCAGTATTGGCGTACAGCCACCTACCACGCATAGTAACTTCTTTTCTCCTATAAATAGCTTGCTCAGCTGAATAGAAAAATCACACCTAAAACATAAAAATTTTCTATAAGAATTTTATGAGTTTTCTCTGAGAATAGTAAGGCTATTTTGAGTGTTTGAAAGCCAAAAGGAGTGCAAGAATTTTTCAAGTAAGTCTTTTATTAAAGAGTAGTAATTTTATAAATTCCTATTTTTCACGGTATTCACAAATCTTCCTTTAGAAGACTCTTCTTTGAGAAGATTCATTTTTAAAAGCTTTCTTTGGAAGATTTATTTTGGAATATTATTTGAAAAACTATTTTAAAGTAGTTATATTATACTACAAAAATTATGTTAAATATATATAATTTTGATAGTTTATATTATACGAGTTATCATACACTTTGAAATTTATATGTGGTAATTACTAATTTTATTAAAAATATATATAGGTTGATCAATCTCATTTAAATCAATATCCAGTCACGTGTTAAGGTAAGAAATGTCATTTTTTTTTTTACACTCTTGAACTTGCTACGGTAAGGGATATTATTTTCTTTCATACTCCTGAATCGAAACTTATTATGGAACTATTGCTTCTATAATTCCTGAAAATATTATATGTTCCATAATAGTTGAACTTCATTATTTCAACTGAACCTTCCTATTTTCTGAATCTTTCTATTGAACTGTAACCGTTATTCTGAACTGAGAATCTTGAATAATATTTTTAAATTTCACTCCACATCATGTTGGCAATTTGGACATTATTTGAATCTGCACAAAGTAAACTTCCGATACTTATTGTTTATCCTGTTTCTTCTGTTCACCAATTGTATCACTATTATTTGTACTAATCATCAAGAATCAAGCTGTTGTGAATATCTGTGGTCGGGGGCACAGATGTGATATATTTGTTGAACAGATGATAGGTTAAAGGCGATATATTAGGTTAAAGGCGATACATCTGTTCGGTGTCTTTTATGGCACGTGGTGAAAGTTCTCTTTGGCCCGTAGTGCATAGATGAACTGTTGTTTGGTATGATTATGACCAAAGGCTGAATCTGGTATAATCATGACCGTTGTTGTTATATTGAAAGTTCTCTTTGGCCCGTAGTGCATAGATGAACTGTTGTTTGGTATGATTATGACCAAAGGCTGAATCTGGTATAATCATGACCGCTGGTGCTATATTGAATGTTCTCTTTGGCCCGTAACGCATAGATGAACTGTTGATTTGCATGATTATGACCAGGAACTGTGAATTTGTATTATCTTGACTAATGGTATTTCAGATGATAAAAGTTGATGATGTTTTTACGAAAAAGAGATGCGCGTGGACATTATAGTCTACATTATTCTTCTAATAGATTGCTCATTCCGCCGCTATTATTGATCTGAACATTGTTCAAGAATTTAACTGCAGTTTTTGATATTCACCTTGTATTCTGTTGTATTCTATCAAGAACTCACCTGTTGAAGGCTAATGATAATTTATTCGTCATTATCTTAGTCATGATATTTCTTACTGGGCTATTTGAGCTCACCCTTTCTTTTGTTCCATTGTTTTCAACAGGAGATGAGAACGTAACGGGGTCTAGCCGGGGGATGGAGTGAGAGTCCGAGGAATAGCTGTCCTAGTCTTCACGTGTTATAAAATAGTGTGACAATAATAGTGAAGACTTAGTTGTGTATTATTATACACTGTATTGTTGTACGTTGTGCTTTGTTGTAATAATTTTGTTGTAGTCTTTTGACGACTCAAGTTTGGGCTGTGTGGGCCTAGATTTGGGGGCGTCACAGTTGGCATCAGAGCTTAGGGATATGGTCTTTAATGGAGATCTGGGGTTAGAACTAGGAGGGGAGAGACGAATAGAATCAGTCACTAGTGTGTCCTACCTAAATTAGATTTTATTATCTAATGAGTTGATTTGAATATAGGGACATGAAGTGATGAGTCAGTTTGTTTAAACTAACATTTATTTTGTGACCACAGTTTAGTATGGCATCTGGAAATCAAGAGGTTAACTACGAAATACCCGAAGCGAATGTAGCCGAAAATCAAGAAGCCACAAACAATCCTCCTGCCAACTCAGGAAATAATATTCCTGATAACATGATGAATGATGGATTCTTTAGGAATTTCATGCAGTTCATGCAGAATCAGGCAAGAGGAAATCCAGTTAACAATAACGGTAGAAACGCTGGTAATTTGAGGATGATCACTGTCAAGCAATTTAAAGAATTGGGACCACCTGAATTCCACGGGAAGCCTGACCCACTCAAAGCGGAGGCATGGCTGAAGCAGACGACAAAAATACTTGATGTCCTACTGTAAGACCCCGAATTTATGAAATACAAAATTTAATTTTTCTTCATATATATTTTTCCTGAAACAGTAAATGGTTAAATTGACAAAATTGAAAGTTAAGGATGTTATGTGCAAATTTTATTTTGTCGGACAATATTCGTTTTGTCGGGGAATATTCGGGCCGTACGACGGCGCCGAAATAACAAATTATTGGTGGACCCCACAACGGAATAATTGTCGGATATAGAAAACGACAGAAGTAACCTTTTTATATAAAAATAGTCAACGATGTTAACTGTTAAAATACCGGTGATAAAAGAATAGTAGCATACGGTAGTTTATGGTATTTTCTGTAGCACACGGTACTCTACAGTAGCACACGGTATTGCACAGTGTCTTATATTATTGATCTGATAATTGACACCGTAACTGTTGCACATCATTTCATCAATAATTGTCGCTGCATAATATTTTATATTATCAATTCAATAATTGTTGCTACACAATATTTTGCATTATTGATTCAATAATTGTCATTACACTGTATTTCATATCATTGAGTCAATAATTGTTGCTGCACTGTTTTTTAAAATTATTGAACCAAATAATTGTCACAGTAGCAAATACACAGTAATTTATATTATTAAATTAATAATAATCTGTAGCGTGTTTATTATATTATTGTTGTAACATTATTTTATTTAATATGCAAGACCCATAGGAAGAAAAAAATAAAAATAAAAAAAAAAAAATAATAAAAAAAATTAATTTATTTTTATTTTTCTAAATAGTAACATGTGGACCCTACGTGGGGGCCACATGTAAATTAACATGTGAAATTGTTGCTGGAGGAGTTAGGCAGCATGCGCTGCCAAAATTGAAATTTGATGTTGGCGTGCTGCCAGCAACTCACCTACCAACTCGCATAGTAACTTCTTTTCTCCTATAAATAGATTGCTCAGCTGAATAGAAAAATCACACCTAAAACATAAAATTTTTCTATAAGAATTTTATGAGTTTTCTTTGAGAATAGTAAGGTTATTTTGAGTGTTTGAAAGCCAAAAGGAGTGCAGGAATTTTTCAAGTAAGTCTTTTATTAAAGAGTAGTAATTTCATAAATTCCTATATTTCACGGTATTCACAAATCTTCCTTTAGAAGACTCTTCTATTAGAAGATTCATTTTTAAAAGCTTTCTTTGGAAGATTTATTTTGAAATATTATTTTAAAAACTATTTTAAAGTTGTTATATTATACTACAAAAATTATGTAAAATATATATAATTTTGATAATTCATATTATACGAGTTATCATACACTTTGAAATTTATATGTGGTAATTACTAATTTTATTATAAATATATAGGTTGATCAACCTCATTTAAATCTATATCCAGTCACGTGTTAAGGTAAGGGGTATCACTCTTTTCATCATCATAAATGGATATTATTTTCTTTCTTACTTGAAGGGATTATTATTCTTTGATTCTCGAAAATAATATCGTTTCTTTCTTGTGCCATTTACTTCCATGTATTAAATTGTGGGAATAACCTTACGGCGCGGTTTACCGCCTGTTGGTGAATAACCTTTTGTATTCATTCCTTATTAATCTTTGAGAATAACCTTACGGTGCGGATTACGCCTGTTTGGTGAATAACTCTTCGTGTTCAAATTCTATTAAATTGTGGGAATAACCTTACGGTGCGGATTACGCCTGTTTGGTGAATAACTATTCGTATTCAAATTGATGGGAATAACCTTACGGTGCGGATTATCGCCTGTTGGTGAATAACCCTTGTTATTTGTCTCGTGTGGAAATAATTTGTCTACACGAATTATCACATGACACTTTTATTCCATATTCGTAAGTGATATCATTTTCCTTTATA
The DNA here is from genome assembly GCA_947179155.2 of Hedera helix. NCBI lineage: Eukaryota > Viridiplantae > Streptophyta > Magnoliopsida > Apiales > Araliaceae > Hedera > Hedera helix. Next base: position 43,637,298 of record OX359275.1, read on the forward strand.
CTCATAAGGGATACCATCTTTTTCATCTTCCATTATTCAAACTTACTATGGTAAGGGATATTAATTCCCTTCACCTTTTGTTAATCAAACCTGCTACGGTAAGGGATATTATTTTCTTCCATACACCTAAATCGAAACTTATTATGGAACTATTGCTTCTATAATTCCTGAAAATATTATATGTTCCATAATAGTTGAATTTCATTAGTTCAACTGAACCTTCCTATTTTCTGAACATTTCTATTGAACTGTAATCGTTATTCTGAACTGTGGATCTTGAATATCATTTTTAAATTTCACTCCACATCATGTTGGCAATTTGGACATTATTTGAATCTGCACAAAGTAAACTTCTGATACTTATTGTTTATCCTGTTCTTCTGTTCATCATTTGTATCACTGTTATTTGTATTAATCATCAAGAATCAAATTGTTGTGAATATCTGTAGCCGGGGGCACAGATGTGATATAATTGTTGAACAGATGATAGGTTAAAGGCGATATACTAGGTTAAAGGCGATACATCTGTTCGGTGTCTTTTATGACACGTGGTGAATGTTCTCTTTGGCCCGTAGTGCAAAGATGAACTGTTGGTTGGTATGATTATGACCAAAGGCTGAATCTGGTATAATCATGACCGTTGGTGTTATATTGAATGTCTTTGGCCCGTAGTGCAAAGACGAACTGTTGATCTGCATGATTATGACCAGGAACTGTGAAGTTGTATTATCTTGACTAATGGTATTTCAGATGAAAAAAGTTGATGATATTTTTACTAAAAAGAGAAGAGAGTGGACATTATAGTCTGCATTATTCTTCTAATAGATTGCTCATTCCGCTGCTATTATTGATCTGAACGTTGTTTAAGAATTTAACTGCAGTTTTTGATATAAACCTTGTAGTCTATTGTATTCTATCAAGAACTCAACTGTTGAAGGCTAATGATAAATTATTCGTCATTATCTTAGTCATGATATTTCTTACTGGGCTATTTGAGCTCACCCTTTCTTTTGTTCCATTGTTTTTCAACAGGAGATGAGAACGTAACGGGGTCTAGCCGGGGAATGGAGTGAGAGTGCGGGGATAGCTATCATAGTCTTCACGTGTTATAAAATAGTGTGGCAATAATAATGAAGACTTAGTTGTGTTGTATTATCCACTGTATTGTTGTACGTTGTATTTCATTGTAATAATTTTGTTGTAGTCTTTTGACGACTCAAGTTTGGGCTGTGTGGGCCTAGATTTGGGGGCGTCACAGTTGGCATCAGAGCTTAGGGATATGGTCTTTAATGGAGATCTGGGGTTAGAACTAGGAGGGGAGAGACGAATAGAATCAGTCACTAGTGTGTCCTACCTAAATTAGATTTTATTATCTAATGAGTTGATTTGAATATAGGGACATGAAGTGATGAGTCAGTTTATTTGAACTAACATTTATTTTGTGACCACAGTTTAGTATGGCATCTGGAAATCAAGAGGTTAACTACGGAATGTCCGAAGCGAATGTAGAGGCCACAAACAATTCTTCTACAAACTCAGAGTTGAATCATTTGCCTAAGGCAAAAATTATTTGTATCCGATCTGAAAAAGAAGAAGGTGAAAGTTCTACCGTCGTTCTTCCAAATTCGTTCTTTAAAGGATATCCGGAACTTGCGGAAATTGTTGCCTTTAATTTGCTCGACAGTTGGAAACATATCATCACCTGGTTATGCTCGATAACAAAGGATCAGAATATATGGACGTTTCATATAAGTCTTTGGGATTTATGGTGTTCGAGCTATGATTTTCAAGATTATTTAAAAATGATGTATCTATACTTTTGGGCGTTACAATTTAGAGGAATTCAGGTTAAGTTAGTCACTATCGTGGAAACTGTAGTCTATCGAAGATACTATTTTAATGGAAATCATTGGTACGCTACTACTGATGAAGTTGAAGAATCTGAGAAACAGTTCGTTAGAGAACTATTTCGTGGTATCCCCATGGTTGAAATACGTGAAGATCCGGATGAAGTATATGGGACTCGATTGGATGATGACAGCCTTGATGATCAAGAAATCGAATGAGGTGATGACCGGTAAGCTATTCATCAATTCTCGAGAAGTCTATGCCATGTTAGATATTGGCTCTATCCACTCTTTTATCTCACCTATATGTACTCAACGTTTAAATTTGCCTATTGAAAACTTAAATCTTGTCTTATCAGTTGAAATCTCATTGGGAGAAATACCTATTACATTTACTATCTATAAATCTTGTCTAGTTTAAATCAACAACCTCACATTACCTGTTGACCTTATTTCTTTGGAGATGCATGAATTTGATGTGATTTTAGGAATTGATTGGTTGACTACCCATCATGCTAAAATTGATTGTTTTCATAAGATTATTAGTTTTCATATTCCTAATCAACCTGTCATGCAAATTCAAGCAACTAAACCATTGAAATCTATAACTATTATTTCTAGCCATAAAGTCATTCGTTTATTGAAAAACGGATGTCAAGCCTTTTTAGCACATGTCATTGATTTGAACAAAAACACGTCGAACTTGAATGATATTCTTATTGTTAATGAGTTCCTGACGTTTTTCCTGAGGAACTTCCTAGCTTATCCCCAAACCGAGAAATTGAATTCTGTATCGATCTTGAACCCGATACTAAACCCTTTTCCAAAGCTCAATACCAAATGGCTCCCATAGAACGCCAAGAGATGAAAGTTTGATTATTAGATATCGGTATCATTCCAGCGAGGAATGCGAGAAGAGTTTTCAAGAACTCAAGAGGAGACTTGTTTCAGCTCCTGTTCTGACCATTCCATCAGGATCAGGAGAATTCGTCATATATAGCGATGCTTCAGGCAAAGGTCTAGGTTGTGTCCTTATGCAACATGGAAATGTTATAGCTTATGCCTCTCGACAACTCAAAGATTATGAGAAAAATTATCCTACTCATGATCTAGAGTTGGCAGCAGTCGTTTTCGCGTTGAAGATCTGGAGACACTATTTGTACGGAGAAAAAGTGGATATCTATACGGATCATAAAAGTCTCAAGTATTTCTTCACCCAAAAGGAACTCAACATGCGACAACGACGTTGGCTTGAGCTGTTGAAGGATTACGACCACACAATCCAGTATCACCCGGGAAAGGCGAACGTTGTAGCTGACGCTTTGAGCAGAAAATCTTATGCGAGTACAAGTGCACTGCTGACAACACAAAAACGTATTTTGTACGACTTGCAAAAGATGGAGATAGAGCTAAAGACACCAGGGACCCACTCGAAGATTGCTCACGTGCGAGTAGAACCAGCTTTAATCGATAAAATTAAAGCTGCTCAAGCTACCGATCCGGAACTGATAAACATGATAAAGAAAGTACAAGAAGGTACCATTCCCGAAGCAAGAATTGACGAGAAAGGAATACTTCGAGTTAACTCTCGACTCTGTGTTCCTAACGATCCTGAATTAAAGCATAAAATCATGATGGAGGCACACAACACGCCGTTTGCAATCCACCCAGGAGGTACCAAGATGTATCGAGATCTTCGACATACATTTTGGTGGAACAATATGAAAAGGGAGATTGCAGAGTTTATCTCAAGGTGCCTAACTTGTCAACGTGTCAAGGCAGAGCATCAAGTACCTAAGGGTCCATTACAACCACTTGAGGTTCCCGAATGGAAGTGGGAACACATCAATATGGATTTCGTGACGGGTCTTCCCAAAGTTTCTCAAGGCTTAGATGCAATTTGGGTTATCGTAGATAGATTGACCAAATCCGCTCATTTCTTGCCTATACGAGAAAACTTTTCACTTGAACGTCTTGCCGGTATGTACATAAATGAAATCGTGAGACTGCATGGCATGCCAGTTTCCATAGTTTCTGATCGAGATCCTAGATTCACTTCACGCTTTTGGATCAGTCTACAAAAAGCTATGGGCACTGAGCTACGGTTCAGTTCTGCATACCATCCTCAAACGGACGGACAATCGGAAAGGACAATTCAGACCCTCGAAGATCTTTTAAGACTTTGCGTACTAGATTTCAAAGGAAGTTGGGATAAGTACTTGCCATTGGTGGAATTTTCCTACAACAACAGTTACCAAGCAAGTATAGGTATGGCTCCATTCGAGGCTTTATATGGACGCAAGTGTCGCTCTCCAGTATGTTGGAATGAGGTAGGAGAAGCAAAACTGTTGGGACCCGAGTTGGTACGCTTGACGACCGAAAAGATCCAAATGATCCGACAACGAATACAGACAGCACAAGAACGACAAAAGAGTTATGCCGATCTTCATCGGAGAGATGGGAGATTCAACGTCGGAGATCATGTATTCTTACGTGTTTCTCCATGGAAAGGGGTTACGAGATTCGGAAAGAGAGGAAAGCTCAACCCTCGATTTGTTGGCCCATTTGAAATCCTCGATCGAGTAGGAACCGTAGCCTACAGACTAGCTTTACCACCAAGTATGTCTCGCATCCATAACGTTTTTCACATATCTATGTTACGTAAATATGTGAAGGACCCAAACCACGTCATTGAGTTAGAACCGGACGTTATAGAAGAGGATTTAACGTACGAGGAGGTACCTGTTAAGATCCTAGATAAGAAGGAGCAGATTCTACGCTCAAAGGTTATACCTCAAGTTAAGGTTTTATGGAGGAACCAAGATATTGAGGAAATGACCTGGGAGCTAGAATCCGAGATGAAATCTAAGTATCCTTACCTCTTCGAAATGCCAGGTACGTCAATTTCGGGGACGAAATTTCATAAGGAGGGGAGGTTGTAAGACCCCGAATTTATGAAATACAAAATTTAATTTTTCTTCATATATATTTTTCCTGAAACAGTAAATGGTTAAATTGACAAAATTGAAAGTTAAGGATGTTATGTGCAAATTTTATTTTGTCGGACAATATTCGTTTTGTCGGGGAATATTCGGGCCGTACGACGGCGCCGAAATAACAAATTATTGGTGGACCCCACAACGGAATAATTGTCGGATATAGAAAACGACAGAAGTAACCTTTTTATATAAAAATAGTCAACGATGTTAACTGTTAAAATACCGGTGATAAAAGAATAGTAGCATACGGTAGTTTATGGTATTTTCTGTAGCACACGGTACTCTACAGTAGCACACGGTATTGCACAGTGTCTTATATTATTGATCTGATAATTGACACCGTAACTGTTGCACATCATTTCATCAATAATTGTCGCTGCATAATATTTTATATTATCAATTCAATAATTGTTGCTACACAATATTTTGCATTATTGATTCAATAATTGTCATTACACTGTATTTCATATCATTGAGTCAATAATTGTTGCTGCACTGTTTTTTAAAATTATTGAACCAAATAATTGTCACAGTAGCAAATACACAGTAATTTATATTATTAAATTAATAATAATCTGTAGCGTGTTTATTATATTATTGTTGTAACATTATTTTATTTAATATGCAAGACCCATAGGAAGAAAAAAAAAAAAAAAATAATAATAAAAAAAATTAATTTATTTTTATTTTTCTAAATAGTAACATGTGGACCCTACGTGGGGGCCACATGTAAATTAACATGTGAAATTGTTGCTGGAGGAGTTAGGCAGCATGCGCTGCCAGAATTGAAATTTGATGCTGGCGTGCTGCCAGCAACTCACCTACCAACTCGCATAGTAACTTCTTTTCTCCTATAAATAGATTGCTCAGCTGAATAGAAAAATCACACCTAAAACATAAAATTTTTCTATAAGAATTTTATGAGTTTTCTTTGAGAATAGTAAGGTTATTTTGAGTGTTTGAAAGCCAAAAGGAGTGCAGGAATTTTTCAAGTAAGTCTTTTATTAAAGAGTAGTAATTTCATAAATTCCTATATTTCACGGTATTCACAAATCTTCCTTTAGAAGACTCTTCTATTAGAAGATTCATTTTTAAAAGCTTTCTTTGGAAGATTTATTTTGAAATATTATTTTAAAAACTATTTTAAAGTTGTTATATTATACTACAAAAATTATGTAAAATATATATAATTTTGATAATTCATATTATACGAGTTATCATACACTTTGAAATTTATATGTGGTAATTACTAATTTTATTATAAATATATAGGTTGATCAACCTCATTTAAATCTATATCCAGTCACGTGTTAAGGTAAGGGGTATCACTCTTTTCATCATCATAAATGGATATTATTTTCTTTCTTACTTGAAGGGATTATTATTCTTTGATTCTCGAAAATAATATCGTTTCTTTCTTGTGCCATTTACTTCCATGTATTAAATTGTGGGAATAACCTTACGGCGCGGTTTACCGCCTGTTGGTGAATAACCTTTTGTATTCATTCCTTATTAATCTTTGAGAATAACCTTACGGTGCGGATTACGCCTGTTTGGTGAATAACTCTTCGTGTTCAAATTCTATTAAATTGTGGGAATAACCTTACGGTGCGGATTACGCCTGTTTGGTGAATAACTATTCGTATTCAAATTGATGGGAATAACCTTACGGTGCGGATTATCGCCTGTTGGTGAATAACCCTTGTTATTTGTCTCGTGTGGAAATAATTTGTCTACACGAATTATCACATGACACTTTTATTCCATATTCGTAAGTGATATCATTTTCCTTTATACTCATAAGGGATACCATCTTTTTCATCTTCCATTATTCAAACTTACTATGGTAAGGGATATTAATTCCCTTCACCTTTTGTTAATCAAACCTGCTACGGTAAGGGATATTATTTTCTTCCATACACCTAAATCGAAACTTATTATGGAACTATTGCTTCTATAATTCCTGAAAATATTATATGTTCCATAATAGTTGAATTTCATTAGTTCAACTGAACCTTCCTATTTTCTGAACATTTCTATTGAACTGTAATCGTTATTCTGAACTGTGGATCTTGAATATCATTTTTAAATTTCACTCCACATCATGTTGGCAATTTGGACATTATTTGAATCTGCACAAAGTAAACTTCTGATACTTATTGTTTATCCTGTTCTTCTGTTCATCATTTGTATCACTGTTATTTGTATTAATCATCAAGAATCAAATTGTTGTGAATATCTGTAGCCGGGGGCACATATGTGATATAATTGTTGAACAGATGATAGGTTAAAGGCGATATACTAGGTTAAAGGCGATACATCTGTTCGGTGTCTTTTATGACACGTGGTGAATGTTCTCTTTGGCCCGTAGTGCAAAGATGAACTGTTGGTTGGTATGATTATGACCAAAGGCTGAATCTGGTATAATCATGACCGTTGGTGTTATATTGAATGTCTTTGGCCCGTAGTGCAAAGACGAACTGTTGATCTGCATGATTATGACCAGGAACTGTGAAGTTGTATTATCTTGACTAATGGTATTTCAGATGAAAAAAGTTGATGATATTTTTACTAAAAAGAGAAGAGAGTGGACATTATAGTCTGCATTATTCTTCTAATAGATTGCTCATTCCGCTGCTATTATTGATCTGAACGTTGTTTAAGAATTTAACTGCAGTTTTTGATATAAACCTTGTAGTCTATTGTATTCTATCAAGAACTCAACTGTTGAAGGCTAATGATAAATTATTCGTCATTATCTTAGTCATGATATTTCTTACTGGGCTATTTGAGCTCACCCTTTCTTTTGTTCCATTGTTTTTCAACAGGAGATGAGAACGTAACGGGGTCTAGCCGGGGAATGGAGTGAGAGTGCGGGGATAGCTATCATAGTCTTCACGTGTTATAAAATAGTGTGGCAATAATAATGAAGACTTAGTTGTGTTGTATTATCCACTGTATTGTTGTACGTTGTATTTCATTGTAATAATTTTGTTGTAGTCTTTTGACGACTCAAGTTTGGGCTGTGTGGGCCTAGATTTGGGGGCGTCACACCTACAATGCGCTGATGATCAGAAGGTGCCCTTTGCTACCTTTATGTTTCGAGGTGAGGCGGATCACTGGTGGGAAGCGGTAAAATGTATCCACCCTTCAGCACTTGAGATGTCTTGGACAGAATTCCAAGAGCTATTTAATGAAAAGTACTTCCCAGAAAGCATCCGCCATATGAAGGAAGTGGAATTCATTAAGCTGGAGCAGGGAAACATGACAGTTTCTCAATATGAAGCTAAGTTTGCTGAACTGTCTCGTTTTGCGACTCATCTAGTAGATGACGAAGCACGGATGAGTCGGATGTTCTTACGTGGTCTAAGATTCGAAATCCGTCAACAACTTAGCTCTCATAAATTTAGTTTGTATTCAGATGTTGTTGATAGGGCTCAAAGGGTGGAGCAAACAGATGAAAAATTACAGCCAAGAGTCAATGATCAGAGAAATGATAACAACCACAGGAACGAGAACCATCGAGGAGGTAACCAACACTTCGGTGGTAATTCCACATCAAATAACAGAAGAGGAGAATCCAGTGGGAACAATTTCAAAAGAAAGAGATTCCATAATAATTATGGAAGGGCACCAGTACCAGCACCAGCACCGACCCCAGTTTCAAGGGGAGAAGATCGACCACCAGTGAGATGCTATAGGTGTGGTCAGGAAGGTCACATCAGCCCAAACTGTACACTGCAGTCCAAAAAGTGCTACAGTTGTGGGAAAGAGGGTCATCTTGCGCGGTTTTGTCCTGCCACAAAATCAAGTCCAGCTGCAGTGATGATACCAAAAGCTAGCGCGGATAAGGGAAAATCTGTAGTTCAAGGGAGAGCTTTTGTTGTGACATCCTAAATGGCATGAAACTCGAACGAGGTGATAACCGGTAAGCTATTCATAAATTCTCGTGAAGTCTACGCTTTGTTAGATACTGGTTCTACCCATTCTTTTATCTCACCTGCATGTGCTCAGCGTTTAAACTTAACTCCTGAAAATTTGGACTTTGACTTATCAGTTGAAACCCCATTAGGAGAAATGACCATTACATCTACTGTCTATAAATCTTGCCTAGTTCAAATCAACAACCTCACATTACCTGTTGACCTTATTTCTTTGGAGATGCATGAATTTGATGTGATTTTAGGAATTGATTGGTTGACTACCCATCATGCTAAAATTGATTGTTTTCATAAGATTATTAGTTTTCATATTCCTAATCAACCTGTCATGCAAATTCAAGCAACTAAACCATTGAAATCTATAACTGTTATTTCTAGCCATAAAGCCATTCGTTTATTGAAAAACGGATGTCAAGCCTTTTTAGCTCATGTCACTGATTTGAACAAAAATACGTCAAACTTGAATGATATTCCCATTGTTAATGAGTTTCCTGACGTTTTTCCGGAGGAACTTCCTGGTTTACCCCCAAACCGTGAAATTGAATTTTGTATTGATCTTGAACCTGGTACCAAGCCCATTTCTAAAACTCCATACCGAATGGCTCCCATTGAACTTCAAGAGTTAAAAGTCCAACTACAGGAATTGTTGGATACTGGTTTCATTCGTCCGAGTGCATCACCTTGGGGTGCTCCTGTTCTATTTGTGAAGAAGAAAGACGGGAGTATGAGATTGTGCATTGACTACCGAGAATTGAACCATGTCACCATCAAAAACAGGTATCCGTTACCTCGAATTGATGACATGTTTGATCAATTACAAGGTGCTCAACATTTCTCAAAGATTGATCTCCGTTCTGGATATCATCAGTTAAAGGTTAAAGCTGAGGACATTCCAAAGACTGCTTTCAGAACTCGTTATGGGCATTATGAGTTTTTAGTCATGCCTTTTGGACTAACCAATGCTCCTGCAGCTTTCATGGACATGATGAACCGAATATTTAAGGAATATTTGGATCATTTTGTGGTTGTCTTTATTGATGACATCCTCATATACTCCAAAAATCGTGAGGATCATGAACAACACCTGAGATTGATACTCCAAAAGCTCCGTGAGAACAAATTATATGCCAAGTTGAAGAAATGTGAGTTCTGGCTTGAGGAGGTCACGTTTCTTGGGCATGTGATTTCTAGTCAAGGAATATCAGTCGATCCTGCGAAGATTGAAACGGTACTAAATTGGGAACAACCCAAGACAGTAACCGAAGTCCGAAGTTTTCTGGGCCTAGCTGGTTATTATCGGAGATTCGTAGAAGGATTTTCTCGAATCGCCACTCCATTAACTCAGCTTACTCGGAAAAGCACAAAATTCATATGGAGCGAGCAATGCGAGAAAAGTTTTCAAGAGCTTAAGAGGAAACTTGTTTCAGCTCCTGTTCTGACCATTCCATCAGGATCGGGAGAATTTGTCATATATAGCGATGCTTCAGGCAAAGGTCTAGGCTGTGTCCTTATGCAACATGGAAAGGTTATAGCCTATGCCTCTCGACAACTCAAAGATTATGAGAAAAATTACCCTACTCATGATCTAGAGTTGGCAGCAGTCGTTTTCGCGTTGAAAATCTGGAGACACTACTTGTACGGAGAGAAAGTGGATACCTATACGGATCATAAAAGTCTCAAGTATTTCTTCACCCAGAAGGAACTCAACATGCGACAACAACGTTGGCTTGAGCTGTTGAAGGATTATGATCACACAATCCAGTATCACCCGGGAAAGGCGAACGTTGTAGCTGACGCTTTGAGCAGAAAATCTTATGCGAGTACAAGTGCACTGCTGACAACACAAAAGTGTATTTTGTACGACTTGCAAAAGATGGAGATACAGCTAAAGACACCAGGGACCCACTCGAAGATTGCTCACGTGCGAGTAGAACCAGCTTTAATCGATAAAATTAAAGCTGCTCAAGCTACCGATCCGGAACTGATAAACATGATAAAGAAAGTACAAGAAGTTACCATTCCCGAAGCAAGAATCGACGAGAAAGGAATACTTCGAGTCAACTCTCGACTCTGTGTTCCTAACGATCCTGAATTAAAGCATAAAATCATGATGGAGGCATACAACACGCCATTTGCAATCCACCCAGGAGGTACCAAGATCTATCGAGATCTTCGACATACATTTTGGTGGAACAATATGAAAAGGGAGATTGCAGAGTTTATCTCAAGGTGCTTAACTTGTCAACGTGTCAAGGCAGAGCATCAAGTACCTAAGGGTCCTTTACAACCACTTGAGGTTCCCGAATGGAAGTGGGAACACATCAATATGGATTTCGTGACGGGTCTTCCCAAAGTTTCTCAAGGCTTAGATGCAATTTGGGTCATCGTAGATAGATTGACCAAATCCACTCATTTCTTGCCTATACGAGAAAACTTTTCACTTGAACGTCTTGCCGGTATGTACATAAATGAGATCGTGAGATTGCATGGCATGCCAGTTTCCATAGTTTCTGATCGAGATCCTAGATTCACTTCACGCTTTTGGATCAGTCTACAAAAAGCTATGGGCACTGAACTACGTTTTAGTTCTGCATACCATCCTCAAACGGACGGACAATCAGAAAGGACGATCCAGACCCTCGAAGATCTTTTGAGACTTTGTGTATTAGACTTCAAAGGAAGTTGGGATAAGTACTTGCCATTGGTGGAATTTTCTTACAACAACAGTTACTAAGCAAGCATAGGCATGGCTCCATTTGAGGCTTTGTATGGAAGGAAGTGTCGCTCTCCAGTATGTTGGAATGAGGTAGGAGAAGCAAAACTGTTGGGACCCGAGTTGGTACGCTTAACGACCGAAAAGATCCAAATGATCCGACAACGAATACAGACAGCACAAGAACGACAAACGAGTTATGCCGATCTTCATCGGAGAGATGAGAGATTCAACGTCGGAGATCATGTATTCTTACGTGTTTCTCCATGGAAAGGGGTTACGAGATTCAGAAAGAGAGGAAAGCTCAACCCTCGATTTATTGGCCCATTTGAAATCCTCGATCGAGTAGGATCCGTAGCCTACAGACTAGCCCTACCACCAAGTATGTCTCGCATCCATAACGTTTTTCACATATCTATGTTACGTAAATATGTGAAGGACCCAAACCACGTCATTGAGTTAGAACCAGACGTTATAGCAGAAGATTTAATGTAAGACCCCGAATTTATGAAATACAAAATTTAATTTTTCTTCATATATATTTTTCTTGAAACAGTAAATGGTTAAATTGACAAAATTGAAAGTTAAGGATGTTATGTGCAAATTTTATTTTGTCGGATAATATTCGTTTTGTCGGGGAATATTCGGGCCGTACGACGGCGCCGAAATAACAAATTATTGGTGGACCCCACAACGGAATAATTGTCGGATATAGAAAACGACAGAAGTAACCTTTTTATATAAAAATAGTCAACGATGTTAACTGTTAAAATACCGGTGATAAAAGAATAGTAGCATACGGTAGTTTATGGTATTTTCTGTAGCACACGGTACTCTACAGTAGCACACGGTATTGCACAGTGTCTTATATTATTGATCTGATAATTGACACCGTAACTGTTGCACATCATTTCATCAATAATTGTCGCTGCATAATATTTTATATTATCAATTCAATAATTGTTGCTACACAATATTTTGCATTATTGATTCAATAATTGTCATTACACTGTATTTCATATCATTGAGTCAATAATTGTTGCTGCACTGTTTTTTAAAATTATTGAACCAAATAATTGTCACAGTAGCAAATACACAGTAATTTATATTATTAAATTAATAATAATCTGTAGCGTGTTTATTATATTATTGTTGTAACATTATTTTATTTAATATGCAAGACCCATAGGAAGAAAAAAAAAATAATAAAAAAAATTAATTTATTTTTATTTTTCTAAATAGTAACATGTGGACCCTACGTGGGGGCCACATGTAAATTAACATGTGAAATTGTTGCTGGAGGAGTTAGGCAGCATGCGCTGCCAGAATTGAAATTTGATGCTGGCGTGCTGCCAGCAACTCACCTACCAACTCGCATAGTAACTTCTTTTCTCCTATAAATAGATTGCTCAGCTGAATAGAAAAATCACACCTAAAACATAAAATTTTTCTATAAGAATTTTATGAGTTTTCTTTGAGAATAGTAAGGTTATTTTGAGTGTTTGAAAGCCAAAAGGAGTGCAGGAATTTTTCAAGTAAGTCTTTTATTAAAGAGTAGTAATTTCATAAATTCCTATATTTCACGGTATTCACAAATCTTCCTTTAGAAGACTCTTCTATTAGAAGATTCATTTTTAAAAGCTTTCTTTGGAAGATTTATTTTGAAATATTATTTTAAAAACTATTTTAAAGTTGTTATATTATACTACAAAAATTATGTAAAATATATATAATTTTGATAATTCATATTATACGAGTTATCATACACTTTGAAATTTATATGTGGTAATTACTAATTTTATTATAAATATATAGGTTGATCAACCTCATTTAAATCTATATCCAGTCACGTGTTAAGGTAAGGGGTATCACTCTTTTCATCATCATAAATGGATATTATTTTCTTTCTTACTTGAAGGGATTATTATTCTTTGATTCTCGAAAATAATATCGTTTCTTTCTTGTGCCATTTACTTCCATGTATTAAATTGTGGGAATAACCTTACGGCGCGGTTTACCGCCTGTTGGTGAATAACCTTTTGTATTCATTCCTTATTAATCTTTGAGAATAACCTTACGGTGCGGATTACGCCTGTTTGGTGAATAACTCTTCGTGTTCAAATTCTATTAAATTGTGGGAATAACCTTACGGTGCGGATTACGCCTGTTTGGTGAATAACTATTCGTATTCAAATTGATGGGAATAACCTTACGGTGCGGATTATCGCCTGTTGGTGAATAACCCTTGTTATTTGTCTCGTGTGGAAATAATTTGTCTACACGAATTATCACATGACACTTTTATTCCATATTCGTAAGTGATATCATTTTCCTTTATACTCATAAGGGATACCATCTTTTTCATCTTCCATTATTCAAACTTACTATGGTAAGGGATATTAAGTCCCTTCACCTTTTGTTAATCAAACCTGCTACGGTAAGGGATATTATTTTCTTCCATACACCTAAATCGAAACTTATTATGGAACTATTGCTTCTATAATTCCTGAAAATATTATATGTTCCATAATAGTTGAATTTCATTAGTTCAACTGAACCTTCCTATTTTCTGAACATTTCTATTGAACTGTAATCGTTATTCTGAACTGTGGATCTTGAATATCATTTTTAAATTTCACTCCACATCATGTTGGCAATTTGGACATTATTTGAATCTGCACAAAGTAAACTTCTGATACTTATTGTTTATCCTGTTCTTCTGTTCATCATTTGTATCACTGTTATTTATATTAATCATCAAGAATCAAATTGTTGTGAATATCTGTAGCCGGGGGCACAGATGTGATATAATTGTTGAACAGATGATAGGTTAAAGGCGATATACTAGGTTAAAGGCGATACATCTGTTCGGTGTCTTTTATGACACGTGGTGAATGTTCTCTTTGGCCCGTAGTGCAAAGATGAACTGTTGGTTGGTATGATTATGACCAAAGGCTGAATCTGGTATAATCATGACCGTTGGTGTTATATTGAATGTCTTTGGCCCGTAGTGCAAAGACGAACTGTTGATCTGCATGATTATGACCAGGAACTGTGAAGTTGTATTATCTTGACTAATGGTATTTCAGATGAAAAAAGTTGATGATATTTTTACTAAAAAGAGAAGAGAGTGGACATTATAGTCTGCATTATTCTTCTAATAGATTGCTCATTCCGCTGCTATTATTGATCTGAACATTGTTTAAGAATTTAACTGCAGTTTTTGATATAAACCTTGTAGTCTATTGTATTCTATCAAGAACTCAACTGTTGAAGGCTAATGATAAATTATTCGTCATTATCTTAGTCATGATATTTCTTACTGGGCTATTTGAGCTCACCCTTTCTTTTGTTCCATTGTTTTTCAACAGGAGATGAGAACGTAACGGGGTCTAGCCGGGGAATGGAGTGAGAGTGCGGGGATAGCTATCATAGTCTTCACGTGTTATAAAATAGTGTGGCAATAATAATGAAGACTTAGTTGTGTTGTATTATCCACTGTATTGTTGTACGTTGTATTTCATTGTAATAATTTTGTTGTAGTCTTTTGACGACTCAAGTTTGGGCTGTGTGGGCCTAGATTTGGGGGCGTCACATTTAACGTATGAGGAGGTACCTGTTAAGATCCTAGATAAGAAGGAGCAGATCTTACGCTCAAAGGTTATACCTCAAGTTAAGGTTTTATGGAGGAACCAAGATATTGAGGAAATGACCTGGGAGCTAGAATCTGAAATGAAGTCTAGGTATCCATACCTCTTCGAAATGCCAGGTACGTCAATTTCGGGGACGAAATTTCATAAGGAGGGGAGGTTGTAAGACCCCGAATTTATGAAATACAAAATTCAATTTTTCTTCATATAAATTTTTCATGAAACAGTAAATGGTTAAATTGACGAAATTGAAAGTTAAGGATGTTATGTGCAAATTTTATTTTGTCGGGGAATATTCGGGCCGTACGACGGCGCCGAAATAACAAATTATTTGTGGACCCCACAACGGAATATTTGTCGGATATAGAAAACGACAGAAGTAACCTTTTTAAATAAAAATAGTCAACGGTGTTAACTGTTAAAATACCGGTGATAAAAGAATAGTAGCATACGGTAATTTATGGTATTTTCTGTAGCACACGGTACTCTACAGTAGCACACGGTATTGCACATTGTCTCATATTATTGGTCTGATAATTGACACCGTAACTGTTACGCATCATTTCATCAATAATTGTCACTGCATAATATTTTATATTATCAATTCAATTATTGTTGCTACACAGTATTTTGCATTATTGATTCAATAATTGTCATTACACTGTATTTCATATCATTGAGTCAATAATTGTTGCTGCACTGTTTTTAAAATTATTGAACCTAATAATTGTCACAGTAGCAAATATACTGTAATTTATATTATTAAATTAATATGATCTGTAACGTGTTTATTGCATTATTGTTGAATTATTATTGTAGCACTATTTTATTTTATATACAGGACCCATAGGAAGAAAAATAAAATAAAATAAATAAATGTAAAAAAAAAAATAATAATAAATAAATAAATAATAATTAATTATTATTATTTTAAATAGTAACATGTGGACCCTATGTGGGGGCCACATGAAAATCAAAATGAGTTTTTCATTTTGCTGGGAAGGTTGGTAAGGCAGCCGACTGCGCTGCCAATTTAGAAAATGTAGGCAGGCGTCTGTTGCCACCTACCATGCACAGTGGTTCCTTTTCTCCTATAAATAGCTTGCTCAGCTGAATAGAAAAATCACACCTAAAACATAAAATTTTTCTATAAGAATTTTATGAGTTTTCTCTGAGAATAGTAAGGTTATTTTGAGAGTTTGAAAGCCAAAAGGAGTGCAGAAAATTTTCAAGTAAGTCTTTTATTAAAGAGTAGTAATTTTATAAATTTCTATTTTTCACGGTATTCACAAATCTTCCTTTAGAAGACTCTTCTTTGAGAAGATTCATTTTTAAAAGCTTTCTTTGGAAGATTTATTTTGGAATATTATTTTAAAAACTATGTTAAAGTAGTTATATTATACTACAAAAATTATGTTAAATATATATAATTTTGATAATTCATATTATACGAGTTATCATACACTTTGAAATTTATATGTGGTAATTACTAATTTTATTATAAAAATATAGGTTGATCAACCTCATTTAAATCAATATCCAGTCACGTGTTAAGGTAAGGAATATCATTCTTTTCACACTCTTAAATTTATTACGGTAAGGGGTATCATTCTTTTCATCATCATAAATGGATATTATTTTCTTTCTTACTTGAAGGGATTATCATTCTTTGATTCTCGAAAATAATATCGTTTCTTTCTTGTGCCATTTACTTCCATGTATTAAATTGTGGGAATAACCTTACGGCGCGGTTTACCGCCTGTTGGTGAATAACCTTATGTATTCATTCCTTATTAATCTTTGGGAATAACCTTACGGCGCGGATTATCGCCTGTTTGGTGAATAACTCTTCGTATTCAAATTGATGGGAATAACCTTACGGCGCGGATTATCGCCTGTTTGGTGAATAACTATTCGTATTCAAATTGATGGGAATAACCTTACGGTGCGGATTATCGCCTGTTGGTGAATAACCCTTTTTATTTGTCTCGTGTGGAAATAATTTGTCTACACGAATTATCACATGACACTTTTATTCCATATTCGTAAGTGATATCATTTTCCTTTATACTCATAAGGGATACCATCTTTTTCATCTTCCATTATTCAAACTTACTATGGTAAGGGATATTAATTTCCTTCACCTTTTGTTAATCAAACCTGCTACGGTAAGGAATATTATTTTCTTTCATACTCCTAAATCGAAACTTATTATGGAACTATTGCTTCTATAATTCCTGAAAATATTATATGTTCCATAATAGTTGAACTTCATTATTTCAACTGAACCTTCCTATTTACGTGAACCTTTCTATTGAACTGTAACCGTTATTCTGAACTGTGGATCTTGAATATCATTTTTAAATTTCACTCCACATCATGTTGGCAATTTGGACATTATTTGAATCTGCACAAAGTAAACTTCTGATACTTATTGTTTATCCTGTTCTTCTGTTCATCATTTGTATCACTGTTATTTGTATTAATCATCAAGAATCAAGCTGTTGTGAATATCTGTGGCCGGGGGCACAGATGTGATATAATTGTTGAACAGATGATAGGTTAAAGGCGATATACTAGGTTAAAGGCGATACATCTGTTCGGTGTCTTTTATGGCACGTGGTTAATGTTCTCTTTGGCCCGTAGTGCAAAGATGAACTGTTGGTTGGCATGATTATGACCAAAGGCTGAATCTGGTATAATCATGACCGTTGGTGTTATATTGAATGTCTTTGGCCCGTAGTGCAAAGATGAACTGTTGATCTGCATGATTATGACCAGGAACTGTGAAGTTGTATTATTTTGACTAATGGTATTTCAGATGATAAAAGTTGATGATATTTTTACTAAAAAGAGAAGCGAGTGGACATTATAGTCTGCATTATTCTTCTAATAGATTGCTCATTCCGCTGCTATTATTGATCTGAACGTTGTTTAAGAATTTAACTGCAGTTTTTGATATAAACATTGTAGTCTATTGTATTCTATCAAGAACTCAACTGTTGAAGGCTAATGATAAATTATTCGTCATTATCTTAGTCATGATATTTCTTACTGGGCTATTTGAGCTCACCCTTTCTTTTCGTTCCATTGTTTTTCAACAGGAGATGAGAACGTAACGGGGTCTAGCCGGGGAATGGAGTGAGAGTGCGGGGATAGCTATCATAGTCTTCACGTGTTATAAAATAGTGTGGCAATAATAATGAAGACTTAGTTGTGTTGTATTATCCACTGTATTGTTGTACGTTGTATTTCATTGTAATAATTTTGTTGTAGTCTTCTGACGACTCAAGTTTGGGCTGTGTGGGCTCAGATTTGGGGGCGTCACAGTTGGCATCAGAGCTTAGGGATATGGTCTTTAATGGAGATCTGGGGTTAGAACTAGGAGGGGAGAGACGAATAGAATCAGTCACTAGTGTGTCCTACCTAAATTAGATTTTATTATCTAATGAGTTGATTTGAATATAGGGACATGAAGTGATGAGTCAGTTTGTTTAAACTAACATTTATTTTGTGACCACAGTTTAGTATGGCATCTGGAAATCAAGAGGTTAACTACGAAATACCCGAAGCGAATGTAGCCGAAAATCAAGAAGCCACAAACAATCCTCCTGCCAACTCAGGAAATAATATTCCTGATAACATGATGAATGATGGATTCTTTAGGAATTTCATGCAGTTCATGCAGAATCAGGCAAGAGGAAATCCAGTTAACAATAACGGTAGAAACGCTGGTAATTTGAGGATGATCACTGTCAAGCAATTTAAAGAATTGGGACCACCTGAATTCCACGGGAAGCCTGACCCACTCAAAGCGGAGGCATGGCTGAAGCAGACGACAAAAATACTTGATGTCCTACAATGCGCTGATGATCAGAAGGTGCCCTTTGCTACCTTTATGTTTCGAGGTGAGGCGGATCACTGGTGGGAAGCGGTAAAACGTATCCACCCTTCAGCACTTGAGATGTCTTGGACAGAATTCCAAGAGCTATTTAATGAAAAGTACTTCCCAGAAAGCATCCGCTATATGAAGGAAGTGGAATTCATTAAGCTGGAGCAGGGAAACATGACAGTTTCTCAATATGAAGCTAAGTTTGCTGAACTGTCTCGTTTTGCGACTCATCTAGTAGATGACGAAGCACGGATGAGTCGGATGTTCTTACGTGGTCTAAGATTCGAAATCCGTCAACAACTTAGCTCTCATAAATTTAGTTTGTATTCAGATGTTGTTGATAGGGCTCAAAGGGTGGAGCAAACAGATGAAAAATTACAGCCAAGAGTCAATGATCAGAGAAATGATAACAACCACAGGAACGAGAACCATCGAGGAGGTAACCAACACTTCGGTGGTAATTCCACATCAAATAACAGAAGAGGAGAATCCAGTGGGAACAATTTCAAAAGAAAGAGATTCCATAATAATTATGGAAGGGCACCAGTACCAGCACCAGCACCGACCCCAGTTTCAAGGGGAGAAGATCGACCACCAGTGAGATGCTATAGGTGTGGTCAGGAAGGTCACATCAGCCCAAACTGTACACTGCAGTCCAAAAAGTGCTACAGTTGTGGGAAAGAGGGTCATCTTGCGCGGTTTTGTCCTGCCACAAAATCAAGTCCAGCTGCAGTGATGATACCAAAAGCTAGCGCGGATAAGGGAAAATCTGTAGTTCAAGGGAGAGCTTTTGTTGTGACATCCCAAATGGCACGAAACTCGAACGAGGTGATAACCGGTAAGCTATTCATAAATTCTCGTGAAGTCTACGCTTTGTTAGATACTGGTTCTACCCATTCTTTTATCTCACCTGCATGTGCTCAGCGTTTAAACTTAACTCCTGAAAATTTGGACTTTGACTTATCAGTTGAAACCCCATTAGGAGAAATGACCATTACATCTACTGTCTATAAATCTTGCCTAGTTCAAATCAACAACCTCACATTACCTGTTGACCTTATTTCTTTGGAGATGCATGAATTTGATGTGATTTTAGGAATTGATTGGTTGACTACCCATCATGCTAAAATTGATTGTTTTCATAAGATTATTAGTTTTCATATTCCTAATCAACCTGTCATGCAAATTCAAGAAACTAAACCATTGAAATCTATAACTGTTATTTCTAGCCATAAAGCCATTCGTTTATTGAAAAACGGATGTCAAGCCTTTTTAGCTCATGTCACTGATTTGAACAAAAATATGTCAAACTTGAATGATATTCCCATTGTTAATGAGTTTCCTGACGTTTTTCCGGAGGAACTTCCTGGTTTACCCCCAAACCGTGAAATTGAATTTTGTATTGATCTTGAACCTGGTACCAAGCCCATTTCCAAAACTCCATACCGAATGGCTCCCATTGAACTTCAAGAGTTAAAAGTCCAACTACAGGAATTGTTGGATACTGGTTTCATTCGTCCGAGTGCATCACCTTGGGGTGCTCCTGTTCTATTTGTGAAGAAGAAAAACGGGAGTATGAGATTGTGCATTGACTACCGAGAATTGAACCATGTCACCATCAAAAACAGGTATCCGTTACCTCGAATTGATGACATGTTTGATCAATTACAAGGTGCTCAACATTTCTCAAAGATTGATCTCCGTTCTGGATATCATCAGTTAAAGGTTAAAGCTGAGGACATTCCAAAGACTGCTTTCAGAACTCGTTATGGGCATTATGAGTTTTTAGTCATGCCTTTTGGACTAACCAATGCTCCTGCAGCTTTCATGGACATGATGAACCGAATATTCAAGGAATATTTGGATCATTTTGTGGTTGTCTTTATTGATGACATCCTCATATACTCCAAAAATCGTGAGGATCATGAACAACACCTGAGATTGATACTCCAAAAGCTCCGTGAGAACAAATTATATGCCAAGTTGAAGAAATGTGAGTTCTGGCTTGAGGAGGTCACGTTTCTTGGGCATGTGATTTCTAGTCAAGGAATATCAGTCGATCCTGCGAAGATTGAAACGGTACTAAATTGGGAACAACCCAAGACAGTAACCGAAGTCCGAAGTTTTCTGGGCCTAGCTGGTTATTATCGGAGATTCGTAGAAGGATTTTCTCGAATCGCCACTCCATTAACTCAGCTTACTCGGAAAAGCACAAAATTCATATGGAGCGAGCAATGCGAGAAAAGTTTTCAAGAGCTTAAGAGGAGACTTGTTTCAGCTCCTGTTCTGACCATTCCATCAGGATCGGGAGAATTTGTCATATACAGCGATGCTTCAGGCAAAGGTTTAGGCTGTGTCCTTATGCAACATGGAAAGGTTATAGCCTATGCCTCTCGACAACTCAAAGATTATGAGAAAAATTACCCTACTCATGATCTAGAGTTGGCAGCAGTCGTTTTCGCGTTGAAGATCTGGAGACACTACTTGTACGGAGAGAAAGTGGATATCTATACGGATCATAAAAGTCTCAAGTATTTCTTCACCCAGAAGGAACTCAACATGCGACAACGACGTTGGCTTGAGCTGTTGAAGGATTATGATCACACAATCCAGTATCACCCGGGAAAGGCGAACGTTGTAGCTGACGCTTTGAGCAGAAAATCTTATGCGAGTACAAGTGCACTGCTGACAACACAAAAGTGTATTTTGTACGACTTGCAAAAGATGGAGATACAACTAAAGACACCAGGGACCCACTCGAAGATTGCTCACGTGCTAGTAGAACCAGCTTTAATCGATAAAATTAAAGCTGCTCAAGCTACCGATCCGGAACTGATAAACATGATAAAGAAAGTACAAGAAGGTACCATTCCCGAAGCAAGAATCGACGAGAAAGGAATACTTCGAGTCAACTCTCGACTCTGTGTTCCTAACGATCCTGAATTAAAGCATAAAATCATGATGGAGGCACACAACACGCCATTTGCAATCCACCCAGGAGGTACCAAGATGTATCGAGATCTTCGACATACATTTTGGTGGAACAATATGAAAAGGGAGATTGCAGAGTTTATCTCAAGGTGCTTAACTTGTCAACGTGTCAAGGCAGAGCATCAAGTACCTAAGGGTCCTTTACAACCACTTGAGGTTCCCGAATGGAAGTGGGAACACATCAATATGGATTTCGTGACGGGTCTTCCCAAAGTTTCTCAAGGCTTAGATGCAATTTGGGTCATCGTAGATAGATTGACCAAATCCACTCATTTCTTGCCTATACGAGAAAACTTTTCACTTGAACGTCTTGCCGGTATGTACATAAATGAGATCGTGAGATTGCATGGCATGCCAGTTTCCATAGTTTCTGATCGAGATCCTAGATTCACTTCACGCTTTTGGATCAGTCTACAAAAAGCTATGGGCACTGAACTACGTTTTAGTTCTGCATACCATCCTCAAACGGACGGACAATCAGAAAGGACGATCCAGACCCTCGAAGATCTTTTGAGACTTTGTGTATTAGACTTCAAAGGAAGTTAGGATAAGTACTTCCCATTGGTGGAATTTTCTTACAACAACAGTTACCAAGCAAGCATAGGCATGGCTCCATTTGAGGCTTTGTATGGAAGGAAGTGTCGCTCTCCAGTATGTTGGAATGAGGTAGGAGAAGCAAAACTGTTGGGACCCGAGTTGGTACGCTTAACGACCGAAAAGATCCAAATGATCCGACAACGAATACAGACAGCACAAGAACGACAAAAGAGTTATGTCGATCTTCATCGGAGAGATGAGAGATTCAACGTCGGAGATCATGTATTCTTACGTGTTTCTCCATGGAAAGGGGTTACGAGATTCGGAAAGAGAGGAAAGCTCAACCCTCGATTTATTGGCCCATTTGAAATCCTCGATCGAGTAGGATCCGTAGCCTACAGACTAGCCCTACCACCAAGTATGTCTCGCATCCATAACGTTTTTCACATATCTATGTTACGTAAATATGTGAAGGACCCAAACCACGTCATTGAGTTAGAACCAGACGTTATAGCAGAAGATTTAACGTATGAGGAGGTACCTGTTAAGATCCTAGATAAGAAGGAGCAGATCTTACGCTCAAAGGTTATACCTCAAGTTAAGGTTTTATGGAGGAACCAAGATATTGAGGAAATGACCTGGGAGCTAGAATCTGAAATGAAGTCTAGGTATCCATACCTCTTCGAAATGCCAGGTACGTCAATTTCGGGGACGAAATTTCATAAGGAGGGGAGGTTGTAAGACCCCGAATTTATGAAATACAAAATTCAATTTTTCTTCATATAAATTTTTCATGAAACAGTAAATGGTTAAATTGACGAAATTGAAAGTTAAGGATGTTATGTGCAAATTTTATTTTGTCGGGGAATATTCGGGCCGTACGACGGCGCCGAAATAACAAATTATTTGTGGACCCCACAACGGAATATTTGTCGGATATAGAAAACGACAGAAGTAACCTTTTTAAATAAAAATAGTCAACGGTGTTAACTGTTAAAATACCGGTGATAAAAGAATAGTAGCATACGGTAATTTATGGTATTTTCTGTAGCACACGGTACTCTACAGTAGCACACGGTATTGCACATTGTCTCATATTATTGGTCTGATAATTGACACCGTAACTGTTACGCATCATTTC
The DNA here is from genome assembly GCA_947179155.2 of Hedera helix. Classification (NCBI taxonomy): domain Eukaryota; kingdom Viridiplantae; phylum Streptophyta; class Magnoliopsida; order Apiales; family Araliaceae; genus Hedera; species Hedera helix. The sequence continues at coordinate 43,661,009 of OX359275.1, forward strand.
ATCAATAATTGTCACTGCATAATATTTTATATTATCAATTCAATTATTGTTGCTACACAGTATTTTGCATTATTGATTCAATAATTGTCATTACACTGTATTTCATATCATTGAGTCAATAATTGTTGCTGCACTGTTTTTAAAATTATTGAACCTAATAATTGTCACAGTAGCAAATATACTGTAATTTATATTATTAAATTAATATGATCTGTAACGTGTTTATTGCATTATTGTTGAATTATTATTGTAGCACTATTTTATTTTATATACAGGACCCATAGGAAGAAAAATAAAATAAAATAAATAAATGTAAAAAAAAAAATAATAATAAATAAATAAATAATAATTAATTATTATTATTTTAAATAGTAACATGTGGACCCTATGTGGGGGCCACATGAAAATCAAAATGAGTTTTTCATTTTGCTGGGAAGGTTGGTAAGGCAGCCGACTGCGCTGCCAATTTAGAAAATGTAGGCAGGCGTCTGTTGCCACCTACCATGCACAGTGGTTCCTTTTCTCCTATAAATAGCTTGCTCAGCTGAATAGAAAAATCACACCTAAAACATAAAATTTTTCTATAAGAATTTTATGAGTTTTCTCTGAGAATAGTAAGGTTATTTTGAGAGTTTGAAAGCCAAAAGGAGTGCAGAAAATTTTCAAGTAAGTCTTTTATTAAAGAGTAGTAATTTTATAAATTTCTATTTTTCACGGTATTCACAAATCTTCCTTTAGAAGACTCTTCTTTGAGAAGATTCATTTTTAAAAGCTTTCTTTGGAAGATTTATTTTGGAATATTATTTTAAAAACTATGTTAAAGTAGTTATATTATACTACAAAAATTATGTTAAATATATATAATTTTGATAATTCATATTATACGAGTTATCATACACTTTGAAATTTATATGTGGTAATTACTAATTTTATTATAAAAATATAGGTTGATCAACCTCATTTAAATCAATATCCAGTCACGTGTTAAGGTAAGGAATATCATTCTTTTCACACTCTTAAATTTATTACGGTAAGGGGTATCATTCTTTTCATCATCATAAATGGATATTATTTTCTTTCTTACTTGAAGGGATTATCATTCTTTGATTCTCGAAAATAATATCGTTTCTTTCTTGTGCCATTTACTTCCATGTATTAAATTGTGGGAATAACCTTACGGCGCGGTTTACCGCCTGTTGGTGAATAACCTTATGTATTCATTCCTTATTAATCTTTGGGAATAACCTTACGGCGCGGATTATCGCCTGTTTGGTGAATAACTCTTCGTATTCAAATTGATGGGAATAACCTTACGGCGCGGATTATCGCCTGTTTGGTGAATAACTATTCGTATTCAAATTGATGGGAATAACCTTACGGTGCGGATTATCGCCTGTTGGTGAATAACCCTTTTTATTTGTCTCGTGTGGAAATAATTTGTCTACACGAATTATCACATGACACTTTTATTCCATATTCGTAAGTGATATCATTTTCCTTTATACTCATAAGGGATACCATCTTTTTCATCTTCCATTATTCAAACTTACTATGGTAAGGGATATTAATTTCCTTCACCTTTTGTTAATCAAACCTGCTACGGTAAGGAATATTATTTTCTTTCATACTCCTAAATCGAAACTTATTATGGAACTATTGCTTCTATAATTCCTGAAAATATTATATGTTCCATAATAGTTGAACTTCATTATTTCAACTGAACCTTCCTATTTACGTGAACCTTTCTATTGAACTGTAACCGTTATTCTGAACTGTGGATCTTGAATATCATTTTTAAATTTCACTCCACATCATGTTGGCAATTTGGACATTATTTGAATCTGCACAAAGTAAACTTCTGATACTTATTGTTTATCCTGTTCTTCTGTTCATCATTTGTATCACTGTTATTTGTATTAATCATCAAGAATCAAGCTGTTGTGAATATCTGTGGCCGGGGGCACAGATGTGATATAATTGTTGAACAGATGATAGGTTAAAGGCGATATACTAGGTTAAAGGCGATACATCTGTTCGGTGTCTTTTATGGCACGTGGTTAATGTTCTCTTTGGCCCGTAGTGCAAAGATGAACTGTTGGTTGGCATGATTATGACCAAAGGCTGAATCTGGTATAATCATGACCGTTGGTGTTATATTGAATGTCTTTGGCCCGTAGTGCAAAGATGAACTGTTGATCTGCATGATTATGACCAGGAACTGTGAAGTTGTATTATTTTGACTAATGGTATTTCAGATGATAAAAGTTGATGATATTTTTACTAAAAAGAGAAGCGAGTGGACATTATAGTCTGCATTATTCTTCTAATAGATTGCTCATTCCGCTGCTATTATTGATCTGAACGTTGTTTAAGAATTTAACTGCAGTTTTTGATATAAACATTGTAGTCTATTGTATTCTATCAAGAACTCAACTGTTGAAGGCTAATGATAAATTATTCGTCATTATCTTAGTCATGATATTTCTTACTGGGCTATTTGAGCTCACCCTTTCTTTTCGTTCCATTGTTTTTCAACAGGAGATGAGAACGTAACGGGGTCTAGCCGGGGAATGGAGTGAGAGTGCGGGGATAGCTATCATAGTCTTCACGTGTTATAAAATAGTGTGGCAATAATAATGAAGACTTAGTTGTGTTGTATTATCCACTGTATTGTTGTACGTTGTATTTCATTGTAATAATTTTGTTGTAGTCTTCTGACGACTCAAGTTTGGGCTGTGTGGGCTCAGATTTGGGGGCGTCACAGTTGGCATCAGAGCTTAGGGATATGGTCTTTAATGGAGATCTGGGGTTAGAACTAGGAGGGGAGAGACGAATAGAATCAGTCACTAGTGTGTCCTACCTAAATTAGATTTTATTATCTAATGAGTTGATTTGAATATAGGGACATGAAGTGATGAGTCAGTTTGTTTAAACTAACATTTATTTTGTGACCACAGTTTAGTATGGCATCTGGAAATCAAGAGGTTAACTACGAAATACCCGAAGCGAATGTAGCCGAAAATCAAGAAGCCACAAACAATCCTCCTGCCAACTCAGGAAATAATATTCCTGATAACATGATGAATGATGGATTCTTTAGGAATTTCATGCAGTTCATGCAGAATCAGACAAGAGGAAATCCAGTTAACAATAACGGTAGAAACGCTGGTAATTTGAGGATGATCACTGTCAAGCAATTTAAAGAATTGGGACCACCTGAATTCCACGGGAAGCCTGACCCACTCAAAGCGGAGGCATGGCTGAAGCAGACGACAAAAATACTTGATGTCCTACAATGCGCTGATGATCAGAAGGTGCCCTTTGCTACCTTTATGTTTCGAGGTGAGGCGGATCACTGGTGGGAAGCGGTAAAACGTATCCACCCTTCAGCACTTGAGATGTCTTGGACAGAATTCCAAGAGCTATTTAATGAAAAGTACTTCCCAGAAAGCATCCGCTATATGAAGGAAGTGGAATTCATTAAGCTGGAGCAGGGAAACATGACAGTTTCTCAATATGAAGCTAAGTTTGCTGAACTGTCTCGTTTTGCGACTCATCTAGTAGATGACGAAGCACGGATGAGTCGGATGTTCTTACGTGGTCTAAGATTCGAAATCCGTCAACAACTTAGCTCTCATAAATTTAGTTTGTATTCAGATGTTGTTGATAGGGCTCAAAGGGTGGAGCAAACAGATGAAAAATTACAGCCAAGAGTCAATGATCAGAGAAATGATAACAACCACAGGAACGAGAACCATCGAGGAGGTAACCAACACTTCGGTGGTAATTCCACATCAAATAACAGAAGAGGAGAATCCAGTGGGAACAATTTCAAAAGAAAGAGATTCCATAATAATTATGGAAGGGCACCAGTACCAGCACCAGCACCGACCCCAGTTTCAAGGGGAGAAGATCGACCACCAGTGAGATGCTATAGGTGTGGTCAGGAAGGTCACATCAGCCCAAACTGTACACTGCAGTCCAAAAAGTGCTACAGTTGTGGGAAAGAGGGTCATCTTGCGCGGTTTTGTCCTGCCACAAAATCAAGTCCAGCTGCAGTGATGATACCAAAAGCTAGCGCGGATAAGGGAAAATCTGTAGTTCAAGGGAGAGCTTTTGTTGTGACATCCCAAATGGCACGAAACTCGAACGAGGTGATAACCGGTAAGCTATTCATAAATTCTCGTGAAGTCTACGCTTTGTTAGATACTGGTTCTACCCATTCTTTTATCTCACCTGCATGTGCTCAGCGTTTAAACTTAACTCCTGAAAATTTGGACTTTGACTTATCAGTTGAAACCCCATTAGGAGAAATGACCATTACATCTACTGTCTATAAATCTTGCCTAGTTCAAATCAACAACCTCACATTACCTGTTGACCTTATTTCTTTGGAGATGCATGAATTTGATGTGATTTTAGGAATTGATTGGTTGACTACCCATCATGCTAAAATTGATTGTTTTCATAAGATTATTAGTTTTCATATTCCTAATCAACCTGTCATGCAAATTCAAGAAACTAAACCATTGAAATCTATAACTGTTATTTCTAGCCATAAAGCCATTCGTTTATTGAAAAACGGATGTCAAGCCTTTTTAGCTCATGTCACTGATTTGAACAAAAATATGTCAAACTTGAATGATATTCCCATTGTTAATGAGTTTCCTGACGTTTTTCCGGAGGAACTTCCTGGTTTACCCCCAAACCGTGAAATTGAATTTTGTATTGATCTTGAACCTGGTACCAAGCCCATTTCCAAAACTCCATACCGAATGGCTCCCATTGAACTTCAAGAGTTAAAAGTCCAACTACAGGAATTGTTGGATACTGGTTTCATTCGTCCGAGTGCATCACCTTGGGGTGCTCCTGTTCTATTTGTGAAGAAGAAAGACGGGAGTATGAGATTGTGCATTGACTACCGAGAATTGAACCATGTCACCATCAAAAACAGGTATCCGTTACCTCGAATTGATGACATGTTTGATCAATTACAAGGTGCTCAACATTTCTCAAAGATTGATCTCCGTTCTGGATATCATCAGTTAAAGGTTAAAGCTGAGGACATTCCAAAGACTGCTTTCAGAACTCGTTATGGGCATTATGAGTTTTTAGTCATGCCTTTTGGACTAACCAATGCTCCTGCAGCTTTCATGGACATGATGAACCGAATATTCAAGGAATATTTGGATCATTTTGTGGTTGTCTTTATTGATGACATCCTCATATACTCCAAAAATCGTGAGGATCATGAACAACACCTGAGATTGATACTCCAAAAGCTCCGTGAGAACAAATTATATGCCAAGTTGAAGAAATGTGAGTTCTGGCTTGAGGAGGTCACGTTTCTTGGGCATGTGATTTCTAGTCAAGGAATATCAGTCGATCCTGCGAAGATTGAAACGGTACTAAATTGGGAACAACCCAAGACAGTAACCGAAGTCCGAAGTTTTCTGGGCCTAGCTGGTTATTATCGGAGATTCGTAGAAGGATTTTCTCGAATCGCCACTCCATTAACTCAGCTTACTCGGAAAAGCACAAAATTCATATGGAGCGAGCAATGCGAGAAAAGTTTTCAAGAGCTTAAGAGGAGACTTGTTTCAGCTCCTGTTCTGACCATTCCATCAGGATCGGGAGAATTTGTCATATACAGCGATGCTTCAGGCAAAGGTTTAGGCTGTGTCCTTATGCAACATGGAAAGGTTATAGCCTATGCCTCTCGACAACTCAAAGATTATGAGAAAAATTACCCTACTCATGATCTAGAGTTGGCAGCAGTCGTTTTCGCGTTGAAGATCTGGAGACACTACTTGTACGGAGAGAAAGTGGATATCTATACGGATCATAAAAGTCTCAAGTATTTCTTCACCCAGAAGGAACTCAACATGCGACAACGACGTTGGCTTGAGCTGTTGAAGGATTATGATCACACAATCCAGTATCACCCGGGAAAGGCGAACGTTGTAGCTGACGCTTTGAGCAGAAAATCTTATGCGAGTACAAGTGCACTGCTGACAACACAAAAGTGTATTTTGTACGACTTGCAAAAGATGGAGATACAACTAAAGACACCAGGGACCCACTCGAAGATTGCTCACGTGCTAGTAGAACCAGCTTTAATCGATAAAATTAAAGCTGCTCAAGCTACCGATCCGGAACTGATAAACATGATAAAGAAAGTACAAGAAGGTACCATTCCCGAAGCAAGAATCGACGAGAAAGGAATACTTCGAGTCAACTCTCGACTCTGTGTTCCTAACGATCCTGAATTAAAGCATAAAATCATGATGGAGGCACACAACACGCCATTTGCAATCCACCCAGGAGGTACCAAGATGTATCGAGATCTTCGACATACATTTTGGTGGAACAATATGAAAAGGGAGATTGCAGAGTTTATCTCAAGGTGCTTAACTTGTCAACGTGTCAAGGCAGAGCATCAAGTACCTAAGGGTCCTTTACAACCACTTGAGGTTCCCGAATGGAAGTGGGAACACATCAATATGGATTTCGTGACGGGTCTTCCCAAAGTTTCTCAAGGCTTAGATGCAATTTGGGTCATCGTAGATAGATTGACCAAATCCACTCATTTCTTGCCTATACGAGAAAACTTTTCACTTGAACGTCTTGCCGGTATGTACATAAATGAGATCGTGAGATTGCATGGCATGCCAGTTTCCATAGTTTCTGATCGAGATCCTAGATTCACTTCACGCTTTTGGATCAGTCTACAAAAAGCTATGGGCACTGAACTACGTTTTAGTTCTGCATACCATCCTCAAACGGACGGACAATCAGAAAGGACGATCCAGACCCTCGAAGATCTTTTGAGACTTTGTGTATTAGACTTCAAAGGAAGTTAGGATAAGTACTTCCCATTGGTGGAATTTTCTTACAACAACAGTTACCAAGCAAGCATAGGCATGGCTCCATTTGAGGCTTTGTATGGAAGGAAGTGTCGCTCTCCAGTATGTTGGAATGAGGTAGGAGAAGCAAAACTGTTGGGACCCGAGTTGGTACGCTTAACGACCGAAAAGATCCAAATGATCCGACAACGAATACAGACAGCACAAGAACGACAAAAGAGTTATGTCGATCTTCATCGGAGAGATGAGAGATTCAACGTCGGAGATCATGTATTCTTACGTGTTTCTCCATGGAAAGGGGTTACGAGATTCGGAAAGAGAGGAAAGCTCAACCCTCGATTTATTGGCCCATTTGAAATCCTCGATCGAGTAGGATCCGTAGCCTACAGACTAGCCCTACCACCAAGTATGTCTCGCATCCATAACGTTTTTCACATATCTATGTTACGTAAATATGTGAAGGACCCAAACCACGTCATTGAGTTAGAACCAGACGTTATAGCAGAAGATTTAACGTATGAGGAGGTACCTGTTAAGATCCTAGATAAGAAGGAGCAGATCTTACGCTCAAAGGTTATACCTCAAGTTAAGGTTTTATGGAGGAACCAAGATATTGAGGAAATGACCTGGGAGCTAGAATCTGAAATGAAGTCTAGGTATCCATACCTCTTCGAAATGCCAGGTACGTCAATTTCGGGGACGAAATTTCATAAGGAGGGGAGGTTGTAAGACCCCGAATTTATGAAATACAAAATTCAATTTTTCTTCATATAAATTTTTCATGAAACAGTAAATGGTTAAATTGACGAAATTGAAAGTTAAGGATGTTATGTGCAAATTTTATTTTGTCGGGGAATATTCGGGCCGTACGACGGCGCCGAAATAACAAATTATTTGTGGACCCCACAACGGAATATTTGTCGGATATAGAAAACGACAGAAGTAACCTTTTTAAATAAAAATAGTCAACGGTGTTAACTGTTAAAATACCGGTGATAAAAGAATAGTAGCATACGGTAATTTATGGTATTTTCTGTAGCACACGGTACTCTACAGTAGCACACGGTATTGCACATTGTCTCATATTATTGGTCTGATAATTGACACCGTAACTGTTACGCATCATTTCATCAATAATTGTCACTGCATAATATTTTATATTATCAATTCAATTATTGTTGCTACACAGTATTTTGCATTATTGATTCAATAATTGTCATTACACTGTATTTCATATCATTGAGTCAATAATTGTTGCTGCACTGTTTTTAAAATTATTGAACCTAATAATTGTCACAGTAGCAAATATACTGTAATTTATATTATTAAATTAATATGATCTGTAACGTGTTTATTGCATTATTGTTGAATTATTATTGTAGCACTATTTTATTTTATATACAGGACCCATAGGAAGAAAAATAAAATAAAATAAATAAATGTAAAAAAAAAAATAATAATAAATAAATAAATAATAATTAATTATTATTATTTTAAATAGTAACATGTGGACCCTATGTGGGGGCCACATGAAAATCAAAATGAGTTTTTCATTTTGCTGGGAAGGTTGGTAAGGCAGCCGACTGCGCTGCCAATTTAGAAAATGTAGGCAGGCGTCTGTTGCCACCTACCATGCACAGTGGTTCCTTTTCTCCTATAAATAGCTTGCTCAGCTGAATAGAAAAATCACACCTAAAACATAAAAATTTTCTATAAGAATTTTATGAGTTTTCTCTGAGAATAGTAAGGTTATTTTGAGAGTTTGAAAGCCAAAAGGAGTGCAGAAAATTTTCAAGTAAGTCTTTTATTAAAGAGTAGTAATTTTATAAATTTCTATTTTTCACGGTATTCACAAATCTTCCTTTAGAAGACTCTTCTTTGAGAAGATTCATTTTTAAAAGCTTTCTTTGGAAGATTTATTTTGGAATATTATTTTAAAAACTATGTTAAAGTAGTTATATTATACTACAAAAATTATGTTAAATATATATAATTTTGATAATTCATATTATACGAGTTATCATACACTTTGAAATTTATATGTGGTAATTACTAATTTTATTATAAAAATATAGGTTGATCAACCTCATTTAAATCAATATCCAGTCACGTGTTAAGGTAAGGAATATCATTCTTTTCACACTCTTAAATTTATTACGGTAAGGGGTATCATTCTTTTCATCATCATAAATGGATATTATTTTCTTTCTTACTTGAAGGGATTATCATTCTTTGATTCTCGAAAATAATATCGTTTCTTTCTTGTGCCATTTACTTCCATGTATTAAATTGTGGGAATAACCTTACGGCGCGGTTTACCGCCTGTTGGTGAATAACCTTATGTATTCATTCCTTATTAATCTTTGGGAATAACCTTACGGCGCGGATTATCGCCTGTTTGGTGAATAACTCTTCGTATTCAAATTGATGGGAATAACCTTACGGTGCGGATTATCGCCTGTTGGTGAATAACCCTTTTTATTTGTCTCGTGTGGAAATAATTTGTCTACACGAATTATCACATGACACTTTTATTCCATATTCGTAAGTGATATCATTTTCCTTTATACTCATAAGGGATACCATCTTTTTCATCTTCCATTATTCAAACTTACTATGGTAAGGGATATTAATTTCCTTCACCTTTTGTTAATCAAACCTGCTACGGTAAGGAATATTATTTTCTTTCATACTCCTAAATCGAAACTTATTATGGAACTATTGCTTCTATAATTCCTGAAAATATTATATGTTCCATAATAGTTGAACTTCATTATTTCAACTGAACCTTCCTATTTACGTGAACCTTTCTATTGAACTGTAACCGTTATTCTGAACTGTGGATCTTGAATATCATTTTTAAATTTCACTCCACATCATGTTGGCAATTTGGACATTATTTGAATCTGCACAAAGTAAACTTCTGATACTTATTGTTTATCCTGTTCTTCTGTTCATCATTTGTATCACTGTTATTTGTATTAATCATCAAGAATCAAGCTGTTGTGAATATCTGTGGCCGGGGGCACAGATGTGATATAATTGTTGAACAGATGATAGGTTAAAGGCGATATACTAGGTTAAAGGCGATACATCTGTTCGGTGTCTTTTATGGCACGTGGTTAATGTTCTCTTTGGCCCGTAGTGCAAAGATGAACTGTTGGTTGGCATGATTATGACCAAAGGCTGAATCTGGTATAATCATGACCGTTGGTGTTATATTGAATGTCTTTGGCCCGTAGTGCAAAGATGAACTGTTGATCTGCATGATTATGACCAGGAACTGTGAAGTTGTATTATTTTGACTAATGGTATTTCAGATGATAAAAGTTGATGATATTTTTACTAAAAAGAGAAGCGAGTGGACATTATAGTCTGCATTATTCTTCTAATAGATTGCTCATTCCGCTGCTATTATTGATCTGAACGTTGTTTAAGAATTTAACTGCAGTTTTTGATATAAACATTGTAGTCTATTGTATTCTATCAAGAACTCAACTGTTGAAGGCTAATGATAAATTATTCGTCATTATCTTAGTCATGATATTTCTTACTGGGCTATTTGAGCTCACCCTTTCTTTTCGTTCCATTGTTTTTCAACAGGAGATGAGAACGTAACGGGGTCTAGCCGGGGAATGGAGTGAGAGTGCGGGGATAGCTATCATAGTCTTCACGTGTTATAAAATAGTGTGGCAATAATAATGAAGACTTAGTTGTGTTGTATTATCCACTGTATTGTTGTACGTTGTATTTCATTGTAATAATTTTGTTGTAGTCTTCTGACGACTCAAGTTTGGGCTGTGTGGGCTCAGATTTGGGGGCGTCACAGGTTGGCTCATTAAAAAAAGACATATAAAGAAAAGACAACATAAGGTATCCACTATCACCAAAGTACGTTGAACTGAGATGAAGTAGATAACATAATTCAACAGAAAAAGGAAATGTTCAAGTAAAGGGAGAGTTGATCCAGCATAAGCAGAATGTACTGAAAAAGATTTGAAGATTAAATTCTAACTCTCAAAAAGTGAACCAAGCTTATCAAGAAAATCGTAGAGTTGAAACTTAAGATGAAAAGAGACTACAGATACGAAAATCGTAGAGCAAGAAGATCGTATAGTCTGCAAGCCTTAAAAATCTCAGAATCATAGATGGCACAATCAATAACCATAGAGAAAGGAAAATATGAATCGCAAAATAGAATAGAGGCAGACTACAATCATAAAGTGTATAGATCGTAGAATAAAGTAAAAGAAGATTGTATAACTACTCTAGGATTGTAGTAATGCTGATTACAAAACATAATAAAGACAGAAGACAAATCGTAAAGGAGATTATAGAACAAAGTAGAAGATCGTATAACAGCTTTGAGATCGCAGTACAAACTCAATAAATCGTAGAGTAGAATGATCATAAGGCGGGAAGAGTCTAAGAACGCCATTATCAGTAAAATGGCAAAGTATGGAAGATCCTACAATGAATTGATCAAGGAGTATGATCAAAGGTATGATCAAAAGGATAAAGAGTCACAACTCAACCACTGCTCAATTTCAGAAAAAGAATTATACAAAGCTATATCTAACAGCTATAACATTCAAACTTCATCTGACATAAGGTTTTCATTTATGGTAAACTGATAAGAAGACAGAGCCAAAAGTCTATTAACATTCCTTATAGTGTATAAGAAGAGATATCTTTCAAAAGAGGAGATTGAGCTTTATCCAACGGATAAATAACGTTGTGAACTGACTGATGTGGCAACACTGAAAAAGAAATCACGTTGACACCACAAAAAAACGTCTACATCAAAGATATTCAACATCCTTGATCTGTGAAGCAATTACTATCTCCAATGAGCAAAATTCTCAATGGCCAAAAACGAAAAAGATCTCTCTAAGTATAAAAAGACTATCATTCATGAAAAAAAGAATAAGAAATAAGAGACCAATAAAGATATCAGGTCTAATAGAGGAAGGAAAAGAAAAAGATAGCATAGTCTTGGTAAGGAAATTTACATAAATACATTCAGAAAACTCACTAAAAAAGAGAATCGTAGAGAAGTGATGGTTAAATATCAGAGAAATATAATGGCTCACACACTGAAGGAGAATAAGGATAGAAAGGCTATTCTACAGAAGACCATTGAGGAAATCGATCAATTGCAGAGACATATCATCAACCCAAATTCACTTTACGCTTTGGAGGATTGATCACAATATTGCTGCAAAGTTCATTTGATGTGAGCTTAACAATAATTTGGCAACACCCGTCAATAACAACACCAGTAAGTAAGGACTTATAGTGTGTTTGATTGCATCTTAATGTATTTTAAGAGCCCACCTCTTAATGCATCTTAATGTGATCCTTTGAATAATTTAGATTTAATTTTGTATCTTAATGGTTTAGAGACATTCAGAGGAAAATTTTATATCCCAATTTTAAACATTAAGATGCATTAAAAGGTGGACTATTAAGATGCAATCAAACACCACTTTAGTAACTTACCAAATTATTAGGAATATATCCCCTGTTGTGGGAAGAGGACTTAATGTCTTGAGAAGAAAATCGAGTGAGGCACATCTGATTATTAATGAATCAGACCCGGTTGAGGGAAGAAGACTTAGTGTTCTATAAGAGATAAGACGAGACTATATGACCCACCTGATTCTTAGTGAATCAGACCCTTAATGGGAGGACTTGGTGTCCAGGACTTAGTGTCCAAATTGTAAGAACTTAGAATCCATTTATTCTTAATGGAATATCCCTGCTCATCGGAGCGGAAGAGAGGAGTAGGAGTAGTTCAGGCTCCGAACCTCTTAAAAATCTCTGTGTACTCAATATCTCTTTACCACCTTCTTTATCTTTCATAATTATCCTGTGTATGACATAAATGTTGTATTTACAAGTGATATTTTTTAAATAGTAACTCAGAATTGTGTATCTCATTTTGATGATCAAAAGGGATTTTACCAAATATTTCAATTTCGCCGCATATATAATTATCTATGTATTTGGTGAAGATGCTTTAAAATGTAAAACTCATATAATACGAAAAAGAAATTTTATAATGATCTATTCAAACCCCCTTTCTAGATCATCCTGATGTTCCGTTGGGAACCAACAACTTCTTCATTGATTTATTCAGTTTTATCCTTAGTGGCTTTGTCTTCTTTGTTAATCGACAATCTTGGGGTTTGCTTTTGAACTTTACAACTACATCCTTACTTGACAATTCTGTTCTTCATGATCGTTGAGTATTTTACTTGATTGACTCTTCTTATTCTGCAGTCTCCTTTTTGCTTGATAGTTGAGGATCATAAACTTGGAGTTCTCTCTCGAGATGTTTGCTCATCGTTCCTTATTTTCTCTATAAATTTGTTCTACTAGATTGGTCTTCTTCCCTTGTTCTTATGGTTTTGTATTATGCAAATTGTTTTACGAACTTTGAGCATATTTTGTAATATTTTCTTTGTTTCTGACTTTCGCCTTCAATCTTTCTTTCACAGTCATTTTACTCAACGATTTGATTGTTTTGTTCTGCTATCTCTTAACCAACTTTTTTCTGCTTGTCAATGTCTTAATTATATTTGATGACTCCAATATTGTAGACTTTAGTTCTGTGAATCTCATTTAACGATTTCATCGTTCTATTCTTCGAGCTTTTATTTTTCTTTGTCTGCTGAATTTGCTACTGAGTTTTGTATTGTAAACTATATCATAGAGTCTTGCTTACTTTACGATTCTTTCTGCCTCTGAGTTTTGCTTCCTATTATATTACAAGTCTAAAACTGGATCAACCTAACAAATTTGATCTATAAGTCTTATTACACTGAATCTTATGATTCTTGCATCATTTAGATACCCCTATCAGATTTGAGCTAATCTAAGTCCTTATACATTAACTTTTACTTAAGGACTGTACAAAAGTTATTGTTTACAAATATACTTTAAACTTTAAATGTTTCATATGAATTGACAAATTTACTCAGCTCTTAAATGCATTATCAAACATAACAAAACACTAACAAGTTGTCTTTATCAAATATATTATCAAACATTATCAAGCTCACATTATCAAAATAAATCCATTAATATAGTCAAACAGATCATTATCACATTATCAAGCCCATCAATTTGGTCATCATTAAATCACTTTAGTTGAACTAATAAACTTCATGTATAACAATGAGATCTGTATGAAAATGTGTTTTGATTTATTTTAACTAAAACATCAATAACCTTTTTCTCCAAAATTATAAATATATCTACTTCATAATAACTTTAAATAAAATTTTACCTTTTCAAATTTATTCATGACTAATGTACTTTTTGCATTTCAAAGTTTACATGTCACATCTGTCGCACCCCAGACTTTAAAAAGTCAACACCTGCACCCCAAACTTTTAATTTTAGTTTTAAATTGCACTCTCTGAAATTTTAACCAGTCACTTTTGAGCGGGACTTTCAGTTTTTGCTTAAAACAATATTTTCTTCGGGAGTAAAATCGTCTAAACACTTTAAATAAAATATTTTAATTCATCTCTTTTTTTTCCTTCCATTTTCTCTCTCATCTTTCCTTCCATTCTCTCTCCTTTGTTCTAAGCAACCATTTTAATCCATTTTATATATAGATTTGTATATATAAATAGTGAGACACAAAGAAAGTTTCTTCAATTCCTATATTTCATTTTTAATTTTTTTGTAAACAAATCTGGTTTGCTTCTTCTTATACTCATAACTAAATAAATACAAGGAATAATTAAACCCAATTTCCATGAATATACGTTTCAAGGTTTATCCTATTCTTCTAGTATGATCTGTTTACGTCGATCTGATCCCTTTTTTTTGTTTTTGATATTCATATTAACTTGATTTGTTTTGCAATGCTTTTTGGGTTTAGGTTTGATATGTTGTGTTTAATTTTCTGATGGTTTGATGAATTGATTTGTGTTAGGTTGATTTGTGTTAGGGTTAGTCTTTCATGAACTATAACCAATTTTATTGATCGTTCCAACACACACACACACACACATATATATATATATATATATATGATTTCATTTTTACTCTGTGAATCCCTCATAATTTACAAATAAATTTTTTTAAACTTTTTTTTAAAAATAAATAAATTATTCTTTGCAGTTTAAAAGAGTAGTTTTTGTCTTATTTCCACCCTTATCCTCCTTAATTAGTTTTTCATTATGGGTCCAAATTAAGTAGTTCCCTGATATCTCTTTATTAAAAAGTTAGATTTTTATTGATTTTTCCCTAAATTACTGCTTTATTATTTATGTTAATGTTCATATTATCACCTTGTCAATTATTCTTTCTCAAACTAAATTTAGTAATATATTTGTATTTGCTGAATAATACTATAATTATAATCCTCTTGAGTTATCCTCATATAATTTACAAATGAAAGCAATTACGGGATGTTGAAGCCTCAAGAAAAAAGTTAGAGAACATTAAACGGAGGAAACTAGGATTATTAGCCGACTTACATATAAACATATTTTAGTAGCACTCACTTAAAAACAAATTACACATTACACAAATCAACCAATGAATCTCCATGAATCCTTTTTCTTATAAATTTTAATTTTTACGTTAAAACACAATACATATTAGATCTTTATCAATAGAAAATCAAATGTCAGATCTGAATACTGGGATATTTAGGAAAGAGAAAATAATGGTGAAAGAGATGAAGAAAATGAATAGGTGAAGTAATGGATGAATGGAAAAAATGAATTGACCAATTTGTCTCTAAAAAATGCACACATTTACCACTCCTGATCAAAAGTGACAAATTAAAATTTTAAAAAGTATAATTTAAAACTAAAATTACAAATTTTAAATACAAGTGTAAATTTTTTAAAGTCTAAAATACAACAAGTGTTTGATATGTAAATTTTAGGATACAAAACGTACATTAGTCTTTATTCAGATCTTTAGTTAAAAAAGTATAGCAATACTGACAAGACAGTAGTCAATCACTTTATAGTTTAGAAAATTGTAAAAAAATTATCTATAACGACAATTTTCTTATAAAAATATCAATTCTTATAGTTTAAATATAAAAATAAATATCACTAATTTTAAAATATATTTTTTTAAAAATATGGAGCAAGTATCTAATAGGAGTACAAGGAAAGGCTCAACACCTTAGCCTGGTAATAACCCCCAAATTAAAAGTTCTCAAGAAATTAAGCACAAATATGATTATCAGAACAAGGTAAAGAAATCATTCCTCTTCATATAGCAAAATACTCAAGATCTCTTGAGCAAACAAGCTACATAACAGTAAGTCATAGATATACGACTATAAACGTATGACGAAGCAAGAGCACCATAACAAGAAGAAGAACTAATACAGAGAAATGAGTGAGTTGAATAGATCAATTTGCTCATACACTAATCTTATCCATCTCTCTCCTAAGAGCATGAGCCCTCACCAAGCTCCCAATCGTATTCACAGCCAACTTCAAATCCTCCACCGGATTCCCCGGCGCGACCTTCTTATACAAATAGCTGTCGAATGTCATCTTCTGCACATACTCATCCGCACACATCTCCACAAACGCCTCCCTCGCGGGATTCGACCGGTAAAACACCTTCTGCAACACATCAAGCACCTTGTATGTCGGCCAATACGTCTTGTCCCATTTCTCCAAATACTTCCTCAGATCCGCCTCCTCCACCATTCTCTTCCCATTCTCCGATCCCTCCACTATCGCCTCCGCACACATCCGCCCGCTCTTCGCCGCAAAATATATCCCTTCGCCGGAGCACTTTGTGACGTACCCGGCCGCGTCTCCGACCAACGCCACCCGATCAGCCAACCTTTTCGGTCGTGGGTGCTCCGGAATTGGATGGGCTTCCACTCTGATAATCTTCCCGCCTAATATCTTGTCCTTGGCTCTGAGGCGAGTAGCAAGCTGAAACTTTTTTATGTCACTTTTATGGGTGACTGTCCCGGTTCCAACGGCCACGTGGTCACATTTAGGGAAGACCCATCCGTAGAAATCCGGTGACACGTCGTCCCCGACGTACATTTCGGCCAAGTCTTCGTAATATTGCATTTTGTCGTCGGGGATTTTTATGCGTTCTTGGAACGCAATGGCGTATTCGTAATCTCCAGCGCTGATGGATTTAGCGACGCGGGAGTTTGCACCGTCGGCGCCTATGATGGCGTCGACTTCCAGAGTCTGGCGCTTGCCGCTTGCGCCGGTCTTGCCGTCGTAGGCGGTGTAGTGAAGGACGTACGGGGCGGTTGCTGCTGCAGGCATGTCCATTTTGAGGAAGAGTCCATTTATGATGGTGGCGCCGGAGGCGTAGGCGCGGTCGCGGAGGTAGGCGTCGAGGACTTCACGGCGGACCATGCCGATGTACTCGTGGGGTTTCAGAGTTTGACCAATGTCAACGGCAACGTTAGACGGGGAAATCATCTTCATCTTCGTGACTCGGCGGTCTATGATGTCTAATGGGAGGTCGAATTCTCCGACCATGCAGAGTGGGATGGCGCCGCCACATGGTTTGCAGTTGTCCATCTTGCGCTCGATGAGAAACGTCTCGATGCCGCCTTTGGCAAGGGTTTCTGCTGCTGCCCCGCCGGCGGGACCGCCTCCAATGACGGCAACACGGAGGTTACGGCCGGTGACTTTGGGGCTGAATTTCCCTGCGGAGATGCAGAGAGGGCGGTAGGTTTGGGTGGAAATTGGGTTGGTGAAAGCAATGGGGCGGTGGTGGTGGGTCGTTTCCAGCGAGGTTTGGCAGAGGCCAACGAAGGTTTTGAGGGCTATGGAGGCGGCCATTGTGGGAGTGGGAGTGGGAGGTTGAGAGGTGTGGGTGAGGGGAATCGAGTTTTATTATTTGGTTGGGGGTGGGGTTTGGAGCGTTGGATTTGAGGGATGAAAGGTGTAGATGTGATATGGATAATGAAGATAGATTTCTTGGTGTTGTGTCAGTGTTGATGATATTGCATGTGTTTTAAGTGGACAATATTGAGCCACGTATTATTTGTGGTTTAATTGCTCTCGTTAAGTGTCAGTGGTGTAGACCCATTAGTAGTCCAAGCGAAAGGAATACTAATAGCATCTTTAATATCGACTATCTTATAAATTATATTTAATTTATATAATATCAGTAAATATTTTTTAATTTTTTAAACTGATAAATTATTTTATAAATTATAATATAAAAAGATTAAAATAATTAATAAATTTAAAAAAAATTAATTATTTTTTTACTCTCTTATTTAAATATAATTAAAATTATAATTCATGAACTATCAAGTTCTTTGATTTAATCTTTTAAGTACTTCAAATATAGTCCGAGATTATATTTAATTTATCTGCTGAAGAGAAAAGATAAATCTTAAACTATATATTTAATCTAAGATTCATCTGCTGAAAATGGCCTAATAAATAAATTAGGAGAGATTATTTTATAGTATGTTCTCTATTTTTATATATTTGTAGAGTGTAGACACCCAAATTTTGCACTTTTGGACTAACCCTGGCAGGAGGGTAAAATCGTCATTTGACCCGACACGCGGAAAAGAAGGTGGACCCCAACACCATGCCACCCCAGCGATTTACGGTCAAAGCCGCCACCACGGACAACGAGCATCCGGTCACTTGAGGCAAGGCGAACAGTTGACCCAGAAAAGCCTGAGCCGACCACAAAAGACGACTGATGGCCACTCCGCTTACAATGTTCGGGGGTCTCGCTCCCCGGTGAGCGAGCGGCTGCCCAGCTCGCCGGTGAGCTGGCGGGGGGTAGGGGGCAGCGCCCCCTGAAAGACAGGCACAATTGTCAAAAGCTACATCAAGTCGCAACCCTCCGAACTAGCCTCCCAGAACAATATGGCACGTTTCCCAGGGAGTTCCGGACTGCAAAAATACAGCCTCCCAAAATAATACCGCAGAAATTGGCGAATTAGGACCGCGTGGCACGAAAACCGAGGAAAGCCAGCTAGACAGCCGCGGATGCATCTACGGCCAAAACGAGTTTCGAGGTTCGCACGGCTCGAGGAGACGGCACACGGCAGCCGAGGAAACGGCGCAGGCGGCCAGCCGCCCAGCCGCAGAGGCATCTGCGGCTGCCTGGAAATGGCTATAGATCGCCATTTCCACCCGAGAGCTCGAGAGAGAGGAGGAGTTTTGAAGGTTTTAGAGAGATAAAAATGGCGGAATAGAGAGAGAAACCTTCGGGTTTGTGAGAGAAATGTGAGGATTTGTCTCATTTTGTTCAATCTTCCCACATCATATTGTATCCTACATCCGATTTGAGGGCTAATGTGTTATATCCATCAATATCAAGGCAATAATCTCGATCTCTCTTAGTATTGGTGCATGTTTTGTAGATTTATTAGATTTAATCTTTTATCTTGTTTTAGTGCTTTAATATTTTGTAAATATTTGTTTATTTGTGCATTTGTTGGGTGGATCTTCTGTGGATCCGAAAATATTTGGTGCATTGCGTTTTCAATAGTTTGATTTAGTGTATTTGGAAGTTAGATCCAATGTAGTCAATATATTGTAGATCTATGGATTAGGGACGGTTAGAGAGGATTTATGGCGGATTAAATCTCCTCCTAACCTCCCGATGATATCCTTTTAGTTATTTGTTAGCATTTACGTAGGTAGCGATTGCGATGCGCTTTTATTGTAAATATGTAACTTTTCGGGCCTTAAAGCGATGTCGGATCAAAAATCGGGTTTAAGGCCCCGTAATAATGAAATGTGCGATTGTGGGCGTTTGGGGTTATTCGGATGGCTTACATGCCCGTGAATAGCCGCAACGTTATTTTGATGCTTGGTTTTCCCTTTTGACACGAGAAAACGATTTTGGAATGAAATGGTAAAGATTTTTATAAAATCAAGCAAATTAGGATATTAGATCCACGAGGATTAAAATTAAGAGTTTTGGCGAACTTAAATCCATGTTTGGCAAAAAGGCTTCATTTGGTTCCAAAAGGTCTTAAAAAACGATTTCGCAAATAAATAAATGTTTTCATTAAACTTTGTGCATAGGGTTAAAGAGTTCTAGAAGTTGCCCTCGTTTTATTTATATTTACTGTTAGAAGGCAATGTATAGTCTCGATTCCTATTTGACAAAAGTTTAAAAAACTATTGTTTTCTAAAAAGACATCTAATAAAAGCCTCATCGTTTTCGAAATTAAAATTAATCTTTCTTCTAACAAACGAAGCCTCGTCATTTGGGTCAAAAGACGTTAAAACGCTTTCCAGATAAAGCACATTTGCCATACAAAAATCCAAACAAAATTCACCACAAGCATTCACCTAAGCACACACGCACGCACACGCAACTCACACATTTTTGGATTTAAAAGGATAGAAAAACATCAAGATAGCGGTAACCGTGTTTTACGGAAGTCGGGGGGTGCCTAACACCTTCCCCTCGCTTAAGCAAGCCCCCGAACTCTATGAATCTCGGTTTGCGGACCAATTAACTCGGAGTCACATATGAGCCAGCGATTACGAAAACAAACTCGGATGAGTTGGTACATCCATTTCAAATATACCAACTGGCGACTCTGGTCAATTGGCTCATAAAAATCGATCTTTCAAAACCCGTCGACACTAAGCCGACCCTTTTCAAAATCACATTTAATTCAAAAGGCTAAAATTGGAAAGGGACATTTTTAATAAATAAAAAACGAGACGAGCGAAAATCCCGGCGTCGACATAGAGCTTGTTTGTGACAGAGTTTACGGACATATTAAAAAAATATATATTATTCACTTATTTTAAAAATATAAAATAAATTTTCATAAATCAGAATCAACGACGTATAAAGTGAGGGGATTACAAGTCACCAGCAAAACCCGCCACCACGTATTCCCTTGCACCAGTTAATTTTGTGACGGATTTTCCCTCGCGTAAACTCGCGAGCCCAATTTGTTAACCAAACAAATCTTTGTGTGGAAAACTTGGCCTATACTGCTAAAATACACCTAATGGAAGAGTCCGTCAACTTGTTATTATATAACATTATACAAAAAGTAACTTAATGTCGTGTTTGGAAATAATATAGTAATTTTTTTTAAAACTAAAACCATCTAAATATGTACAAACTGGACTGCTACAGTTACAGCAGAATATTTATCTACATATAAGTAGCTGCAGTAGGTTGGAATCTTTAGCGGTTGGTTTATCCAACTCTCGTAAACAAACATTCCTTCTTCACTAGAAATCCCAACCTCCACAACACCGACTTACTCATTTTCTACTACCTTTTCCTTCATGTTTAAAAGGGCCTCCAACTCTTCATTTCATTAATTACCACCTTATAGAACTTGAAAGAAAAAAAATACTAGCCAGCCTTCTAAGCAAATTAACATGAAGTTAATTGTGGCATTGACCATAATTGTGATTTCCCTAGGATTTAACATTGACGGATACAATTGCAAAGTGGTGCAGTTCATATTCGGGGACTCCCTATCAGACGTTGGCAACAATTTAAGACTCACCAAGAGCCTGGCTCAGGCAAGCCTCCCGTGGTATGGCATTGATTTTGGCAATGGCTTGCCTAATGGCAGGTTCACTAATGGTCGGACCGTTGCTGATATTATAGGTATTATATCCCCTTATATTACTTGATGCATTTTTTGAGCGATGTCATGTACGTCAAATGTTTGTGTAATTAAACAAGAATATACTAAAATTACTTGTACGTTCAGGGGACAAAACAGGACTTCCAAGGCCACCGGCTTTTCTTGATCCAACTTTAACCGAAGATGTTATCCTGGAAAAAGGTGTAAATTTTGCCTCTGGGGGTGGTGGAATCTTGAATGAAACTGGCGGTTTATTTGTAAGTTGAAGCAGTAATTTTTATTCCACCATTATCTTTTAAGTAGTGTTTTTCATGTTAATAAGGACTAACAGATTATTCATTACATTGTTAACTATTAGCTCGAAATTTGAAAATGTTGAGACATACTAACTGCAGATTCAACGGTTATCTCTATATAAGCAAATTGAGCTGTTTCAAGGAACACAAGATCTAATTAAAACCAAAATGGGGACAGCAGCAGCAGAGAAGTTTTTTCAAGAATCGCGTTATGTGGTGGCTTTAGGAAGCAATGATTTTATCAATAACTACTTGATGCCGGTTTATAGTGACTCATGGACTTACAATGATCAAGGCTTCATGGATTATTTAATGGAAACACTCCAAGGACAACTAAAGGTAAGTCAATACACTCTTGAAACGAAATGTTTGTTAATAATTTCTTGTGCTTCTAAAGTTTAATTTTTCTTTTTATTTCCTCATTCTTTTGTCGCCCTTTTCTCCAATAAAGCTACTGCATACGTTAGGGGCACGACAACTAATGGTGTTTGGATTAGGACCTATGGGATGCATTCCACTTCAAAGGGTTCTGAGTTTATCTGGTGAGTGCCAGAACAAAACGAATAATTTGGCACTTGGCTTCAATAAGGCTGCGACCAAACTTCTGGAGGATTTGTCAAGCAGCCTTCCAAACGCAAGCTTTAGATTTGGAGACGCTTATGATGTTGTTAACGATGTGATAACAAATCCTTCAAAATATGGTGTGTTAACTTTTTACCATTCGTCCGATTTCCTAATTCTTAAAAAGCCAGCCTTAATATGATTTATACTGTCAACATTTCTTTCAAGATGCATTATAATTTTGTATTTGCAGGATTTAGCAACTCTGACTCGCCATGCTGCTCGTTCGGAAGGATTCGACCATCCCTAACATGTGTTCCTGCATCCACATTGTGCAAAGACAGAAGGAAGTACCTGTTTTGGGACGAGTATCACCCAACAGATAGTGCAAACGAGCTAATTGCTAACGAGATCATTAAAAAGCTAGGATTTACGCCTGTTAATAACTCCAATGGTCCTTCTCCAGCACCAGCCTCTGCTCCGTCTACAGATGACTAAGAATTTGTCACTGATCCAGTTACTACTTTTCTTGCTGCGATTAGTCCGCATATATGTGCAAGGAAAGAATGACAGAGTTACTCATCTACAATAAGGATTGGTTTTGTTATGAATTTCACTATGTTATCTTCGTTGTTTTCTTTTTGGGTAAAAAAAGGGTTGGCAAATTGTTGATCATATTTTCTTGTTAAAGTCAAGTCAAAAGGCAGATTATACCAGATTGAAGAAAGTGGTTAATTTTGCAACATTGATCAGTGCCACATAGAAATAAATAAGGTGGATTTTAGTAAGTCTTGTTTTAGGTATAAAATACTTCACACCCACAATTCTTAATTAATAATAGGAGAAAAGAATGGCTACCACCTCAACCTTCCACTTCCTCCACTAGTTAGTGTCTAAATTGGTGACGATATTTGGAGGTTATGGTGGTTTCACCACCTATCACGCATATTAAATAATCAACCATAAGAAACGTTATGGATAGCCAGCACTCGACCTTGTTAAAGTACTTAGTTGTTGGGTAATTTCAATCCCCTTTAAAGGCAAACACGGATTTACTGCATTACAAAACGAAGGATTTCATGGTTTAGGGGGAGAAAAATATGTTTTTCCAGCTTAAACCAGTGATGATGTATTTTATAGTTAGCAATTACAGAAAAACACCCTTTCAACTACCTCAGGACCAGATTGTATCTTCCAAAAGACAAGAGAAAAAGATAAAAAATCGGGTACTTGGATCAACAAAAATAATGCTGCTAAGATAACATTATTAGCTGAAAAAAAGGAAATAAGCAAAACACTGAAATTATGATGCAGAATTTATGAATGCCTTTGTACTCGAATCAAATTCTCAGTTCAAAACTCGAATTGTCGTCGAGTAAATGTAAATATGATTCATGGGGAGAATAATGGAGCTGCTTGTTACTAACTAGACAATAACAAAGAAACCTTCTAAGGCCAGATCGAAAAACAGTAGTTTAACAAGCACTTACATTCCAATCACATTATATATATATCATTACAATGACACAATATCACTGCCTACGGAAATTAACATTCAACACAACCTCCACCTCGCTTTGGTGTGTGTCGGTTATTTGCCCCGGATCCTGGATAATCATTGAGCTCAACATTCGGTCTTCCAATTATGGTTTTAACCTCCCAGTTTTTCTCCATTTTTTCCTGAGTATCAAAAAAAATATATATATATTAAAAAAAATCATTAATGAAACATAAAGCAGGAATGAGCTTTTATTCTTTGAATATCAAGTTTGTAAAGTACCAAGTGAGTCTCCTCTGGAATTACATGACCATGGATTTCATGCACAAGGTTTCTTGTTCCTGCAAATAATTATGTAGTCTTGGTTATAATCATCCAGAAAACAGAAGAACAGGGGGGGGGGGGACACAAATTTAGCAGATTAGTTGAGGAATTACTTGTAACTGGAACAGCATTCAAGCAAAGAAGATGAGAAAATCCCAATAGCAGCACTAGTAGGCGAAGGAAAGTGCCTGCCATTTCTGTAGCACTCTTTCTTGAAGTTGAGAGATTGCTTTGAACTCAGTTTCCCCTAAAGCCAAGTAACTAGTGCTCCATTTATATGCCCGTTTCGCTTTTGTGGCTTAAATTAATTGAAGTAATCAAATCACTTAATTCAAAAAAAAATTGGGAGATTTGCACGTTTTTAAATCTTTCTCTGTATGGTGTGAACCATGAATTGAGGGCAGAACAGTGTGAATTCCCGCATTGTTAGTGGAAGTTATGATGATGCATAATTTAAGTCAAAATTGAGAGCAAAAGATGAACACTATGTACAAGTGGAATGTGACATAATAATGATGTGTGAAGCTTAAAAAGTTAGCAAGTCAATTCCTAGTGGAAAATATGATCACATATTTCTGTAAGTAAACCAAAACATAGTCATGAAAAGCTTAATTACAGTACCATGCACATTGTTACTTGCCAGAAAGTGGAATTGAATTATTAAGAATGCTAAATTTCGACAGTTAATTAGTCATATAATTACCAGGTGTAGTTTTCCAAACGATCGTCCTTTACACGCCAAATCTTGATGGCACCAACCATATATAGTTTATTTGCTAGTGGTTTACTAACTTAATACGGTTTACAACTTTGACAAAGAAAATGACTTGTGTTAATGGATTATGTAATAATGAATTTTCAGGTATAAAAACAGAGGACTAGTTTTTTCCTGGTAGGATTAGCACCAATCCTAGAAAGGGAATTGTTATTTTCTTGATGCCTTTACTATCCAACTTAACTTAGGAGAGTCTTGTGGAGCTGTAAAAATATTAAATTTCCACGGCAAACTATTCTCAATTTTTTTTTTGAGTAATGTATTCAAATATCAGTAAGAATGTTTCCGTGTCTTAGTTACTTTATGACATCATTTAAACATATTTTGTTTTAACCACTACGACAGAATACTTCTGCGAGTTTGACTAATGACCACTACGACAGAATAGTCGGGAGTTAGAGATTTAATTAGTAGTTCAGTCTTTAGTTTACTAATGTATTAGATTTGAGCTCATGTTATATCAGTTAGAGTTTTTTAATTATTATAAAAATAATTATTTAGTGTGTAAATCGTTGTAGAGCGTGCGAAATATATAATAAATACGTCAGACAAATATAATTAGTCAACCTGAGTATATCGTGTTTTCTTATTTTTTTATTATTTATTATTTATTTAATATTTTATATATTTGTGTTATTATTCGATTTTAAATTCTAACAAATAATAATAATAATAAAGGCGCTCGTTTCTGGAGGAAGATAAAGGGCCAAAATGGAGTAGATCATGCACGCAATCTAAAAGCTTATGTTCAGTTGGTGGGTTAGTGACCAACCCATTCTTTAAGCCGCCATAATTTATGGTTGACATTAGTGTGTTTGCGTGTATATATATATATAAAAAAAGAATGCCAGCAGACAACGTTATTATGGTTGCTGTAAAGTTATTGACTTATTGTAATAGTCTGAATTAACAAAAGCTAAGCAAAACAAAGTAATAAAGTTTCAGCCAAAAACAAATGGCGTAGTAATAAAGTTAAAGGACGAGTGCAAGCAACTTGGGCGGCCCACCCCAATTTAGAATTTGAACTCCACTATGTATATATACTTTCCCCCTGGTTTCCCATTGTCGATCAATAAAAGTTTGAAGAAATTTGTGTCCCTTTATGATACATCATCATCATCATCATCATCATCATCACTCTTTCAAAAAAACTACAGTCAATGTATCAACGTTCTAATTCCATCATGCATATCACATTTCATCATAGACACAAAGTTATATTTTATTTATAAAAAAAAATATTATGTTTTATTTGCATATATTTATTTAGAGAGAGCTGTAGAAATGATTTATGAATAAAACCTAAATTGTTTAATATTATGCACTCTCTTTTCATATCATGGATAGACACAAAGTTATATTTTATTTATTAAAAATATATTATGTTTTCTAAAAATATATTTATTTAAAGAAAGCTGTAGAAATGATTTACAGAAAACATAAATTGCTGAATATTATGCAATCTCTTCTTTTCATATACTTTGGAATAATTTAAATTTAATAGTCCACTTATAGTCAAAATATTATAACTAAGAAAAATAAGGTTGTTGCCAAAAACAAAAATATTGGGCTGTAGCCTACAGCCTGTAGGTAGACTACAAAGGGATTTGGGCTAGTGGGTCACTTCTCGGGCATAACATCGGCCCAAATACTTCAACTAAATTAAGATGCACTACTTAACACGAATAATCTTTCTTATTGGTTGGATTCGGTAGTAGGCCGAAGCCTACTATATGATTACTGACAAATTTTAATCACCACGGCAGCGATTATAAGATTTTGACCGGAATTGGAGGAGGGATTTCTTCATTTTATTGGATTAAAATTTTGATAAATCCCTGACATTAATGAAAGGGGTAACTTCAAATTCTTAACCATATATAACTTTCATATTATATTTAGTATAATATAAATGTGGTTAAAAGATTGACACCGATAAAATATCAAGCCTTATTCAGAAAATCAAAATGAGGTTATTTATGAAATATTGTGTACATCTTATTAGTTGTTCCATTTCACATTAATACGGGTGATTTTTGAAATATTGTGTGCATCATATAATTGATTTATTTAACACTCAAAATTCTACCTAAATAAAAAGTAAAAACAAAAAAAAAAGATAATTATGCAAACTATATACACGAATTCAATTATGATGTTAGTATTATTATTATTAGGTGGAGCTCGTAGTTATTTTTTT
Organism: Hedera helix; assembly: GCA_947179155.2. NCBI lineage: Eukaryota > Viridiplantae > Streptophyta > Magnoliopsida > Apiales > Araliaceae > Hedera > Hedera helix. The sequence goes on from OX359275.1 coordinate 43,688,107, forward strand.
TTTTTTCATAAATCATTAAAAAAAAATCAAATAGGTTTTACTAAATTTAGTTTGAAGTAGATTTGACAAAATAACTTAAACCCACAGGCCAACTCGACTCACCCGTAAAAAAATGAGTTTTGAACTTATATTTTTAAGCTCAATGAAACATAAGTCTTTCTAGCTTAGCCCAATTTTGTCCTAGTCCAAAGTAGTCCAACCTAATTTATTTCACTAACTCAACCAACTATAATATTACTCTAAAATTTAAGAACCAAATTCAACTCTTTTGGGAATTTAAAAGTGAGTAAATAAAAAATATATATTACTTCTTCTTGACTTCTATTCTCATGTATTCTTTCTCTCTCTTAATCGTCTTACTCAAATCAATTGTTTATAATATTTCAATGTCTTTATCGTAGGAATAGTTCTATCTCTTGCTATATGCTTGAATTAGAAATTGGATGGTACAACTAATTTAACTATATATTCATTAATTATGAATTGAAAACAAATTATTATATTTTATCAATGATATTTAGTGTTTTAAATTTTATAGTTATACTATTTGGGAGCGATGATCTCGAGTCATTCAGTATTAATTTGTCAAAAAATAAAATAAATTGTAAATAGTGTTTGAATTACGTACAAGTTAAAACATATGCAACATAAGAAAAGAAAAAGTCAAAAATAATTAGCGAATTAATCAAAATTGATTATCTATTATCGATGTCATGTTAATCAATTGAAAGTACTTGTTTGTTTTGTTCTATATAATTTTTTTCTAGATGATTATTACTATATATCATAAAAAAGATTAAGAATATTACAATGATCTTATTTTTTTAAACTAAAAAAAATAAAAATAATATGCAAAAGATCATAAGTTAGCTCAGCCCATTGTACCTTGGGTCATAGGCTTCATTTTTAAAGCCCAATAAAAATTGGGTCATTTTGTCCCAATCCATTTTTAGCCCAACTCATTTGAACCGACTCAACACTTTTGTCAAGTCAGTTTAAAGCTTAACAAGAATTAATCAAACGTCCATTCTACTCAGTTGCATAAAGAGGCCCATGATAACAGGGCGATTTATTACTCTATGTTTTGCAAGTGTTTTGTGTTGTGGATTATGGAGGTTTCAATGTTTATACTATTTATTTTTTATCACTATCAACACAACATTACAAAAAAATGGTCATTTTCAAGATAGGTATAAAATTATCTCCAAAAGTCTTAAAATCGTCATTCGTGACAGTTTCATGATGGTTCACTGACTGCTATCACATATAAAGGCGTCATATTTGTTTTTGGCTACAGTTTGAAATCGTCGCTAATACTTTTAGAGACTATCATGACTATATTATTGACATTTCCCTCTATCACATTTGCAATGGTTAGAAACTGTCGCTAATGATCAAATAGTATAATTAAAATACATCTATAATATATAATATTTGTTTTTGATTGTCGTCTACACTACAAAAAATATCTCTACCAACGAAAAAAAAATTATAAATCAAATTTATGGCAAATATTTATCTTACAATATTTAACTAAAAAAATAAGATTTAATACTATAATATTCCATAAAAAAAAAAACACTTTTCTAAAGCTTAACAATTGTAATATTATTCTTATAATATTCTTTGAAAAAACAACAAAATCTCAAAGTCTTCAAAGTCCATAAACTCAAGTCTTAACGTGATACAAACTCCAAATTTCATACCTTTTCAATAACATACATAATCAAAAAGTCACATAGAGATAGATCTATTTGATCTAAAGGTAAATCAGAACCCATAAATTTGCTCAAGTGTGCAGAAGTTACTACTCCCTCCACTCCTAAATCTTTTCATGATTGTGTTGGTTTTCCATTCAAATTATAATCATTTTTTTATTTTTTTCCAAAGTCAAGAGACAATATTAAAAGGATATTATTAATTTTGAGTGTGAAAAAGCTTTTACGAGTATTATTATTATTCAGGTACGACATTAATTATGAGACAAAAAAAACCAATAATTATCTCCTTGTGCTTAAATTAAATGTCTTGGCATCAAAGTGTTGGTTACATTTAAACCTGCCAAAAGTGGCCTGGACCCGCGGGTCAGGTTGGTATGCATATCAAAAAACGGGCTTTGGACTGTCAAAAATTAGTTGGTAAAAGTTGGGTCCGTTTTGAGTCGGCCCATAGGTTAATTTTTTTATTTATTATTGTTTGATATTATTGACAAAATAAATATTAACTTAAAAAATAAATTAACTAAAGAATTTTGAAAAATATAAGAATAAATTCTAACATGTGATCTTAAATAATAATACAAAAAAATATTATGAATATAATATATATATATATATATATATTACCTTTAATCTTTTTTTTACTCTCTTAATCTCTTAGTCTCTTATCTTTAATATTAATATTATATACATTTATTAATTAATTAATCACAATACTAGTTAACTTTTAATATATATGACTACAAAATGTTTATAAATTTATTAATTGTTTTATTTTATTTACTAATAATATTAAATAATTATTTATAAATTATATGTCATAATTATAAATAATTAAAGTTAGTATTTATTTCAAATTATGTATTATAGTTGTATATATATATTTAAAAAAATTATAAAATACTAAAATGACCCGCGAGCCACTGGCTTAATTTTCTAAGCCTATAAAAAGCCGAGTTATTTTGGTCTAGTCCGTCAATAACTCGACCCATTTGCCATCTCTAATTACGGTTGAATCCTAACCACTCTAGCTAGCTAGCTAGGTAGTAATTGTTTGTCTGTTATTCTACAAACTCAAAGTTTTGGTTGGTCGAACCGTCCATTTGAATAGAAAAACTAATTGAAGCAATCGTTAGTACTGAAGTAGACAATTAATGACAAATATTATATTAAAAATGTAACATTTCAGTCCATATCGATTAATATAAAATATTTAAATATATATATATATATAATAACTTAAACTGTTATCGTTTATTAATACTTTCAATTATAATTTTTTAAATATAATAAATTAAAATAATTTAAAAATATATTATTGAGATAGCGCAACAAATTTTATCTTATTCTGTTATGAATTCTTTAAATTCAAAACTCAAGTGCATAGATTTAAAGTAATAATAAACTTTTTTTACTAAAAAAAGAATGACTTTACACCGAAAGAGAAAAGAAAGATTGGTTAGGCACTTTTTTTTTTATTAATTAATAAAATAATGCAACTGGATAATGTTTCTTAAAGTTTATTACTACGACAAGTTTTTATATTGGAGACAATGGGATGGGTGTCAGCTTTAGGGAAATGACTAATTTGTTACGTTAATTGTGTACTAATGTACACGTGTCATTCACTCAAATGCGTGTCTAGTGTCTACGAAGTAATGACATAGATTAAGATTTAATTTTGATACAAACAAGTGAACAACAACACAAATTGTAAATTAATTTTAATCATCGTATTCGTTATTTACAAAACTTAAATGAATTCATATTAATTTTTATTTATTTATAATTTCAGAAATTAATTGACTTTAAAATATCATAATAATTTTTTTTAAAAAATTTAAAATTGATAAAGTATAATAGAATTCATTTATATTTCCAAATTAAAACTTTATCTAAATTTAAATTTATATGAAAATTATAGAAAATATTTTAAAGATTATTCACCTGATACTTTTTAAATAAATTAACATGACTTTTTTCACTAGTTTATTAGTAAAAATATTTAATCTTCCAAAACAACCTCTTATTACTTAATAGTATTTGAACTTTTGGGATTATCGAGTGCCTACATTTCACACGTTCATCTATTTTCACAAAATTCATATGGACCTATTTTATTCCTTTCTTTGCTTTTCTTTTTTTAAAAAAAATACAACTCACAAATTTTATCAGGTAAATCTTGACATCCGTTGTAAGTGGAAAGCATATATTATTTATAAAAAAATAAAAATAAATAAATTATAGTAAAAAAAATTAAAAGTTTAAAAGAAATTATAACATTTCTGTTTTTGACAAGAATAGATCTCAGACCTCATGGATTTCAAGTCGTTGCATATGTAATTTTTAATTCATTAAACTACTTTCTTTAGTTTAGCTATAATTATGTTAAAAAAACATGGCAATATAACATAAATTTATTTACTTGAATAGCCAAGAATTTCATTTTTTGTTTTAAAAAGAAAACCAAGATTTTACATACAAACAGTTACTCAAATAATTTGTTTAATAAAGATAGATTCAAAACACAATAACGACGCGAGTGACGAAGATCGAAGACAGAAAATTATATAATTTGCCATCTCCGAATATAATTATGGTTTCACTACGTGCACCTATAAGTTAGTTACACGGTGCACCAAATATTCGGTAAAACAAAAGAATCTATCTAGTTTGGGAGGGGCTGGAGATATCAAAGCGCCCACACTAAAAAAAAGGCTAGGGGGCTCAGAAAATTACTTCGTGCTGACGTGGCATCCACATCCCTCTTTGTGTTTTTATTTTAAGTGGATCAAAATCTTAATCCCCGGCGTTGCCACTTGCCACCGAAGACTTTACTTGTAAATGGTAACCTCCGGAGAATACTCGCCGCCGCAGACCACCACCACCACCGCTTGTAAATTATTTAACTTCTCCGGGGGTTTGGGAAATGATGGAATTGAAGGATCAGGGTATCAAGCTGTTCGGAAAGAAGATTGCCTTGACAGAGAATGGAGAAAATCCGGTCGTCTCCGGTCAACTATTTTTGTTTTTTATACTTCCTTTTTATTTATTTTTCTGTTTTTTTGGGGGGGTTGATATCCAAATGAACAAACCAATTTTTTTATTTTTTTTCATTGGGAAGTAAACGAGTTTCTGAAGAAGTAACTATGCAAAATTGTAATTTAAAACTTAATACCAGAACTAATAAATAGGTCGAATTTGAAGGAATTTATAATCCTGAGCCTGACAGTGATTTACAGGAGTAAGGAATTAGTAGACTCTGCCCCAATAATACACCAATCAATGAGAAAGCAAAATTCTTTACCTCCTAAATTTGTTTAACTTGGAATTGTTTGAAGTTTATATCTACACAAAATTTTGTTGGTGTCACTTGAGTGTGGTTTCTGCTTCAGCTTTTCACCTGATCTTGAGTTTCAGCTAGGTCCAACATATTCAACTGTACCTGTGTCTACAACTTACTTTCTTTACTTTGATTTATGATGTTTCTTGCAAATTTAGGCTTTTGGCATGATCAAATGAATAGTCCCTATTTCATTGGACCAAACTTGCAGCTATATCCGTGATTACTCACTTGGATTGCCTGTTTCTTCAATTCCTTGTGGATTATACTATTTTTTATTTCTATTTAGATTAAGATGTTATTTTCATAGAAACTCCTCCCAAACAGTACCCCAAATGGGTTTTACAAACAAGGGATCTCGGTCCCTTGTAAAGGAGGAGCATATGGTGATGATTGCTCTAGTGGATCTTCCATCACGAGTTCAAATTCAAATATGGAAGGGAGGAAAAGTGGAGTTAAAGAGCCAGAGGTGCCCAATATTCATGGCTTCCCTCCTCAAGTTCCATTCCTTCCTGGGGTTCCTTGGCCTTGTCCGTGGAATCCTACAGTTCCAGTACAAGCCATTTGCCCTTTTGGATTTCCATTTCCCTACTACCCAACACCTTATTGGAATTGTAATGTGCCAGGTTCTAGGAGTATTCCTTGGTTGCCTCTGCAATCTCCTGCAACAAACCAAAAGGCACCATGTTATGGTCCAAAATCACCAATATTAGGAAAGCATTCTCGGGAAGGTGACTTGCTTGAGCCAAACAATGCGGAAGAAGAGGAACTTTTGAAACAGAATAATTCAGTGAAATCTGGTTTGGTTCCAAAAACTTCAAGTGTCGATGACCTTGATGAAGCTGCAAAGAGTTCTATATGGGCGAGTCTTGGAATAAAGAATGATTCCATTAGCAAGGAAGGCTTATTTAAGGCCTTCCAACCAAAGAAACATGAAAAAGGTCGCATGATCAAACCATCTCCCGTTTTACATGCTAACCCTGCAGCTTTGTCAAGGTCCCTCAGCTTCCAAGAGAGGGCCTGAATTGACTTGTTGTAGCAGTTTAATTGTGAATGTAGGCCAAGGTTCAATTCAATCCTTGGGATTAAATCTGGGCTACTTAAATTCATCCAAGAAGAGTCGTGCTGATTTTTGGGCTCTGCGTACTGCAAATTTATTGGCAGAGGAAGTTAAGGCTGAGGATTTTGAGATTCTTGTGTGAGATGTGGAAATTAGCTGAGAGGCGTCGTAGTAGAAACCAGTGTTGTGCTTCCTGTAACATTAAGAATAGGTGCCTTCTTTTACTTGGTATGTTTTATTTTTTATTGTCATGTACATGTGTATGCTATATTCTCTCTATATAGAAATACCGACACTAGGAGTGACGAGCTACAGATTTTTAGAAGCTCTGAAATTCCATATGTTAATGCAACTTTCAAATACCTGGATGGAATGAATAATAATGAATAGTTGTCTTTACTCTTAAGCTATATATGTTTTCGTTGAATTGTAGAAATGGGTATTTACTCAGAATCCACAAAGATATAATAACTCTTTCAAGTAATTAGTTGAAAGCTGCTCCTTTGTTTTATTTGCTCCCTTGCTTCAATTTAGGTGCACTGAAACTAAAAAATTACTCCTAATCCATCAGAAGATCGACGGCTTATCACGCTCAATAAGTTTTACACGGCTTGAAAATGAGGTCTGTTAGCTCCATTCTAAAGGACATAAATTCTTTCCTTTATCAATAGTTTTGGGGAAGCACAATTTTCATATGAATTTTTGATATTTTCACATAATTCTCTATCACATGAAGATGAAACCCACTTTATTTTCATATAAGAGATATGTGAAAATATCTAAAAGACATGTGAAAATATCAATTCTCATAGTTTCGTGAAATAGTCTAACATGTTTGTATCTGCTGCTTCCACTGTTTCGCCAAAAGGGTCCTTTAGCATCATAGGGCGTAATTTTATTCATCTTTACCCTCAAAATGATATTTTGTTAATTTAGTAGAGATGATATGATAATGAATTCTGATGCGTCATTCTATACTACTAGTAATGCACAAGTGGCATGTGACTCGACCTTGGTCCGGCCTGAACTCAACTTAGTCAAAACTCGGTTTGGTCAGGACTTGGTCCGACTCGATCCGGTTTGAAAGTTACGAATATGCTATATTTTTTTTGACTCAGATATATTTAAATTAAAATAACGAAATAACAGTAAGAATAAAATAAAATTAAGTATCAAAATAAAGATAAGAATAAAAGTAAGTGTCTTTGATAATTATTTTTGACACAAACTATTTTGATAAAATAAAAATTCTTAATTTTCATTCCAGATGAATGAATGTGACAATTATATTATCCTATAAAATAATCCACCATCACCAACAATAAAAAATACCCTTGAAATACTAAAAACCTATTTTTTCATTCTTCAATTTTATTCATTCAATCCAAACTTATGCTAAAACCTATTTATTCATTCTTTTTAATATATATGATAGCGGAACTACATTGAATAAAAGGAAAATAAGAAACCCACAGGACATGGAAATAACGGAACTAAGTTGGTGGAAAAACAGAGCCATGAAGACTATCAACATTACATAAAGTCGGTTCTTTCTTAAAAGCTCAACCAAAAGTAAATCGACTCCTCCAAAGGTTATTTGGTCGTAATTCTTTGCCCATAGGCCATAGCAAATAAATATTAATAAAAACTGATGTATTTTAATTTTTCACTAAATAATTGTTAAAGGTCCAACATTATCTAAACAATGCCTTGTACAAACCTTAATAATAAAAACATCCAAAATAAAATATATTTCTAATTTCAGAACAGAGGGACTGCTTATAAAGCATGGTGGTAAGAGTATTACATCGAAAGACAAAAAAATATAGGCTTGTGAGTTATGATGGTGCACCAGAATAGAGAAAAAATGGGGAAAGCAGAAAGTGAGCCTTCAAATATTTTACTTTATGCATGGTCACCTAACAAAGCACCAAGAACCCTCAACACTAGGCAGAAATCTGTGAGGAGATCACTGTTAAAAACAAACCTGTTTCAGGGTTGCAGCCTCCTCATGAAGCAAAGATCCAACTTTATAACTTGATTATAGACTGTTTCATGTTATAATTTGAATTAAATGCTGTTCCAATTCCAGGCTGATTTCAAGAGATTCAAGACCATTCATTATAAGAACTTTTTTAATAGATAAACATCTTAAAACAATTCCTTTACTCCATACAAAAATCAATTCAAGGAAAAGTTACCACCAGTAATGTAGGTTACTGAATTCTACATCCCCCAGAATCTTGTCCTCGACGAACATTGCCATAGGCTGATAACTCGAGAAGATCCATATCACGGCCTGCACCACCACAACGTCAACAGTACTCAACGAACTACATCAAAGTAATATCAAAGCAACCAATACAATAATGTTTGTGCTAAATGAGTTCCTTTTTTCTATTTGGTGATACCAAAAAATGCTAAATCCATATCATTATGGAATAGTTAGTTAAACAAGAACTGAAAATACTACCTGAAACTCGGCAGTAAGAACTTTTCTGAATAAGATCAGCTTTGGATATCTCAGTACGATTCCCTTTTGACCTATTTACTGTTGCCTGCAGCGAGAAAAGGGCGCCGGCCCGGCATCCAGCTTATTGGAGAGTATAAAAGCTTATAATTTAAGAAACCTTTTGATCTATTATCAAAGCAAAAAACTAGTAAATAAACTCACTACCATTAAAACTGCTATTCAAACTTAAAGCAAACAAATATTTTTTACAGAGGTTGAGAATTGTCAAAAGAAAGATGGCACTCAATTTTATTTTATTTTATTGTGACAAGTTGCACTGAATTCTTACTTTAATGGCACTAAGTAATAATGAAGTGATAATTCAAAGGTACCACAACAGCATTTTAACAGTAAGCTATTTATGTGCGAATAACTGGGGGATATTTATTTAGCTTTTTCTTCTATGAATTATGACATATGTGTGGCTGGTGAGTTGGAAGTTCAAAAGAATTGCCTCCGTATTATTTTCTATGTTAAGTAAACAAATACTAGCAAATTGAAAGTGGTTATCATATTGACATCAATTGTTGAAAGAGGCGTTTTTACTGAATGGCAAAATAAAGGATTGTAACTCGATAATTTTTTCCTTTCCAATGGAAATTTTTTTAGTAGTCAGGCATCTTTACAGAAGCAACTTAAAAGTTCATAAAATACATAAGCAAAAGACGATTAAAGGTAGCATTTGGATCTGTGTCGTGTATTAGTCCATGATAAATTAAAACAAAAACTTAAAACCAACTAAACATCCAAAGTTCCAAACAGGTACATAGAACCGGACACTTAAAATGCCAAGGTATGTCGTACTCCATAGCCAACAAATCAAATTCATCATCCTGCAAATGCAATTATATCTTCCCTAGCAGTTCTTAGTAATCAGGGTAACCATGTTATATGTAATAATATCATATCGCACATCATTCCAAAATCTTAACAACTACTCATCGCAGAAACAGCAATTGTTAACACTTTCTAATACTAAGATCCTACCTAAGCAATAGCCTTCAAGAGGCTTCCTACAAAGAGTGTTGTCCTTATGATTCAAGAAGATACGTGGATACTGAATTCAAGTTCATACTTCATAACCTTATGGTAATTGGCCAATCACGAGATAAACAACAAAAAATCAAGTGTGAATATAGGAGTTATATAATCAGAGAAATCAACTATATTTTCTAAGAAGTCATTTATTTATGGTCGGTTTGGTAGCAGGTAGGAGAGATTGAAAATTGGAAGGAAGAAAAGGTATAGAAACAAAAAGTTTATACCAACGGAAGAGAATTTTATGAGACTATTAGTAATTCAAGGCAATGAATAAGTCAACACATGGGCCACTGTCCTGCTAAACTAGAGAATTTTTACCCATCCTCCCCTTCAGCATCCATCCACCTCTGCCAAACATTTTACTGAAGTAATGCACATATGATAGTAGGTCCTGTATTTATCAAAAGGATAATGTTTTTATACATTAGTAAGTTATCATTCATTTTTTTTTATCTTAACTGGTTGATTTTACATTTTTGCTAAACAGCAATAATATTAGCAAATGGCTGGAAGATCTCTTCGTTTGACAATGAGGATAACAGGTACGAGTATATTCTCATCATTTTATGTCTAAAGGAGCACTAAATTGACTTGGTGAATGTTGTCAACTGGTAGCAGATCAGTATTAGGTTATTCTCAAAAACCCACTTGCAAAAAGATTCAAAATGATTACAAATGAAGCATAAAAGCCATACTTGTTGAAAGAGACACCCGTTCCGCACCAACAATGAGACATGAATCATGCAATAGAAAAATGCAAGCACGCTCAGGTGAACAAAGAAGGATCAGACACCATGTAAATGCACCAACCAAAGATGATTTGCTTAGCACCATACCTGTAAAACCTGACAGTTTTCCAATGTGCTTTTCCCACCCTGAATAAATTCAAAAATACAGCCTCAGCCTGTCAGCCAGCAGTTACATTAAACTAAGCTTTTAATGTGTCATAACAGAAATGCCCACTTTCTGAGAGCGTATGGTTATTATTTATCTATTTTCAGAACTACCTTCGAAAAGATAACATTTAAAGCACAGTTCTGAAAGGATGAACTTAGTGTCTGGTCCAAATGACACCAGTAAAGCACACAGAATGCAGGTCTTGGTCCTCATCCTAGACCTCTCCCTCAACCCAGAAAAAGGAGATTATCCAAATAAAAATTTATAAAACAAAATTAAATTTTTATAGAAAGCGCATTAAATCAGATTGTAGTCACAGGATAAAAAGATTCTTTTACTGGAAAATGGTACTTGAATGATCCGAATAACTTATTCAAATGACACATTCAACGAAAAGATCAAATTCTAGAAACGCTAGCTTAACAAACGGATACAACAACATTGTCTGCTCGACGGACAGTCATTGTGATACTTTACAATTAGCAACCCAACAACCAAACCCATAGCTAACAGCAACAAAATGAAGAAGCAAACGCACGGAAACCCCCAAATAAGACAATATAAGATAAAATGGAAGCAGTACCTTCGAGTAAGGAACAATGTGGTCATAATCATGGCAGAGACAACCCGGGCAACCCACTAGCTTCCTAAAGAGAGTGTTGCCAAGGGCGTCACGGCGCCAGCGATCTGGGTCTCGGCCTTTGACCTTCTCTGCCTTGTCCCAGCATTGCTGCTTCACACTGTGCGGGAAGCCCCGAGGGTTAGGGTTCGGGAAGGTCTCTTCGGGAGAAATTTGCAGGGTTTCAAACAAAGACAGGTCTTCCGTAACGAATTCCCGGTCGAGAAGAGAGGCGGAGGCTGGAGATATAGGTGATGCCAGTGATGATGGCGGTGGGCCCCTGGATGGAGATGAATGGTTTCTCCTTTTAGGAGCTTCTTTGCGCGGCCTCATCTTCTCTTGCGGAAAAAAGAAGACCACCAGTTTTGAGCTACTTAACTGGACTTTTTGAATCCCAGAGACGTAAAAACTAAAACCTCCCCATTTATTTGCACTCTCGGGTGATATCTCATTGAATTTGCACGCTGATTTATTTTTTATTTTTTTGATTAATTGATTTCATCATTATTTAAAAAGAAAATAGTATTTATTCAAATAAAAATAACATCTTCAATACAAGAGAATTCTATAATAACATCTTAAATTATCTCTTGTGGTTGACATTTTTCTCTTTATATCTATAATGTTATTTAATCGGTGCCGTGATCTAATTTATGAGTTAGGATAATTTTAGCTGATAAAATATTCACAAGTCTACAAGAATTAAGAATACACCTATCACTTTCCTTTTATTATCTGGATAAAACGAAAGAATGTGAACTTGTGAAGCATTAATTACTTATTAAATTTCTCTTCAGCCAATCCCAAACTGTGGAAGGGGATATCAATTCCTAAATCATCTGGCACATTGGACTTGTAAACCCATTGGACTTGTAAACCCAGTATGTCTTCAACAGCATTTTTGTTAATTTAGAAATATTTTGGATACAGAATTAATGTAATTTTCGATTCAATTTAAAAACGCCTGAATATTTCTTTTGTATAAATTATTGCCCCTATGTTTTTTTAAGTTGAACCAAGATACATATTCCACCTCTGATGCTTGATTTCATAGTTCAACAGTCATCTCTCTCAAATATTGTCTTTCAATTGTTTTTTTAGAATTTACAGCAAACTCTTTCATACTTGTGGTATTAACATACTCATCAAATAAGTTATTTATTCATTCATTTTTTAATGTTGTAGTTATCCCACTTGTAAAATATCTCTTCATATAGACCCTAATCCACTTTATTTGACTTTGTAAAGTGAACATAGCTAATCATGCCTATGTAATTTATGCTTTACCATAACATACTCTCAACAGTTCTTAAATTCTTCCATCTTCAATAATTTAAAAGCATGCGTTTGAAAATCATCTTTGAATGTGGGATATTCAACATATAGATCGTATACTTTTTTTTAGAGTACTTGTTACTAATATGCCAAAAGCAAATAACATAATGGTTATCCGGTAGAACCCTAGCAATCGCATTGGTTATTACTTTATCCTAATCTATTATAATCGTTATAGGTGCCTTATCTTCTATCGCTTATAGTCAAGTTTGGAATAGCCAATAAAAAGTGTCTTATGTCTCATCTTTTAATAAGGTAAACCTAAATAATATATAATGATAATTGTGATTCACACCAATGAAAGGGAAAACGACATTAAATACTTATTTGTGTGATACATATTGTCAAATGTAACTACATCACCAAAATTTTGATATGTAATAATAGATTGACTCATCGACAATCGACTCACATAATACTTCTAATACAATTATCATCCTCAAGATCAGGCTTAACATGGGGAAAAAAAACTTGCTAAGATTTCGACGTTGTATCTTCGTCAAATAATCTATTATAGCTTGTGCATCATGTTCTTCCATTGTGTCGTGTCATATATTTCGAACAACATTCCGGATATTCGTAGAAGTAAAATTTACGTTGCCCCTCCTTCTATTAATTTCACAAATACATTCATCATCATACGTGCACTAGCCTTGTAAGACCCCAACTTTTATGAAATATAAATTTAATTTTTCTTTATATATATATTTTTCTAAAACAGTAAATGGTTAGATTGATAAAAATTGAAGTTAAAAATATTTTGTACAAATTTTATCTTGTCGGAGAATCTTCGTTTTGTTGAGGAATATTAATTTTGTCGAAAAACATTCATTCTATCGGAAAATATTCGATTCGCACGACAGCGCCAAAATAACCAATTGTTGGTGAACCCCACAACGAAATATTATTGGATATAGAAAACGACAGCTGTAACATTTTTAAATAAAAAATTTCAACGGTACTGTCACTGTTAGAGAAACCGGTGATAAAAGAATAGTAGCACGCGGTATTACACAGTCGCACATGGTGTAGCACATTGTTTCATATCATTGAAATGATAAAAATGTTATTGCACATTATTTCATCAATAATTGTCATTATATAGTATTTGACTTTATTTAACCAATAATTGTTATCGTAGCTATTGCACATTATTTCATATTATTGAACTAATAATTGTCACAGTAGTGTGTTCTTTCATTTTTTTATTTTCTACATGCACAATAATTAGATATAATAATAATTGATAAATGGTATAGATTAAAAATAATTAATGAATAATAGATGAATAGGTGTAAATCATTATGAATAATAGATGAATACGTGTAAATCATTAGTGAATAATTGATGAATATGTGTAAATCATTACGAATAATTGATGAATAGGTGTGAAACATAATGAATAAATGAATAATTAAATAAGTGTGAATAATGGATGAATAATATAAATTAAAGATAAATAAGTAAATAATTGGTGAATAATATATTAAAAAAATATGAATAATGGATGAATAATATATTAAAAAGATGTGTATAATGGATTAATAATATAAATAGTTGTTAAGTGTGATAATTAATGTGTGGTACGTGTTGGTTAAGTTTTGGCTATAAATAGAGGCCTAAATATAAGGAGTTTTCATAACTTTCTTACTTATTATTTCTTTCACTCTCTAAATATTATTTTGTATAAGTTCTCTCTGAGTGTGCTTAAGTTATTGTATGTATTTGTGAAGATCTGTAAAAGTACGAATACTGTTCAAGTAAGTCTTTTCATAAAAGTTAATAAAGTAATCACACACATCACACGGTGTTTATAACTCTTCCGTTATAAGATTTTTCCTATGGAATATTCATTTTGAAAGTCTTTATCTTGAAGATTTTTTTGAAATATTATTTTAAAAAACTATTTTAAAATTTATTCTAATTTATTCGGTACACTACACGAATTTATACTATATAGTTACTTTTGATGATTTCATAAAATACGAGTTAATATACACCATGAAATTATATATGACAGTTACTAATTAAATTATAAATATATAAGTTCATCAACTCCATAGGAAGTAATATCTAGTCATGTGTTAAAGTAAGGGATATCATTTTATTTCATACACTTAAACTTATTATGGTAAGTATTATTCGATAAAATTCTTAAAATGATTATAATTTTCTTAATACTTTGCGCTTCATTTAATATTATTTCACTTGAACATTTCTATTTACTTGAACCTTTCTATTAAACTCCAACCGTTATTTTGAACTATGGATCTTGAATATCATTCTTGAATTTGAGTAAACATCATGTTGACAATTTGCACATTATTTAACTTTTGACAAAGTAAAATTATAAACTTTCGATATCTATTATTTATCTTGATATTCTATTTATTTTGTTTATCATTTATATCTCTTTTGTTATTCTAATCATTAAGAATTAAGTTGTTGTGAATATTTTTGGTCTGGGTGTAAAGATAATATAATTGATGAATATATGTGGTATGAGACACAGATGATATGATTGGTGAATGTCTTCGGCCTGAGGCAAAGACAATAATATTGTTGAGTGTCTTTAAGGGCACGTGATAAATGTTCTCTTTTGCCTGGAGGAAATAAGAACTGTTATTTGACATGATCATGACCAATGGTGTTTCAGATAATAAAGGTTGATGATGATTTAAAAAAAAATAGACATCATATTCTACATTATTCTTTTAATGGATTACTCATTTTACTGCTACTATTGATATAAAACTTGTTGTTTATTATATTTTATCAAGAACTCAATTATTGAAGGCTAATGATAATTTATTCATCATTATCTTAGTTATGATATTTTTTTACTAAGCTATTTGAGCTCACCCTTCTTTTTGTTCCATTATTCTTTAGGAAATGAGAGTGTAGTTGGGACTAGTCGGGTCCGAGTGATAATTGTACTAGTCTTCACATGTTGTAAAGTAGTGTGACAATAATAGTGAAGACTTAGTTGTGTATTATTGAACTCTGTATTTTTATGCTATGTATCATTTTTTAATAGTTGTGTATTTTTGACAACTCAAATTGGATTATATAGTCTCAGATTTGGGAACATCACAAGCCTAAGATTTATTCGATATTTTAATTAGTTGTCTTATAACAGGGGTTATATTTTTATATGCCTGAATGAGATTTACCTTACTTGAACTAACTAATTCGTGATTATGATTCAACTCCAAAGTCGAAATAACTTAATTATTTTCTTTTTTTTTTCCAATGGACAACAAACATTTTATGTTGGCACAAATACGTTTTATACGGTCTCTTTGTCTCCTTTCCTTACTATTGTCACGTTCATCATCATAATCCGATGAATTTTAATTTCTAGTTTTTCGGTTTTACGACATTGATATAACATTTTATAGTTGTTATAATTTTAATTTCAAAACCATTTTATTTTGCATAAACTTTTTAAAAATCTTCAGCATTTTTAAATGTGGCAAAACTTTAACGAACATAAGAAATTATCTCATTACTGTTGAATGAATTTTGAACAAGAACACTTTTGTCTTGAATATGAAATATTAGATAATGAACAAGACGTATTAGAAATCAAATTAAATATATTTTTAGTCATAATAGAAATTTTACTAAGAAAAGCTGATGAATGGAGTAAGAATAAAAATTGATGAATGTCTCAAATTGATTGCAATATTCAATTTTAGTTCTTGAGTTTGTGGAAAAATGTTCTTGCCTAAATTAGATTTGTTGGGTTTTATAATCAGTTTTTTGTATCTTGTCCGTAAAAATTTATTGCGGATATGACATAAAAAAATATACTTGCGAATTAAGACTTGGGGCTAAATATGGAAAAGCAGGCCTCATTATTATTTACAAGAACTTCTTACATATACTAATTAGTCTCCGTGTGAACTTTTTACAAATACTAATGAGACTTTTTAACTTACGTCGTTCAATATTGTAATGGATGATTTAAAATGAGTTGGTTGAGTAATGATCTATAGTTAGCGGTGATTATGGATCATCTTCGTATACATGTGCGTGTGTGAGAGAGAGAGAGAGAATTTAAGACATTTTTAACCAAGCTTGATCAATGCTACCTAATAAAATGACCAAATTTTGTATAAAGTTAAAAATTATATATTTTTTTAATGAAATCCTAAAAATAAAAAATAAAAAACATAATCATAGGAGGTAAAACTACGTGGTTTTGTTAACTAATCTTACTTAAAACATTGCGTTGGCTAACTTTTTCTTATATATATGTATATATAAAATAATTATGACTATTAAAATAAAAAATATGTTGGTCGGTGGAAAGACCTTCCTACCGCTGCGCCAGAGCTTGCATTCGCCTGAAAGCTGATACTTTTCTTGGTTCCGAAGCTCTGCCTAATAATCACCGACCATTGCCAGGTAGCCAACTTCACCCTCCGTTCGCCCCTCTCTCTCTCTCTATTCCTCCCTCCATTTTTCTCTTTGCAAAAGATTACTACATACATGATACATACATGCATACATACATACGGAGGCTTATGGTTTGTGACATTTCTAACACCACCCGGTTCTACCGCTCCTTTTAACGACCGAAATCACAGCAGGACCCGTACTCCTTTCTCGTAAGCTTTCCGATCTCCTTCTCTTTCTACCATTTCTTCCTTTCCTCTCTCTCTCTTTATACTTTATTGCCTGTAAATTTGTTCTATTCTTTGCTTAAAGTTTATCATTATTTCCAGTTTTTCTTTCATTTTTTCATCTGGGTATTTTCTTCAAGGATGCTTTATATTTCTTCTTCCATATAATTAGTTTTCTCGACTTTAAAAAGTAGGGTTCCGTTGCTTTAAAAGGTGGAATGTGATATGTTCAGTTGGGTATGTTAAAATATTTGTTCTTCTTAATCTTGGGTGATTTTTTGATCTGGGTATTGAATACCCTAGTTGTGGCTCGTCTTGAATTCTAATTCTGAGTCTTATTTGGGCGTTAAATCTACCAGAGGTACACCGTTGATGGGTATCCAACATTTTGAGCATTTTTTAAGGTCCTATCCTTGAGGTATGCTCAATTTACTTTAACCATTTCCCCCTTTTTATTTTTATTTTTTTATGGATCATGACCGTCGGGTTATTGGCAATTGATTTGAAGGTCTCTAGAATTTTGTAGCTCTCTTAACAGCACATTTATTTCTTCTCAGGTATCTTAAAAGCCAGCAGAAATATGAACCCTGTAATTTTTTGGTTATGAATCTGTTTGTAGGATGGGGAGGGTCAAGCTAAAAATTAAAAGATTAGAGAATACTAGCAATCGTCAAGTGACCTATTCAAAAAGGAGAGGTGGAATCCTAAAGAAAGCTAAAGAGTTGTCAATATTATGCGACATTGATATCGTCCTTCTAATGTTTTCTCCAACTGGAAAGCCTACTATATTTGGTGGAGGTCACAGGTACTTTTCTATTGCCAAAATATGTCATCCTGAATTCATTGCTAAAGTATGAAAAATTTCTTTTATTAACACACAATCATCACATTAAGTCTCATGTATCTTATTTTACATGTCTTCATGATGAATTTGTTTGAGACTTTTGAAATATGTAAGTTGATTATAGGATACTATGATTCTTCATCATGGTCACAAACTCATGTACTGAACAAGAGATGAATGTACAGACAAATAGTGAAACAGAATAAATTCAACATTGTGAAAGGCTGAAAGCTAAATTCTACACCTTGAATTTAAACAGTTGTCTGTGCACAGACTATAGAATTGTATTTGATAGAGAAAACCAGGTTATTTGGGATGTGTACCAGCACCTTTAAACATGTTTCAATTTCTTTTTGTTTTGTTTTTAGGTTCTCTTTTTTCCTTTGTGTTTATTTTAACTTTATGCATGCATGAATATTTTACATATATGTATGTATATATCTATATGTGGGTGTGTTTATCTATTTTTGTTCATCTCTTTCTATTCTTTTATTTTTTTCTTCTTACTTTTCTCATTGTGCTCTTACCCCAACTAGTGTGGGATAAAAGGCATTGATTTGATTCGAGTAGAATCAGTCTTCCAGTAAACATTTTCTAGCTGTAAGTTCTAAGTTATCTTCACTAACAAATATTCAATAGATTTTATCTTTTTAAGCGATAGCTGATATGCAACATAATATGCATTTTATGATAATTGCTTAATTTTTTCAGTTTAAGATCTTGAATAGTTATGAATACCTTTTTGTCGAACTACATGCTACAAATTTTCCCAAATATCTCAACCCATGTTTTGACTTTCCTCTTTACATTCAATTGCCCTCAATGTGGATTGCATCACTTAGTGATTTGATCATTGTTACTCTTTGTTTGTTGACAACACTGAGGTTGAATATGATTTGTTTTGCGTTACTATTCTACCTTTCAGCAACATTGACGAGGTAATTGCAAAGTTCGCTCAACTAACCCCTCAAGAAAGGGAGAAAAGGTACGAGACGATTCTCATGTTAGAACTTTTGTTCTTTTCTTTATGTTGTTTTGCAAATTTGAACAGCGTAATTTCTAAAAATATTTGATGCTTAACTGGAACAGGAAGTTGGAGAGCCTTGAAGTAAGTTTAATGTTCATGATTTTCTTCTCCTTTTCATTTGTAAAAGATGAGAAGTAAAAAATCATCACCTCATATTCATACATATTTTTGTGTAATTTCTTGAGAATACAGGCTTTGAGGAAAGCATTTAAAAAGCTTGATCATGATTTAAATATTGAAGATTTTTTGTGTTCAAGGTACATTGTTATTCTTGTCATTTGTACAATCTTATAATCTCATATCCTATCAACTTCTTGAAAGATCTAATCTCCCTCGTCTTTTCCCCTCCTTGCAGCAATCAATCAGTTGAGGTGGTCTCCAATATTTTGCTCAAAGTTCCTCTACATCTGAACAGTTTAAGTCACTAATTTTGTTACGATTTGTAATGAAAATGTACTCTTATCAGTAATATGTTCTATTGTAAAATTTTTGGTACAGGAATTGAGCAACCACGTAAGTATGTTGCGAGCTCAACTTGCAGAAGTGCATAAGAAATTAAGGTTCAATTTTGGAGCTTTGACTAAAATTGTTACATTTTATTATTGGTTCTATGACTGAAATCTTTACCGCAGGATGCTTTTGCAGTGAACATGTCATATTTTGTAATCATGTACTGTCCAAAACAATTTAATTTATGTCTGCTTTCATAGTGTAATGGTCAGCTATTATGGATATGCAGTTTTTAGATAATATTTTTCATGTGTACAATACAACAGCTTTAATTTCACTGGCATCTCAACTATTGGCGGATTTAATGCATGAAAAATGGACAATATCCTGAAAATTCTTGAGATCTATTTGGTTTTTTAAGTGTATTTTTAAATAAGTTCTTGTACTTTCTCGACTTTGGCCCACAAAGTTTTGATATTACAACAAAGTCGTGTACGTACTGTAAATATATACTTTGTGCCTCCTAAGTTCAAATCTTAGATCTACAACTGCTTTTAACTTGGTACGAGTGTACATCAGACAAAGACAGCTTCACTCTTGATTTCCTAGAACTCCTAGTCAGAAAAGATAGTCCTCTACTCTTCCTTGACTTTGCAAGCAAAAGCTAATTAAGTGAAGTCACTCTGGTAATACTTTAGACTTATGGTTACGCTGGTTACTCAGCAAAGTAGCATTAGGTAAGTGCATTGATCAAGGTGTGTACTGTGTACTCTGAAAAGTAGCAATAATATATGTTTGGCTTGTCAAATGGACAATAGGTTGGGGTTTACTTATCAAAATTAAATATAAAAAGGCAATAGCAATACTTTAGTAACATCCTAAAAAGGAAACCAGGAGAATTTTTATATGGACGGGGGAGTATTTGGGGTTATCTTGCTCGAATCTTCATCAACATAATTTTTTATGCCTGAATCACATCTTTTGTGTACATGCTGATTTTGAGAAGCCAGTAGTTGTATAATTCGCATGATAATTGAATTAAACCTTAATTATTACTATCATTTTTTTGAATGTCTAGTTTTATTCTGAATTTCTGATGAAAAGTAACTAGGCCAAAACCGATATATGGTCACCATGCTTCATAATGCTAAGATTAAAGGCTTAATACGTACTCAAAGAGAATTTTTAGACTCCAGTGACAAGTTCCCTTGGGTTATAGTGTTCATCTTTTAACAAACATTTATGTCAATTCTAACCCCTTTTTAATCTTGTTTGTCTAGTCAAATTTTCTTTATATGTTCAAAATTGATACCTTAATATATGTTACTGCTACCTGTTTCAGCTACTGGAGTAATCCGGATCAGATTGACAACATTGAACATCTTCGGCAGATGGAAGATTCACTAAGGGAATCACTTAACCATATTCGCATGCATAAGGTATGATATTTTTTTCAGTAGGAAACATATGGCAAGATGGACTACTACAATTCGTTTGGTAGCAATGCTCTTTGCCTATTGATCTAATATAATAATCTTACAACTTTTATAGATTAATGCTTATGGGCCCCTTCCTGGTCGCAAATGGTTAGAGTTTTGGAGGGGGACGGAAGGGGGGAGGTTAATACTAATTGATTTAGCGACATTGAAATTTGTTATGATATATGAATTTAATGGTAATATTATCCTGCTTGATTCTATTGGCAGGAAAACTTTGGAGCTCAACAACTCTTGCCACTAGATTGCAACAACCAGGTAAAAAGTATTTAGCTCTTGCAGATCTCTCTCTCTCTTTCTCACACACACACACACTCTCTCTCACACACACATGGACACACGGCAAAGATGTAATGCACACAATCTTGCATTACAGTTTCAGAACGGGATGAATTTGCCTGTGATGATTGGTGGTACACAAGAAGGCCACTCCCTATCATGGCATCCAGATAATGAAAATCACTATCTGATAGTGCCAGAAGAACCAAATTATCTGCACACAAGGTGAGGGGGTTCCTGTTAATCAATTTGCATTTAAAAAGGGTTAGGTCTCCTTTTAATGCCTGAGTCTGTACATTTACGCATGCAGAAAATTTTATATGTTGTCAAATATGGATATCTTATATGTGCACACTGTCTTCTGTCTCTACCAGTCCTTGAACGATGATCCCTTGTCCTTTGGGGTTAATGATTTATGTCCTTCACCTCTAGGGAAAAAGGTGGATCAGTATGTTCACACTGTTTTCAAGTTTCAGGGACTGATTCATTCATTTAGATCGACATTCATGAGGATACTTTTGAAGTATTGCTGAACTGTCTTGAAGATGATTTATTCCTTTTGCTGTTTTATAATAAATCAAATGATTTATTTCTCTGCAGAGATATGGAGTGTTCCAGAGATGCCTCCATTCTGAGCTATTCCGGTTTATTTGACCCTGGCAAACAAACAGAGATTGACAATACAGCACATGCTGATAATGTGAGACAAGAAGGTGCCCTTAATGAACTAAGTAGTACAGACTGCCTTAAACTATAACTCAGTGAACAATATCCATTCCATCCCTATAGCTATCCAAATTTGCCAGATGTGGAAAGACGAAAGCCTGATAATCCATTCATGTGGATTATCACATGAATAGAAATTTTGAACTTCCTAGACCCATCTACAACAATGTGCATCATGCCTGGATCCCTGAATCAGGAACTTGCGCCATTGCCATGTTGAGCTCATTCTCAAAGGTAAGCATTTCTCGACTTGTTGGTGTTTTTCTCAAACATTATAATATTTTAATCAGTCAATGATTATCTGACTGCAGTATAAATCAAATTTATTTGGTAGTCTTACATGTAAAATACTGGAGAGATTGCGTCCTAGTTTTTTCCAAGAGTCTCATGCTATGTGGCACAAACAGTTCAAGTACAACTAAGGAACTGGAAAAATAAAAACAGAAGCTGCATTTCTGTAAAAGTAGCCATGTTTTTATGTTGTGCATTACACCCATGATCACATCAACCATGTTCCCTATATGCCAGCGTCCCAGACATGGTTTAGATGTTTAATTTACATCTAAATTATCTAGCACATCTGGGACGTGATTTATGTTCATTAAATTTTTTATAAACGTTGCAATATGTGGTTGAGACCTTGATTTTCAGAACTTCCATATGACATCTTGTTTTTTAACAATGTAGAATGGAAGTATAATTGCTAAACTTTATGAGGGTCTTTGTGGAAATATGGGCCTTTTGGTCTGTATAAGATTAGATGAGGTACATTGAAGAGGTTCTTTCAAGTTTCACTGTGCAGTCCTTGCACATTGTGTTCATTACATATTTCAAATAAAATGGTTTTGTAGATATCATGTGTTGTTGATGACCAAATTTGCATTGAGGCACTGTGATGATGGAAGTTTGACTTGAATGTAGGAGGAAGTTGAGATTATATGGTTTTCTGAATATGCATCATCAACTTTTTTTTTCTTTGATAAATTGGACCAGTAAATATTTTATAAAATAAATAGACATGCTATCACCCGTATTGATATATTCTGACAAATAAAATGCTACCTCTCATTAACTCTACAATTGGTTGCTGATGTTCTCTAGTCTCATTGTAATTCTATTACTTCTTGCAGCAGCCAGATTAACTTTAGATGCTGAAATTTTTTAGCTGAGAAAGTCAGACTGCCTCATGGAAACAACTTTTGCTCAGACTTTGTTGTCCTTCATGTTGATATTTTTGCTGTAAAGTTACCGCAGAGTTTATGATATTTGAAGGTGGTGGAATGCCTAATGAGAGTAAAACATTATGGCGAAAAATGTATAAGATCAGGGTTTCACCTATGTTATTAGCTTTCTGCTGACCTAGATCTTTGCAACAGGCAGTGTTCTCTCTCCTAGATGTGCGGTTTTCAATTACGGCAGCTGTAAACTACATACTCTAAAAAATAAGTAGACACAGGCAAAAAGTAGTTCATGTACAGCATTTGATTTCAATGCTTCTTGTTAGATTGTTATTTTGCGCAGTAGGAGCTTGTTGAAGGTAATATAAATGATATATTACAATCTTACTTGCCCTGTACATTAAAGGTACATTAAAGCCCAAATTCTCAGTGTAAACCATGTATACATGGTTTACAAGACAAAAGTAACATGATTTTTTCACTTAATTCCTGCGGGAATGAGTAACCCGTCAACCACGGAGTGTTTGGACAATTGTGTTGTGCCATGGATCAGACAGGTGCTGCAAGAGGTTGTCAAGTGGCCCTTTTCCAGTCACATTGTGTTGAACCACAAACCCTAGGAATGCCAACATTGCCAATCTCCCTGTAAGTTAATCGAACAAAAATTAGTCTGATTGTATGCAAATTCTAGGAATACTAAGCTAATTTTCCTGATTCTCTAGGGTACGTTGAAGAGGGAAATCTTGATTAAAGACTGGTTAGCTTACCGTTGGCAAGTTCTTTCTCTTTAGCCTCTTCGGTGGGTGCAAAATTCAGGGGGTTGAAGATGACGCCGCCTGGATACCCAACATCATGTGGGGGTAAACGGTAGTTCTTGAAGATGGGATCTTGGTCTACACTTCCTGGGTTCTTAATGTCTTGCCACCTTCTGATTTCCACGTAGTGGAACAAGATGAATTCAATCACGAACAGGGTAGATGATGATGCAAAGTACTCGGCTTTGCCTGCATCGTACCACTGGGGAACGTTTATTATACCAATCTTCGTGAAAACTTCAGGCAATAGCATTCCAGTTACGCCTAACATTGCCCAGCGACTGTTTACAAGCTCCGCCTCAATGTACCATTTTAAGTTCTCGGGGTCCTCCGCTAGCGCCAATGGATCGAAACCGTTGTCACCAGGAAGACTGTATCAATAAAGAGAATTCCAGATAATAATTTTTTTAGCAAAAAGTATTATGTAGGACGATTATTAACTACCAGAAGCTATGACTTATAAAAATAACTATTATCCCAAAAGAAATCATATAAAATTTTAATTTTATGATTTTTCTCTAAATTCGGGACGTCGGACTATTTTATTTTTTCGCATTACTACCGACTAGGTGGAGATATTTGATACAAGTACGTACCTGCCATCGAGATAACCCGGTGAGGCTAAACCGGGTAACCATTCCCCTTTCTTAGCTTCGACCTTGAATGAGGCCGAGGCCATTGGTTTTACAGATACTTGACGGTTTAATTTACCCGAAGATCCGCTGAGGAAACTGGATTTAGAGGCACATGGCCGGAAAACTGCGATGGATGCTTGAGTGGTGAACGCGGCCATCTTTCTTAGCCGGAGAATGATGGATCTTAGAGTAGTTTGGTGGTTTAAGTGTGCTCAAAATGTCTGTTTTGATGCCCTTTTGTATTTCATTTCAAAGGCATTCTTGTGGCCCTGGTTCACTGACAGTTAGATTTTTTGGAAACCAGCGGTTGTGATTTGTGTTTTTGATATTCAGATTAGCCAATTGGGTGGCTATCAATGCTCCCTTCCTTATCCTTCCTTATCTTGCCTGGCTACTATTATCTGCAATACCATGCTTCTATTGGTCGCAAATGTTACGGGACTTATCATTTTTTCCACGTAGGAAGATTTTGCATAACAAATGGATGGATGGCTCAGGATCCCTCGTAGGAAGGAATATCATACTTGACCCCCCTTTTTGGACTAAGAAACCAAGCTTGCTCAGCTCGATTGCAACAGTAATAGATTGAGGTTAGCCCAAACTATACGCCCAAGCATTAGCAACGAACTTGGATCTTGATCTCACGCTGGGCTTCATAAGCCCAAAGGTAGGTAAATGATAGAATATTGCGTACTTACCCCCTGGGCCGAAATTAGGGATTGGGAAAAAGAACGTGAATGAGTTTATACATGTTTTGTGTGACCAGTAAAATTGGCATCCACCGTCAAGTAATATGAGCTTACTTACCCCATGGCGTGCTTTACTTTTATTCCAAATAGAGCCATAACAGTATTCTCGAGTCTTGAGAGATGGGGCAGCATGATAATGTCCAACTAATAATTTACTACTTTTAGAAATAAATATAAAATAATAATATAATTAAATTTATAGGGGTAAAAGAGGAACACGGTTATAATATGGATATCTAATTTGTGTAGTTTTATTACCGTTAACATTTGTAATGACAAATTTTGATTGGGGGTGGGGTGTTTTATACACTTGATCAATTCACAAGAGACAAACAATGGGCCCTCTGCATATTTATTGATAGTTATATGGAAATAAGAGGTTCACGATCTGATTTCACAAAACACTCTAACCAAGGACAAACCTATTTGGGCACGGAATTAATTGACTCCAACGCAAACATAAACAAACTCAACAAAACAGCTCCTCTTCAAAGCAGTAGTCACCAACTTTAAATATGCTAAAAAAAAATCACCCTCACCGCATCAATGGAATTGAAGGTGCTGTCTTCAACACCACCAATAGCCATCAACTACTGGCGGGTGGTAACAATATACCAACACCCAATTTCTGTCAATACATAAAACAGCTCGTCAGAAAAACAGTACTCCAATTTAACCAAAAATAAAATAATACTCAAAGTGGTACCGACTATACAACCACTTTAACATGAGCCCTTTTCACTTTCGTCCCAAAAAATATTCACACAATAGAATTGTTGATTTAGTTGAGGCAAGCAAGCTTGAACAGCAGAGGGCCTGGGGTGGTGGTGGGTGGTGAATCAGAACTGTCCCCCACTAAAGGCTTGGCCGAAAGACCAGTCCGGAGAGGCAACATTGTTGCATACTATAAGTACGGCCGTCGCTGCTGGTGACTCTGAAAGAGAGGTTCTGCCGTCCAGCAAACTATTGCTTTGCCAATTTTGTCCCCAGTTCGTTGACATTGGTTGCCAATCAGTGCCTGACCCTTTTATGTAAACAGCCTCCACGTCGCCGGCACCTCCAACATTTGTGATCAGGACCAAGTTGAAGTAAGAGTACTCATTTATGGTGAACCTTATGTCTCCCCTCTCTTCGCAAGGTACCTTGTAAAATATTTACATATATATAATCATATAATGTACGGAAATTGACTACTAAATAATCCATAGCCGACTGTGATTATGAATCACCGGAGATATAGATGATTAATTGTTTACCTTCGATCAGAGACGGGAACAATTCCAGCAGTGTATTGAGCAATTTGTTCGAAGATGGGCTGTGAGAGATCAAAATGTTGTTGTGGAGGATTACACTAACCCCCAGCGTCATTAGGAAGGGCAGTGTTTGGGGGGCAGAAATTAGTGGCGGTGATCACAATGGAGCCAGGGCGCCGCCACCATGGGTCATTAATGCACCTGAGCTCGAAGCAACCTCCACAGCTCAACCCTTTTTTTTTTGCTAAATACCCATTGTTGAACAGTACTTTGCTCAACGCCACTTCTAGTGGTCGGTGAATCATCGATCAAAGAGCATATTTTGGAGAGATTCTTCAGTATTTTAATTGTCTTTTAGAGATAAGACATCAAATTCCTAAAAATACCATAAGCACCATCCAAGTCTCTGACCCTCCATTCCTGACCACCTTGACCACCTCCCCTCCAGTCATGTGTATTTGTTGATAGGGGTGTAGATCTAATTGACTTTAAATGGCTAGTAATTTTGGCAATGGAAAAGTCTTGGGCGACAGTTGTCTGACGGGTCTGTGTTTTTTTTAAAATGATTTTAAAAAAATAATTCTGATTTTTTGAAATTAAGTTTTTTACGTTATACAATAAAGTAAGTGTGATTTGAATACATATAAACAGACAGTACATATAGTCTGTAAAACACTGTTTGTTTGTATACATCCAAATCACACTTATATCACTGTATTCTATAAAAAATTTAGTTTCAAAAGATCAGAATTATTTAAAAAAAAAAAAAAAACCAGATTGGTCGCTTGACCACTGTCGTCGTCGTCGTCGAAAAGTGCTTTGCAATTGCATTTATATCATTATACAACATTGACATCTTTTGCTATAACTATTATGCTTGTCTCCTTTTGCGGGGAGTCGTTAAGAAGTGAGAGGATGAATTCTCTGTTTTAAATTTTTATAAATGAATTACCATTTTTTTCTTCCCTCTTGCATATAGTTTTTGTTTCAATGCAGATGAAGAATATCTTAATTATCTTATTATGACTGAATCTCTAATCTTGTTATTTTGATCCTCCTATCTTCTTCAAGAACTTGATATGATCATTGTGCTTATTCCATTTTAATTTTTTGTATGTTAATATTATTTCACTTTCTCTACATAAAGTGATTAAAGATTAGGTTAGGTGTCTTGCTCAAGGCTTTTAAGTGTATTCCCCCCTCGTGTGTGTGGGCCACTCTAAGGGTTCAAGCCATGGTATCCTCTTTCTCTTTTGTCTAGGTTAGGTGTCTTGCAGTTTAAAGTTGTAGCTAGGTTCAAACTATGGGACCTCGCTAGCAGCTTAACTATTGGACCACATTTTTGTACATGTGTCATGTGTGAGAGGGAAAGATTGCAAAGCTAGGAAATTGGTACGTAGGATGATGTAACAGAAGTATATACTAGTTTTTTTAATGCTTAATCTTTTATAGATTAAATAGTTTCTATACATTTCCTATAACACCCTCTTCCCGAAATAATAAGAGAGATTACGTATATAACGCAACAGAATTAACAAATTGATATCCAAAACTTTAATATGCAACTGAATAGTCTAGATAGATAATTGTTAACTGGCTCAAACACGATCTGTGTATTACAATAATACTTAAAAACCAAAATATTAAATCCTACACAAAATATTTAAACTATTTATATAAAGGAAGCTCTCTTCACACTAGCCCTTGCTCTCCTTGATTTCCTACCAGAAGAAAAACACAGCATGAGCCAAATGTCCAGTACGGATATAGAGTGCAAGAAAATAAAAACTAAATGAATAACAAAACTAACTAAACTGAACTAATCTGAATAAAATAATAAGCTGAATCAAATAGTTGGGGTGATTTCATATCGAACTCAGAACAAAACAGAATAGAAATATATATCAGACTGCGCAATCTAGATGTATACAAAATTGGAAGGTATGTTTGGCACAAACAACACCAAACCGTAAAACAGAACAGAACAGAATACTAGAGCAGATCCATACGGTTCCTACAATAAAGCACCAATTGGTCAACTCTCATTGGAGCACACAAAATGGAGACGTCATGGACTAATCACACCGTCACGGAAGTGTCATGCATCGGTGCCAAGAGGACATGTCTGTGGTACTCCCACAGGTGGTTATAGCTCAGGTATACCCTACGGTATATTCTAACAAAAATACCATGTCACAATATATGCGACACAATACAAACAAAAGAGATTCTAATATACACGTGCTAAACCGAAACGAATTAATACAAAGTACTCAAAACATATTAGCATATACGTTTCTACAGAATCAAAATAAATACTAGACATGCTCACTAAGTCTAAAGAGTACAAGTTACGAATTTTCGATTATCTAAAATCAAACAATTCTATCATAAACATTTGACTATGAATAATATATCGAAATAATATCTGAATTCTAATTGAGAGACAAAACGAACAAATTAACATTAAAGAAATATCGCTGAACGAGTACGGAATTCGTACCTGGATTAAGCAATGTAATACCCGAAATTATATTACAAAACTGACTCATTAAATTCCCAAAATAAAGGAATAAATAAATAGTTAATTAATTTATTAAGTTTTACACATTTTCTTTTTCTTAGGCAAATTTGAAATCCTTTCGTTCTTAATAAACTTGTACATGTAAAAATATTCTGATCATGGTAATATATAGTATATAATATCTTTCTTGCTCCTTCCAAAATACATTTAAATATATTTACAAAATATTCTTTTCATTTTTAATTATGTTACAAACAAATATTATTATTATTATTATTATTATTATTATTATCATATTATGTCAAAACTCTAAAGTTACAAAAATAATAATTTAATATCCCAAAATACTAATTAATAACAAAGATATATACCCAAAATATATACACTAACAAACTAAATAACATACAAAAATTAAGGCTACAAAATTAAAACTAATATAGAAAATTAAATAATTACACAAAGAAAGAAAAAGGGACATACCTGAAATTAAGAAGAGATCCACCGTCTCCAAAGAAAATCAAAAAAAATTTGGGCTTATATCAATACCAAAAATCCAAAGAAGGAAAATAAAATATTTAACTAGAAATGTTATTACTTAAAAACCCCTCACACAACAAGGTCCTTTCTCACAATGAGAGATCCTTATTGTTTGTGAAATAAAACAAGAGTTACTGTTATATTTATAGGTTAAGGGAAGGGGAATGTTTTAGTGGGTGAGTGATGTGAGACTCTAAAAAAAAAAAAAAAAGACCGGGTATTACATTTCCACACATAAATTGTGAAAAACCCTGATTGACCCGAATTAAAGAAGAAAAGAGATTTATATCCATCTTTTAATTTGTCATTGGGGTAAGTTGGTTAAATAATACAAAGGAAAAGCAAAGAGAATTTATAAATAATCCCTTACTTCCACAAAAAGAGTTCATTTGACTTTTTATTCTAATTAATTTATAAAATTTTAAAATTCAAGTTGTGATGTGAATTTATTTTAATTTTTGAAATAGTAATTTTATGCTTGATAATACTTTTTAAGTAGTTTATAATATTAATTATTGGATTAATCAAAATCAAATAAATTCACTTCATGTTCAAATTTTAGAATTTCGCAAATTAAGTAAGGTAGTCGCGTCATGTCTCACCGGAACGGGTTTGGTGATTTACAAATGTGCACCCAATGAAGCCCGAGTCTATCCTGAGTTTGACTTTGTTAGCTTGCTTCCTCAAAGCTATCATCTCAATAACATTTTCATTCCCAAAGTCCTCCTAATATAAGTTCCTGCCGGATTTTCCCTGTTTTCTTGTTCTCCTGAATAATATTCTGGTATGGAGGAATTATTAAAGTCCTTTTGGATGCGTTAATCTTGATGAAGACATACCCTTTGAAGAACAATATTTAACTCTTAAAGACAAAACACATAAACTTGCATCAAAAGTTAGCTATGCATCATCTTATAGGATATCCTTGCAACTTAACAAGTACAGAGAATTCTCTCAAATACAGAGCAGAGCAGATCGTACGCACACTCAAATTGGATTATGATAGAATTGAAAGTCCTTGGAGAATAATGTCCGTTATGTCAATAGTATATGCATAAAATTGTTCAGACATCATGAATATAAATAACCACTCCTGATTTTTGAGTTAGAATTAAGAGAGCACTTTCGTATGTTTTGAGCTATTAGGAGGCATCCTTACGAATTTGAATTTGACATTTACTTAAATTATTTTCAGCTTGTCCTAGCAGCTCAGTTACTTTGCTGGACCGGACAGTTTATAGGCCCTGGTGTATTTGAGGTGATTATTACTGTGTTTTCAATGTCATTCTTCCACTTCTTTAGCACGTTATGATTCTGACCAGTTATTTTCTCAAAAACGTACTCCTGCTCTTTAGGACTGCCTTCCTTATGGCACCTTGCTTCGTATTGCTTGAGGTAAACTTTGTCAATTCTTTCATAAATTTCAAGAAATTGTTTCGTGTTCTATACTGGTTACCGACAGACACTTGAAATGCTATTTCACTACGAGCCGTATCCTGGGTTCCATGCAACTGTTAAAGCGAGAGTAGAAGCTGAAATCAAAGAATGGCCGGCAAGACAATTAAAAGGCTGAAGAAAATTTCTTAACTTGAGCTGAACATATAAAGTTGATCTCTTAGGTCTGCTTCTGATAACATATAATGATGTTGAATTGCTCCCTAGTATGTTCTCCTTGTAACATGCTTAACCAGAAATCACGAATACATGACACTGTTAATCTAAATAAAACATGTGATTTCTTGCAGAATAGGTTCAATTTGCAATGAGCTGTATTAATGGTTCTTCATTCTAGAGGGGTTAATGACACCATTTGCTGGCTTTATTTCTTTGGACTGACCTGCCTTTTAGTTCTTCTGTCATAGTGAATAAAACCCATACTCTCTTGCCGAGGAGAAGGAGCCAGTCCACCAAATCCAAATGCTTTGGTGTACCTACCCTACCCAACCATCTGGCTTTTAGTCTCATTTGAGAAGTGTAGCTTACTTGAATAGGAAGAATTGTTTTGAGTTCGTCCACTTGCAAAACTGCAGCAGCTGAGAAAAGCATAAAACGTCATCAGATTTTGATGTTATTGTCTCGTTCAGCTTATCCATTTTATATTATGATGTATAATATTTGATATTATAATTTGAATATAAATAGTATAATATAAATAATAACGATACATTAAATATGAAATTGAAGAGTTGTATATATATTAAAATTATTTTATATATATTTTTAATACATCTATGTACATACTTGGAATAATATAACAATGTTACAAAGATCGAAAAATTTAGTATAATTATGAATATGACATATAATGAATCAGTAGAGATAATGAACTCGGGACTAACACGATGACTAATCAAAATAACTCAATTAATTTAAATAATATCTCTAATCGCCTTATTATATAAAGTAATAGATGGATATATTAGAGATTAACATAAAAACATATATAATTTGTGGTATGCTGTTAATTGTGTATTAACTAACCGTTGATAAGGGTGTAAACGAATTGAATTGAGTCAAATATTGAGTTGTTTAGATTTAGTTCATAAAATTTATCGAGTGTGAAATAAAATTTGATTGAAACTCTTTTAGCTATCGAATCGAACTCAAACAATTTAAACTTTTCGAGTGAATATGATTCGAGTATCAATAAAAAATTATAATTTGAAGAGGTTCGAGTAATTTTTCGAATTTTAAACTTAACTCATATTTGAATAATTTATATTTTGAATCGAACTTTTAGCCAAGCGAGTACAAATCAAATTCGAATTATTTGGTTCATTTTACGACATTAACCGTTGATATGATGCGGAAGTATGCTGAAAATGCGTATGTGACAGTAAATAAACTGTGCATGGGCCAAGGAAACACATTGAAATTGACAAATGCCAGCCAAAGCCGTGCGTGCACACACTAATTAGATTTGAAAATCTTAGAAAGCGATAATAAAATCAGTACAAGTCAAGTTTGAATGAAAATAACATTCCTCACAAGTTCCATAGTTGCCCGGTGAGACCTACAACATACTAGCACAGACCTTATATATATATCAGTATATTCCCCGTCCCAAAAATAAGTTTGTTGCAACATCCAACTTTTGTTTGAAATCAGATGAATAAAGTATAGAGTTACGTCTGTGGTCTGTGGATACTATACTGGCGTTTTCAAATTAAATTCAGGTAATATATATATATATATATATATATATATATATATATATATATATATATATATATCCAAAGTTTCTCATGGAAATATAGGACATTTTTATCATAATAAATCATTATTTGGCCATCAATTGATATCAGCTTTTGCTTACTACTACTATTACTATTAAAGCAAGAATCGCAAATAAGGCAATCAATCTAATAAGTATAAACAATGCATATTATTCACATTGCATATGATTCTACCAGGTTAGGCAAATACTATACTGATGGGAAATTAGTCAATTGGTGGAGGAAGGATGAAGGTGTCATAAAGCAAATCCCCAAATTAAAACTTGTTGACTGCTGCCTAATAAATAAAGTCCTAATCCTAATCTTTATAAAATCTCCGCCAAATATCCAATGGAGGGCTTCTCAACCAATTATATTCGATCCACGTGCACCTGTCGCTTTAACAGTCCACATGTTGGAATAAAAGAAGCAGCCAAACAGAGCGCTGAATTATTAAGCAAGCCGAGGAGCTTAATCATTCTATTCTATTCTATTCTATTGTTAAGAAGGTGTTATCTTCTTCGAGTTAGCTAGCCTACCCAAATCAAGTTACTATTTGGTCTAACAAATGAAGAGATGCCGAGTGTCAACTGTGGCGGGATTACTGGTTAGGTCGTGATGGGCATTGGCGGCACTGTCCATTTCTCTTCTTCTGGTAGGACGCTTAGCTGGCAGATATTGACGTTGACTTTTTCTATAAAAGCCTGAAATTTCGGAGGTTTCTGAATTTTATACACTTCCTCCTACCATCGTTGTAAGCTGACACGCTATTGTCTATAATTTGGTTTTGATACTGGAAAAAAATAAAATAAAATAACGAGAGAGCAAGTGTTGTAAGAGGGAATTTAACTCTTTTTTTGATCGGCGTAATTATTATTAATAATCAAATTAAGATACTTCTTCCGTTCCTTTTTAGTCGTCGAGTACTTTAGGAATTCTATACAAGTCGAATTTTAAGAGAAAACATAAAAATTAAGAAATATAAAAAATATTTTATTTAATTAATTAAAATAGATACTCTCCTTATTTCATAATAATAATAATTGTTTTATCTTATGCACATAGATTAAAAAAGTTATTTAATAACTAAAATTTGTGTAAAATTTCATTATTACCCTTTTTATGGAAAGTTGAAAGCTAATAATACAAGAGAGATAATTTCTTGGGACAATGAGATAAGTTAGGGGTAATATAGAAATATAAATAATTTATTCTCCTTAAAAGTTGTAAACGACTAATAAATTGGAATAATTCTTTTTATAAAAAGTATATTAATATGAAATGGGGGAGTATAAAATCTTAATATTATCTTTTAAAATTCGTTGAAAATAAATAAATTAATATTTAATTTAAAGATAATACGATAAACTAAGTCATTAATATTTTCTTGAAATCTACAAATAAATAATAAAAATAAGCAGTTTTTAATCTATAAAAAATACAAATACTTATTAGTAACGGATAGAGTATTTATTTAGCTACAAAAGGAGTATTTCCTTTTAGATAGTGCATACATGGACCATCCTGCGCCATGGGATAGATATACTTCTCCTCTTAATATTTTCCACATTGTAAAAAAAAAAAATCCATATTATTTAAATTAAAAAATTTACGACAAATAATTATACGTTTGTTATACGCTACTAATTAACTTGAAGCACGTGCTTTTGCAAGTAGATCAGAATATATCTATTTACACATGCAAAGTATACATTCACATTTACATACACATACACGCACGCATAAAAGTAAAATATTATTATTAAAAAAAAAAAAGTGTTGTAAAAAAAATAAAAAAAATTTACTATTATTTTATATATGTATATGTTTCTGAATGTACATTTTGAACGTGTATATAAATATACTCTTCTTTGTTAACGAAAATAAATATGGTATCCACTTTTTGAATGATTAAAGCTTTAAACGTCGTCAATGAGATTTTACTATGATGTTTAAAATCGAGATCTTATAGCATTTAAGTTTCATGTTTAATTTTTATCTTTGTACAAGTTTATTTATTTAAGTTTTTATATTTATGTGAATATATTTATTCTGTTATGTGAAGTTTGTTTATATATTTTATGTACGGTATGTCATTATTTTTGATGTAAGAATACATTGCAGTACTTATTTTATTGCATCTTAAATCAAGTCGGGCTTATAAAAATAAAATTAAAAGGGACAACTGCCACGTGTGAATAAATTGTGATTTATCAACAAAACCCCATAATTCAGTGCGTGCATAGTAATACGGTGCTGAGAATGATCAAATCAGTTCCTAAAAGGTACTAACAATCAGTTGCTTAATTATGCGTACTGCTGCATGGTGCCGTGCGTAAGAGAACAAGTGTGCAAATCACGTGAAATCATCAGGGATATATTTGACTTTTGCACTTCA
The DNA here is from genome assembly GCA_947179155.2 of Hedera helix. Classification (NCBI taxonomy): domain Eukaryota; kingdom Viridiplantae; phylum Streptophyta; class Magnoliopsida; order Apiales; family Araliaceae; genus Hedera; species Hedera helix. The sequence continues at coordinate 43,723,389 of OX359275.1, forward strand.
CAAGGCACGCGTCACATTTGGAAGCTAATAGGATGAAGATTTTGGGCATTAATTATTTGTCTGAGGGGGTGGGTTAAAAGTCGGGGCTGAGCTTAAGCTACACTTGCATACAGCTGTTTTCACTTATTCGGATCTTTGGATAAAAAAGTTTAGTTTGAAAATTCCCTTCTTAGTAACCTTTGTATATATTTAGGGAATTCATATTTTTCACAAATTAATTTAATATTTTTATAAATAAATTTTATTTAATTTTATAAAAATATCAAATTAACTTATACAAATATTAATTTCTTATTTATTACTATTATAATTTTTATATAAAACAAAAAAAAAATTAATCAAATGAAAGCGATATACTATTATATATTCAAGCAATCTTTGATTCCCCTTTAAAATTTTTTTATAATAATGCATGTTCAAATTATTTTTGTCTTCAAGTGTCCATGCCATATTGCCATCTTCAATTAATCTCATATTACCAAAATTCGATGAATTAAGAAACATTAAATTCAAATCATAACATACCAAATTTTTTGTTTTACTATCAAACTTCATACATTAGTAGTTATACAGAAATACATACAAATTTTAGCGAAAAAAAGAGAGAACAGAAATACATACAGATTAGCTGTATTTAGTCAAATATATTTATTGCAGGAAAGTTAATACTACTAATAAGAACAAGGCTAAAACAGCTATCTATCCCCTAGTTTGCTTAGAAACCACGTTTCTCTCTCTCTCTCTCCAAACCCCAGTATTTAGGGCCTTAATTATGCTCCTCATACTTCTGTTTTTTCTCTTAACATCTCCCAATCTTTCAGCTACTTTCATGGTTTCGCTCTCCCCTTTTCATTTCCTGCTATTTCTCCCCCATAAAAGCTTTTCTTGTTAGATTTGATTCTCTAAAGGGTATCTAGATTCCTCAAAAGTTAGAGCTGTTTGGTCAGAATCCATTTATAGATATTGATCAATTTTAATCTAGCTTCTGAAACATAGGAGATTTTAATAGTAGGGTTTTAGGTGATAATGGAAAATTTCCCTGTTAAGGCCGATGATCAGATGATATTACCTCCTGGATTTCGATTCCATCCCACCAATGAAGAGCTAATCACTCATTATTTATCTAAGAAAGTTGTTGACAGCAATTTCTCAGCTACAGCTATTGGAGAGGCGGATATGAACAATATTGAACCTTGGGATTTGCCCCGTAAGATATTTGATATTTAATTATCTCATAGTTTTATTTGTTTGTTTAATGATTTCTCCGTTTATTTTGTTTTGTTCCTGTACTGAATTTGGTTTTGGTTGTTGAATAAAAGGGAGGGCGAAAATGGGGGAAAAGGAGTGGTATTTTTTCAGTGTGAGAGATAAGAAGTACCCAACTGGCTTGAGGACAAACAGAGCCACTGCTGCAGGTTATTGGAAAGCTACGGGGAAAGACAAGGAAATTTTCCGAGGGAAATCTCTGGTTGGGATGAAGAAAACCTTGGTTTTCTACAAGGGTAGAGCTCCCAAAGGAGAGAAAAGCAATTGGGTTATTCATGAATATAGGTTGGAGGGCCAATTCTCTCTCCGTAACCTACCAAAAATTGTAAAGGTATTATTGTATTCCCCTGTTTGTCACTGTTTGAATAAACAAAATTCTTTTTTTTTTTTTTTTGCTAAATAAATAAACAAAATTCACTGATGCTAATAAGAGCTTTTTGGTTGCACTGCAGAATGAGTGGGTGATTTGCAGGGTGTTTAACAAAGGTTCTGGTGGGAAAAAAGTCCATATCTCGGGGTTAATTAGTTCTACTGAAAATGAGATGGCTCCTACTGCTCTGCCACCATTAATGGACTCTTCGCTACACGGTGGCAGAACAATAGTACCCAGCGTTACAGAATCAATTCACGTGCCCTGCTTCTCCAATACCATTGACATCCAGAAAGAGAGGAACAATTATTTCAACAATCCTGTTTACCCTTTCCCTTCAAATGCATCAGATATTTTCCAAAGAATCTCCCTTCCGAATTCCTATTACAGGGTTCAATCTGATCCAATTCCAGGAATTTTGCAATATCCAGGTGCATTTCCCATGCAAGACCAGGCAATTTTAAGGGGTGTAGTGGAAAATTATGATTCCAATAGAAGACAAAATTTCAAAACAGAGAAGGAGATGGGCAGTGTCTCCCAAGAAACAGGTTTAAGCACTGAAATGAACACCGAAATCTCCTCAGTGGTGTCCAATCATGATATGGGAAGGAGGTCATTTGAAAATCAAGAAGCACCATCAACTTCTGTTGGAGCTCTAGACTTTGATCGTCTTTGGAGTTATTGAAATTTATTTCTATAAGGCAGAAAGAGGGAGAGAGATAGAGAGAGAGAGAGAGAGAGAGACTTATTACGCATAGCTATGTATGAGCTTCCAAATTACTATTATTGTCTTAAAATGATTGGGTTATTGTATGTATGGATTGTTATGATTCCAAATGGTACATTTACTATTATTATAGGGAATAAATTAATGTATGACATGAAATTATTATATTTTTTCCCTCTCATTTTATTTGGCTTCCAATTGTTCTTAGTTACTCATTTATATGACACTGCTTATATGGTGGTATTATCATATTTGTAAAATTGCCATTTTTCTGCATTATCCCTGATGAGAATCCTGTTGGTGGCTAATTGATCTTCCTTCTTAACGAGTGTAGAAATTACACTCGTGCTGCGAAATTTAGTGCTTACATCTAAGACAATATGACATTCATACTGACATTTTTCAATTCTCTAGTTTTGTTTTTTCTCTTTAAATTTTTTCTTGTGGGACTCGTATCAATATGTTATCGGGCCATCTTTCTCTCTCCTTCAATACTTCAAGTTAATGGTGATGCTATTATGGCCCAACTGATTGGTATTCAATAATTGTTTTTTTTTAAAAAAAATTTAAAAATTCCAGTATAGGTTTTCCTTCAATTTTAGTAATAATACTTCATTTATTCTAAAATTAGAGATATATTTTTTTTATTTCGTTCCAAAATTAAAGATACATTTTTATTTTAGAAGTATAAAATGAAATAATGTTCCTAATTTACTATTAATTTTTTACACCACAACTAAATTCCTAAGCCATATTTAAGAATATAAAATTATTGTTGAAAGTCGTCGTTTTTATAAATATATCTCTAAAATACTAATTTTGAAATAGAAAAAATATATTATTTCCTTTGGTATATTATTGTTTCATTGAGTGAATGGAAATTTGAAGGTAGATCTAACTAGTTTTTGAGTGTCATGGTTATTGTTGTACCCAAGTCCTCTCGTTAAGATATATCAGAATCTCAATCGCTATCTTATTTTTGTCCATTTGTTCAATGGTATCCATTATTGTCTATTTGTTAAATGATTATTTTCTCTGTTAGACCAAGGCATGGCATGTATAATCACTAATTCCTTCACCCTAATTCTCATGTTTTAAGCGATCACTTGTATTAATTTTTCAGTAAAATATGTTGTACAATATGTGATTTATTTCCTCTTGCACATATGTATATTAAAATTAAGAGGAGGTGCTACATTTTAGCCAAACTCTATATGAGAATGTCGTCATATCCCATTCATTCACGTAGTCACTCAATTTTTCATAATCCCTCTGTAACATAAACCTTAAACACATAGTGAAATGACAAACTTATTATTTTTTAATTATCACAATATATTACGGTTAGTCACTTTTTATACGTTAACAAAATATATCAAAAATTACAATATTTTATATACCTCCAATCTGATTACAAACTCAATAGGTAGGTCTATTTTTGAAGTATCTTTAAGGGTAATTGTGAATTTATTTTTCAAACTATATATATATTTTTGGTGCATATCTTACAAACTAAAATTCAATGTTCTATTTTTGGAAAATATATTTTCATTGTGTGGATCACAATTTTAATCGTTAAAATGTTTGATAAGGTAAAAGAGAGTTGGGCTTTTCTAACGGTCGACTCTCTTCACGCGCTAAAATTGAAGTTTTCCGATGCCATCTCTCTCATTGGTGGCTACTTTCAAGTAGTTATCTTACGCCGCGTGATTGTAAATTTGCCCGAGGTGCCACGTTGTCACAGGGTCGAGATAACAAGGGTCTAACAAACGTCCAGTAGGATACTTGCTTATGTGAAAAGCAAAATCAATTTTCCTCTTTTTTCTTTTCCTAAATTTCACTCTATAAAAGGAAACATTATATTTAAAAAACATTTTAAATGGAAACTCTTGTTTAATACTCAATTCGTCCAATTTTATTTGCCCAAATTTAAAATACAGATTTATAGATAATTTTTTTTATATTTTATTTTCACACTACTCATCTTAACTAGTCTATTAATATAATTGAGTTTTTAGCTAATTTTGTGTTTTTCGAACACCATAATACAATTATTAGAGATATAATTTAACTTTTAAGGTCAAACAACGACGTATTAAACTTTAAATTGATATGAATTTATTTACTTTTAATTAATACAATTGTTATAATTATATAATACATAAAAAAAATTATTAATCACAAAATTTATTTTATTTCAGTTTATAGAAATCCTGCTATGCAGTTTCTTGTTTTAAGTTTTTCCTAATGGGAACTTTCCAGATTTGACTGATTGATAAATAGTATGCCTTATTGTTTTTTTTTTTTTGAAAATTAAAAAACAGGGAAAACAAAAAATCCTCTCCATAAACTTGAGCCAATAATAAGAATTGTACATCCAAATAATGATACGTTTGTGATCAAATAATGTCATAGATACTACTACTATTTGCATAAATTATTGAAAGATAAAAATGCGTAAGAATTACTTGAATTATCTCGCTAACATTATTTGATAAAAAAAATAAAAAATTATTCTTAATATTTTACAAATAAAACTCTTTTTTAACGGGACAGTGAGAATTTATATTATAAAGTTTTTATGAGCCTTCTTCAACAAGTTTGATAATTTCGTGAATCATTTTTTTATTTTTATAATTTTAAATATATTACTATTTTATTTTTTTAATATTTTTATTTACATCTCTAAATTTTACAAAATTTTTATTTTATTTTACATAATTAACACGTCCAACGCGTGTGTGGCAAACACCGGTATTAAATAACTTAACTGTAAATAATGATATAACAGCCTGTCATGTTCCTTGGCATAAAAATTACGCCATTGGAGTAAACGCTGAATCAGGGGTTTCCTATTATCGGGTAACGAATATCTCTAAACGGAGTGATAGGACTAGGGTTACTTACTCCAATGGCGAAGTCTTCAATGGCGTCAATAATGAAAGCCTACTCGATCCCTCTGATACTCTTTTCATTGGCCTTATACTGTCAACTGGTCGTCATTCCTCGTTCTTTCCCTCTTTCCCATTACGACGGTGAGTCAAATAGTTCATCACTCCCGCCGGTATTATTTGTAAGATGCTACATAAATTGTGAATTTATATGCCGTTTCTTCTTTATTATTGATCACAGCTCTGGGAATCAAGTGGCAGAGTTCTATTGAAGAAGTCACCGAAGCCTATCACAATCTCTCGTCCAACTGGTACTTTTGCTAGTTTTCTCATTTGATTATGTTTCTTACTTTAATTGATATTATCAATCATATCCTTATGTATAGGCTGTTTTAGTACTTTAGTATTTTTTATTTTTTTTTTAATAATATTTTTCCCGAAAAAGAAGGGATGCTGTATACTATTTTCCTCTTCTGCATGAACTAAGTTTCTGTTTCTTATCCTGTTGTTCTATAGTACTACCAGAGAACATCTGTGGATATCTCTCTTTGTAATATTCTTCTAGTGTATTCCATTAATGAAATTTTGGTATTGGCCGAGTGTTCTCTCCAGTGCCATAGTCAAAAGTTGTAAATCAGATCTTACTGCTAAACTTCTTTTTGTTTGTGTTACTCTCTGCCTTAAACTACTAGTACTATTGTCTTGCATTCTGTATCTTTACAATGTTATACATCCTTTCACGAGTAAGTATTATTATTCAGCAAAAGACACCAATTAGGGGCTGCCCACTTTCAATGATGTAAAAACCTATAAAACAATAAACCTACAAAGGGCCAAAGGTCAGCCAGCAAGATTATCATTAATATCAAAAAGGATGGTAAGGTCCTAACTGAAATTCTGGCAGGAACATGGTTACGGATCTTAATGAATAAAAAAAATGTTTTACATGTAGTTTTAATTATATTTCCGTAATAAAAGATATCATGGGGTTACAGCGTATTATCAATGTGAGTGAGTGTAAATACAAATAGATTGTGAGAACTAACAATTTAATTGTTTCAGGAATTCGGAAATGGAACCTCTTCATACTGCAGACTTTATCAAGGTTCGTTATCAATGTTCATATGTCGTTTTAGGCAATGGCTACAAGTTCATATGCATGCCCTATGTAAAATCACTTAAAAAGTTCGTAAAGATATGAATTATAATAGAATTGGGTGCACCTCATTCAACCAGAAGAACAAAAGGGTAAGATAGATAGCACCGTATAATACCGCAACACTATAGTATTTATCTCCTTGTCTCTAAGGCACTGACTATGTCTCTCCGCAAGGTCTACCACAAATGTTGTGATGCTATCAAGACAAGATTTCCAAACCTATTTCGTTTGCGAAAAATTTCTTCCTGTTATACATAACAAAACCAGAATTCTAGTCTTGATCTCTGAGGAGCTTCACAGTGGCATTGTCAGTAAAGGTTTCTACATGTCTAAATGACAATCCCACCTAAATTGTCACTCAAAACAGTTCAATCATCTTGAAAAAGGACAAGTATTGACATTGTCTTAACATCAACATGTTTGCTTCAAGTAAACGTTAGCTGAAAAATAGCAGAGTTCAGTGGGCAACTCAGCTTCATTGAGGGCTCAAGTTCATTGGGTGTTTGAAGCCTATTAGGTAAGCGTATCTTTAACTCCTTTAACACTAGGGTTTGGATATCAGAAAGATCTAATGATCACTTCGGCTAAGATTAATTAACGAAGAAACAATAGCAATACACATTATGAGTAATTCTATAAGTAATTGACTGACAAATACTTTTTTCTTGAAGAAAGAGTTCAGAGTTCTAGCAGAAATTTGCAGCACCATAAAGATGGAAGTTAAAACTGAAAATGTTTGATGACTACATGTAAGAGAGAGAGCTAATAGAGGGGATCACTTAAGATAGGATTGTTAAGAGTAAATTGTGATCAATCTCACACATTGTTTTGTTGAATGAGTGCCTTTCTTTGGTTAAACGTAAAACCTTCTGCAATTTTTTATTTCTGTAAGGTTGATTACAGTTTGAAGACTACAATATATGTTACGTATTATATACCATCCATTCCATATTATTTGATTATTGTTGACTTTTAAAGTCAACTTAAGAGATTTTTAAACTCAAAATTGACATATATTCTTTTAATTTTAATCAATACAATGATAAATATTGTAAACCCTCCGTTCCATATTATTTGATCATTGTTGACTTTTAAAGTCGACTTAAGAGATTTTTAAACTCAAAATTGACATATATTTTTTTAATTCTAATTAATACAATGATAAATATTGTAAACTATCTAAAAAGTATTACTCATTGTAAACTATTGTTTCATAATTTTTAATGAGTCATCTTAATTTTGAATTTGAAAATGTCTCAAATTGACTTTAAAAAGTCAATAATGATCAAATAATTTAGAATGGAGGGAGTATATTGAGAGAGAGAGAGAGAGAGAGAGAGAGAGGTAGCCTTCGGATTATGAATCTCTCTTTGTCTGTCTCTTGGTTCCCAACTACTATTCTCTTAAGTATCGGTTGTTGCAACTATGTTTTGTTTGTGTTTTATTGATTGTTTTTTCCTTGTTGCCTTTTTTTTGTGTTTTTTTAAAAAGCAAAAAATCTATATATTAGTAGCGGTGTATCACGGGCTTGTTATACCTCCTTCAAGTTTAGATTGCTAATATGTACATTTACTTCTTTGCAGATTCGATATGCTTTTGAGCTACTAACGAATCAGTTTTGGAAGAGGGATTATGACGTATTTTGCATTGATGAGCAATTTGTGAGTTGTTAACTTTTGTAGATCAATGCTTGTTATGTTTAGCTGTACCTTCTCAAATTTTTCTTTGCCTATTTCCTTTTACATGTGATGTTTGATAGATAGCTTTTGTTTTTCTTGCTATAGCATGTGATTGAAAAGGTGAAGGAACAATATGCTGGGTCAAAATTCTCTGAAGTTGAACTTCCGTTGCTGGAGGTTGCCTCCTTTGGTTAAGTCTTTCCTCCTAGACTTTTTATTTCCTAGTAAAGACGATGGTTTTGTTATGTGTTTTTGATCTGTAAAATGAAGTTCTGAATGTTAATGCAATTTTGCTATCCCAGATTTCTTGGATCATGTTTTTGATGTCTTTACGTCAGAGAATTTTCAATCTAAATTTGACATTAACAACCAAGTGCTATTACAGGTATGCTTATTATTCGCTTAAAACACCACCCAATTGGTAGTTTATTTATGCTTTTCAAGCTCACACTTCTTATATATGTGATTAACATTTGGATTCAGGTTTTTTCACTTGGGAGCAATCGCTGTGCAAATTTTTCTAACAATTGGAAAAGAATTGGTAGGTTTTTAATTTTGTTAGAAATCAATTAAATATAGTACTGCATTTATGTGATATTTGTGAGTATAGCAGTATGTCAGTTTTTTTGTGATATTTGTCTATTTGCCTACCTACTTTGGTGAATTCTTGATTTGTCAGTGATGGAGATGCCTTGGATGATATAAAATTGTAAATCAAATACAAGGTTGTTTACGTTCATAATGTTCACATGAAAGCAAATGGCTGAGTGCAATGCCTTTTTGGGCTAGCCAAAGAATGTATATGTATAATACGCTTACACAGGTAATGAGTTGCTAGCACCTGCTAGGCATGATAAGACAGATTCCAAGCAACCACTCTGCAAATATGGCGACCATTAGGTCTGTATGCAGACTATCTCATATAAAATACTTCATTATCACATTACATTATTGGGTATGATCTTGTATACAAACTTGGGTTAGAAGTTGGAAATGCCCTGTAGACTTTACTCTTTTTTCATATTTCTTTTTGGTCAATTTTTTTGCAGACTTCTGAGGTGGCCTTATTGTTGGCCTTACAGTCATGATGGAGTTCATGACAGCAGAGTTCAAAATAATGCGTGCATGATTGATAGTGGTCTGGGTTCTTTTACTTAAAAATTAATGCTGGACTCAGTTACATAATTGAACAACCATTCATACTCTTTTTTTTCACCCACCATTATTTTGATACTTCGAATTTAATGTTAAACTTTTGCTATGAAATTTAAAGTTGGAAGACAGTAGCCATTGTTGTACCATCATAGAAGTTTATGACTTCTCTTGAACAATCTAAACCATGCTTGGTTTACTATTTAATTGGCTTTATATGTTTAGCTTTCTTGCCTTCGCTTTTCTTTTTTCCCCTTAGTTGTGATACTTAAACTATAAAATTCTCCCCATTTAAAGTTTCTATAAATATGGATTACATCTTTGATTTATGCTATCTTTCTTTGTTTAGTTAATCTATTGGATGGAATTGCAAAGACTGGTGTGGTTGATCTTGGTGATGTACAACTTGCTACACATCTAGCTGAGAAGAAATCTACTGGCCAATTTTTCTATCGAAATGGTATGTAGTTCATCTGCATATATTAGTCTTTTTTTGTTTACTTATTGGTTAACTATGAGTAATACCAATATATGTTGGGAGTTTGGGACATAGCTGTCAGGTCACACAGCCTTTCCTGTTGCACCAATAACCTGGTGACCCAACTCCCAAGTCCCAAGTTACTCTGAGATATAGAATTATCAAACACGAGCACATAATCAAGACAAAGAAATTATAAGCATGTGAGAGAGGTATTAAAAAGAGGTAGAGACTAGAGAGATATTGAGAAGCAGACACCAAGATTTCTGGTGGTTTGTTTCTAAGTTACTCATTCGTGAAGCTGGTGCAGGTGCAGGAGCAAATGTGGGAGTGTAAATATTTTAACTCAATTTAATTCTTTAAATTGTTTTGGCATAATACCTTTAGATAATACTTAGATTGTGCAGTATGTATTGATCTACCAGGCATATCTTATTCAATGAAAGAAAGATCAACTGCCCAGCCAAGTTACAATAGAGTAAACCATGATATCTAGCCGATTTCCCCCTTGCCAAACCCACTGCCTTCCATGAATCAATTTACAACTTCTAACTCTCGACTTTCTAAATAACCTCAGCAAAACCCGAATGTCCTCTTGATAGGACTAGTAACATTTGCAATCTCTAGCACTTTACCTTTTTAAAATTAAGCTAAGACAAAAACGAGTAATTATAAGAATGTTAATTTCAGAATTACTGTGTAAAGAGGAGTGCATACTCTTATAAAATGTTCTAAGGATGTTACTTGCAGTGTAAATAGGAGTTTTTATAGCAGGTGTCAAGAGGAGTTAAACCAGTCCTTAGAGATACTTTTAAACTTTGAATTACTGCAGAAGGTGTTGATGCTTTAGGTTTTGGCATCAACACATCAACTAACCGTTACCCAGTGAAGTTTCAAGCTAATCTGTTGTAAGAAAAAATTAGCTTGATATGCGTAAAGTGGTTTAGAATGGTGCTTGAGATTACTATGCCTTCATCAATACAAACTTACAAAAATCTTTTGTTTGTTCCCATCAAAATCATAGGACTAAAAGCTTTCAAGCACTCTCCCATAATCTATTTTTATTATATTATTTTCTTGTTATAACTTACTTGATATGCACACAGGCCTTCCTGCACTTTTGGCATTTCCCCCTGGTTGTAAAACTTCAGATTGCCTTGTTCGGTGAGTTTCTACATCGTCAATGTTAAACTTAAAAATCTATCCGTTAGAATAATGGTCATCTTCTCTTTATTATTTTGTTTTGTTGTTTCAGTCAATTACTAGAGCTTTTCATAGGCTTTTCAACTTATTTAAAGGCCAACATAAAAATTCAAAATTTAGTGCATTATCCTTCCGGAAAATGGTATCCTTCTTAGTTGGTTATATTCATTAAGTTTACTGTGAAATTGCAAATTTTGTTAGGTATTCGGGAGAGCTATCCGTTGATGCAGTTACTGATTGGTTTTCAACAACCATCCTAAATTTGCCTCGTATAACGTACTACTCTAAGGAGTCCATGGTAATTTACAGTTGATTTTATCACAATTAACGTTTTACCTCGTCTTTTCTTTTTTTATGATTGTGCGACGTACATTGTAATGGAAATGGTAATTATACCAGAAATAGCAAGAGTACGTAGCCTTTACAAATAACACTAAAGGTTTCCCCTTTTCAATTTTAGAGTGCATGTTCAACTCAATTGCAGATGAGAATATATGAAAGTTTTTATAGTCTCCTTAGAAAGTGTGTTTGTCTTTTCATTTATAGGTTTTAGGATTCTTTATTTTTCTATGAGAAAATGAAGTCTGAATTCATTTACTTTCCATAACATGTACAATTGGCTTTGAAAATCTAGTATGTAATCAATAAGCATCGAAGTGTAATTGGCCTTTTATGGTATACTTTCTGATAATCCATGCAATTTGAAGAAATTCATGCAACGAAAAAAGAAGAAAAAGAGAAATTGAAATTCTTCGATAATCTTCCCATAGATTTCTCCTTCATTTTGTAAATGGACAAGTATTAAAGTCAGATTTTTGGAGGAATATTAACCTCGGAAATAAAAACATCCAGTTCCGGTGTTAAATATATTTTGTTCTGCATGCGCTTCTGAGTCAATGAATATAGATTTATAGATATGGCTATGCTTTAGACCATTTTCTCTGCAGATCTGGTGGTGATTATGAAATTCTTAAACTAGGTTGCCGAGGAGGAAGGTGGGCTCAATGTTTAAAATAGCGCTTCAAGATCGAGTTGTCTTGGACAAAGTATTTCGTTTTCTTATTAAAAGCAAAATAAGTGATTGATACATAAATTGTCTAATTTGTTAGTTTGTATTTATCAATTTGGCCATTTCTATCTGTTAAAGAGGAACTCTTTCATCCTTTGCTTGAGTTTCTCTTGCAATAGGGACCACTTTGTGTAATTTTTAAAAACTGGGGTGCAAATTTTCACGTGCAGATGGTTGCCAAAAATAGAAAAGGAAAAAGAAAAGGAAATAAAAAAAATGGTTAATAATGTACTCGAATCAAACGGTGCAAAAGGGGTATCTAGTCCATCTCTCCCAACATCCTGATGGATGGAACCAGCATGGGAGGATCTATAGTTTGTGTATCATATGAATATAGTATTCACTACTGGCTATGGCTTTCAGTATTCACTATCAATTTGTGTTATTTCATACGAGCCCACCTTCAATTTTTGGAATCGAAGTGTGCAAAAGGGGTATCTAGTCTATGTCTCCCAACATCCTGGAGGATGGAACCAACATGGGAGGATCTTTAGTGTGTCATAAGAATACATTAGGCTATGGCTTTCAGTATTCACTATCAATTTGTGTTATTTCATACGAGCCCACCTTCAGTTTTTTGTACCATTTGCCTTTCTTATACAAGTCATTTCATTGTTCTTGGAATTGATATCATACTATAATACTTCAATTTCAGGTACAAAACTTTTTACTGAAAAGTAGTCGCCATAAGGTACAAATTCTTTTGCGCTAGCTCTTTATAATATTACTGATTCGCAGTTCTCATTTCTTGATTGATTTTTTGCATTCTGATTTATGTTTACATAATCTTTCCAAGACTGGTAGGTGGAGTCAAAAGAAACTAAATCTCCTACACCAAGAACTAAGCACATGGTTAATTTCGCCAAGTTCATAATTATTTTCTTGTTGACGGAAGCTGTTTTCTTCTTATATAATCTATCGTTAGATTTTATTTTGTTAAACTAGATTTTGGTTTTCATGATTATAGTTTATGTACGTCTTATCATAAATACTCAACATGCTCGTATCTTTAGGCATTTTGCAGTCAAGTTTTTAAAGAGTAACTCATTCCCTTTCATGTGTTGTACATCTTTGTTGTTGCCACTGTTAAGTTACCAGTCGCCTAAAAGCTTAAGTTCTTTGGGAATTGGCCCAACAATGTATATGATGCTTTAACAATCACTATTCTTGCTGATAGGTCAAAGTTATTTTCATCTCGAAAACAGGAGAGCGTGCCACACCATTTGTACGGCAAACTGCTAAAATTTATCGGGCTTATGCTTCCTTCGCATTTGCCCTATGGCGAGAAGAGGAGTCATCTTTTTGGTGGAATATGTATGTTGATTGCTTCTACATTTTTATTTTTTACAACGGAAGAATAAATTTGTATTGTAGATGATAGAGAGTATTAAGTGGTAGGAGTCCTCCAAGCAAGATAATAAAAAGTGAAAAATTTACAAATCCTTTTTATTAGAGTGCCCCTTCGATCCATATAAATATAAGAGAAATTATCTAATATTGTTGTGTTTTTTTCTCGGTATGTGGGATTCATTTTTAACCCATCTCAACTAGCTTAGGATAAAAGGACTTTGTTGGTATTCTAAAAATCCCCACGTAGGTCCGATTAATCCCTAGGCGGTCCTCTACTACGCCTAAGCCTCCGCCTAAGCAGAATTAAATCTCTACTTTGAAACTTTACTATACTTAAATAAATTTGTTAAGTCTTAAAAGATTTTATTTTTTGTAATGTTTTATGTAAAATAAAAAATAAATAAATCTACTATATGTTTTTTTTATAGTATAACAAGTATGTACAATAGGAAAATAAATAAATGAGAGCGCCTATGAAAATGCTTAGTCCGTCTAGAGAAACGCCTAGTCACTGTCCGCCACCTTGGTCTGCCTAACGATTTTTAGATCATTGGGCTTTGTGGAGTTTAGATGAGTAGTTGTGCTGTGTCTTACCCCTTGTAAACTTATTGATGAAATAGGTGTTCATAATCTGTCAAAAATCATCATTATTTCAACGCACAGACTTTCTTTTCCCATACGTTTTTAGTTTTCTTGTTTAACTTCTCGAAATGTCAATATTCCTAGCTATCATTTCTCTCTGTCTGTACCTACTGACATTCTTGTCCAGTGTTTTGAAGTCAATTGATCTTAGCTTCATCTGTCAGAGCAAACTTTTTATTTAATATTGTGAGTTGTTGACTAGAACGTATGGCCTCAACCTCCAAACTATTGTTTATACTACGCCTTCGTAGTTGGCTACAAAATTAAAGCATCAATTCCACTAATGAGTTACAATTAGACAGACAGAATGATTGGCTTACCATCTCATTCTCCCCCTCCCAGATTCCCTGAAAAAATAGCAAACTGAAGAAATTCGAAATAATGTAGCTCAGTAGTAGAGAATATGAGTTGCCGCAACCTGCATACCTGACACTTAATGTATAAGTTTGTTGATGACCCAACCGTCGGCCTCTCCAGAATTACGAAAGATTCAATGCTTCATTTTTTCTGCTGAAATAGTGTTTTACTTTGTCCAAATTCTTTGCATCAGGTTTGGCGTGGAATCTGCTCCTGCCATCATATTTTTGAAAGATCCCGGTGTCAACCCTGTTGTTTATCATGGTGTGTTTCTCATTCTTTTATTGTTTGATGGCTGTTTGTTGCCCACCCCCACCCCCACACACATATATTGACATAGTTATAACCATGTTGTGTATCGTGAAAAGCTAACATGCACTTAGTATTTGCAGGATCTATCAACAATACATGGTTCATAAATATCATGGAACAGAATAAGCATCAAGGTAATGCCTTTTGTTTGCAAGTGTCTAGATATAGATTATAGACCCTTTTGCTCGCCGTACTTGCCTTGCCATACTACTGGAACAAGTTTATTTAATGTAAGTTGTCTGTTGGCAATATAATGGATCTTGTCTATTGATGATTTATGAGATGTTCATAAAAATTTATAATTCGTGTGAAGGGTATTGGCTTCCTATTCTGTTCCTTAATTCACTAGAACTATTGGATATAGTAAAAGTGGGAGACTCTTGAGATTTTATTCGCAGTTCTGTTTTCTGCTTTCTTGTAGGAATGGTAATATTCTTTCTCATTTCAAACAAAACAATGGGTTATGGATCACTAATCTGACATCATGCACGCTTTATTCTGTAGATTGCTTCACTCTAGGTTTTACTTCGGATGAACTCCATAATTATATAACCAAGTTTCATTCTGTAGATGGTTATCTTATGAACTATATAACATAATCTCTTAGCAGGTTCTGAAGGTTTCTGGAGAAAACTAATTCTAAAAGTTGATCTCCTTTCCTATCTAAGAAACCTCCTTTATACTCACTCTGTCCCAAGAAATCCAACTCTAAGAAATTATGCATGTTTGGAAAATTTGTCAATTTCCAAGTCACCCTTAAGCTAATTCAGTTATCTAATTTGATATTTAAATAAAAGCTAGGTCAAGCCAATTTCCATGAAGGATAAATTTTGAACATTATTTTACCCCCTCCATTCCAAAATATAGTGGTTTGGCAGGCACATAGTTTAAGAATGTGGGTATTTAACCAAGACAACATATTTGCTTCCCAATATCCCTTTAAAGCAAAAATCTTATTTAGGAGGAATGGTGGAGTTCGCCTAAATTATTTAATTCATCTCTTTAACTTTTCTAACAAGAATAACATAGTCAAATCATATTCGTTGCATATGGATATTTAAATCCAAGTCACTTGTTTTGGGAAACATCTCAAAATGGAAACCAGGTTATTTATTTTTGGTTGGAGCCATGGCAGGAATACTTTTTAGTCTATTTTCCGAAAGTGGTCTCCTTTTTGTGCTCTACAAAAAATGAAAATATAGACTTTCATCTTGAGATGGAGGGTAATTGCTGTATTTGTGTTTTTCGATAAGTTGAAATCTGTTACAAGTCGAGCACAGTAAGAACAGAAATGGAGCACAATCTGGCCTCTCTTCAAGTCCACAAAAGCTGCTAAAGACTTACCCAAGGAAGATGCATCAAGATTTTTTAATGAAATGTTGCTAATATCCCCATGACTTCATCAAACTAAAGGAAATGCAACTTATATATAGTGGGTTGAAACTTGGGATCAAGAACTGTGATCAAGTATCACTAGAAGATATAAGACTTTAATGTTTAGTGAAACCATTTAGAATTTCCTTTGGAACTTTTATATCTTTCAACTTTCAAGCTAGCCCAACTATATGCATAACCAAGCCAACACTTTTAGAGCAGCTAGATGAAGCCCAGCTTCTGCAAAAGACTGAAAACTCCCATAACATTAGAACATATTACTTTCTTCTCAATCTAGAGACAATAATTTATAAGAATATAAGAGTGGCTTGAAATATTCAGCTCAGTTGTGTTTTCTCTTGGTACAGAGCAAAATATTTAAAATTTTCGTCTTTCAATCTCCTTGCCTTGAACCTGTCACATTCTGCATCAGAAAGATTGGGGAGCTTTGGTCCATATGTGTATGTTATATTTTTTAGAGATTTAGGATTCTATCTATACTGATGTGCTGCTCAACCTTCCTTAAAACTAAAATGTGCTCTTTTTCTGTTATAGTAGTTTCAAAAATAATGGTTATGAGCTGTCAGCTGTGTAAGTTCTAGGTTTTTAAGGAAAACAAATATTAATCTCTTAAACTCACCGAGAAAAGATTTGTTCGGAAAAGGTTCTGGTTCAATCCCTGATGTCAGGTTTGTTCTATGTTGTAATGGTTGATTAAGACACCAGTTTATTTGCATGGGGAATTTAAATAGTTATTGGTCTTCAATAAAAGAATTCCATTTGGTGGCTTTTATAATGGTCACCTACTGGCTTTGCACTATCAATAAATCATAGATCTGAAGGGAAGAGCTTTTCGAAAGCAAGTAATTTGTGAGAAAGAGCCTTCCTTGATTTCATTACTTTCTTTCAGAGCTTCCCCAACTGAGGAGTGTGACATCCAAGGAGCTAGGTTGCGATCCCCGAGGTTATTCTCGGGCTGGAACTGATACCATAATTTGGTATTGTGTCGTTCTCGCCGGAAGGCAAAGCTTGGAACTTGACAAAATGCGTGAAGTAAGCTCCTTTTCCCTGGTTGTATTAATCATGAAGCTCTACTTGGTATCTATTATCTGAAAATATTTTGGCTAAATTATTAGGCATCTATAAGTTCTTATATGTAAACCACAGAATGGTATTGAAGGGAGGGAGGGAGAGAATGACACTTTATTAATTGGGCATTCCGAGTGTTTCACTTTTCCATCCCTCGTACCAATCAAATGAGAGTAACCTATTTTCTATACTTCCATCTAGCAGATCAGGTGAATGTTGCACATGAACTACTCTTCCTTAAAATTTCATTAAGGTGTCCCTATAATATTAGTCTCTCTCTTCTTCATTACCATAGAAGAGTCTACTATCTTTTTAAAAAATCTACAGCAAGACTCTTTTATGATAATAAGACATATAGACTCTTCTATGCTAATGAAGATATTACATATGTTCTCCCAGCTTAGCACACTACTATCTTTTCAAAAGTTTATGTGAAGAATGTCACCTAAAAATTACAGAGTTGACTCATAGCATATTTGTATTTATTCTTTCACCGTAGCTAAAACAAAATGTCCTTCTACCTTTAGTCCCTTGTGTATTTGGTTATTTTGCAGAATACTGGATAAGTAGCAAATTACGTAGTGGCATAATTATCATAAAAAATCTTCCTAATCAAAAATAAAAATAAAAATCTCTAATCAGTTTCCTTATGAGGTTTTTTCTTATAAAAAAATAAATAAAACATCAGCAGTTTATCACTAAATTCTATCCATGTGAAAAAGAGTTGATCCATATCATCTCACCAGTGTGAACCATAGATCTCTATATAGTGGTTGAACTTTTGCTGCTATAATTGGCTTCTAGCTCTTCCATGTAAATATTTACAACCTGATTTGCAACACCTAGAAATGACCCTTCCATCTATTCTCTGGCCAATCTGGAATGTTGAAAAACTTGGAGGTGTGAAACTTTGGCATGAGGTAAAAGCTTAAGAAATCCAAAAGACTACCAGCCAACAATGACAGATAGAAGAGGGAATTATAGTCAAGGTCAGTGGATTGACAGGAATCAGGCCAGACACTGTATGGACATGGGTTGCAACTCTTGCAAGTTGCAAGCATTAGCAGTTTAGCACTGTCCACATGGACACCTTTTGTGTAAGGAATCACACGGATGAAAGGCTCCAGTTATGGTGGTTGGTTTTTCATCCTTGCTACATCTTCAGTTATCTGTATGAGAAAGAGAAAGATGGAATGATTCGGTGAGTGCATTGGGAAGACAATGACATGCAAATATCTTAGCCCAAGGGGTCTATAAATAGTCATCATATACCAACTTAAGAAAAGTTATAATATACGTAATAACATGAGTAACTTTTGAACAGAACCATGCTGAGATAAATTTAATGTGAAAGGAAAAGTAAGAAGTTGTAAAGAAAAGTCTGAGATTTTATTTTTTCTTAAAAAGAAAGAAAGATGAGGGAAGCTGTTGCCTGGTAAAGAAGCTAAAGCAACCTCATGTTTTTCAATTCAGTGATTGGTCAGATCCTGTGCAGAATGCAACATACTTGTTAGTAACTAACAACTGTGTCTTTTGGAATATATTCTTCTGGTTTATCCAATGACATATATTACATATGGTCAAAGACCATGCGCAGGGTCCAAGATATGCTATCAAATGATGGAGATACAGTTGGTGAAGATACAGCTGCAATTGCATTGAATGAAAAACGACTGACATTTACTTGGCTTGATGGAGAAGTGCAAAGTGTTGGTGGTTTTTCTTGCTTATTATTCTTTATTAATGTTGTTTTAGTTTAGTTGTAATCTTCTTTTACAAATGTTTAATTTAAATAATAATATGGTTCTGTAAATTCTTAACAATAAACAATGACACGATTCTCTGATAGTTTCACTTTGTTTTGAAAGCCTAATATTGTTGCATAGTATAATTCAGGAGCTTTCGTTAAGCTTCAGTAAGCCTTCAGATGAAGGAACCAGTATCTAAATATGACTTTCATAAATTATTAAATTATTGTTTGATTCTTGACATAGCAACCTCTTCATATTTTCGTACGTGTACAAAAATAATATGTATGCTATTTACATGGACTTGAGTGCCAGTTTTTGGTTTGGACGTGTTTTAATTGTATATCGATTTGGCTTTATGTATCTCATTTGCACCCCAAGGGGTGGGAGAAATGGCAGAGGCCTTGAGGAATAACATCAAGGTTGCTAGTTTCAACCCCTATAATTGGGCCAAATTACATATAAGTTGACTTCTTTATATTAGGCTTCTCTTAGTCTTCTCATGAAAAACCATAATGTGTTAAATTTGACGATCTTAAATTATATCTTGTTGCTTAGTGGAGCAAGCTCTCGCTCTCTTTTTCCCTTCCCTCTTGTGTGTGTGTGTGTGTTTATATATGTACTCCCTCTTTCCCACATTATTTGCAACTGTTTTTTAGTGTTGGGCATGTATTTTAAGACGTTCCGAAAACATATTTAGATATTATATTTTAAATTTTTTTTGTTTATTTTCATATATTCAACTGTTATAAATGTCATAAAAATATGGTATTTAAATATACTTTTGCCACTTCTTAAAATCCGTGTCACACACCAAAAAATGTGTTGTAAATAATGTGGGTCGAGGTAGTATTATGTATACTATGTTACATGGACTTGAGTGTGGTTGTTGTAAGTAGAATCTGAATCTGTATCCAAAAGATAGGATACCGTATCATATTAAGGCAACCATGCTAAAGAAGAATATATCTTAAGGGTCTTGCTGGTCGCATTCAACTGGATATGTCGGGTTCATATATTAAATCATACAATGGTGTCAAGTTTTCTTATTGAATAACATGTACTATATGCATAATTTGGTGAGGCTTTTTTCTTTCTTATAATCATTATCAAAAAATTTGCTATATGTTCTGTGCTCTCTTTAGTGGTTTGTGTTCTCTTTAGTGGTTGGTGCAGTCTTGTTTTGTCTTTGAGTTTGCTGCCTCAACAGGTTCCATTCATTCCATTCATGTAGTTGTGTATGTCTTGATTATATTAAGTCATTTAATCTTTCTAAACATGATAATTGGTCTCTGACCACAGTTATTCGTAGACACTTGCTGAGATTTTTTATGGAAGTTTTGCATGTTTAAGCATTCTCTACAACCCTATTTTTATTATCAGCTAATTAGGTGTTGTGTAGTAAATAACCCTTAACCTTTTCTTATCCAGAGGCGTTGTCTCTTCTACATTCATTCAGAGTACAACTATGAAACTTGTGGACCTAGGAGGGATGTAATAGATGTTCCAAAGTTAATTATTATACGTTTCGCAAGGAATGGTACTGAAGATATTGAGAAAATTGAAAAAGATCCAAAAAAATATTTGGGTGCATTTCTGGCAAAGGAAATCGATCCTACATCCCAACTTGTGGCACATTACAATGGGTCAGATGAAATTCAACAGGTTTGAAGTTCTCTCTATATTGACGATAGTGATAATATTTGAAGTTAATAATGAATTCCAATAGTTTATTTGAAGGTCAGTAAATAATATGTATCTAATTTTTTCTTCTTATTTTGAAGCTGTAAAGAACTTTGTATTGTATTTTAAGGCATATTTGTTCTCTATGAGGAAGACTGCATGCACAATTCAAAATTCTTGATGAGTCACTTTTTTCATTGCAATCTGATGTATTTGCCTAGCAGATTATTCAGTGGATCTCTCATGTAATCAAAGACGGCGACTCTAGGGATATCCCCTTCTTTGTAAGTTAACTTTAAGAAATCTCTGCACCAAGGATCGATATTTTGTTTCATGCATCTTTGAAACAGAGAAGTTGTGAAAATTTACAGCCACTTGGTCATTTTCAAAAAATTTATTCTTATGTTAAAATTTTACCTTTTTTTTTATTATTATTTTCTTTTTTCCCTTTTGCTAATTCTTTTTTCTTATGCTAAAAAATTACTTTTTTTTCCCTCTCTTCTGATTAGCTTCCTAGTCAACTTAGTGGCACAGCCTTTTTGATTATATTAATTAGTAAAAACACATCGTGTTACATATATGAATGGTTGTACTTTATCTAGAGTAAGAGATTGGTATCAATCAGATATTGGAGGCCATAATTCTGAGCGTTTATCATCTTGTGTGGCTTAGGATAGCAATCATCGAGAATTTTGATTATGTTCATGTTCTCTAAAGAATATGTTATTGCTGAATTTGAAAGTTGTAACAGCCACTTGAACTAAGCGCTGTTCATCCCAATGCAGAGAACAGAAACACCTGAGCTTGTTCCTGAGGATGCAGATCCTATTTGGTCAAGTGGTACTGAGAAGATTCTTTCCTCGAGTATGGGATTGAAGCAGAGAATCAGCAGCATTGCTATTGCAATCTGTGATCTTCTAGGTGATCCAAGGGTCGGACCAATCTTGCTTTTGGGAGCATTAACGTCTTTCGGTGGTATTTGGCTGTGGAGAAGTCAAGCTTATCTGAGTGAGTCAAAAAACTCAAGACATCCAAATACAGAGGTAAGTGGTTGGCTAAGGAAATATCCCTGTCTCACTTCTGTAAGCACCATTCCTTTAGCCACATTGTATTCTCTTTGCAGCTGTTCTTCTGGATGGCAATATTTTATGTTGTATCTAATGTGCATTCAATCAAGGAAACTGATATTTCCAGAACAGTTTTTGATATTTTCACACGGAAGGCTCACATATTAACAATTGTGGAGGGACATGATTTGTTCTTATGTGGGCCCTACGTGTGGAAATATCAAAAACTGTTGTGAAAATATCAGTTTCCTTCAAAATCAATCATAATCATAGCCACGACTTTGGGAATATTTAGAAGAATTCGGCCCTTTAAAAACTAGGTTCTTCTGTTTGTGAATTGTTTGGGCCCTTTACGCACTTTAGCTGACAATATTTTAAGCTTAGAGTTTTAGAGCATTATTATTAGATTCAACAGAATCAATATAAAACTGCTAACTGAAGAACATAACAAGAGAGAGAATGAGAGAAATGTTGAAATCTGTTCTTTCCAGCTTAAGACTAATTACAATGCTTTGTCCTATTTATTAAAACAGACAATTAACTCTAATAACTAACTATAGTAAAATCAGCTAACTCTAGTTAAGAGTTAGTTACAAGTTTGTTACATTGGTATTAATACAATGTGTTGACACTACATGATGGACTGATTGCCTAGCTGTCATATTCAAAGCCTTTGCTAGCTTGTGTCTGATCTGCATTGAGCTTGCTGGTGCACTGGCTGTTACATTTGCTGCTGTTGTAACTGCTGTAGCATTTGTTACCGCTGCACTTACTTCTGGATCACTAACAGCAACAGCATGAGCTGTATTAGCAGCATTAGCTGTATTACTCCCCCCACAACTTGGAGGGGCACAAGGATTGTGAAGACCCAACTTGGATGCAAGAAACCAATGCAGAACCTTAGCTAATGCTTTTGTAAACAAATCAGCTAACTGATTTTTGGAATCAATCTTTACAGGAGCAATGAAACCATCTTGTACCTTTTCCCTAACAAAATGACAATCAATTTCAATATGCTTGGTCCTGGCATGATAAACAGGGTTCTCAGCAATATCTATTGCAGCTTTGTTGTCACAAAAAATAACAGTAGGCTGCTGAATTGAGACATGTAAATCTTGTAACAAACTGTGAAGCCAAATAACCTCACAAGTAGTAGTAGCCAAAGCTCTATACTCAACTTCAGCTGTGCTCCTAGAAGTAACTGTTTGCTTCTTGCTTTGCCATGAAATAAGAGATGAACCAAGCATCAAACAAAAACTAGTTACTGATCTTCTGGAAGTAGTACAATTGCCCCAATCACTATCACAATAACCAGTCAAAACAAGATCATTGTTAGCTGGAAAGAATAGACCTTGACCTGCAGTCCATTTGAGATACCTGAGTACTCTAGTAGCAGCCGCTAAATGTTGTTGCATGGTTTTGCATAAATTGACTGGAAGCTGTACTGAGTAACTGATATCCGGTCTAGACAATGTCATATACAAAAGTTTACCAATCCAGCTCTTATAAAGAGATGGATCCGATAACAGATCACCAGAGAGGACATTGTCATGAAGTTTTGTATGCTGATCTAGTGGGATAGTAAGAGGCTTGGCATCCAGTAAATGTGCTGATTCAATAAGATCAAGGATAAATTTCCTTTGACTGATAAAAATCCCAGTGCTGTCACTAACTACTTCAAAACCTAAATAATATTTGATCTCCCCAAATCTTTGATGCTGAACTGAACATCAAGTAAGGTTTTGATCTGCTGCACTTGTGTAGGATCATTGCCAGTAACTAAAATGTCATCCACATAGACTATTATGACAGTAAAAGATGAACCATTTGAAAAGGTGAACAATGAGTAATCTGCTAGGGACTGTTTATAACCTGCTGCTAAAAGACTGGTAGTTAATTTTGCAAACCACTGTCTGGGGGCTTGTTTCACTAACAGCAACAACATAAGCTGTATTAGCAGCATTAGCTGTATTAATTATATTTCTTTGATTGATTTTGATTTATGATGTGCATTGGAGGGATGTAAATTGCTTTCCATTTTTATTGCGACTGAGCAGAGTTGTACAATGTTGTTCTCATGTATAACCTCAACTGCTGCCTAAGGATATTCTAAATAAGCCATGTTATTGCATTTCTCTCCTATCCTTTGCAAATTACTTTGACTAGCCTGCCTCGGGTCCTTTTTCAGGATGACAGGATCAGGGAAAAGCAAAGGCCTCGTCCAGAACGTGGATCTAACCGATATAAACTTCCTACCATGACAGATGAAGAACCAAAAGATGCTCGTCAGATGCCGTTCTCGGATTCTGAATCAGAGTAGCAAATGTTGTTAATAGAAGTCAAGTTTGGGTAAGATGAGGGCAAAAGGATCCCTCAAACCCAAGGCTTATTTAGATATTTACTGGGGGTAAAAGAAAAAAGAGAGATAGATGCTGGAGGTTGATTACTACTAGTTCACAGATAATCGAGTCACTTGTAAATAGCTTGTAAATTGCGGCCGTTGCCCATTACACTAATTATAATGTGCCACTGAACCAAGTTTTCAGTTATCAATTTTATTTTTTGTCCTGTACATTGAATCTTGGTACACTTAGCCTCTCAGTTGTTTAGCTATTAGCTTTTACATTGCTCATCTTATAATTGATCGACTAACTTTCTTCTCTCCCTATAGGGGGTTAAAAGGGTTTAAAATAATAGTATTATTGTCACGTAGAAACAGGGTTTGAGATTCACATTTTCTGACAATAAGTAATACTTTTGCAAATTCATTAAAAATAAATATTTGAGTTCAGTTGCATCTCCGTCTATTCTATTTAGAGTGAATCGTTAATTATCCTATCCTTTTTGCATGATAAAATGAAGCTCTTATCCTTGATTAAAAGAAAAAGGAAAAGGAAAAAGAACACGATATTTCAATTTACATTTAATAAATTCAAAAAGGTTTATTACTCTCTTGTAAATTTTTAAATAATGACAGAATATCAATAAAGTTTTAAAACAATCATTGCGATAATTCTGATCCTTAGGAGACAGAGACTGAAATGCAAAATCGTCTTTTTGGTTGTATTATTTTTATAAAATTCTCTCTTAATTTTTATTTTTTTTTTGACAAAACTCTTTTTGGATTTGTATTATTTTTACAAAACTCTTTTTTCAATTTTTTTTTTTTGGCAAAATTATGAAAGATGTATTAGTTAGGCAAAATAGACTCTTAAATTAAATAAATGACTAATTATGTGATTTCTAATAATATTAGATTACTTGAATAATTTTATTTCATTCATATTTTTAGTAAAAATATAACCAGATAATATTTGTTTTAAAAAATTATGATGAGATAAGATTATTTATATTAATCTATTATCACTTCAAATTACTGATCTCACAATTAATTTGTTATTAAAGCCTATAAGTTATGTTTGAGTATTTTTAAGACCATTTGATGAATGATTATAATTCTAAGTGAAAATGTGACATTTATATAATTTCACTTTGAAAATATAAAATGACATTAGAAATGATAAAAAATAATTCAAAATTTGATGAAAAATTAATCATTAGAAAATAGTCTGACTTAAATAATAAAATAGAAAAATCTGTATTAATAATAAATTAGTACCAAAAATTTTATTACATTATCATTTTAGCGCAAGTACTAGTTCGATTTTCTATGCCTTTTGACCGACAAGTCCATAAACCAACCTTATTATGTCTATAATATAAAGTTTTTGATAAAAATATAAAAGATTTGTCTATGTTATTTAATTTATCGTCTGTTTTTTTGTTTTATAAAAAATTCATTAAAAAAAAATTGGACAAAAGACTTTTGTCCATTTATTTTCTTATTTGTTTATTTTTAAATTCAAACTTACCGTAAATACGAATGACCTCTACCACAATGCCTCATTTATCAACTACACAAATAATAATTTAACATTTCACTCTATTTTTTAAAGAAAACTGCAATTATTCAATATATTTTCAATGTTCCAAAATATAGAATTAAAATTAGTTTTACAAAAATTAATCTAAAATATTTTCAAATTTTACAAAATAGGAAATAAAAACTTCACATAAAATAATAATAATATAAGGGCCCATTTTGCCCAACTAATACTTATTAGAGATAGAGTTTTGTCCAAAAAAAATTTAAGGGAGAGTTTTGTAACAATGGTATAAACCAGATGTATTGTTTTGCATTTCAGTCGGAGACATAATGGGAAGGAATAGACTTGGCAAAATTGGTCTGGATACACTCGTCAAAAAACGGGTTTTGGGCCTTCAAAATTTAGCCTAATGAAAGTTGGGTCGTTTTTGCCAGGCTTGACCTGAGAGCTAATTTATTTATTTTTATTATTATTATTGTTTGACATTGTTGATAAAAAAAAATATTAACTTAAAAAATAAAATCAAGTACAAAATTATGAAGAATATATGAATAAATTTTAACATACAATCTTGAATAATAATACAAAAAAATATTATGAATATAATATATATATTAGCTTTAGTCTTTCTTTTACTCTTTTATTTTTAATATCAATATTATATACATTTATCAATTAATTAATCACAAGATTATTTGCATTTTAATATATATGATTACAAAATATTTATAAAAATATTGGTTGTTTTATTTTATTTACTAATAATATTAAATAATTATGTAGAAATTATATGTCATAATTATAAATAATTAGAGTTAGTATTTATTTCAAATTATGTATTATAGTTATAAATATATATGTAAAAAAAATCTTAAAAAATTCTAAAAAATTATAAAATACTAAAATCCATGGATTTCATTTTTTCGGCCTGCAAAAAGCTGAGTCATTTTGGCCCAGTCCATTTGAACTGGCCCAACTCGTTTGACACCTCTAGGAAGGGCAAATGTGTAATTGCGAGTGGAAGAAGTTGATGACTCCGTACATAAAACTGCAGTCAGTCCAGCGGAAGAACCCTCGGATATTTTCTCTCTCTGTCAAAATTGGTTGTCGAATTTCGATTTCGAGGTGATTATTTTCTTCCTGTACTTTTTTTCGTTGTTTTTATTTTCATTTATAAATTCTGCAGTTAAATCTCTCTCTGTATCGGATTTTCGCTTCCGTTTCTATGCTTTTATACTAGAGTAGTGTATATGGTTTATTCGTGGTTATACAACTGCTTAAACTTCCACCTATTCTACAAATGGATGAATTTCTGCATCTGGGTATGTTTGAATTCATCGACAAATAATTAAGAAAATACTACTCCTAATATACGTGTGTTTGTTTGCGTATGTATCGACTTTATGTTTGGAATTTGGATGAAGCTCGAGGGATTTGCAAAATTGGAATAAATTATAGTCGTACAGCTAAATTTCTAGGTGGTTGGGAAGTAGTGGATACTTTGGCCTCTGAGCTTGTTGAGTTTGAATTTGATGGAGAACTCCCTGTGAATGATACTTTGGCACAACTAGTATTCTTGTTCTTCCTTTGAGGTTTCTAGTCTTTTTTTGATTTACAAGAAAATTGCTCGTGCTATTGGGTGTGATTGCTCAATGTTCTTCTATATATTAAATGCATTTATCATCCTTTTTATAAGTTGTCTTTATAGTGTTCTTGCCTTTGACTGCTTACTACATCCTGACATATATCTTTTCCAGCGGTATCTGTATTCTTTCCTCGTCTTTTTATCAAGGTCTATTTGTACTTGATGTTTGCAGTAGCTATGGGAAAAGACTCAAAGGCTGCAGGAGGGAAGGGTAAGGGAAAACAAGCAGCGGGCAGTAGTGATGATGCTGCTGGAAAGGGTAAAGGAAAAGGTGGGAAGGCAGCAGATGGCCTCGGCACCTGTACATATGTCAAAGGTCTCTACTTAGCCTTGGCCTGATTTTGATAATGATTTATGTTATTTTGAATGCATGTTGTCATTGTCATTCATCTCCTGTTCAATTCTGGAATGTGATCAGCTAGGCATGTTTTATGCGAGAAGCAAGGAAAGATTAATGAAGCCTACAAGAAGCTGCAAGATGGCTGGCTAAGCAACGGAGATAAGGTTCCACCAGCTGAATTTGCAAAGGTAAACCTTGCAGACTGTCCTCACTATTGTTATAATAGATTATTCATTTGGTAAACTTTTTAGTTCTTCCTTTTTCTAAAAAGTATGCTTTCCACCATTAAATTTTGACATAGCAGCATTACATCTAATGAACCTTGAATAGACATTCAAATGATCTCATTTCTATATATATAAAAAAAAACTCAGTGATTTTAAACATGTAGATCATGCAAACTTCAAAAGGGCCAGTGTTCCTTTTTTGACAGTCCAAATAGTATCCATCTTTTCTTATTTTAAATATGACACCTCCACCCATGAATTTGAATATTATGCCTAGAAGAGAGGGAGAGTCCCATGAATGTGCTCATTATATTTAAGACTAACAATATAACACGCATGAGCAATATGGAACTATTAATAAACCACCCAAGCAAACTGGTCTACCATGTTCCGTTTGTCTCTACACAGGAAAAGATTGATTATGAGTGCAGAAATGTTGTCATGCACAAATCTACCGGTAATATAATAGTGGACTAAAATAAAATGCAGTTTGCATCCCAAAGTATTTAGGGTTGTTGATATTTGCATCTTAATTTTTAAAAGTATTTAAGTGCACTCCAAAGTTCGTTTCTACTAAACAAAATGCTCCCTCTGAGGTTTAAACTGGTCAAAATACACCCCAAAGTTCTTTTCCGCTAAACAAAATGCACCTTGGCTTTTGACCAGTTAAAACGTCGAAAACAACATTGGGGGATACTTAAAAATATTTTAAACATTGAGGTGCAAACCTCTACAACCTTTATAAACTTTGGGGTGCAAATTGTATTTTAGTCTATAATAGTGACATTGCCTCCTAAATATACTTTCTTATAAATCCAGAGCTACCTTGGACTTCCTTATGTGGATTTCTAACTAGGAGGTGGTCTTTGTAACACCGAAGGTAACATGGTTATGTGGAGTTGTATTTGTCTTTTTAGATTGCAGCAGAATATTCAGAGTGTCCATCAGGCAAGAAAGGTGGGGACCTGGGATGGTTTCCACGTGGCAAGATGGCTGGCCCATTTCAGGAAGTTGCCTTTAATACGCCTGTTGGAGCGACCAGTGCGCCGTTTAAATCAACGTCAGTTTGCTAGCATAATTTATCATATAACTGTTAACCCCAGTTTTCTGCATTTTTGTGGTTTCTGTTCATGTTTCTCAAATTATTTAATGAGGTTTTTCTTGGTGACAATGCAGACATGGGTATCACATTATATTGGCTGAAGGGAGGAAGAACTGAAAGACTTTATAATTCAAATAAACCTTTGTTATGTGATGGCATGGTTATGGAAGTAATATTTTGTGCATCTTGGTAAGATATTTTGCCCTCTAAGGCTTTAAGACAATTTTCTATAGTGATTGTCATGAAAAGATTCCTTCTTGTTTTATTTAGCCTTGTTAAAGTTAACTAGTTATTCTTTATGTGCTGCCTGGATGCTGACATTATGCGGTGGAATAATAAGTATCCTTAAAACTTGGCTATGATACACTTATGTTAAGGCAGTATATATAACCTCGTTATTTGCTTGGGAGGATACAAAGGTTTGGGGAATAAAAAACCACCCTCTTAAAGCTTTGTTTAGGTAAACAAGCTGCTGCTTGTCCTTTTGACACTATAATGCTTCGTTTGGTTAAGAGAATTGAATGAATGAAGGAATGCAATAAAAAATAGTGTATTAAATGATTATTTTGGAGGATAAATTATTTCAAATAAATAAAAATTTATTTTATCATTTTGATTTTTATTTCATGTGAGAGGGGTGAGATAAAATTCATTTCAATAGAATAGATATGTATAATAATTTTATCATTATATTAAATTATTTATTTTTACCAACAATTAAATATATACTTAAAATAATTTAAAATTATTTCATTCTTTTTTTTATTTTATTTTTTCGATTCAAATGCAACATAACTATACCGTTTAAATGCACGGCACTGGCGACTTGGTGAAAGGGATTTTCATTCTCTCAAGTATTCTCTCATCTGCTTTATATTATTTGATCATTGTAAATTATTTAAAGTTAATTTAAGTGATTATTTTAATTTTAATATGAATATTATAAATTATTTAAAAAGTATTATTTATTATAAATTTTATTATTTTATAATTTTTAATAAATAATTTTAATTTTAAGTTTAAAAATATCTTAATTTACTTTTAAAAGCCAACCGAAGGAAGTGAAAAGTGGGGTTAGCAATTATGGTGAAAAATTACTTGTAATGGATTAAGTAATCTTTCATATCACTTATTTAACATTTACTCCTTCTGTTTTTTTTTTTTAAATGTCATTTTAGAGAAGTATTTTTATTTTTTAATATTTATCATTTAAAAATTTCAAGTAAATATTAATTGTTTAATTTTTAATATTATCTCAAGTATTAAATATAATTTTAATTCTCTCACTATTTTTAATTCAATAAGTAATATTATTTTATTTCAATGCAAGGACAATATAAATAATTGATATTATATTTAATGTTATATAATTATTTTATTAATATTTGTGTACAACTCTAAAATAACATATATTAAGGGACAGAGGGAGTATTTAATTGCTAAGCATGTTGGCTGTAGAGGACATTTAAATTATTTCTAATTGAAATTAGGTTTTGTATACTGAGAGAATTTTCTTATCGATATCTAGGTGCATTGGCACCTGAAGAGATGAATAAAAAAATATCATATCAGTATTTTTTAAAATGAAAAATAGTATGGGCTAATAATTAAATAAAAAAGAAATTAAATTAAATCCTGCCTACTATATATTTTACTTCTATAGCAGCCCAGCCCAGCCCAGCCCAAGTTAATGAGAAGCCGTTTTCTTAAAATAGTTTTGCCTATTCCTTTTGGGCTGATTCTAGGTTTTTGTCTTCTAATAATTGAAGTTGGCTCTAAGGCCCTTCTGCAAGGTTTTTTTTTTTTTTTGGGTGCCATTAAACTAAATTACATTCAACTTGGGTAGAGGGGTTTGAAACCGACCTTTCTTGGAAACCAAGGGTCTTGATTTTCTAATGATCATCCGTCATCTATGGCCTATATATATATATATATAGAGAGAGAGAGAGAGAGAGAGAGAGCTAACTAGTTGGTTGAGTGAGGCTGAATTAGGATGGATGTTTGTTCAGTACCCACGTAGCAGGCATCAATCCACTAACTAATTAATTTAAGCAATCACTGAATAGGAGATTTTGGACGGCCAATCTCATTACAATATATACTGCCTGCCTGCCAGCCAGCCAGCCAGCCAGCCATATTGATTGGATATAAGCAAGTCCTTATATACAGTATGTCAAAAGCAAGCAAGGGGTGATCACACAACTTTATATATGCAATTAACAACTCTCGGTTTGTTATTAATGAAACCAGTTTTAATTAATATTTGTATGTACGTGATCATTATTATATGAAAAATGCTATGCGTAATGATATTTTATAATGATTCATACAATGATATTTGTAAAAAATAATGGGATCTACCATGTAAGTGGTAGGTCTTATCATTTTTTATAAAGATAAGTGTATGAATAAGTGTATGGATCGGTGTATATAGCAAAACCCTTATTATATATAATATCCTACAACAACTATTATTATATATCAGATAATATATTCCCCTCAACATCTCTCTTCTCTAACTCAGGGAGCCAGCCAGACTGCGAACAAGCTACTATTACTATACATACGTACTCCACATATTTTTAATAGTAATTATTTTTGTACTAAGTTATCTTTATATATATATATATATATATATATATATATATATATATATATATATGTATATATATATATATATATTCTGAAATGTAAAGGGAATATTAATTTATTAGTAACTGCGAGAATTAACAAACATGAAAAAGATAAAAAGAAAAATACAAAAAAAAATCATAAAAGTGTAAACACTAAAATGCTAGCCAATCTCATTACAACATATAAGTACGTACTGTCAGTCGACTTTATAATATAGATAGATAGATAGATTGATAGATAAATAGATATATGTTGTATGGAGCAGAAAACAAAAGCGTGTCCAAAGACAAACAGTGAGCATATGGAGTGGCGTGGAGTATAAAAGAAAGGGATCGGAGTGGCCGCCTACAGTCATGCCTTGAAACTTGGCAATTTATCTTCTGATCGATCTCATATTAATTTGTTGCTGTAATTAATCATATATATATATGCACTAGTATCCACGCATGGAATCGACCCGTGCAAGACAAAAATATTATCACTCATTTAAAATCCCCAAGTTCAATTTTTATTTAAAGCTTTATTTAATTCTCTAATCTCTATATCCTTATACAAGCTAGCTAGGCTATATTAATTATTTCTCAAATAATTAATATTGATGCAGGAGCCCTTGAAAATTTTACAATTGGATTGTCCAAAAATACATCAGACACTGATGTAGCTAGGGTGATAAATTATCGATATGTATTTTAATTTTTTTCTTAATTTGCCTCATAATATGCCTTAATGACCTCAATTGAGAGTTGAGACTATCAATCTCTCTTTCTAACTCATTATTAATTCTTACAAGTTACTCCATGTTTTAGTTTGATTTATTGAAGAAACTTAAAATAATAATTTTTTGTTAACAAACTAAGTTATAACTTTATGTAACGCAAACATTGTGAGTAATATATATATATATATATATATATATATATATATATATATATATATATATATATATATATATATAGGTGTACATAATATAATCAACATTATCTAGGTGTGCATATTTAATTACTTAAACCTTATATGTTTAGTACGTATATTATTACAAATGACTGCATTTGGCTCAATTTGACGGTTTTATCTTGGCAGTTAAAACTCGTATTCCTAAGCTCTTCTTCCCCCCTCACCGACTTAATTGGGCGAATCATGATTTATATAATAAACTAGTTGATACGTTAATATCTGTGTTGGAGATTAAAATAACGCATGAAAAAATAATCACACACTCACATATATATATATTAATATAAGTAAATGCATGGTACAGATAGCATATGGCAGGAGGATCATTATATATCTTTCTTGGAGTCTAAAAGAAAAACAAAACAAAACAAAAAAAACTCTTGTTATCTGAGAGACCAGCTAGTCCACTGGCTGTGAAGGATGATTATAAAGAAATTAGGGTTTTTTTCAGTTGCTCGTGATTCTGAGTGCAGTCCTCGCTGTTGATTGGATCTTAGGTCATGTGCCCCGAGATGCTTGCTGAACCATCCCATTTTTGATTTAAATCCCAAGGAGAGAAACCCTAGCCTAGCTACCCTATTTAAACTTTAATTAATATCCAATCATTTATCAAGTTTTCTGTTTTTTCTGTTATTTGTTGATTTATTCAAGAATAATTACAACTCATATATACTACTTGTAAATTTTGCATATGGACTCTTTTTGTGCAAGAATTCGAGGATTAATAGAACGATAGTTCAAATGAATTAGTAGTGTTTACGAGGTCTTGAATACTACTACTAATTAAGATTTAAGTACTTTCCAAAAAAGTACGTACTAAATGAATTTACTGCAACTTCGTAAGACATGATTGGACCTGTAAGAATATCATGGTCTTCCCCATACAAATATATACTTATAATTTGGTTCCATCAATGCGTGCCATTGCCATATCTATAAGAAATAGAATGGATATTTCACTTGACATAACAAATAAAGAAACGAACGATCAATCTCTTGCTAATGGAATCTCACACTTTTTCAACCATTCGAATTTGACCACCATGCACGTTGTGGACTCCTTAATTTGGAGTGTATCGTTAGACCCTGCAAAATCTGAGGAAGTAATCTTAGATGGCATGTTAATTATGATAAGAATAAAGCTATATATTTTGTACGTAATTAGAAATGAAAGGAAATAAAGAGTCCAAAAATAGAAATGCCTGTACATTGCTAATAGGCCGTAAACGAATATTTACGGATTCAGATACAGTGGTATTTATATTTATATTTAAAAAATTAATACACTATTCGTATTCGTATATGGTATACGACGAATTTTAAAAATATTATCTGTATTCAGTATTCAAAATAATATCCAAATATAGATATTATTTTTTTTTATTTATTTTAATCGAACGAACAGATTATTCAAATATTTAAGTATCTGAATTCATTTATTAGTTATCTAATAAATAATTATTCAAATTATTTATAAATTTTTTTTTTTTTTTTTGTATAATTACTCATCACCATTTAAAGTTTGTCAAGTACGTCATCATCTATCATGATTATAAAAATCAATCAAAATTTAAATATCTTAGAGAAAATATGAAATTAACCGCATTTTTAATGAAATATAATACTAATTAATGATTCACTCTTGTTCTCGCACGTAAGTTTTGAAAATAAAATATTTTTAACAAACTAATAACTATAATTTTATTCTTAGTATATAATTTTCTCATTAAATAATACATTTTAGATATTTTACACTTTACAATAAAAAATACATTAATTAAAATTAAATGAGTTTATTTCAAATTTTAATACTATATTTAAAAGTGTTATTTTCTATTTTCTAAAAGTGAAATGATATATTTTAAAAATATTTTTCGTATGATAGTAGAAACTAATTATTATATATGTAAAGAATGTTATTTGAAAATAATATATTTACTTAATATACGATGATTGATAATTAAATTATTATTATATATATAAGTTATTCGGATATAAATTTCGGGTACGAATACGAATCTGAATATCCGAAAATATCGAATACTGGATATCTGTTATCTGTCGAATATATTTACGGTCGGATGTTAAACGAATACAAATACGTCTATATCCATATTCGTATCCGTTTATTTACAAATACCATAAAATTAAATACGGATATATATGTTTTGTTTCAATTAAAAATAATATCTATTTTTATTTTAATACGGATGTTAATGGATACAAAATTTTCGACTACCGTTTATAACTCTAATTCAGTTGGGTATGTCTTGGGTATGGTTCATAGGATTCCTGAATATCATATATAGACGGATCTCTCTTGGTGTGTATATATATATATATAATAAAATAAAATATATAATCAGACTACGTAATCGCTGGCTGATCGTTCCCATGATTAGAAATGGCGGAATTAAGCATATCTAGATCCATCGCACAATTGCACAAATAAAATAAAATAAAATGACCTTATGTATCTTCATGAAGTCATCCAAACGAGGCTTTTGTTTTTTTTAAAAGACATGCAAGTTGAATTAAGGAACCTATCCCATTTATAACATGCATGTCCAAAATATTCACGTTTGAAGCTCGTTTCTAAATACTCTTAGCAATTAAGTGTTCAAGGGGAAATAGTATAATAATTATTTACGAGAATCTTGTCATATTTTTCCAACATCCATTTCTTCAAAATTAAGACAGAAGGATATCTATATTAATTAAGCATCCATGCAAATAATTAACAAGTAAAGTGGAGAGCCCTAGATTTAATTGCACGCATGTATATATAAATAAATAATAGAGGCCGATTAATGTCCAAATTTCAGAAGAAGACCAGACCAAGGCCATGTTCATGTTGCTACCTTGAACCTTAATTCACCCCTTAGGGCACATACTAAGTGCGAAAAATAAAAATAAATTTTATTTGTTTATATATTTGCATGGAGTTCAATACACGTGGTCCATTAGTATATAATTTTTTTATGCATTGAATTCAGTGCAAATACATAAATAAATATTATTATGCATTGTTTTCAGTGCAAGAAAATTCATTTAAATAATATAAGAGTTTTTTGCTTCTATATATATTTGCCATTCTACGTACTTTTCTTTTCTCCTTTCAAACGCCCCACGTTGCTGGAATATTAGTACAAATACAAATAAGTTTCATAACTGATATCAAGAATATATAAATTTTATAATAAGTATTAAAAATCTCTCAATTATAATATTAATAAGCTCACACCCTATGAATAAAAATACAAGTCTCTTAAAAAAATATAATTAAACTCACAAAATAAGTGAGAATCGTCAAATCTGACGCCTAATAGCTAGCTCGTCCCAAGAATTCAATTTTAACTATTAGGACTTTAGCTAAGATCTCGTTGACAGCAAGAGTGAGTATATACCATTATTAATTACGACTCATGAATGTAAACTTGAGATACATCTTTCTAAATTGGTTGAATTTTATTTAAGTAATGAAACATGATGATGTTTAATTACCTAGCTAGAAATTAAAACTGTCCACCGCATGTAAACTAAAATTCGTATATGTGAGCATAAAATTAATTGAATAAATTTTATTTAAATTTAAAGATATATATTTTTTAAAAATAAATTAAAATAACATGAATTAAGTCCGCGTGTTTAAATTAAGTAATCATACACAAGGAAAAACTAGTCTACATAGTACATTGTGGAGTATTAATTAGGAAGAAATTATAATATAACATGGTGTGGCGTGAAAAGCCTGACACAAGCACAGCCTCTTAATTCATTAAGATCAAAGTCCAGAAGGACGACTGTATGGCGTATCTCTCTACTAGTTAAAAAACTAAACTAAAAATGAAAATGCTGCATATATATATATAACATATATGCCGACTCAAGATAACAAGTACACGCACAGAACAAACTAAATGCCCTTAAATTCGAATGAAATTACGGGATGCACGCCAAGCAGTTGTTTCTTGCCGACTAGCACAGTCCGCAATGAAACATTTCTAAGTTTAAAGATAATTTTTTGTGTTAGGTATACTTTTGATTCTAGTTAAAAATTTGAGGGTGGTACTATGATATACTTAAAAAAAATAATGATAAATTAGAATCAAATCTTAAATAAAAATATATATTTAATTTTATGATTAATAAAAAATAAAAATATTTTTTATTTATTTTGGAAGGGATTGGAGTATATGCTCTCACACTCTCCCACCTCATATATAAATAGAAGGTTTGGCCACTTGTTTCTCCCATGCATTTGTCTAATTAATTCTCTAGTCTCCCCCAACACCACCACTCCACTACGTGCACCCTGCTGCAGCTGCCCTCTCTCTTTCTTACTCAAGTACCACTAGCAGCTATATATGTATATACACAAATTAATTAAACCATCTCTTTAATTTCTTTTTTCCCACTCTAGCTAGCCAATTAAGTTAATTTCAGTCATTTAAATTAAGTAAGATGTCTAGCAGACGATCACGGTCAAGGGAGTCATCATCAGAAGGAGGTTCAAGGAGGATCACAGATGATCAAATCAACGATCTTGTTACCAAGTTGCAACAGCTCCTCCCTCAGATTACTCGCGACTCTGCCCACTCTGACAAGGTACCTACCCTATATATACTACTGCCTATATATTTCAAATTATTTACCTTTAATTTAATTTCTCATGCAGATATCTATACATACGTACGTACTGTTAAATGATCATATATTATAGCACCATCTCCATTAATTTGTAGCTGAGAACCACTGCTTTTGGCTACATAATTTAGTAAGAAATCAAATTAAATAATAATTTAATTTATGAGTATGTTGAAATGTGTGTGCAGCTGAAGCTTGAATATTATAGTTTAATTAATTTGATATATACTATATAATTGTGTAATACGTATATAAGTACGTGCAGGTATCATCGGCTAGGGTTTTACAGGAGACATGCAACTACATAAGAAGCTTGCATAGAGAGGTGGATGACCTAAGTGAGCGGCTGTCGGAGTTATTGGCAAATACGGACACCAACCAAGCAGCCATTATTAGGAGCCTACTTATGCAATAGCTAATTTCTGAATTGTTTCCTTCCTTAATTCCTAGCTAGCTAGTCAATATGCATGTAATACACGTACCTTTCTAGCTAGATTAATTATTTTATCTTAATTTTTCAGTAATAGGTCCCCCCTCTCTGCCATCTCTTGCTCTTTCTAGGGTTTTATGGACAAAAATGGATCGAATGTATAATTGCACTTAATGGGTGATTGGATTGTTCTCATGCAAACTTCCATCACTTACTTAATTATGAATTAATGTTGTACTAAAATGGGATTTGCCTTCTCATATATAAAGGCTCCCACTCTGTAATGTATGAAGTAATTAAGCAATTCATCAACATGATAAGTGTTTGTGTGTGTGTTATATATTTGTGCTTATTTGTTTCTAAATTTAGGATTATTAGTAGATATATATATATATACAGCTTAGCCAGAAGAGGAGATTTACGTGAAAATTATAAAAAAAAAGTCATGCAAAAATGAGATTATATATATATATATATATATATATATATAGAGTAGTATAAATTTTTCCTAACTTGCTTGTCTTGTGAACAAACACTAGTCTTAATCACTTTGATATCCCCTTATTTTTGTTAAATATGACGACAAAGTATAAA
The DNA here is from genome assembly GCA_947179155.2 of Hedera helix. NCBI lineage: Eukaryota > Viridiplantae > Streptophyta > Magnoliopsida > Apiales > Araliaceae > Hedera > Hedera helix. The sequence continues at coordinate 43,761,465 of OX359275.1, forward strand.
AATGTACGCTGTCCTTGTGTCTAACTCAACCTGACATTTTCTGCATGTTGATGCATCAACTTCAGAAACTGTTTGGCAACTTTTGCACATTATAAGAAATGTGCAATTAAACTCCATATTATTTGGACATTCCAAAACTGTCCATCATCCTACGTACACCGGAAAGTGTTTGTGATATATATTAGTTGTATAAATGCTTGAATAGCATATATAAAAATTAAATGGCACTTCCAGTAGTACATTATCAAGAAGTTCGTATACATTCCTTGAAATAACATCCAACTTATGTTTTTTTACAAGTGATCAATCAATTTCATTCTCAATTTACAGTGAGCTCGATCTCACTATGATGAAATTAAAAGTACTGATGATGTTCTTAACTAAAATTGTAACTGAGAATTCAAAAACAGAGGAAAAACAAAATTAATTATGTGCTTGCTTTATCCCCAAGGACCCTGATTCAACAGTATTTTCTCCGTCTTCTTCCTCCAATTATCTTCTGCCCATCTCCTTTGAGGGATGGATAGGCCAGGCCCACCACTTAACTTTTAGTACTTGGGCCCAAGACAAAAGTACTCAAATATTATGAGTGAATTACAGTCCACATCAAAGAAATAATTAAAAAATATATGAATTAAAGATTAATATACATGAATGAGTTTAAAACTAAATAATTTGTATTTTTTGATTAAGTTGAATTCCAAAAACATGTATTAGTACCTTGTATACGCTCAGTTTTACTATATATTATGTATAATGCAACGTTACTTAATTATATCTTAAAACAATTAAAACTTGGAGCTTTGAAACTACATTTGTTTTTAAATTAAAGCTTTTACTAAAATGCATCTTACATTAAACTGTTTTAGATGTGATTTAATATTTAACAAAACACTATTTGAATAACACATTAACAATACTACTATTTTTCCTAACAACTTTACTACCAAAAATATTTCATCGCACAGCAACTCCACCAAATAGCTAGGCAAATAGTCGCTAATTAACAACATACAACCGTGCATGTGTTGGTTTGTTTGAAGCATATATTTATAATTAGATGATCGATTATACATAATGTTTACAAATTAGTACGTACACGAAGCTAGGATTACTATTTGTTAGGGACACTGAAATATGACTTCTCATTATTGTACATAGAGAAAGTGTTAGTAGTACATATATATTCGTTGTATATACAATAAATAATTTGGAGTGTTGCCAAAACTTTTGTAGCAATGTCGAAATCAGTACTAGTACTGCTAGATGGGAGCGAAGGCCACGGTCCCATTAATGAACAACCAATATTGGTACTAAAAAAAAAAGCCTCACTTCATGCATGTCTATAAGCAGCTAGCTAGCTAGAAAATCGATCCACCGGCCTTATTTAATTAATCGATGATCCACTCACTAATCATAAGCTGGTTACTTCACCATATATAATAGCAGAAATTTTTAGGTGGAACGTTGCAAAACAAGTCCCTACCCTAGCTCTTTGTATTTAGTTTAGAAAGAAAATAGTATTAATTAATTCGTTTGTATTATCTTAATTGGTTGCCACATGTAAACATAGGCGTGTGTAAGCATCCTTTTAAATCGATCGATCGAGATCTCATCATATATATATATATGATCAAATGTGCTCCGACCATGATTTGTAAGATCAAATATCTAGATAAATTAATCAAACTAGAGCTAGTCCGTAAAGGAATTATTAAACAAATTAAAGCAAAACTAGCTAGAAGCTAGAACGGAAACAAAAGCATGCAAAGATACCTTGAACGTGGAAACATGCATACCCATAGCTAGCTAGGTGGTAGTCCCATATACTAACTTATTTATTTTTGGAACATATATAGCTGTATTTCCCCAATATTTTATTATTAATTTCCAATTTCTATATAAAAAAATTAAACAAATATTGTCAAGCCCATGACATGATTTTACAATTATTTTGCATAGTATCAAACTATTTATTCCAATTTAATTCATTTAAGCAACGTTTTATCCTTAAGTTAGTCTTAAAATGAATCATGTGACAATCTCGTGGATTATTTTTATGTCGCTAAAATATTTTATTAAGAAATATATAATTTTGAGGGTCGCAATGGAAGATGAGACTAAAAAATACCTCCTTTTGAGTTATCAAAAGGCCTTAAAAATAAAAATATACGTCATAATTTTTCACGGTTTAATAAATCAATATAAGGGTAAAAAAGGATTATTACAATATAAAAAAGAGAGAAATAATCAATCTCATTCAATAATGTGAACGAATATGGCCTAAAAGTCTAAACCGCTAGGCCTAAAAGCAAATATGAAAAGGACAAAAGGACACGGAATATCTGGCGTGCGGAATGACCAGTTAATTTGTTGTGTTTGCGGCCGTAAAAGAAGGAAAACTAAAGTACTGGGCTTGCAGCACCTTTGGTTTATTCTGGCCCACTAAAGTTTACAAAAGGAGTTGATGTAGGTATTGGGCCAAGAGAGAGGAAAACTATGGGCTTAAACAGTCCAAGTCCAAATGACTTAATATTGAGTCCGTGATATGTTAATATAGAAAAGGTTATAAAATAGGAATATTTTTAAAATAGGAAGAGAACCCATCATAACAACAGTTACTTTCTAAAATATTATGTACTATTTTTGAAAATTTTCAGCACAAGCAACGGGTAAACAACCGTCATAATATTCTCCATAATTTTCATGCATATTTTAATTAACATTTTATTTTATGTTGTGTCAAAAAATTATTTTTCAATTACATTTATATATATTGTTGAGATGAAATTATTCATAACTCGATTCAGGTGCAGGTACATATTATTCTTATATTTATGGGCCGATTCAGGTGCTGACTCACATTAGAATTGTACTTGAGATCCAATGCAAGTGTTCGTTTATTACAATATATTCTAATCGCTAAATGGTCTAAAAGAATCAAAATCGTTATTCACATATGATTGGTTTCCTCGTATTGGAGATTTATTTTATTTAGGACTCAATTAGCTATGAATTAGGGGACTCTAATTAATGAAGACTTTCTCCTCTAATTGGTTTTAGGCGCACGAAAACATGTTGTAAACAATTATAAATACAGTTATAAGTGGAAATAAATGATATATCTCAATTATACATAATACAAATTTTAGCGCTAATATATATATATATATATATATATATATTTGTAACTATTATCATACAAAATTTATGATTATTTTGGACTCAACTCAATTTAAAAATAAGCCCTTTTATAAAGAGGCAATGTGATCTAAAAATCAAAACGATGTCAATTCATACACGCCACGGTGCCATCTCAATAACTAGGCAACACAAACAATATTAGTCTTGTTGGTTTTGATTTCTCTGTGTTATTTTCCAATTGTATCCATATTACGCGACGCTGTGTAATGCGCTCTTTTTTCTCTTCTCTCTCCAAACAGTGGAGAAGAAGAGAAACAAATAAAAGGAAGAAGGCGCATCTTTATCAACATGGGAAACTGCCTCCAAAGGACTAAAAATGTTGACAACATTTCTACCAATAACCCACCTTCAACCCCTGGTAATAATTTTGTTAAATTTCGTTTCATTATTTCATTTGCATGTAATTTTACGTTTTCCATTTTCGTTCAAGTTTGTGTTCTAGTTTGTCCATAAATTTGATCGGTATTTGTTATGGACGACTAATTTTTCTTATGTTATGCAATTGCTTTTTATTCAAAATTAAATATTTGAGTTCGTACCTCGAATTTTTCTTGAATTTGTTTGAAAAGTTTCATGGGACATCATGAAATGTGGATAACTTTGTGGGTTTGTTTGTTTCTTTGTTTTTAATATGATACATGGAATATCATTTGTTTTACCTTTTAATGTTTTAAATATAAAAACTGATATTTTCGCACGTAAAAATTGGGTGATGTGGCATTGGAGTAAATTGTATGCGGTTTTTTCATGTAGTATCCCAGGTTTTGAAATTAAGTTCACGAGGCTTTTCAAGGTTCGAAGCTAGAACTTTTTGCTAGCTTCTCATGCCATTTTTAACTTCTTCACTTGTTATTCATTTAAAGTCACGGAGTTCTTGTTGGTACCACCATTATAAATTTTTGGCTTGGTGTATTTTTTAAGATTGTATGGATTTTAGGTCAGAAATTTACAGTTTTCATTGGGGTTTCACTTTTTAACATCTTGTTCCGAATTTGGGTTTTTAGTATTATAATGTTCAGTAATAACATTGCTCTTAGGGCCAGTTTGGAATTTTGGATCCCCTATTGGTTTTGGAAAGTGAAGTAATGGCGCTTCCTAATGTAATTGTAATGTGCTATTAGGATGCATGCTTTTGCTTTATATTTAGGAATTGTGTAGCATGTAGTATTGTGCTTCTTCAACTGATGATCTGAGGAAGAAGAAAAGACATGCCTAGAACTTACTAGTTCTTGATGTTGAAGAGTAATAAGCCACCTGGTGTTGTCAATGAGTTTCTCCCATCAGAGTTGTTGAGGGTTTTGGGATCTTAGGCTTCTTCAACGAAGAAAATAGATGAAAGTTAAAATACACGGCATATGTGTTTTTGTATGTGTTTATCCCAGTTTTAAGTAAGCACACGTTTGTATTTGTTGCTTAGGCTTGCTAAGCACTAGAGGACTAGAGACAGAGAATTAAAGGAGGAATCAGAGAGAAGAGACAAAACATAAAGGAAATAAAGGAAAGAAAGAAAAGCTACATCACACTTATAATTTTTTTTTGATAACAATAGAAGAGAGAAAAATTACATCACGAGTGCTTCCATATAATAGTAATCTACTTCACCAGAGTATTTTTTCAGTACCATGGACTGTTTGTGCCTGTGCTGACATTATTATATGAAAATGTTGCGCAGAGATTATTTCTGACAAGATTTTTATCCATTCTGACTTGATATTCAGATTATTGAAAGTAATAGACCTTATTATCATGGTAAAAATTGATTTTTAAAAAATGGGATTGTTTTAGTTGAATGGCTGGAGTAATTTTGAAATGTTTTCTTATTTACGCTAACAAAAACCAAGGGCTAATATAGGTCAAAGCAAACTAAATTTCTTGATAGTTATGCACTTAGGTAGGATCTTTCTTTGATGGGCTTTTTTAGAAGAATGGTTATACCAGGAATGTTAAAGTGCATCATGATTGAATACTTCATGACTGAAAAAATGTTGAGCATCTATGTGTTGTATTCTATATATGAGTGGAAATTTTATCTGTCAACCACCTGTTTCTGAAGGGAAACCATGTTGAAACTCATATATGTCTAACACCTGCATCCATGTCTTCAATAGACGTAGTTTAACCTTGATGCTAATTAGGATTTCACTTTGTTATAAGTGGATTCTTTCATTCTAATCCTGGCCAGCTTCCACACGTTACATACTCTTACATTATTTTTTCTCTTTCAAGGAAAACACAAAGTCCCAGCTAAGGCAGCCATCCTTTGCCTACTCCATTTATGCCTTTACTGAAATCTAATGAGATGGATAAAGCTCAAGTTCTGCCTATTCCAAGGCCTGAGAGTGAAATATTATCTTCTCCACATTTAAAATCCTTCTCATTTACTGAGCTCCAGAATGCCACTAGAAACTTTCGACCCAGTAGTCTTCTTGGAGAAGGTGGCTTTGGTTATGTTTACAAGGGGTGGCTAGACAAGGAAAAATTTACTGCCGCAATGCCTGGATTTGGAATGGTAGTCGCTGTAAAGAAGCTTAAGCCTAAAGGGTTCCAGGGGCATAAGGAGTGGTTGGTGGGTTACTTTCGTAATTTACTTTTCCATTCTTCTGGCTTCTATGTTTTTTGTCATGTGTTAATACCTAGTTGGTTGCATTGTGAAGTAAATTATCTTGGCCAACTTGATCATCCAAGTCTGGTCAAACTTATTAGCTTTTGCTTGGAAGGTGATACTCGGATGTTGGTCTATGAATTTATGCCCAGAGGCTGCTTGGAAGATTATTTGTTTATAAGTAAGTTGATTGTTTCCCCTAATTTTATTTGTAAAGCATATTCCTTTGATTTCAACACTCGTATATCTTTGCCTGCATATTTTAGGTAATGATAGACTCAAAATATACCAAAATAAGATTTGTTATTCAAACCTATAAAAATAAAAATAAAAGATTAGTAGTGCAAATCACGTAAAAATATAGATTAGTAGTGCAAATCACGTAAAACTAACATGATTGCTCAATATTATTTAGCAAACAGCCTGCTGATTAAACTAATTCCAAACCTTGGATTTCATTTAAGTGTATTGTTTACCCCATCATTTTCACACTGTAGATTTTGTAGAGGCGTGTAGGGTTTCTCGGTTGCATTTTGTAACATTTTATGGCAAACGTTTGCTGAGTTGTGTGTAGAAAGATTGTATTACAGACAAATTATTTAAGATTCTTTTTTTCAAAATTATTGCTTTCAGTATGTCATTTAGTTTCTGTTCCTCTGGTCTTCTCGTAATTGGGCTCAGGTTGTTATTGAAAATCTATATTTAGATCGACTATGTTTCCAAAATTTAGCAGTTGTCTCTTTGTGCACTCTACCACACTCATATTGAAAATGTTTTTCATGAAGTGTTATCATGGTCTGTTTCTTAGGTTAAACATAAAAAAATCCCATAGTCTGTTTCTTAGGTTAAACATAAAAAAAATCCCACACCCATGAAAAAATAAAACCAGTTATACTTTCTTTGTTCCTTTTGATTGTGCCTTCGTTTTCTATGTATTATACTTATCCTTAATGTACTTAAAATTTGATAAAATGATAGAAAATGTGATAAAGTTGTAACCATATTAAATTATATAATTTAAGATATCTAAAATTTCTGAAAATTATTAAATTTCTAATATAATTACGATTTAATGTACTAATTTAAGCTAAAAATGTATGACCTCTAAATTTAATAATATCTACCAATTATGTACCGTTATATAAGAATTCACCTTAACTATTAGGGTATAAGAAAAATAGGAATATATTTTAAACAATATAGTGTTCACAAGCTCTTCTGAGCGAGTTTTTTGATGTTCAAGCTCAGATCGTTTACTCAACTCAAAGCCCATTATCCCAATTGCCAAACTAGTTGGGATAGGCTGAAAACGAAAATCCTATGTAAGTTTGGCTTCTTTACTACAAGCCTTAAAATTGAGTCAAGCTTGGCTTGAGTCGAATATATTTTGTTGTAATTATATTTGTCCTGCTTATGTATTCTGAAGGTCGTTCCATGTGGGGATCTGGATTCATTGGCCATGCTCCAGAGGCAGCTAGACGTAGACATCCTAGTAACGGGTCACACACATCAGTTCACAGCCTACAAACACGAGGCAGGAGTTGTTATAAATCCAGGATCTGCCACTGGGGCCTACAGTAGCATAACCTTTGATGTAAACCCCAGCTTTGTTCTCATGGACATCGATGCACTTCGTGTTGTTGTTTATGTTTGTGAACTCATTGACGGAGAGGTTAAGGTTGACAAGATTGATTTTAAGAAGACGACTGCAGCAGCAACGTAGTCAAATTCACCCTCATTTTTGTCACTTTATTTTTTTGGCACGAGGAATGATTTGTTAAGGGTGCTGGTGTCATTTTGAAGGTTATTGGCTTATGGCTATGAGGCTGAAAACTAGTTGCCAAGTGCTATATATATAGTTTGATATAGTTTGATGTAGAGTAGTAACTTGTATGGATATTGTGTTACTCCATCTTTTCTTCAGTTAGAGATACAATTTTATTTTTAATCTGTTCCAAAATTTGACTTTTTTATTTTAAGACTATAAAATAAGATAAAATTCCTAATTTATCATTATTTTTCAGCCATCATTTCCAACTAAAAATTTATTGTTTTAGTTAAAAAATAAAATAGGGGGTATCGGCCTCCAAATCAAGGCTGCTTTTAAAAATATTTAGAGAATTGAAATAAAACGCTAGTCACGTTTATGGGACTTGGAATGGAAACATAACTATAGAATCACGGAATCTAAAACATTAATTACACAACCAGTTCAATTATATTAGACGAAAACATAAAATAAGCCACAAGTAAACATGAATGTTCATTCTACTGATCAGCTGTGAACCTGTAGACCATAATATGCTCGTAAGTCTCCCCTGGCTTCACAATCTGGGAAGGGAAATTCGGATGATTCACCGAATCCGGAAATCCTTGCGTCTCCAAACACAATCCAGCATGCTTCTTATAAACAAACCCACCTTTCCCCTTGACATTGTTCAACATATTACTCGTATAAAACTGCACCCCTGGTTTATTAGTCCAAAGTTCCATCCTTCTCCCAGATTTGCCGTCTTTCACCACGGCCGCCTTGTTCAAATGCTCCTTGCTGGTGCCGTCCAGCACGTAGTTAATATCGTATCCTTCCGGAAGCTCGCTGAACTTGCTTCCAATCTCTCGGGGCTGGCGAAAATCGTAGGCTGTCCCTTCGATGGCCACGATTTGACCTGTGGGGATGAGCTCGTCGTTGACCGGAGTGATCTTGGACGCCAATAATTGGATGGTGTGTGACAGGATATCGCCGCTATTTTGGCCCGCTAGGTTCCAGTATGTGTGTGAAGCTAGATTTACTGGTGTGGCCTTGTTTAGAGGCTTGGCTATCATTTTTATCGCCAACTTATTTGTCTCAATGAGCATGTATGTAACCGATACGGAAAGGTTACCGGGGAATCCTGAAGGTTCATTTGTGAGCAGCAGTTAAAGTAGGAAACTAACAGAAAGGAAAATAATTTATATATATAGTAACTATAGTATCCTGTTTTTTATTGGATAATCTTACGGGAGTGAGTTGCATGGTTAAACGTTGCAATCGTATAATATTTTTTGTATAACAAAATGCAACTCTCTTTTATACTAATTCATAAAATAAAAGTGTCCAAAATCAATAAATAATCACGTACCCTCTTCGCCATCGGCGCTGTTGTAGGTGAATGTAACATGGCTATCCGGTTGGTGATTTGCCATGGTCCATATAACGTCACTGAATCCCTTGGTACCACCTGATAGTATTGATTATGACATGATTTCGTTAGTTTAACAAGAATTTTCAGGAAATAAATAAATAAATTTACTTGTACCGTGGAGCGTGTTAACTCCGTGATCATTGGCAGGCAATTTATAGTCAACACCATCGATACTAAAATGAGCGCCTCCAATTCTGTTAGCCACACGGCCCACCAGACCACCAAAGTATGTTGAATCATTCTGTACAACAATAAGGAAATTTGGCACACACACACACACACACACACACACACACATATATATATATATATATATATATGAACACAGTTAGTCATTGTAAAATAAATAGGCTGCTGCTTTCTTTTTTTTGGGTATAATGTATAATATATAGAGGAAAAGGGAGAAAAAGGAAACCAACACTGTAATCTTTAACTGATTCATATCCAAGCACCACATCATCTAGTTTTCCTGGATAATTAATTAATATGAGTAACAACAATTAATTGGTAGACGGTAGCATCAGACAAAGGCCAATTAATTTATTTATTTTTACCATTCTTGTCAGGGAGTATGACAGACAAAACAGTAGCGCCAAAGTTGGTGAGCTTAATAGAGAAATCACCCTTTTTCAGCTCATATATGCCTACTATTTGTTCTTCTCCTTCTGCTTTGCATCCAAAAAACAAACAGGCTATCAAAACACATATTGATAGCCTAAACTGCATTGTATATATATTGAAGATGATCGATGCCGCAGGAGATAATAATGAAATTAAACTACTAAGCCTGCTTGATATAATTTTCCCAGGTGCTATATATATATATATATATATATATAATGGGAGTTTGTTATGGAACATTGACTGGATTTATATAGATAAAGATATACTAATTAGAAACGGACGGGATTTTGATTGATTTGGAAGAGCCAGATAACCTTTTACTTCTATTTTAAGATAGAGAACAAATTATCTCCAGAAGTGCATGGGAACCAAACTCCACTAATCTTAGGCTTTTGAAAAAGTCAAATTACTAATTACACGGATTTGACTTTTTTTTTAGTCAAATTGACCGTTCCAAATATTTACTATTTTTTATAATTATAAGAGAATAAATTATAATCATAAGATCGAATGTACTATTTGTTGTGCTTAAATTTAGTTAGCAATTTATACGTAAGTGTACGCAATCAACAAATAATACAGTGATAAAATAGAGTGTCGAACTCACAGGGAATTAAAATAATTATTAACCAATTATTAAATTTATATCGCCTTGATCTTATTTAAACAAATGATTTAAAATTTGTGAAATATAACTAATTAAAATTAATAAAGAAATTACTTAATACTAAAATGCTAGGGCGGCTGAATCATATATTTAATATCATCTTCTCAATTTTCATGTCCAAAAACTCTACTTTTTATCTCACACTAATTTGGTCTCTCGACTCTATTAGATGCGGAAAATAAAATCAGTTAAGCCCAATTATGTTTTAAATCAAATTGTTAATTCTTTTACAGCCAAACAAATGTATAAAATCAAAACGCTCACTATATCCATCGAAACACAATTTATATTCGCTTTTAACAAATCATAAACTGAATCCAACAAATCATAATGAGAATCCACTTTTATATTTGAACGATAAAAATAGGCATTCAACAAAAAGAATTATTATTTACGTTAAAGTACTAAATTTGTAAAATTGATTGACATGAATTTGTGCAATGGAATCAATCAAATATAATCATCATTAACCCTAGAAATTAATCTAACCTAGCATACTTAAAATTAAAACACAAAACATAATTAAATAATGCATAAATAAAATAATCCACAAATAATTTAACGTATCAAAAATACAACAATAAAAGAAAAGGAAAAAGAATCAAATATGTGTTAATCCGCTGTCACTCGGATCACAATCTTTAATCTCCGAGCTCCGCCTTCAATTGTTGAATCCTTCGCGTTGAATATTTGTTCCAAATAAAATAAAAATCTACTCCTAAACTACTCTAATAATCTGTTATTCTATGTTAATATATTCTGATCTATGTTAAAGTACTCAATATAAGAGCTACATAATTTATTTATAGGAGTACAATATTAATCCTAAACTAATGTGGAAAAGAAATCCAATTAGGAATCAAATTAATACAGAAAATCGCGAATAATGCTGTTTTCCAGAATTTTCGTGTCGCCAAACGCTGCCTCCGCGTTTTCTTCTCTTTCCTTGCCTGACACGCTTGCCACGTCAGCGCCACCTTAGCCATTACCGCGCATTGCGCGACTGTCCTTTATACTGTTGCTGGCCGCGCATAGTGAACGACGTCGTCCCGTGCATGCGCAGTCCTTACCCCTTCCGCGCATTGCGCGCCCAGCCATGTTGCTGTTAATTACGGAATTGCCACTTGTTCTGCAATATTACTATTATGCCACCAAGCTTCTATTCATTTACTGATTTTGCCTTCCAGCTTTGCTGAAATTACACTTTTGCCAACAATGATTATTTTCCTACAAAATAAAATAGAAATTAATTAAAAATAAATAAAAATAATATAAAAATACTAAAACACATAAACTTAAATAAATTACCTAAAATCAATTAAAATACCTAAGAACTTGCAATTATTTAAGCCTAAAAATATATATTAAATATGAATAAAATTCAACTTAACACTATTTATCTTCAATTATTTATTTTTTAATGTTAATTTGACAAAATAGGTCAAATTAAGTCAATTTTTTAAGAACATATGTATTAATAATTTAATGTTGTGCACAACTGTACATAAATAATAGAACCCGTGTAATAAATAGTAAAAATTATGACTAGAGAAAATATTATAATTAATTCTAATAATAGGTTTCACATATTGCTATTAGATTAATTAGATTTTTTTTTTCCAAATATTGCTATTAGATTAAGTGCCCGTGCGGTGAGGTGAGATAAGATGAAATACTTTTAAATGTAATTTCTTTTGACAAGATTATAATAAAGTTAAAATAGTAGTATTTAGTTACATAATTGTAAAAATATTTTTAAAAATTTAATGACCGACTTAATATGAATGTGTTGTATGATAATTTATTTTATTTTGTAATTTAAGAAAATAATTTTGTAATTTGTATTTCTGTTGAGAGTCTTTATGCCAAAAGCACAATTTTTTTGCTTCAACTAAATGTACTTCTGAACCCAAATAATTACTCATTAAAAATATTTTCATTTTTAATTTAGAAGTGTATTTCTATCCATAAAAAAGTTACTGCTCCAAATTGAGTTCCATTTTATAGACTTTTTTGAAAGACGGAAAAAGAAGGTTAGAAAAGTAAACCCATGTTTTTCCGCTCATGTGTGCTTGAGTTTCAGAAAAAAGTGTAGTAGGTACGTAACACTATTAAATGGCTGTTTGATTGGAATTAAATAGAATTAAATAATTAAATTGGTCAGTTATTTAGAGTTATTCAGTGTATTTATTTAGATCTGAATAATTGAATTAGTCAGATTTTTTGGTTAAATGATTAAGTCTAATTTTTTTGACTGAATGGTTAAGTCATCGGTTGAATAAAGTTAAAAAAAATTAAATATTATATTAAGTAATATTAAATAAATTTACAATAATTTTGAATTTTTTTAGAGAAGTAAAATAGTAAAAATATGTTATTCAGATGTTTCAGACATGTCACTTATCAAACAACTTTTTTCATTAAATATTCAGAAATTTAATTGATTCAGCTCATTCAAATTACTTAAGCATTCAGAACTATTTCATTCAATTTTTATCAAACACCCCATAACTATTTTTCTGCATGAAATAATATTTTTTCTCAAATCTCATCTTGCATATTTAGCACATCTCTTGTTGGTAGGTCCACCAGCCCAAAGAGCCCAAATTTGTTATGGGCCATGCCACTGCCTTTTCCCCGATAAACAGGAAATAAACTTCGACCAAAATAGTTGTATTGATAACCTTTCTAGCTGCTTATCAGCACTAACCTCTTTGTTGACGGTGAAGAATTTAAAATTCGAATTTCGAATTATGGGCTTGGCTTCCTTTCAAAGCCTAAGCTGGAGCGGGCCCATGAGCGGGACCCGTGAAATTTCGATTTTGAAAAGATATTTCCCGCTCAAAGGAACAGCTTTAACCTAACCCCCGATAAAACTAGTAGTGGTTTATTTTCTCTCTCTTACTCCTAATTATCAAATCTCTGTTCGCAGAACATTCTTCTTTTCTATTCTATTTCTTAATTCTGTTCTCTTCATTCTCATCTAATCTATTCTGATGGAGGATGCTATCAAAGATCAATCTTCTGCCCCTGGTAACTAGTTACAAACCCTTTGCCCTAATTTGCCTTCCTCTTTCACTTATATATTTGTAGGTGAATCGAGTTTTGCAGGGAATTCAGTGTCAAAACTTCTTCGATACCCGCTTCGATCTGCAACTAAGTCAAAGGAGGAGAAGACACCCGTCGCTGATTCAGCCAATTCTTCTGCTTCTAAGAGGTACTCTATAATTCTTTTTTGTTTTTTGTTTTTCACTCTTTCGGTTTATTACGTATTTATATCTATCTATCTATATATGTATTTATGTAAGTGTCGGAGTGATGGTATTCATCGGTTGTGAATTATAGAATAATTCTTTTAAAGCCCTTTTTGTCTTAATGGGATTGTTTAAAAAACGGAAAAAAAAAACCCCGGGATCTAAAGAAAATCTCTCTCTCTCTCTCTCTAATTTATAAGAAATATATTGTTTTTGTATAGTTTCGGATTTTTATTTGTTTGGTTTACAGTTATGCCTGGTTTGGTTTCATGCAGAGAATTCAGAGTTTATTCTGTTTGATCTTATTTGCTTATGTGGAAATTGCAACCCATATACAAGTGCTGCACTGTTGGCTAAAATCTTCATTACAGCCAACATTTTTAACTTTGTTTTATTTGATACAAAGTAGAATTGTAAAAATGCAATACCAATCACTTATGGAGTTTGTTTCATTAAGATCATAGTTCTATACTTGTTTGGCAGTTCATGCTTTATATTTCAGTGCAATCAAGTTGCTGTGTAAGTGTTAATTTATACTGAGTGGTTGGCACAGGGTTTGTTTTCTCTATGCCTTGCACACTGAAATGCTAATATCCTAATCCTTACTTTCATAAAAAAAGTACCTGTTTATAATCTTTGATGATTATATTATCTGATACTCTTCAAATATCTATTTTATAAAGCCTGCATCTTTTTTGACAGTTATTTTAGTGTAATTGTGTCGCAAATACATAATAATTAAGAGTTTTATCTACTTTCCTTTCTATTTCCCTATTTTCTCTCTATGTTTTAATTATCATTCCCTTTTTTTCTCACCACTTTTCTCTCTCTTTTCTTATTTTTTTTCCATCACCCTATATTTTACTTTCATAATTAATTTACAGTTTTCCCCCCCTCCTATATCTCATTTTAACATCTGTGTGTAATTTTATTTTCATCTGCAATTTTATTTGTCACATAATTTTAATTTTTTTTCGTCATGCGTGAGAGACAAGTATTTATAATTCTTTTGTGCAAATTAGTCGATTCCATGTAACGGTGAACATTATTGAATAAGTTAAAAATGCTAACCAGGGATGGTTGTGGGTTAGGAACTGTACTAAGCTATATTTTGGATTCTCAGTCCTTAATCCGGCCCTGTGGGCATATACATTGTTGATGCATTATGAGCTCATTGCGACTTGATGTTGTGAATTTCTATATTAAATTCCTTTTGTGAAGCCTATTACTGAAGTTCGCTGTTTTCTTCTTATTTTACAAGCCAAAAATATAAACAGAGCATCTATTTTTTTTTTTTGTTGAGTTATCTGCAGCCATCTATTTTTGGCTTGCAGACTGTATTTAGCTGATTACTTTGTCGGATGTACATGTTTAGGGGAAGACCTCCTCCAAGTGTGAGTAAAAGTATGGGTGTTCTTGATCTATCTGGCAAAGGCAAATCTGCCAAGCCTGCCAGAAGGCTCTCTATACCTACGACTACGAAGGCAACCTCAAGTCATGCTCCAAAGCCAATTGGCAATATCACTCCAATTTCTGAGGCTAGAGCAAAGAGGTCTACTAACAGTCAGGGGAGAAGTGACACCCCTGTTTCTGATATTTCCAGATCATCAAATCGAAAGAAGTTCGTTATCATCTCCTCAGCATCATATTGGCTTTCTCAGATTAAGCTTTCTGAATCTGCTGCTAAGCATTCGATCTCCCTTGGTTTCTTTAAACTTGCTTTGGAAGCCGGATGTGAGGTATATGCTAGATCATACCTTCTCCATTTTTATTTAATCAATATATATAGAGGGAACTTGAACCTTGCTTAAACCTTTCTGGATTAACAATTTACCTATGCTTTTTTTTAAAACTTAAATCTGTGTATTAATTTTAGAGTAATGCTATGGTGACAAAAGATGGTTATAAAAAGGTAGATACAGAATGATGTATAAGATTATAATTCAGTGATATTCAACCATACGGGGGTAGGTCCAATGGTTATAATTAATAACTATCATCCACATCATTTTGTATTCTTTTTTTGTATCCAATCTTTTGTCACCGAAGCATTATTGTTAATTTTATCATTGTATTAGTTCGGCCTTGTACTATAAGATGTGTAATGTGTCATTTTGAAATATAAACAAAAAGTAATGTGCTAGTATGCAGTGTTTTTTTCAGCATGATGTTGGGTAGGTATAACTCTTTTCTCCTGTTTTACCAAATTAGAAGATATATGGCTATTGGTTAGAGAGTTGGAATTTTTTAGACTGTTTTGATTCTTACTGGTTGACCCACCCTTGGTCACCAGACAGAAGAGTGAAGGCATTGGGAATCTCATTTATGTAATTGCCTGCATATTAGCATATGGCACTCTCTTTATTTACTAATTATTTTTTCTCAATTATTAATGTTGTTGGTACTTCTCTGAATGTCATTACATTCTTTTTTGGATCATCATTTTTGTCTTGGCATTTGGAATGAAACTTGTGCATCCCTACAGTACATCTGGGATTAACATAAATTATCTTGCTTCTTGTTTGTAATTGCCTTACGCAGCCTCTTCAGCGAATGAGGGAAGAGCTGAAATCCTATGCACGTAGACATGACCTTGCTGAACTTGGAGAACTTGCAAAAGAATTATTTGAAAGCTACAATGTTGTAGAAAGCTTTGAGCAGATGCAGGTGTCTGATACTTTTTCCCATGTTCCTGGAGAGGGAATTCAATCGTCTGATGATGATGTACATAGTTCTTCTACTATGGGAACTCAGAAACTGAAGCCAAAGTCCTTGAACACTAGTGACACTTCCCCAGTCAAAGGATCAGTCAGGGAGGTTTCTAAGAAGAGTAACCCAGCACCTAGGATTCGAACTGCAGCGAGTAAGAATTTTGCAAATTCCAAATCTGCGACTGAAGCTGTGGGTCATAAAACACGAGAGAAATCCCAGAAGCCAATCAAACAAGACTCCAATATGGAGAAGCGTAAGGTCAAGAAGCAGGAAAAGAAATCTTGTCATGAAGAAGGTAAGTTTGCATGGATAGTTTCCTTGACTTGCAGTAGTTTTCTGGTTGTTACAGGGTGTAAATCGCTTTACTTCTCTTCACAGGCCCAACCAGCTCTTTAGTTGTAGAGGAGCCAACCGAACAAAACAAAGAAAACATGGTAATGAAAATTTGTGATATTTAGTTCATTTGAGGCAGCTTTTCTAGTTTATATGGTGTTTCCTACTACGCGTTCTTTATATTGAATTGGAATCAGTTGATTGTAAAAGATAAAGAGTTGTTTAAACTTTGTAATTAGTAGGATACTCCTCAATAGAGGCTTCTACTTGATTGTATTATTTTCTTGATAATTTCTATTTGTTTTGTAGGACAATCCCCAGATGGAAGAGATCAGTTTGAGAGAAAGCTAGTCGTACACCACCAAGTTCCTGAAATATAAAATTCTGTTACCTTGTTCGGTTATGTCTTCATTGTTTTTGAGGGGGCTTTTCCTTTGTATAGATAGAAAAGGCAAAGATTGAAGTGTTTCGGTTTGGTGTGGAAGTGCAAATGTTACATTTTCCTTTTCATTACTTTTGGGGATTAAAGTTGAGATTATGTGTGTTGTACTTTATTATACATGGTATTTGTGATGAATTATAAAACTTATTTGTTGTAGTCATGCTGTGATGCAATCGTGTTATATAGTTCATGTATTTTTTATCTGGTGCTCTAGTTGTGTTAGGATTGAAATGTGATAATTATCTGTGTTTTAATTGTCTTAGTTGTTAAAAAGCAAAGCAGAACTGCCCTGGTAGTTTGCATATTACTGAAGGTGGTACTGAATCACCAGGTTGCTAAAAGTTCATTTGTGTATAGACAAATGTGTAGCATAATTAATTTTGAGTTTTAAAATATTTTTCAAAAATTAATAATAATCTAATAATTTGAAACGGATAGAGATAATTTAAGATTTTTTCAAATTTTAAATTGACATAATAATTTATATAAATTTTGAAAGCAATAAATTTTATAATTAATAATATTTTTTAAATAAATTATAATATTTATAATTATATTGATATATATTTATGTTAATTTTAAATTTTAAAATATTTAAAATTAATATTAATCTTGTAATTTAAAACTGAAGGAGTATATTACAATTTTTTTTGATTTATTAGATTACTTTTAAACAGATTTAGAGTATGACGGTCTGCAAGACCATAACCAACAATCCGTCTATACAAACACATCCTTCAAATTAGAATCAAAAGTAACACAATCCAAAAACTTACTTTTAAAAAACGAGTAATATTAAATAAATAAAAATATTATTTTCACAAATTATTTCTCACGCAAGTCATGTATGTGAGACTTATATACTATTTATATGAGCAAAATCTTACGAAACTATTACTTTTGCTTGTAAAAATATCGATTCCTTAAATAAAAATGCATTACTTTAAAAAGTTGAAAATCAAAATGATGTACAAATATTAAAGGAAGAAAGAGAATGCATTCTCACGCCACCAATCCAAACTGGGCCTGAAATATGAATTTTACAGAAACTAGGACAGCATGCTTACCACACTTCAGATGAAGAGGCTACTCAATATTAAGGGCAATATGCTACAACACTAATTTTTCACCAAAATCACAAGAACTTCACAGTTGTTAACAGATGCTAATTTGGATCAGATCAGTAGACTGAAGACTGAAGTTTATAGTAGTCCATTATATTATAAAGCAAATTCATACATCTAATTTACACAGCTCGGAAAAGCATTGTAGCAAACCATGATGTTATGAATACAAATAGCCCTAGCAGTAGCATGTGATTAGGATAACTTGTTGTACATTAAGTAGAAAGATATTCAGAATTGGCTTTAATGTGGTCAATGTTTCTTGGAGTGGCTTTCAACTATGACATTGAACCTCACCAGTGAACGAGTGCACCAGATCAGTCCGCAGTCCAGCTCTGTTCCACAATTTCCCTTACTCTACGATTGTAATCACGCTTGTACTCACTAAACATCCGAGCAGCTTCTGAGTTCGCAGGAGAATTTGGGTTGGGGTCGCATAGCAGTGACTGCAATATATAAAATTATCATAAACACCAAGTAAATTTTTTGCATCATGAAAAAGATTTGGATTATTACATGGATTCACCCTATGTAAAAAAAATATTTACAGGACTTGCTTTACTTCACGTCCATGATTCCTTTGTATAATCAGGGAAAAATCTTCAACTCCACTACCCTTGGAAATCCTAAAGATGTATGCGAAAAAGGTTGCAGATCACATTTATGTATATCTGAATTCTGAAATCCTAAGATGTATGCAAAAAAGATATACATCAATATGAATGCTAAATGTATTGTTCTTATTAACCCGTGTTTATAATATTTTTTTACAAACAAAAATTTCATACTGGAAAAAAAAAAGAGAGTTCACTGGTTTACCAGTGATATGGGATCATGGTGATACCACATCGACCACATGTTGCCCCACCAAAAAAATAAAATCTTCTTTCCTTTATCCCTCGTACAGTATTTTTATTTAAGTCCCATTAAGTAAAACAACCTGTTCTCGATTTTAATTTTTTTGTGGAAAGTCAACTGAGACAACAAACTTCATATGATGGATGTAGAAACTAATAAACAGGAGGAAAATGTTTTGATGGTAGCAAAATATAGCTGTAAAGATGGCAACCTAATTTCTCACCAGCATCTTAAATTCTGTGGATAGAGGTAGCAACATTTAGAGTAAGGTATTAGATATTTGGACTATACATAATTTATAAACTTTCACATAAATGGCACCTTGAAGACTTTTAACTCAATTAAAAATAGGAGAGATAGTTCGCGAATCTGACAATGACTTAATAGTAGGTTCGATGGCCTTTCATTAGTTATGAAACTGTTATTCCATTCTCTTTGTACGATAAGTCTACAAGTAATGATGGAAATAAAAATGAAAACATGTTGAAATTTAAGAATAATGTCAAACCTGGCACTTTTGAATCTTAATTTTCTTCCATCATTGAAAACTAGAACAAAAGTGATCTAGAATTTGCACATACGCATGAAGAAAACAACAGTAGTACTACAATCTCAATAATTTATATAAGATAATTACTAGCTACTACCCAAGCCCTAAAAAATTTAATCGAGAATGGATAATTTTTTCCTACCTACAAGTGGCCTTAGTTGGTTAATTTTGCATTAGTAACAAGATAACAATTATAAAAAACACTACATTTAACATTCCATTATACCTGGATAGATGTGAGGATAGCTGCAACATCATATATTGGACTCCACTGATTTTGTAGGATATCCAGACATATACTTCCATCCGCATAAACTGTCACAATCAAAGAGTAGAATTGGAAGTAAGAAAACATTATAAGGTAACTACCGGAATGAAGTGGAACTTACAGTGAAAAATTAAAATTTAACTCCAACTTACTATTTGGATGAAACATCCGAGAGACAAATCGCACTGTTGGAGGCTTGTTTGGATAGTCCTCCGAGAACTGAAGAGTCAACTTAAACGTACCTAATGTGCTAAAAAATGTTATTGGATATCCAAATTAAAATTACTATGCTACTGAATAAATAGTTTATGAAAAAATCATTGATTGAAGAAACACGTAAATAAAGAAGCAGTATATTGCAAAATTTATTGTTTCAAATTATAACATGCGCAGAATACTATGCTGGTGAAGACAGCATAGCGATCAAAGCAGATTAAGATCTCAATCAAGCATAAAAAGAATCTACATTGGCAACATAGAATGTAGCTTCCAACATATGCATGAAAGTAGAAATAAGTAATCCATAAAGCAGTCAAACTAAAGCTTTCTACTAAATCTAATTTTTTTACATTCCACAAATACAATAATATAAAATGTTATGGATAAACCAGACAATATTTACTCACATAAAATACTTAACCAAATTTCACGAATTATTTCACATAAATAAAAACAACCGCTGTTACATACAAGATGATATATACACAATGATCGGTCAACTGATGAGCAACAAATTAGCAGTGCAGGAAGACCCATATATATTGAAAATAATATACTACATAGCACTGCAATATCTAAAGAAAATTAATTCAAAACATTAATGGATACTTGCAAGGAATGGTATGTGTAGAGGAGAACAAAAAGCATCAGCACTGATACTACACTGGTCATGAAATACGCAAGATCAATAACAAAGAAATCAATATCACAACCAAACAAATGATTTTATTGGAATAACACAATAAATCAATAACTGTTTTATTTTATATTTTATAAATAACATAATGAACTACTAAGCTCTGGTTCCACAGGTTTGAACTAAATTCAAATTAATAAATATCACAAATAACCAGCACAATACCAGTATGATATACGGATTTCATGTAATATGTATTACACGGTAAAATAAAATTTCAATGTACACTGATAAGATAAAAAAAAAAGTTATCTATCTGACATGGCAACATTACTATTCCAAATGTAAGCTTATGTGCAAGAATGAACTCACCTCCATCCCAGGGAGTGTCATCTGGACTGCATATGAAACCATAAAGTCACTTAGTCAATTATACTCCAATATACAATAGAAACAAACAAATAAATAAATAAGCAGAATATAATCTTAACAACAGATTGCTCCATACCTAAACTTACCCAAATATCACAGCATTCCAGAGCATTATATTGTTGTCTTGGGGTGCACCACTGATGCCCGCAGGAGGGTCTTGTTGCAACCTTTTAAAATCCCTCATAAGCCTCTTTCTAGAAGGAGTCGACATTGTCAAGACCTGTATTTTGAGAAATTTACTGGGCAAGTAAAACCAATTCAATAACAGTCCTATCCACTGCTCAAAAAATTGAAAACATAATAAATAAATGAAGTAACTTTTTTTTCCCTCTTGATAAGTTAAATTATAGTAGCCTAACAGAAAAGAACACTAATACCCATAATAAAGTGGTACAAGCAAGCAAAAATTACAACTACATTTAAAGTTGGATTCAATCTAACAAACTAGACTACGAATACATATAACTTTCACACAAATCTATGGCTTGGCTCAATCAAGCACAGACAGATACGGTTGTATCAGCTTAACTCACAGCTAAAAGATCAAATTATCGGCAGAGAGAATTACGGTAATACAGAGATTAATTGACACAATTAAGCTAAGTTTAAAATTCATTGAAAAAGAAAATCCTCACACACACTCATTTTCTTTTGGCCACTTGGATCTCCCCAGCTGGTGCAACCAACTCTACCATGTGTTTTTGGAGTATTAAAGTTTTGGGTAATCAAACAAAACATTTTCATAATAATTTAGTGGTTATGATTTTCAACGAAGCCAGATAAAGCAAATATATGGGTCTGTTTGCCATCAAAACACAAAAATTGAGGTCTTACGCATAATTCTCAAGATCGGCCTTCAAATACGAAAACGGTACCATAAAAAAGTAAATCTAGAGGTCAAATTGTGTATATATAGATACATATCACATAAATACATACAATATATATATATATATATATATATACACACACACATACCTATGAGAAGACTCCAGGTTCCGGATAGGGTTTTGTCCAACCCCTGCAAATGGAGCTCTACCAGAGAGTTTGCAAAAGAGAAGGAAAAATGAAATAGACAGCGAGAGAGAGAAATAGGAAGGGTGTATTTGGTTACTGTCCCCACTCCTATTCTCACTATCTCTAGGTTGCTGCAGCCTTTTACCGTGCAGTAATGGGCTCGTTCTCGAACAATCGTGTTAACAGAGGGAGTGCCCCGATCAATTTTGTGGTAGAAAAATATGATTGCGGACTATGGGGGGTTCGTATTATTATTATTATTATTATATTATTATCTATGTTTGGGTGAAATTAATATACAAGTCTTTGTGTCTTGTGGTCTTAGTGTCCAACTTTTACATGTGAGATTTTGATTTCAAATGTGATAAAAGGTTTCAAACCTTGCCTGAAACAATATTTTTTCCTTTATTCTTTTAAACTACCATGTCACCGATGTGGATTTTGTTTCAAACCTTACTAGAAAATATTCAAATTTTTAATTAGTATGGGGCTCAATTTGGATTAACCATATATATATATATAAGATCGATTTATTAACAACGTTGTAAAAATAGAACTATCCTTACAACAAATCTCAGTCATCTAGGTTGAGATCTCATGGTTTAAATGACCTTCGTTTGCAGTATAATATTCAGGTATCCGTAGTATTATACAGCTAATAGTATTAAATGTCTAAAATATCTCAAACATCTAAATGAATAAATTCATCGTCCGTAGTATTACGGATGATGAAAATTGGCTTTCCCCCATCTGTAGTATTATACTGCTAACGATATGAATTTTTAACTTTCTCCCAAACTGCGTCATTTTTTGTTTTTCCTCATCTGCAGTATTATACTACGGACGATATGAATTTTTGGTTTTCCTCAAACTTGGTTTTCCATCATCTAGAGAAAGACGACGACGGGTCACAATCTGGAAAAAGAAATTCTAGTAAATTTTCAGTTTATAAACGATTTTCTTCACATCCCATAACTGTCCCTTCTCCTTTAACTATTATACCTGAATTTTCTCACTTGGGTTGTAACATACCAATGTTTAAAGGAAAATGTTCTTGGTGAAGGTGGTTATGGAGTTATTTATAGGGGACATTTGATTAAAGGGAGTCCAGTGGCAATTAAGAAGCTCTTCAACAACCTATAAATTAGAAATAGCTTTTCTAACTTCTCAAATTTGTTAACTTGTTTCTTGTGTTACCTTAAATTCTCTCTAATTAAATATATTTTCTTTTGTTTTTTGGGTCAAGCAAAGAAGGAATTCAGTGTGGAGGTTGAAGCTATTGGTCATTTGCGCTATAAAAATTTGGTTAAACTGTTTGGGTAATGCATCGAAGGAACTCATAGCTACAATTTTCATTTCAAACATGTTATATATGAGAGATGAATCTGCCATGCTGTTTAAAAATCAAACTATTGAAAGACAAATATTCATTTTATTTGATATACACAAATTCATGTCCCATCTTAAATACTGAACCTTTCCTTATGAAATGTGGGTGGTGGTACCACTGAAGCTAACTGTTGGTTGCTGAAGAATGTTGTTTTACCATGTTGTTAAAAGTAAAATGATGATACTTCTTGTAATGTCTGTTTTCCTTCTAGATTTTACATATCATTCTTAAGAGTTCCTATCTTATCATATCAGGATGTTAGTTTATGAGTATGTCAATAATGGCAATTTAGAACAATGGCTTCATGGACCTATGCGCCAACATGGATATTTTACTTGGGAGGCCAGAACGAAAGTTATTGTTGGTACAGCTAAAGCGTACGTAAATTAATTCGTCCGCAGTATAATATTATTGCGGACCAAGGAAAGCAAAAAACGACACAGTTTGGAGAAAAATCAAAAATTCATATCGTCTGCAGTATAATATTGCGGACGGGAAAAAAGCCAAAAATAACGCAGTTTGGGGGAAGCCAAAAATTCATATCGTCCGCACACAGTATAATACTACGGACGAGAGAAAATAAAAACGACGCAATTTGGGAGAAAGTCAAAAATTCATATTGTCCGCACGCAGTATAATTGTGCAGATGGGAAAAGCCAAAAATTCATATCGTCCGCAGTATAATACTATGGACGGGGAAAAACTAATTTTCATCGTCCGTAGTATTATATTGCGGATGATGAGTTTATTTATTTAGACATTGATGGTATTTTAGATATTTAATATTGTCTGCAATATAACACTAGGGATACCTAGATATTATACTGTGAGGCGAGTGTTATTTAAACCATCAAATTTCAACCTAAATGATTGAGATATGTTATAAAAATAATTCTATTTTTATAACGTTATCAATAAATCCACCCCTATATATATATAGATATATAGATACACACACACACACACACACACATAAATATTGCTTTTCCTTTTTCCTAACGGCCAGTCAATTATATTTTAGTAAACAACTAATACTTTTTCTTTGTGGACAAAATATACAAGTAAGATTAGGTCGTCGTTTTTAGCCGTTATATATCACATAAAAAGATATTTATCATCAATATATGACAAGGAGTGCAAGCAAATACAATAATGGATATAATAAACAATAAGTAGAAATTAAAGCATGCGCGAGCTTCAAAATTCCCAGCAGCCTAGTCAACATATACATAAACAATACATATGTACCATGTATTTATCCACATGCTAGGCTCTATAAGCAAGTTATATATACATCACACAAAAGAAGGAAAAATTAACAATGGCTGATATATATCCAATTTTTCTTGCTTGCAGTCACCATCTACATGCACAGTTTTCTCCATAATACATCACTACTTGGAAAATTAGATTATAAAGAAAAGACAAAAAAATCACAATTTTTGCTCCTTAATTATACAAATAAATATTATACGTACTGTGTAAACAAAAATCAATTCATGGCAGGCATTGAAAACCAAGTTTATATATGGAATAAGTCAAGATGCACAACTCCAAACATGCATCACAATCATTGAAAAGTGGGGGTCTAACACGATTTTTTTTTATGAGGTTTCACTTTTTAATAGTCGAGATGTATATAGTGTTTGGTTGTAGTTTGTGTTGAGTTGTCCTTATATATGACATGGTCTCTACTATATATCTTCAGGAATTGTAGATTTAGTCTTGGAGCAGGTAAACGGCAACGGAGGTGAGAGAAAACTCAAGTTTGACGGTTGATGATGATTGGTTGATCCGAAGCTAGACAACACTGGAAATGGTTGCTGCTGCTGCTCCAGCTTCACATTACCAGAGCCAATTATTGACGTGAGTGCGGCTGCTAAAGCTGATTGAAAACTCGGGTCCGAAGTGATTGCTTTTGTTGCAGCTTCAATGGAATCTGGTTGTAAAGATTTTTGAGTTGGACCAACAATATTATTGTTCTTTTGCATGTTATAATATTGGTAAAAGTTTTCTTGATTTTGTCTGCCAAAATTTAACGGTCCGATTTGATTGTTATGGTATGGTAATTGAGTGCTCCAAGAGATGGGTAAGGTGTTGGATTCCAAAGAACTGAAGTTGAGATTAGTACTTGAGGAATTATTATTATATCTTGGAGGGAAGTTTAAATTTGTCAAGGACATTTTGTTGAAATGGTAAGAGGTAGAATTGGAGCTTGAAGTGAGGTCAAGAGTGATTGTTGGGCATGAGGATGAGATTGAAGAATTGGGCTGATAAAATGGAGGTAATTTGGATTTTGAGTTATTGGAGAGTGAAAAGTTTAGTCCATGGAGCTCATGAACGGATCCGAATGGGTTGGGGCCCAACCCGGAGGTGGATGAACCGGATAATAACATGCCGGCTGCTGCTGAAGTGCTGGAGGCCATGGCGGTGGCGGAAAGAGGAAGTGGGTGGTTGTGTGCGCCTTCATAGGTGGTGATCAAAATGGACATGTCGTCGAAACATCTTTGCACTTGTTTCCTCACCGGACAGGATGGTGCAACACTGCAACGATAATATGCTCGAGGGCATGGATTTCCTTTTGAAATCTTCTGCCCATATTTTCTCCATTGGCACCCATCATTCATCTACAAATAAAAATTAAAAATAACATTTTTTATCAATTCATATTTGATGATATACATCAAGGAATTATGTATTCAAATGCAATCTATTCTTTCTATTTCAAAATTAGTGATACAATTTCCAAATGGCTTTTAATAAAATATTTTTTTTAATATTCCTAATATATATATATAATAGTGATGCATGATAATATTCAGTCTATCTTAAAAGTATAAATAATGGTAAGTTATTAGGAATTTCATATTGCTATATAATAAAAACTAGACATGTATTTAATTATGAAATGGACTAAAAAAAACATGCATCTCTAATTTTAAAATAAAAAATAGCAAAATGATAATACAGAACAGTTCTAATCAATAAACATTCAAAATTATAAAGTGCATGATTGCCAAGGTTTGTAATGCTCACCGTAGGGGTGTCGCATCTAACTCTCACAGAAACCCTAGCTTTTTTTTCTGGGTTTTGTTTCAAAACTTCATCATCTGCGGTAGATCTCATTGTTTTAAGACTTTTTCGGGGTGGCCATGTCACTCCGGCTTCTTTCCTTACTTCCTCTAAGCTATTTTCAGGGCTTGGATTCAGCGAAGATTCAGTTGAACTCTGTTTAGGCACATCAAAATTGCAGTCTCGTCCAAGCACCAAGTCGCCTTCTTTTTCTTGTTCAGCATTCACTACGGTTTCAACTTTGGCAGGACTTTTATCCCTCTTTAGTTCACTTGAAGATGATCTTCCAAGTCTGAGGGTCACAAACTCGGGTTCCTCGGTCATTTCTTGATGTTTTTTATCATGAGCTGTATCTGTAGAATTCTTTGGAGCTACTTGATGATCATGAACAATGTTATGGAATTGTTTTTGAAGGGTTTGGTAATCTTTCGTCATTTGATCTAAGTACATTTTAAGTCTCTTGTTCTCGTGGCTCACCTCATTCATTTCAGCTTTTGCCAGTTCAAGCTGATTATCCTACGTACATGCGCCCATTCAAAAGTACTTTCAATATACTGTTAATAATCTTATAATACATACATACATACATACATACATATATATATATATATATATATATATATATATATATATATCACTCGTTGCAATGAAAATTAGTTTCATAAGACATGGTATGGAAATGTAGGTTTTATAATCGAAATTACTTATTAAAATTACAAGTTGTTGTATGGAATTAATTGTAGAGGTTGATCCATAGTTAATTATATTTGACTGAAGGTCCAGTTTGAATTGTAAAATTTGCCATTTATAGCAACACATGCACTGTCTCTTATATTATTATGTCTTTCTCGTGTTAGAAAGAAGAAATATGTTCTCTTTGATGGTCTATGATCAATTATCAGTTAATAAGCCAACTGTTTTCCCAATTGTAGTAAAGCAAATTAAGAAAACTAATTAAATTTGATCACCAAAGAAAGATATTGATAAGATAAACAAGAGATTATAAATAGGCATTCAGTGGCTATGCCACGTTGCCCCTCTCTTCCCCTAATTTTTTTTATCTAATATATAGCAGTTCTTGTATATTTTGTTCGTAATTTGTATTGATCCCTTTCTAATTATGTAATTTTTTTAATTATTTTTTAATAGTGGCTCATGTTTTCAAAATATAAACTTATAATTCATATCCCAAAAATCAAGAAAGGAAATATGCGAGAAACTAAAGTATACTGAACTTTCCAAATTTGTCCGCGAAAAGAAAGTATGCAAAATACAGATATATCCATATATGGTTTCATTTCCAATCTCAAGTACATGAAGATATATCAGCTTCTATATATGTATACATAAATAGAGAATTACTTGTATTTAACTATTTATAGAATAACATGCATGTGGTATATATGTAAGAGGCTAGAAGTATTCCATAAACACTTGATTTTTTTGGGTGTAATAAGAAACTTAGGAACACAAGAACAATAATTGGTCTCTCTATAACTCCGATTGAGCCTTGATGCACGTTATATTACAATCATTCATAATTAATTACTAATCAATAATTTATAAAAGGATGGATGAATAATTAATTAAGCATGTGATGTTACTTGAGCTTAAAACCCTCCGACTATATTTTTATCAACTTTGATTACAAAAACCATGTTCATAAATCAAACTCAAGTCCATGAGACATATATGAACAGATGAAAGTATGTATTACATACCCGTATGATCTAAAACTGAATTTACTGAAAAAATATATATTTAAAACATTTGATAGATCAAAAGTTAACAAACAATATGGAAGGGATATATTGAAATTTCACCTTGGAATCTTCTTGATCACAATTAGATTCACTCCTTTTTTCTTCCTTCACTGCACCTCCATTAATATCACCTCTAGATTTTCTCAAAATAGACTCCATCTCTCTCTCTCTCTCTCTCTCTCGTTAATTTATTCTTCTGTTACATATCGATCTAAACAGGGCTTGTGTTCTTATATATAATAAGAGCGGCCAGCAGAAATTGACCCCCTAATCTAATTAAACAAACTATTTCAAACTTGCTGGCTTCAGCTATCAAATACACAATGTCAATGCCCCCACTTGCAATACTCAACCAAACTCTGTATATATAATATCCATATTTTTTTATACACATAATAGTAATATATTTATACTAGTATTATTGGTTATTCTTAGCATATAATTAAAGTACAGTATACTAATTAAACACAACTTGAAGAATTCAACTTCAACGTTTAGGTCTTTTAGGTAACATGTCAGAGAGAGAGAGAGGGGTTTGAGCCGTATTCGTCGGTCCCTACCGTGTACGTAGTCTTAAATTCAACTGCGTATATCTCTATATATGCAAAAGTCATGTATGCATGGCTCACCGGTCAAACTTATGCAGGCTACCGTCGAATAAATTCCGATGACCGATCGGCTGGAGGTGCATGTTATATATGGTTTTCTTAGGCTAGGTCAAATGTGGGTTCATTACTTTATTTGTCCGTATGCTATACATTGACTTCGGAGGATTAAGATTTGATCGGTTGGACCACTTTTTATTGACCTCATTCACACTTATTAACTATTACTTGCGTACACACTAGTTTTGATCGGTATAGATTGAGAAATGTATTTACTTTTGCGTCAGCAGTCGGCGGAAATTATCGACACTTTGATTTGAAACGTAAGTAGGTACTAACTTTCATGTTAAAAATTAAATTTGATTTCATATATTAATTTGTGAAATTAATTTGTTATAATATTTCTCGATTTTAGCGGTGATTATCATATATGTATTTTATTTTATGTCATGTCAAATGAGTACCTATGACTGCTGGCGACGTGTATGAGAATTGAGAGGAGAGAAGACTTTGACTAACATAAAAATTGTTAAAAGTTTAAATTTATTGAACTATGCAAAAACTTTTGATTAATTTTCATTTTGACAAAAAAAAATTATTGCTGCATGACAGAAGAATTTATCATGTATAGAAATAAAAATCTCAGGCTGACTGAACTGGGCATAAGATTAATTTATGGATAACTCACATATGATATGCCTCTGAATTTGGAACTTAAGTCGTTATTATTAATTATGGAGGAGGCAAGCTTTATATATATATATATATATATATATATATATATATATATATATATATATATATATAAAATGTGCACTAGCCTAACGAAATACTACTACTACAAAATATATATGACCATTATTCCCCTAATAAATCTGTAATTCAACGGCAGCAACCCCTATATAATCAATCCAACCTTGGATCAAGAGCTAGCGTTGACATCTAATTATTGGTTTAATTAATCTCCTAAAAACTAAAATAAACTATACACACACATACGCCGCCTGCCAAGAACGTACATCCAGATACATTTTCGGTTTTAAAATCATGTTATTGATGATACTTACGATTAACATTTATTTTTGTGGTTGTTAAAAATTTGACCATATATATTTGTGATATACTGATAAACTCTTTCCCCAAATTAGGAGTCTCGTTTTCTTTTTGTGTATCTCGTAATTAATGAGAGTTTAAATCGTCATGAGATCTTAATTAATAGCTAAGAAGTGGTTTTATACTATCCCCTTCGTTAACCAAAATATAAAATCATTTGTTTTTGTATTTTATATTATAAAAATAAAAAATTTAATAGTATTATTTAGATTTGACAACTTTCATAAAATGAATTATGTTTTATACTATGGGACTCTCGTTTCGGGACATAGCAACTACCTGATATATAGTAATTGATGATGTCCTACTTTCTGGTCTTTTTTTAACAAATAGTAAAACAATGTCCCGATCGAGTTTTCAAGTTATGGAAATCGAGCTTTCATTGTTGTGGTCTAGCTTGGTTTCTTTTAAGTTAAATTTGCCACTAAATTGTGTTATGTCTTTATCTTCTGATTATTATGAAATTTGGCGTAATGTTATGTCAGATATCTTCTAATTATGTATTAAATTTTACTTAATATTAATTATGTCAGAACTGTTTATGTATTTAATTTGAACTTACTATTATATCAGAAATGTATATAAACAATAAACTGACCATTCTATTTCTATATATATATATCATTAAAACTTTCAAATAATTATTAAAATATTTAAAATTTGATTATGTCATTTTGTATGATTAAATTTTAATTAAGATATTTTACCAATTGTTCAAAAATTCAATAGTTAAAATTATTATTTTTTGACTCATTAAATCAATGATTTTGATGAAACCAGTTGTTTACACACACACACACACACACACACACACACGAGGTGTAATTAACATTTAAGTATTATTGGTCATTAGCAGAGTTCTATTTAGGTTAGGTTTTTCAAATACACTGTATTATTTTTAGTACATTCTGTTTGAATTTCAAATATTATATTTAAAAATTAAATAAACTATATTTAAAAAAAAAACTTCTTGTAATTTAAATGAACAATTTTTTTAAGTATTTTTGAACTTTTAAACAATGTATAAGCAATCATGCATGTACATTGTCACTTTGTAACTACCTGCTATTCTGCTAATATCATCTTTTGATCAATAAAAGTGCGTGTGTGTGTGTAAATATAAAATTAACTTTCCTTGCCGACTCAAAGGTTGCATCAATGCGAGATAGTTGATTTCTAGGGTTAGCTAGGTTGGATTTAAGTCGATGTTTGGCTTACTTATCCTAGGTGAAATTAATTAAAAACAATAGGGTGAAGAATGAGTCGGTAGTGTGTAAGTGTGACTATATATACTATGGCAGCCTGGTAGGTCTTAAATCAAGTTGCAGCATGTGATGAAAGGTGCTGCATATTTCCACGTTTTTGTCGAAAACAACAGAGGAGACAGAGAGATATCATCCCCCTCGTAGTCGTTGACCATAAACAGACAGAGCATTATTAAACTTTAATAATTTGGTTTCCTTGTGCAAATTAAATAGCATATAAAAATATAAATATATGTAAATGTTATATATTATAAGTTATACTACCAAACATTTAAGCAACAAAAGATACGGATGTCCAAAATTTTTGGTTTTTTTGATATTTATGGTATATCGGATCGGTTCGATTCGAACTGACCAATTCGGTATAAAAAAATAAGTTCGGTATCGGTCCGGAATTTTAGAAGATCGGTATTAATCGGACTGAACCAGTTGTACCGGTTTCATATTTATTTATTTATTATTATTATTAAATAATTAATAATAAATATTAAAAAAAATAATAATAATAAAAATAAAAATAGTATTATTATTAATATATATATATATATTTATTATTAATATTATTATTATTCTTAATTATTTTTTAATAATAATAAAACTCGGTTTATTTTGGTTAAAACCAAAATTGATACCAATTTAATCCGATCCAGTTCGATTTTTACCGAATGAACACCCCTAATAAAAGGGTCTGATCTTAATTAGTTTAACATAGTGAAAGTCAAATTTCCCTACTTTATTTTATCACGCATCTAATGAGGGGCATAGTTAGAAATTCAAGTGGAAGGGGTTGAAAAGATTTATTAAAAAAAATTTAACACTAAAAATAGTAATGTAATATTAAAAAAAGATAAACATCTCAAAAAAAATTAAATACGTCTCACATATAAATGTTTGTTTAATACCATGTATAGTGGATTTTAAGAATTTTATTCACATATCAATACAATAATAACATATATATTTAAAATAATTTGAGACACTTAATATTATAATATTAATCTCATTTAGCTGACTTTAAAGTTAATTTATTTTTTAATATTAATATTTATTTGTATTCGAAAATTATAATTAGACTTTCTACTGTATTAAAACTTGAAAATAAATTTTATATATATATATATATCTATATATTATACTAAAAAAAATATGAATTCACTACTAAAATATTTGTACAATAGAAAAAGGGTCAATATCAATATTAACATAATAATATAAATTTGTATATTATATTATAAATACGTAGGGATAGAGATAGGGTAGGGGTTCGTAAGCACAGAGAGAGAGTGGGGGTTAGGAAATATGAGTAGGTAGGTTGGAGGGAGGGTCATGGGGCGTCTCTTCCTACTTACGCCGCTGTATCTGATCTTCACATCCACCTTTACTAGACATAAGGATTTGTATAATAATTTATACAGTAATTTTTATAAAATAATAAATTTATTATTTTATAAAAAATTATTATATATAAAATTATTATAGTAAAATTGATTCACATCTGATTGGTCTGATTATAAATCAGTCATACACTGACGTCGAAAAATAAACCAGTCATACAACTGTTCAATCAACGGGCATTATAACTCTTTGCACTCTTGATTATAATACAATGGATTTAAGGGGATACACTTAGAAAAACTATATTCTCTGATTTTTAAATCATAAAATTATTATTAATTTTTTATAAATTATTTTAAAATTTAAAATTAACATAATTTATTTTAAAATTTTAAATAATAAATTTATAATTAATAGTACTTTTTAAATAATTTATAATTATATTAACATAAATTAATTAAATTAATATTATTTTTGAATTTAAAAATATTTAAAATTAACTTTTCAAATGTTAATATTAATTTTAGAATTTAGAAGGAAGAAAGTATTAGGTATTTGTGTTTTTGAGATTTTTGCTGGCGTAATATCTTAGCGATTGAAGCTAATTAAGTTGTGTTTGTTATTCAGTTAAACTACATCAAGGGTTCTACATGCAATGTATATATTTAGAATTCATTATAGACATTTCAGTTTGTGTTTCTGATCTCTGCAAGCCACAAGACGTGGTTAATGGTTATTAATTACTCTCTCCGTTTTAAATTATTAAATTATTATTATTATTTTTTTAAAAATTAATTTTAAATATTTTTAAATTCAAATTTAATATTTACTTACTTATTTCGTTCTATAATAAATTTTATAATTATATTTTATCAATAATCATTTTGTTCCCAATACCTTTGTAGACAAAAATCACAATTACTAGATATGGGAAGGAGAATACAATTAATTATTTAAAATTATTTTTTGCATTAAACATTATATACTATTCTCTTATTTATATTATATAGGTCATTTTAGAAGTTTTTTTTTTTCTTCAGAATATAAGACGTTTTATATATATTTAGGAGAAAAAATCTAATAATTTTTTATTTTATCCTTAAAGATTGAGTAATTGAGAGAGAGAGGAAGAAAAATTAATTAGTGCATTGATAGTAATGAAATTTGAAATAAACATTAATTACCTAATATTAATATTAATGAAACTTCTTAATATGTGATTATTTCTTAAACGACATATATAATAGAAACAAGAGAGTATAAAATAATTTAATTGTATTAAGAGTACTCTATACTTACTCATATTTTTTATCAGTTAAGTTTATTAGCACTAAAAATAAATGAATTTCACCTCACCTTATTTTATTTTTTTAATTTAAAAATGGATTACATTTATTTATTTTTAATGTGAATAAACTTAACAGATAAAAAGTATGGATAAATATTAAAATTTTCTTGTATTAATAGCGGTGACACGCAAGGCTGTTTAATCAACTTGCTCAAGTCAGTGTGTTGGATCTTGCACATGTCTACATGTGCAACAATAATAAGAATATATTATTATTAAAAATTGATGTGTGTATATGTATCTAAATTAATTGCAGGAGTTAATAAAACGTCAATGGATGCGTACAATTTGATGTGCACAATTTGAACACCATCCGACTAGGTCAAAATTCATAAATTAATTTTCAGGGAAAAATACAATAATAAAAAATAGATTCCTAACCTTCCAATCACCTTTGCCTGCTTGATAACTTATTTTTATTTGTTCCTGATTTGACTTATAGCGTTGGATAAACTCATGAGTCTAAAAATATAAAATTAAACATAATATTCATTTCAATTATATATAATACGAATTTTAATAATTATATTATATTTTTTAATAATTAAAATAAATATAATATTAAAATATTATGTATTTATATTTATGACAATACTAAAATAAAAACGAGACGCAATTACTCGTCATTCTAAAAAATAGGAAGGAGGAGTAAACTGAAATGCAAAATGTTGAATAGACAACTATTATTATGTCTTTGCAGATTGAATATTTCCTTGGGAGATAAAGTCCATCTCTGTTCGGATTAAGGTAATGCTATAATTAACGGTCTCAAAAAAATTTTATTTTAATTTTCTTGAGCAGTTGTGGAATTTAATTAAATATATTTTAGAAAAGATAACGCATGAATCTCTATTTTTATTTAAAATGATAAATTTTTTAATTTCAAATATAATTTAAATACACGTACATACCATCATTGCATGGTATTAATTGTTTGATTTACCTGAGATGATTGATGGGAATGCAGAATGCTCCACGTAATGTTGAGTCACTAGTATTTATAACTCTACATAATAATACACTCATGTATGTATGCGTATTTTGAAACATATTTAAGATTTTATGGTATGTTTATAATCAAATAATGTAATTATTGATTTTAATTATTGTTTTGGCTTATATTTAATTTTTTTTTAAAAATATTGTGTATTTGTTAAAGAAAAAAACTTAACTAGTAAAAAGTATTAAAAAATTGATAATCTTTCAAGTATAAATTATTAAAAAGAAAATTTTAAAAAATAAAGAGCAATAATATATAAATAAAATTACAAAAATAAATAAGAATATATTACTAATATATTTGGTCAAGCTGAATTATTATATTATTTTCATAAAAACTAATGATAAACAATTTCAAAAATAGATTTTAGACGCTCTAGAAATTAAGACCCTTACATTATTCAAAAGAAAAATTAATTAAAGAAAACATTTGTAAAGAGAACAAAAAAAACCCTGATACATCCAGGTTTATAAATGGAATCCAATTTGTTGACGGTGTGATGCTGGGTCTCCAATGAATCTGTATCTTAAATGAAATAAACTTCTGTGACCTATTTTTAATTATGTATATATACATGTATAGATATATACACATAATAATATTACGGATACAAATATTAAAATATAAATATGCACATATTTATATATGTATTCACTTTTGA
This sequence comes from Hedera helix, assembly GCA_947179155.2. NCBI lineage: Eukaryota > Viridiplantae > Streptophyta > Magnoliopsida > Apiales > Araliaceae > Hedera > Hedera helix. The sequence goes on from OX359275.1 coordinate 43,797,142, forward strand.
TAAATATGAATATAAATAATATTAATTTTAACATAAATACGAATAATATTAATTTTAACACAAATATAATTTTTTGAAGTTAGTATGAATATTTCGAGCTCTAATCATGACGGTGTCACTTTTGATTTAGTACTCCTCTATTTTTATTGTATAGGTAGTTTTAAAAGATTTTTTTTATAATATAATATTTTTTTTACATATATTTAAGAGAATATATATATATATATATATATATATATATATATATATTTTTTTTTTTTGTTTTAAAAATTTAATTAAGATGAAATAATTAAGAGAAAGAGGTAAAGAAGTAATTAATTAGTGCATAGATAGTAATAAAATTTTAAATTAATATTAATTACATAATATTAATATTAATAAAAATTTTTAATATGTGTAATTATGTTTAAAATAATTTATATGATAAATATAATAAATTTTTTTAATATGTGTGATTATGTTTAAAATAATTTATATAATAAAAATATGATTATATTAAAAAAGAAAAATATTGGTGTAATAAAGAAAGAAAATCCGCGAGCGGATCTTATCGATTTGATAAAAATCGGAAAAGGTGTTGAGGACACAACGAAAGCAACACCACCACAGTAGTAGGAAGTGAGGTGGCTGCAAACAAGCAAACAAACACAGCTAAGAGTCATTTGATTCGATTTAGCAAAAAAAAAGTCATTTGATTCGGACGGCTTTGGTTTTGGTTTTGATCTTATACCCAATTAATTCCATTCTTCCCGTCATCTTCAATCATGTATAGATTTCGGCTATGCGGTGAAATGAGGCGTAAAGCTCCCCAAACGGCTTTGAATTGGTTAAGTTCATACAAATCGTCAAGGTACCTTGATTCTTTTATTCTACCAACAAAATCATTGGGTTTCAGTTTATTTTTGTAATTCACCGTAGTGGTAAATGCCCTGAATCTATCAACTTTGCTTTCATGTCTTTGCCAACTTGATTAGTTATTTGTCTCCCTCAGCTGTGTTTATGCTTTTTGGGTATTTATGTGATGGGGACATCATAAATCATAATTGATATTGGCTGTATATCTGTGTTTGTGCGTGTGTTTGTTGTTGGAGATTAGCTCTTATTAAATATGCTTTGCCTAGACATGTAATTAGCATGTTAGAATATCAATGACCAGAATTTGGAATAGGATTCTTGCGGTAGACCTCGAGTTGCCATACTAATTAATTATTAAGTTTCTGATTAGTTTATTTACTTGTCGTGGCTTCAGTCAATACCTTTACCTTTTAATCCTTCTCTACTTTTGCCTTTCAATTGATGATGCTCTTATCCAGTATATTTCTGTTGTTCTCATTATATGGTGGTTATTTGGAATGCTCTAGTAAATGTTATCCTTGTCCATGATTATCTTGTTTAGTATACAGTTACGTATAGGACGACATGTATACCAACTCTGATGCTGGAGTCATAATTTTCAAGATCTGTCAACTCAGGAGCAGTTTGCTTTACATCTAACTAAAATACTGCCATTGCGAGTATTTATCTTCTGCCTGTTGCGGTGCTCTATAGACTATTTCATTTCCTTTCTACTTATAATGCAGATCCAAGCATTCACTGCCTTTTGCTACTGTAAAAGTTGATGAGATATCAGGCTCCCATCCTGCTGAAGTACACAATTTGGGTATGGACGGCTGCTTGAGTTGCATGTGCCATTCTTTTGCAGAAAGTGGTTCCGGAAAAGCCAAGAATATAATTTATAGTCTTCTTGACATAGTTCCCTTTGATTGACTAATGAATTTTTTTTAGTAAATAAGTAATTAAAAAATATTTCAACCGATATGCATTGATTTTACCAATTAGAATAAAGTAGTGAAGCTAATGCTTGATCAACCACCATGAACGTGGGGCATCCTTTTCTAGTGCAGGGAAATTGGACAATATCTTCTAAATGGAACACTCTTGTGGATCCTTTAAATGGTGAACCATTCATTAAAGTCGCTGAAATAGACGAGGGGGGAGTACAGGTGTGCAACTATAGTGTATACATATCATACCATGGCATTTCCCAAGGAGCTTTTCTTTTTCCGCAAAGTGTTTTACTTTGCCTAACTCTTCAGTTTTCACCCTCTCCAGCTTTCATTCCATTGTACACATGCAAAAAATTGAAATTAGAATTATATATTTTACAGCATGCTTATTAACTGATAGTTGAATTTGCAGCCATTTGTGGAGAGCTTGTCCAAGTGTCCAAAACATGGTCTACATAATCCGTTCAAAGCACCAGAGAGGTATGTGTTACTTAGTCCTTCTTTCTTGTTTTTTATTTTTATTTTTTAAAAATGAAAAATATGAGTTGTTTTCCTGTTTTTGTTTGATATTGATTTTTTCTGATTGTCTGTTATAAAAAGAGAAATTGATTATGATGCTAAATTCCATGAAAATCGTTGGCACTCATAGTAACAGCCAATTTCAGGTATCTTTTGTATGGGGACATAACAGCCAAGGCAGCTCATATGCTGTCCCTGCCTGAGGTAAATCAATCCAGTAGAAAAAGATGATTTCCTTTCATAAAAAAAGTATGAAATTTCAAAATATATGTTAGCTTGTGTCAAAGCATTAGTTATGTAATAAATTTGATTTTTTATGGGTTTCAGGTTTCTGATTTCTTCACTAGGTTAATACAGAGGGTGGCTCCTAAGAGTTACCAGCAAGCTCTTGGTGAGGTTTATGTTACACGGAAGTTTCTAGAAAATTTTTGTGGTGATCAGGTAGGTACTTGGATCAGTCCAGTGGAAACATTGGGGTTTCATTGGCACAGAGAAACATGTGCTGTTATATGTTTCTGTTGCTATCTTGTTCTCACTGTATTATCATGTATAAGCTAATTTTATTATGCTTTTCTGCACTAGCGTGTATTATGCTTAGGAGTTTACTCCTACCTCCCCACCCTGTTTACTATTTATTGTTTTATCTTGAATTCCTTGCCTTTTTTTGGTACAAGTGGAATATATCCAAAACTTCAACAAATTCAGTAGGTGGTTTTCTGGACACAAACAGAAATTTCTTTTTTTCACCTTTTCAATTAGCTCTTTCTTTTTGCTAAATATTAATTAGCTCCTTCATATTCACTCGTTTATATTTTTTCTCTTCTATATGTATGACAGGTTCGTTTCCTTGCGAGGTCATTCGCTGTACCTGGGAATCATCTTGGGCAGCAAAGTCATGGTTTTCGCTGGCCCTATGGTCCTGTAAGGCATCATTTATGACGTTGCACGATGCTTATGTTTAAAAACTTTTATTATATGGTGGAGCTTGAGTTGCAATGGTTAATGAGGAAAAGCATACCATACTGTTGAATTATTGTTAAATGCCAGAACTAGTACTCCCTTAATAGTATGCGGTTTTGCAAATACGCACCAGTTAAAGCAGTAAGATCCATTTTTCCAGTAACAAAATAGTTTAGCTTGGACAACTGACCACATTTGAATAAAGCAGATATTTATTTATTCACTAAATACCATATTACAATTGCTTTATTTATAGAAATGCAAGATTCTAGTAGACATCTAATCCTCATTGTACAAGGAATAATCCTTTATTTGTTATAAGTCCTACATCCTTTCGTCATGTTTTTGACTTTTTTACTACACCATCAGCTAGTCAAGATGAATAACTTGCCTTCTCTTCATAACTGTATTTTTTATCACCTAGAGTTCTAATCATACTAGATTAACTTTAATGCTGAGCATTTATCATACAACCTGAAATTTTTATATGCAGGTGGCAATAATAACTCCTTTCAATTTTCCTCTAGAGATTCCGGTACTTCAGTTGATGGGTGCACTCTATATGGGCAATAAACCTGTTCTTAAAGTTGACAGCAAGGTAGTCTATCTGAAGCTTTTTTTGATACTCTAAGATCAGCAAGTCCATCTCCATGAACAATTTGGTTTCATCTCCTTTGAAATGTAACATTAGAATGCAGAGTCATTCCAGTTTCTGTTTAGGTTTATTTTTTATTCTATTTATTTGTCTACAAACAGAAGAATGCACACACACGTGTGTGTACGAGTCTACATTTGTGGGTATGTGTAAACATGCATTTATGCATGCAAGTTCTAATTTCACTCTTTCAATGCGCAGATAACTTTGAAGTAATAGGGAAGTAATAGTGTGTACTGATAAGATTGTGCAATCTGGAAACTATTTCTATGTAGTTTTGATACATATCAAAGCTTTTTATATGAAGTTTCTGGATTTCAACTAGATTGTGTTATTTATGTTCAACTTCCAAAAGAATATTCAAGTTAATTTGTACTTGTCGGAATGAAAGTATATCTAGACAAACAAGGGATCTATTAGCTGACCCTTTGGAAGGAAATGGAGTAAATCAATCGAAATCCCCAATAAATTTATGTAGAAAGGGAACAAAGGAGGATCAAGTTAAAGAAAAGCAAGGATATCTAGTTCTCTGACTAGACTTCTTTGGACAGAGTGAAAATCTTCAATAATTGATGTTAATGAGAACTTAGGAATGTACTACAAATAATCATAATTAAGAATGAAGATGGTTGTGGCTGCTTAGCTTGTACATTTAATAAATTCTAGTGAATGTGGAGGGTCAGGGAAGGTTTGGGCAAACTTATATCATATTTATTGAAGTCTTTGTTACCTATTTACAATAATACTTTCAAAGTTCTTATATAAACTATAAGATCATTAGCGAAGTATGTAATGCCAGAGAAGCTCAAAACCTCTAGAAAGGTCCATAGTGGTCTGAAACTTCTGATGCCCAGAAAACCACAGTATATGAAGTGAAATGATAGACAGGGTCGGGTAGTCCTCTGCTTCCCCTAGGAAAGCTATCAGGGTAGGTTATATTAGCAAAACATTGTCAATTGATTCTGGTTGGCAGGAATATAGAATTTGGATGCAAAGAGATATATAATTATCTGTTTGCATGGAACTGGTACATATGCGTAGTAAGAGGATAAATAATGTGCATGGCAAGCAACACACCTTAATATATGACTGCAGAGATTTTCAACCTACCCCAACTAGATTGGGATACAAGCCTGCGCTGAGTTGAGTATATGGCTGCAGAAATTTAAGCGAAAGCGGAGTACCTTTGGTTTTAAATTATTTTCTTTCTTCTTTAATAGCCTCTATAAGAAAATATTTTATAACATTATTTTTTTAGGTATGCATTGTTATGGAACAAATGCTTCGGTTGCTCCATGATTGTGGGCTACCTATGGAGGATGTTGACTTTATCAATTCTGATGGGACAACAATGAACAAACTACTTCTAGAGGTTGGTTTTCTTACAACCCTATCATTCTGACAAGATTTGGTTATCTAACCGCTTTCCTAAGGAAATTAGGTAGCTACACTGCAGTTTACATGTACATGTACTAAATATTTTCGTTGTTTTGTAAAGTTGTTTTCGTATGTGATAAAACTTGTTCAGTTTATAGGAGATATTGTTTAGTGAAGAAATGATCTATACATCAATAGACCTAGGGTGCATGTGGAGAAGGCCTCGTACTAAATAGAATTCACATATTTTTACAATCTCATTTCATGAGTTAACGAATCCATCTGTGGTCTTACTAGCATTGAGCGCTGCAGTAACGAGAATATGATGTCCAGAACTGGAATAATAAAAAGGCTTTCTTCGGTTCTTTGACCTTCTTTTCAGTGATTTAAGTTCTACGTTCTGTGTGGCTTACAACTATTGTGCATTTGTGCTGTTGGCATACTAAATTTAATTTAATATTTTCCAAAGAGAAGTTTGATTTATCAGTGTTTGCTTGGTCATCTCATAGAAAAGACGAATTATATATCATCTTTGGAAGCTGGCTGCCTCCAAAGAGAATACACCATATTTTGTCGAACATGGTTAAACTACCACACACATATACAATAGGGAGGATGGGATGAATGGGGAAGAATATGACCTCTTTTATGCTATAAAAATAATATTACTGTTGCCTGCGTAATCTTCTGAGTCCTGTATTTTCTAACCATGTATATTATGTTATTAGGGAAAACCACGCATGACTCTCTTTACGGGTAGCTCAAGAGTAGCAGATAAGTTGGCTATTGATTTAAAGGGCCGCATCAAATTGGAAGATGCTGGATTTGATTGGAAGATACTAGGGCCAGATGTTCAAGAGGTCTTTAATAACTATTTCTAATTCAGTACTGGGATTCTTTGTATATGGGTTCTGATGGAAAGGCATTGTTGATTAATCTTCTTTTGGTTCCTGAAATACAGGTGGATTATGTTGCATGGGTTTGTGATCAAGATGCCTATGCATGTAGCGGCCAGAAGTGCTCGGCACAATCAATACTCTTCATGCACGAGGTCAGCTTCTTTATTATTTTTTAAAATAAGTTTATCATCCTTGTCTCTGAAGCTTCTTTATCACAAGCTGGACCCATTCCTGTTCTTATTTTTATCTTCCAGCAATATATTTTTATCCTTTTTCTTGATGTGATACAGTATTCTCGCGTCTTTTGTAGTTGTGGGAACTTAGCATTTTTCCCTTTTGCTTGATCATTGTTTATATTCCTTGTGTAGAACTGGAGTACAAGTTCACTCGTTGATCAATTGAATAACCTTGCTTCTCGGAGGAAGCTAGAAGATTTGACTGTCGGCCCTGTCCTCACAGTAAGTCTGTCTACATTATTCTAGATGATTTATATTTTTTCACTTGCTATACATATGTATCCTAGTAGATATTTGAACCATTTATGTGAGAATTGTTTCCATTTGGATGATGAAGATTCTAGAAAGAAGTGATCTGATGAAGTAAATCTCATTGAAAAAACAACCGAAGCTGTCCAAATTTGATATATTACATTTAAATTAGAATAAGTTGAATCTGCATCACGTGAAACAGATAAAATAATGCCTTTTAGCTTAATGTGAATGGGTGGTTGAAATCATAGGCCAAAGGTTCAGCCAGTTTAGCTGATATTGTCAACCTTGGCTAGTTGATATGGAAACAATAGTTACCTGGACTAGATTGTGCAGTTCAACGTGATTGATAGGTATCACTCATTCACTCCCAACATTAGCTTATGAGAAAATAAAATTGATTAAAACATTTTCTATTGATTTTGATTGCTCAATTGACTAAATTGTTTTTTCCCTGATCAGTTACTGTCCACTTCATTTTCAAATACCTTCCAAAGATATACCAAATTTCTGCTTAGATGCTCATTGGTCAGTCTGTGTCAATCTACCACCAATATGCTATTTATATACACTTAAGTATTTTGAAGAGCTCTAGCTCTAGTGGCCTCCCTCTCATCCTGGAGATTCAGGGATCAAATACCTCTTATATGCACTTACTTCTTGTAGGTTTAAGGCTAGGTTCTATGATCCCTCTACCACCTTGATAATAAATATTTTTTTGCAAGTCAATTTTGAAGAAAAGAATTTTATTTTTTGTGCTCAAAAGGCCTATGATTGAAGGGCATGAAGACAATTTCTACATTGTCAGTTTGTTTATCTAAAGATGTTTGATTGGATCCACTACATTAACTTGCGTTCAAATAATTCATGCGTTTGTGTTAATTATCCACGAGAGTTTAGCATGAATAACATGCTAGTGTTGGCTAGAAATTGTTTTCACAAATCATATGGCAGATAGGATATTGCGGGAAATTTGTTTGCATTATTTACCTATTGAATTTTCAATTAACACTGCTTCTGGTTCCAGAATTTACAGATGAAATTAAGTTTTCCTATGTTTTCCCAGTTTACAACTGAAGCAATGCTGGAACACGTGCGTAAATTACTTCAAATACCAGGATCAAAGCTACTCTTTGGAGGTGAAGTTTTAGAAAACCATTCTATTCCTGCAATATATGGTGCAATAAAACCAACTGCAGTATTTGTCCCACTCGAAGAAATACTGAAGGACAGCAATTATGAACTTGTGACCAGAGAGATTTTTGGGCCATTCCAGGTGAATAAATGATACACTGAACACATGTTGTCTCTGCATTTTGAATCTAATTTGCTTGATAAATAGATGATAACATAATATCTACCTGGACCTTATAGTAGCTCCAGAAACTTTTGACATGATAAAAATGTTTCAAAATTAGTTTCACCTTATAGTAACCTCTAGACTTGAAGGATCACTCATATGTAAAGAGTCATTTTTTCTTCTTCCTTTCTCTCCGGACTCACAGGCCATATTGGCATTTGCATGATAGCGAGTTTTCTTATTTCCTGTCGCTTTTCGCTTTTTCTTTTTTTTGTTTTTTTTTTGGGGGGTTTTGGGGTGGGGGGGGGGGGGGGGGGGGGTGGGGGAGGGGGTTTAATTAATCTTCTCACAGCTGGAATCTTATTGACAAGTCATTCTTCCCAGATTATTACAGAGTACAAAGATAATGAGCTCTCAATGGTGTTGGTTGCCCTTGAAAGGATGCACGCTCATTTAACAGCTGCTGTTGTTTCAAATGATCTGCTGTTTCTTCAGGCAAGACTTAGTAATTATTTTCTTACATATGTTCCGCTTTGAAAATTTATCTCAGTACATTCCCTGCCTAGGCGCACCAGTATAATGCTAATGAACTGTAGCATCAAAACTCTAGCTCAACTATATCCAAGTTTTAGTAATACTGTTACTAAACCTTTCCATTTGGTTTTATACCAGTTTTGAACAGCCCGATTTAGTATCTCACACTAGCCTACAATGCAGTTTATTTAATCCAGACCACCAACTTACTAAGCTTTACTTACTTTTGTAGTTTTAGAATATCATCTTGTTATATGGACTGGTTGGGTTTTGGTTCAGTCACCACCCACACCTAATGAGATTTGTTATCTGAACCAGAGTCATTCAGATGAGTATATGAGTGAGTATTGCAAATCAAAATTTAACTACTAATTTAGTGAAATGACTGGGTTGGGTGAATCCTGGTCAGCCAGCATAGTTCAACGCTCAAAGTTGACACACGAGGAAATGAGTCACATCCTGGTATGAATTCAGGTATGGGAACTGTAATAAATAAGGAAAGGGAGTGACATTTACCAATATAGAATTTTTTTTCCTACTAATTATCCAGGATTAAAAAAGTACTACATAAGAACTACTAGTATGGCGCGCTCACAGTAAATAGAATTTTGCTTATAAGTGCCTTCTATTTGTTCAAGATTCTTGCCATCTTAATGAAATGAAATTTTTATTAATTCTTTTTGTGTTTAGCCGGTTGATATATTAATAATAAATCTTCTAACCTGACTGAGAATTAAAATAACTGTAATTTTGGTGGACAAGTCCATCAGGTCATCCCCGCACCACTAGTACCAATAGGCAATGCATTCAACTTTCGGGCATTGTCTTGCTCAAGACTGGTTTGATGATTACTTAACATTTAGCTGGAGTTGTATTTGAAATCATTAGTTACAAATACTTAGAATCAACAGATTTTAGTTTTTATAATTGCCAAAAAATTACCTAGATCCACCAAGTAAAATTTAATGAACTAGTGTGTGTGAGACTTATTGACCATTTTCCAAGGTTAATGCTGCGATATCATCACATAATTCTGAGTTCCGAAACATACGGACATTGCTCTTGTGATGATTAATATATACTCTAATAGTCACAGTGTTTACCTATGGTTTTGTTTACTGTTAAAAGTTACACCTGAGTACGTTGTATGAGTTCTTAAGTGGTTTAATCTGGTTATAATTTTAACTCAATTTGCAGGAAGTTATCGGGAATACAGTTAATGGAACTACATATGCTGGACTTAGAGCAAGAACAACAGGGGCCCCTCAAAATCACTGGTAGGTTGAAAATCCGAATTAATTCTCATTTTATCATGAAGTACTTTTGTGGTGTTAAGTTCATCACAATTGATAATCTATTGCAGGTTTGGTCCTGCTGGAGATCCTAGAGGAGCTGGAATTGGTACGCCTGAGGCAATTAAACTTGTATGGTCTTGCCATAGAGAAGTCATATACGATGTTGGTCCATTACCACAACATTGGGAACTTCCAGCTTCGACTTGAATAGCCACTTTGACACCAATGAAAGAGGATGTATACATTGGGAACTTCCAGCTTCGACTTGAATAGCCACTTTGACACCAATGAAAGAGGATGTATAAGGCGAAATGATGAGTGGTTAACAATTCAAAGTCGATCATTAGCACGCATTCCTTGGTGCTAGTGCTAGAGAAAATAATTTAAGTATTTTCCCCCCTTTACTTCAAGTTTTCCCTATTGTCTACTGCATTCGGTTTCATTCTTCTCAGCTTGATGTTTACTGCATGATGCGTGCATCTTAATCACTTGATGAGTATATCCGATCTTATTAACTAACTGCCTTGGCTTTTCCTGAAGTGCGTTTTTTTTTAATAATAATTACCAAATGGTCTTGCTGAAAATCTTCCAGAATAAAGCGCTTTCCCCACTATATTGCTCCACCCAACAGCATCTTCTATGAAAATGCAGCTATAAATATATATATATATTTTATTTTATTTCCTCTTAGCTTAAAAGAACTAAGGGAGTATTAAATATATGATGTGAACATTGTTAATAGTTTATAAGTGATGGTTATTGTTGAATCTAAATTGACGGTGCAATTTTTATTTTAACAGTATTATTGGTATCGAGTATTAACATTGTTGAAAATACACTTTATTCCGGTAATAATGGATTTTTACATTTCAAATAAATATCATTAAGTAAATTAATGTTATTATCTTTACAATATATTAAATTTCGGAGTTGATATTAATGGAGACAAAACAATTGTTTTTTATTTTAGACAAATTGCACTTGTCATTAAAATAGGGTAGAAACAATTAGCAAAAAAAAATAGGCCTAAATATAAATTAGTACCCTGAATTTTTAACGTTTTTTCACTTTAGGGATTGAACTCTCAATTTTTTCAATTGAGTGATTAAATTTTTAATTTTTTCCACTTTGGGGATTGACTTATCTGTTTTTTCAATTAGGGGATTGAACTTTTAATTTTTTCTATTTTGGGGATTGTCTTCTCAATTTTTTTTAATAATAATAATAATAATAATAGTAGTAGTAGTAGTAGTAATAACAATAATAATAATAACAATAATAATTATGATAATAGTAATAATAAAAAAAAAAGTTAATAATAATAATAATAGTAATAGTAATAATAATAATAATAATAATAATAATAATAATAATAATAATAATAATAATAATAATAATAATAATAATAATAATAATAATAATAGTAACAATAATAATACTACTAATAATAATTGTAATAACAATAATAATTATAATAATTACAATAATAATATTAATAATAATATTAATAATGATAATAATAAAAATAGTAATTATTGTTAATAGTAGTAATAATAATAATAATAATAATAATAATAATAATAATAATAATAATAATAATACTAATAATAATAATAACAATAATAATAATTATAATAATAGTAATAATAATTACAATAATAATATTAATAATGATAATAATAAAAATAGTAATTATTGTTAATAGTAATACTATTTTTATTATTATCATTATTAATATTATTATTAATATTATTATTGTAATTATTATTACTATTATTATAATTATTATTGTTATTACAATTATTATTAGTAGTATTATTATTGTTACTATTATTATTATTATTACTATATTATTATTATTATTATCATTATTATTATTATTATTATTATTATTATTATTATTATTATTATTAAAAAAATTGAGAAGACAATCCCCAAAGTGAAAAAAATTAAAAGTTCAATCCCCTAATTGAAAAAATAGATAAGTCAATCCCCAAAGTGAAAAAAATTAAAAGTTTAATCATTCTATTGAAAAAATTGAGAATTCAATCCTCAAAGTGAAAAAACGTTAAAAGTTCAGGGTACTAATTTATATGTAGGCCAAAAAAATAAAAAAAAATAGGGTAGAAAGTCAGGACATGAATTGTCAAGGATAACTTTGCTCAAATAAAAGTACAAGTCTCCGATACTTTTGTTTTGTTAATATCACACGATGTGTCAAAAAATCGTGTGCCTATAATGAAGACTACAGAATTATAAATTTTTTTTTGTGAAAATATTAATTTTTTGGTATTTTCTACCAAAAGAAAGGAGTGGGCTCCGGGTGCATTGTTCAATTTTGACACAGTCCAACAGCCTACCAGCCCAGCCCACTTCTATCAAGTGAAAATTGTAAGAAGGGTCCGCTACGACGTGTTTGGCTTACTAGAATTGCTTCACTAGTCCACTCCGTGCTGAGGCGCCAAACTCATCATCACCTTAGGGCTTCAAATCTCTGTTTCACCGCCGCCTTAATCAATCTCTTGTTAAGAAGCCAAGGTTAGATTTCTCTCTCCTCTCAGTTTCGTTTCTGCAAATCTTTCTGACTCCGTTCGACGAAAATATCTCCATTAGTTTTTGTCGATGTCTTTGCTGGAAGTCATTAAAAAGGCTTCGGCCAATACTAACCAATTGACCTCTGAATCGAACTACCCTATCATTCTTAATCCAGACCCAGTTTTACTCAAATTAAAACCCCCAAGTGACGTTCTAAATGATGCATTACTCATTAAGCGTGTCGATGGTTGGCAAATTTCAGAAACTGACTCCGCAATAATTGAATTGGGGCAGAAATTCTTCAAAAAGCTGAACCGGAAGCTCAAAAATCCTACCTCATTCGGTAAGGATGAATGTATTGAGTCGCTGAAAGCTTACTTGGAGAAAAATAGTGAAAAAGTTGGAATTTCTATTGGTATTGATCCGTCAGATGTTGGGTACATTAATAAATTGATTGAAAAGCTAGGGTTTTTGATGGGTCAGGAGGTTTTAGGTTTGGTTTTGGAGGCTTGTGTTGTTTTGGAGCTTTGGGAGTTATTAGAAACCCTACTAGTTTGTGGGCTTATAAAACATTCTTCTTCTTCTTCTTCGAATTTGGTTTATAAATTGATTCAGAAAAGGAGATCGGATTTGGTTTGTTTATGTTTAAAGCATGTTGCGGATCTTCGGTCATCTGATATGCTTTGCGTGTTGAAGTTTTTTCTTTCACCCTCTACTAAAGATGCTTATAGTAGTATGGTTAGTTTGAGGAAGGATTGGGAAACTGAAGCCTTATCCGCAATTGAAAAGGCAACTGATAAAAGCCTTGGCGAGAAAAAGTTGAGCTTGGCCAAAGAGGCTTCTGTTTTGCTTATGATGGCGAATGATGGGTTTTCAGCTTCTGAATTGTGTTTGCATTACTTGCTTGCATTGAAGGATCTTGATGAAGTGATATTGCTATCTTGTGTTAGTAAGTTGAATGGTTCGGAGATGATGGGTTTAATTAGGTATTTGGGGAAGTGGTTGAGGAAGTACGAGAAGTTTCCTCAAGCATATCCTTGTCCTAAAGCTTCATCTGTGTTGGGGCTGAAAGCCTGTGAATGGGTTCCGACTCTTGTAAACATTGTGAAAATTTTTGGGCTGGTAATTGATGAACATTTCTTTTCACTGGTTCTTCACCCGGAGTTTCATGAAGAGCTGAGATCTATAGAGGGTGTTGCTAATTCTCTATCCTTGGAAGTCAGACTCTGTTGTACTGTGGCAAACTTAGCTGAAAGTTTGAAAGCAGAAGTCAAAGGTGAGTAATCTGAACTCTTACTGGACACTGTTGTCAATTTTTAATCTTCATCTTATCAATGCAATTTAAGTACACCTGAAAATGAATTCTTGTATATTTTCGAGCGAGTAATTTTACCTAGTGGAGTTAACAATTTCAAATTTGTTAACGGTTTCTTGTTGTCAGTTTGACTACTTTGTTCCGATATCTAGAAGAATATGTTTTCATTTTCTTCTTCGTTAAACATCAAAATATCAAACCCTTCACAATATTTATTATTTTTGGAGGATGGAGGAGCTGGTGGGGAATGCTTGGTGGGGGTTGGGGGAGGTTGAAGAAATATATCTAATGCAAGCAAACATTAAACAAAGGTGCAATGGGTGCATCAAGCATGGTAGTTGGATATTCAGCATAAATAGCATTGATTGAAGATTTGACCTCCAAATTCTAAGAATTATATGTTTGAATCTTGATTGTGAGTTCCCTCTCTAATGCAGAGCAAATGAAGAGGATCAAAAGACTAATTAATTATTATTTAAAGTTCAATATTTTGGTGATTAGTGTAGAAGTTCTAATTATAGTAGTAAATTTTGATTAGGAGTAATTTCCTTTTAAAATTAGGGTTTTTACTCGTCTCCAAGTTCTAGACTCCTATATATTTTGTTGTTGAATACTGAATAGATTGTTGAAAAACCTGAATCAATACCTTGAGTAATCAGGGTTTGGAAGATGTTCGTTGAGAATCTTTAGTTTAATTTTAGAGATTTAGGTTGCCAAATGGGAGCACAAAAAACAAAGGATTTGGAAGATGGTTATAGGCAAGTGGAGCGATAAATATATTCCATTTCAAGTTTTTAGGTTACTAGGTTATAAAAAAACTCCCGAGAATTTCACTCTAAGATGTTTTCTCAAATTAAGAGCTAGATCAGTAGGGGTTGGGAATGCAGGTTGCTTAACACTTGGATAGAGGGGAGTTGTGCTGATTTCCTTGCCAAGGCAAGTGTAAATGGTCCCTACATAGGCAACTGAAGTTGTTAATTTTGAATGATGCTAATGGTTGTGTCAACTCTTAGAGTTGTTTCTTTGCAGTTGTTTTGGTCTTTAGCCCCCCAGAACCCAAAAAAGGGTAAAGAAAGCATGGCGTGAAGTAGAGGATAAAGGACAATTAAAGTCGCTGTTGCTGAGGTGATTGTCTGTCCTTACCTCTAGCAGTAAACCAAACATGATCTTTAGACATCGGATTCTACACTGTGCTTAGAAATCTTATGTCTGTAATTGTATTTCGCACACAATTTTGCTCATATACTTCTGGAGAAAGATGAAAAGGAGGGGTGCTTGGGGAAGAAGAAAGATAAGTTCAGATTTACCCCATGGAAATTATGTGAATAAGTGCTTAGAGCTATTATGTCTGTGATTATATTTTTTGCTCTTATGATGCTAGGAAAGGAAAAAGAAAAAAAGAGAGGTTACAATTCCACTTTTACTCCATGAAAACCATTTCTGCTGAGTGATTTGAGTATACCTCGTATTCTCTAATTGTAGTTTGATACAATATTTAAGCATAGGGTGAGGAGAGCAGATGTTGAAGCGTGATATTCACACCTGGATGAAAGCATTAAATTCCTTTATTTTGGGTGTTGGAAAAGATCCTGTCCACCATTATAAATAAACACGCTTATAAAAGCATAGTGCAGTTGGTAAAGAGGCAGTTTTTGAATAGGACCCATCCTTTGAATACGAATATTGAATATCTTTTTAAATTGCAGTTAGTGTGTTATATGTTTACATTTGTTTGTACACATGAATTTTGAAATAGATCCCCTTTCTTATGTTGTCTTTTTAGCTGCTGAAGGACATGTTTACTTCCTAGCAACTGGACATGTTTTATGGAGATTTGAAATTAACTTCAGAAAGTAAATCAAATTTCCCACATTTTGCAGGTTAAGGACCATTGAACTTGAGAAGAACTCTACACAGGTTGCTTGCGATAAGTTTGGAGAAGAAAAAAGAAAGGTCCTGTAGACATTTTCAACCACAATTTTGGTTTTTTGAAGAACCAGCATCGATTACATGGTAGAAACATATTGAGCCAGACATTTTTGGTTGAGCTGTTGAAAGCGAACTGTAAAGGGAATGAAGGATATTATTAATATTATAGTTTGTTTTCTTTTTTTCCTGAATATGCTGACAATTCAAGATTTGATTATATTTGCGAAACATTTTAAGCTGTTACACCTGCCCGCACACTCTCTCTCTCTCTCTTTATTTTTACATTTTTTATTTTATTTTGCTGACTTGTTTGTGAACTTATCCTTCCTTGCTGCTGAACAGGACTGTGTTAAAAGTTCTGTTCGTAATTACTGTGGTTATTTCGACATCCTAAATACTTTTGGCCGTGTTATCATACGGAGTTTTAAAGTCCCTACGTCAGTAGTGCCAAAAGAGGAGTTTTTGGGTGGAAAACTGAACGCACACCTAAACACCAAGTCCCGTTTATTACTCGGCCTATTACACTCACCGATGACAAAGTAGCCGAAAGGGGGTTATGCACTGCCCCAAAGGGCTTGTTCCGGTTCAACTTGCAAAGTTGCATTGCTAACTCTTGGGCTCATCATGACAGAAATATCAGTACAAGTAAAATGAATTACATAATAATCTCAATAATTTTTTATTTCTTACCTCAGGAAATATAGTCCCACGAGGGGGGTGGTATTTCAATTTTAAATTTATAATTTCTTGAATTGAGTACCACAAATAAAACTGAATGGGACCTTAATACCACTATATATAAAATTAGGTGGACGACTTATAGTAGTAAACTGGTAATAAAAGAAGTCAAAAGAGCTAGCTTCCCGTCACTTTCTCCAAAACCGAAACATATTTGGAATCCGATTTGATATGAGGTGTTATTTTTCTCTCTTTCTGAGTTCTAATTTGGTTCCTCAAGTTTCTTTAATAGTACATTTTCTCTCAACATTATATATATACAATTAATACGGTCATGTTATCATTCAATATAACGCAGGATGATTCTATTCTCCCCAACGACATATCGATCAATACGGAATCAGATTACCCGTATGCTAATTAAACTTAACGTTGAGTTGAATCATAAGGCATGCATAATTCAGAAGATCGATATAGGTAGTACGGCGCGTGAAGGTGATGATTCCAACGCGGGCCACAAATTCTGCCTATTAACATTCACGTACTAACACTGGCAGAATTGCAGAAATTGAAGGTTGAAGCTGTTGGATATTTTTTCTCAAGTGTTCATCATGATCATCAAGAATTCATTAATTAATATATTTTTCAATGGTTTTAAGCTTTATTTTAAAAGATGGTTTCAAATTTTTAAACAATATAAATAATTCATGTAAAAAAGATTTTATAAAAATATAAGTTCAATCAATTCTTTAGATCCCATAGTCCAATCTAAATATTAAATAACTAAAAAAATCAATAGTATAAAAAAAAGTCTCGTTTAAATAAAAAATATTAATATTTCATCCGTCCCAAAATAAAAGTCCTTCATTGACTTTTATAGTCAAATTGACCATTTTTAAAATTAACAATTAAACATATATATTTAGATTTTTAAAAAAGTAAATATTTAGACTAGTACTAAATTTTATAATGTTTATAGGTTTATATATATATATATATATAATAAGATATATTGATTTAAAAATAGTCAATTTAATCAAAAAAGTTAATAGAGAACGTATCAAATATAGAATACCTCATTTAAAATTATCTCTTTAAGCCCTAAATTGTCAATATTAATACAAGTATTCTTTTGGACTCTCTCTCCTTTTTTTCTCCTCTCAGCTTTTGGTATAGAACAATTTGTTCACTGCCTTGGTTTATGTATAATGGTAGTCAGTTGGGGCACACAGGAAGGGCTAGCTCGCTCGTGCGATGCATGTATTGTACGCAAGGGACTGGTGATTCTATTCTTGTGAATTAACAGAACGTCCGTCAATAGGATTAACAGGAGATGAGTAGGAAACACAATTAATGCATGCATGCATGCAGAAATTAAAATAATTTATAATGTGTAGTTATAACTTAATTATACATACATTAATGTGTGTGTATATATATATATATATATATATATATATATATATATATATAGTAATGAAGTTTTAACAAGGTTTGTTTTCTTTACAGGAAAGAAAACCAGTGAATCGGGTGAGCTTGTTAACGTGTTCCCCGGGCTTAGGAGCGATCATCTCTGCACCAGAGACGAAGACGTGATTGGGGTCTCCAGATTCTTTAAAGAAAGCTCCATTCAACATCACATCTCCCTGTGATCTCCATACCCAGTTTTTATATACACTTTCGTCTGCATAATCCCTCTTTGTCACCTATTTAATTAAGAATTAGTTAGTTAAACACCACAGCCAAGCAATAATTAATAAATATTCATTAGTTACAATTAATAAAAATATTATTATATATAGATAGATATCATCTCCATGCATGCATCTTCTTATATCTTAAATTAATTATATCTACCTCTTTGGCATTGGGATTTGGGGGAGCGATAAAGCGGTTACCCTGGCTGAGGATGGTGGGCTGGGAGCTGCCGCCTATGGCATACATGAGCCAGTGAGTGTAGTCATTGTTGACAATATGCACAAACCCCCATCGGCATCTTGGCATTCTTTGTACCAATCCTTTCCCAAAATGATTGAATGCCACCGTCACTTGCATTATCTTGTCGTCCGAATATCCCTCGCTTGCACCAAATAACATGGCCTCATTATGCTTGGTGAAGTGACAATTGGATATGGTAACGGCCGTGGATGCCTGAATAACATCCACTAAACCATCCTGGCAATTGTACATTGAAATATGATCAACCCAAACATTTGAAGATCCAAATATCGATATCCCATCCCCGTCACTCTTTGATCGAAATCCGTAGTGATCCACCGAACTTCTAATTGTTCCACCATTTCCGGCCTTAATATCATGAATATGAAGGTTATGAATAATCACATTCTGCACAAATTGTACGGTGAATCCAGCTCCATAAGCAATGTGCACTTGGGCTCCGCGCCCGTCGATTGTCTTGTGGCTGGTCATGATAAGCTCTTCACTCAGTCTAATCACCATGTGCTGTTTAAATATGATCCATAGAGGCCCCGGTTGGATAACTGCATGGCGTAAGGTCCCCGGTTTAGGGTTCACCATGTCGTTGTCGGATGAATCCGTAACCACGTAAATCTTGCCACCTTTGCCTCCTGTAGTGTGGCGGCCAAACCCTAGGCTGCAATCGGCTAACCTCATCCGGTTTTTCATCCAGTTTTTGTCGCACCTCCAGCATTGATCTATAGGGTTTGTAGCCAGGCATGGTCCTTTGTACTTTTGTTGCAAGTCCCTTCTTGTGGTGTTACCTCCCTCCGTAGCCCTTCATCAAACACGTGTGTATATATACACACACACACACATGATACATATTACACAATTACAAATTATACGAGGCCGGCATGATTCACATTTACTAGGAAAATGCAAATATGCATATATATATATATTTTGAACATTCAAAACGTTAATAATATATTCTGCGCAAATATTATTTTTTTCACCGCAAATGCTTCCTATAAACTCACAAGAATGCATTACCCAAAGTGCATTTGAAATTCGTCTTTCATTTTTATTTTTAATTAGATAAAGCTAGGCCCCAAGCGGTGGAATGGAACCCTAACAACATTTTCAAGATTATAATTATTATAAGTTGAATAATTAAAGCAAACTTACTTGTGAACATTGCTGTTAAATTGATTCATAACATGATGAGGATTAGGTTCATACGCCTCTTTCGCGGCCTTTTTGGCTTGTTCAGCTCGCGCCCGCCAGACTAATTCATCCTTTTTGGCGTTAGGGTCGTCCTTTGTGACGTTATGGTCCTCCTTTTTGTTGTCGTGGGCTTCCGCAGGCGACGTCCAGATCATTACACTAAAAACGTATACACAAAGCAAAATAAGCTTAACACCTTCCATCTTTTAATTTATTTCTGTGATTCTCTCTTTATACAAAAAATTAAAAATATTGGTTGGTTTTGCTATGCTCAACTCCCACCAAACCAGATCATAAACTAACTTAACCTAGGTTTTATGTACAAGTTATATGTATACTATACATATATACAAGGCAGTCAAGTACGGGACTCGCCACCTCCAAATTAATATTGCTCTAGGCAACTAATGTGGATTAATTATTATATATATATAGATATTTGACATATAAGTGATATTTAGGGAGTATATGTTTGGGTGATCGACCTGTATCCTAGTTTAAACACCACAAAACAAAAAGTATAAGTAATAGAAAATGGAAACGAGAATCAGAAGTAGGGAGGGAAATGTGGAGAACCCTTCCCTTAATTACAAAGGTCAACCGTTAGTCAATTGTTTTTTTAAAAGATAAATAATGGATCCCACTAAAAATAAAATAAAAGGAAAAAATTAACGGATTCCTAGATTTTCAATTTATATTCTGACACAAATTACACATAGTAACTATCATCAATTTTGTTAGCATTTATTATAAGTATCTAATTCGCTATATGATTACTCTTTATATAGAACTTTTCAGTTAATTTACAACTTTAAAATGGATTTGATGAGATGTTTTTTCAAGTTAAATTTGATCTACTGTAAATGCATTTTTGGATGCAAGTCCAAAAGGAAATGCCCAATCCAGTTTAATTGGATCTAGACCTCCGTTTGGGAGAAGCGTATTGAGAAAGTTAAGGGTATACATTTTGTCCGAGAGTCCCACAGGACTGTTCATCGAGTACTGCAAACGCCAGTCAATGGAACATTTCCCACCAAGCCACATGTCCTTGTTCTTAATGTGAGAGGCTGAAGGACGGGTCGGGTTTGGATTATAAAAGAGAGCCCAAATAGTAAGAAAAGGTTATACCCACTTTATATTTGAAACTCAATTACCAACTTATTTCTTGACGCTATTCACCAACACTTACACCGAAAGCGACCTATAAAAGCACATGCGGACGTTTGTACAGGTCTAAAGGAGCCAGAGTCTATTACCCGAGAGGTAGGTTGTTATCATGCGTATATACCACTCTTCAGCTCATTAGCTACGTACTCACTCACTTAGTAATCTAGACTCTACGGGAACACCAAGGTATGTAGCAAAATTTTATATGAAAGAATTTACCAGAGGATTTTGTTAATATTCTGATAGACGTAGTTTCTAACTTTTCATCATTTGTTCTTGCTGACCACTTTATCATTCACTGCAGCATGCCAAACTGTTTCCATGGGATCTTGTTTCTTTAAATGATTAGCTTAGTATAGTACGTACGTACCATTGCAGTAATTTTGAGACGGCCAATTATTTCTTGATAAGAATTAATATACTCTCTATTTCGACATCATTGTGAAGAACTTTGTAGTTTTATTCTTCTCCAGTACTGTGTTATCCATCAAGCATCACATCCATATAAGTAAATCCTTGAACTATATATACTCCATATATCATCTCATAGTATGTATGTATGTATGTATCTATGTATGTATGTATGTATGTATGTATGTATGTATGTATGTATGTATATATGTATTGCCTCAGTGAACCATCAAATGAAAGGTACGCTGAAATGGTTGTGATCAGAAGCTTCCTTCCATCCGACATCTTACTAGAAGTAGGAAGGTTCCTAGCTCTTTGGCTGCTTCTTTTGGTTTTGGATGATTTAAAGGAAAGGGAGAAGAATGAATGAAGCGAAACGCAACGCAACAGGTTGGATCTTGATTGATTTTGTAACAGAAATGAGCAATCAGCCGGGTATCTTCAATGACATTGGCAAAAAGGCCAGAGGTATAATTCAAATGCTCATTCAAAATACTTCATGCAAATTCTTATTCTTCTTCAATTTGTTTTCTTCTGGTGATGGACTTATGTTTTCCTTCATTTTTTCTTCTTCCCCATTATAAATGCATGTTTTCTACATGATTTTACTAGTCTTTCTACACGATTAATTTTACTAATAATTTTTGGTTGGTAATTGGTATATATATATATATATATAATTTCTACAATAGATCTTCTCTACAGGGATTATGCTCAACAACCGCCAATTCACTATCAATACCGAGGCTTTGATTGGAGTTATTATCTATCCTGTCAAGGTAGCGAGTCCTTATACTACGTATACAGATGACCAAACTAAAAATTTTAATTTGCCCTTCATTTTTCCAGTTTCAAGTAGCTCTATTAAATGGAGTGATGGTGTAATATTAGTTATCATTTTTGTTGATTCGTATAATACTCTTCGTGCTGCAGTTAGAGAGCTTCTTCCTGGACTGAAGACCAATTTTAGGTTCTTCATGCCTTATCAAAGTTTTAACAGAGTGAGAAATTCATCAACTTCGATCTTTTCTTTAATTCCCTCACTACTTGCTACAATTTTCCTTTGATTATTGTACAATTGTAGTACTTTGATTTCTAAATTTTCACATATTTAAAGTACAGCTTTTGCAGGAAATTGTTGTCGTATATTTAAGTTGATTATGATAATAACAGGTAGAAGTGCAATACTTGCATGACTTTGCTGGGATTACTGGAGGCATCAGTTTGGCAGCCCAACCGCTATTAAATTTCTCGAGTGTACTAGGAAAGAGTTTAGTCTCCGTAGGGGCAGACCTTTCATTTGATACAGCAACAGCGAAATTCGCCAAGTGCAACGCTGGCATGAACTTGGACACTTCAATCCTCACTGCTTCCCTCTCATTGTGATTCCATTATTACCTTTTCATGTATATAGATACTACATATATATAAGCACCAAAGGCAATTGTTAGCTTACTAATAAGTGAATTTGGCACCTCATTCATCCAATTTACATAAGTTTCAACTTATACCAGAAAACTCGCAACTAATTAACCTTGCGAATAATACAGGAATGACAAAGGTGACACTTTGAGTGCTTCCTGTTACCGCTCAGTGAATCCCCTGACCAAAACGGCGATTGCAGCAGACCTAAGCCATGGCTTCTTCGGAAACGAGACCACCTTCACAATTGGTACACAGCATGCACCATTCCCCGTTACATTGGTGAAAGCTCGAGTGAACACTCAAGGCAAGGTGGCTGCTCTCATCCAGCAGAATTTTTTGTCTACCTTTCTTTTGACTGTAGCAGGAGAGTTGAATATCAAGGATGTAAGAAATACTGCCAAGATTGGTGCGTCTCTGGCCCTCATTCCCCACATACTAATCAAACAAACGACAGAAATAGATCTCCGCTTCCGTCCAATCAACATTTGCTGGTCCCGGCAGACAAGCTAATCAATAAACCATATCAAATTTCTCACCGTCTTTTTCATTGAGAATGTCCCCGTAAGAAATGGTTTTTGTAAGGAATGAGAATCGCACTCATTTTTAAATTGATGTTGGAAATGTTTTTGATGTCAATTGACTTTGCAGAATTATGATTAGATCAGCAGCTACACAACCGCATTAATGAACAATTATTGATAATCAATCAAAAGAATAGCTGTAAATTTTGTGGAGGTTAACAATAAATAAGCTAAGAAATGAAGGGGGGGAAAGAGAGCATACTTGATTCCTGACAACTAGATCATTGATCATAGCTACTTACACAATATGCTCGACAATGGACATCTCCCAAATGGTTACCAAGAATGATATTCATCGACAAATCTACTCGATTTAGTTCTACAATTTTAATTGTTCTCCGAGGACCTTAGAACTGGTTTATGTCTAGGATTCTGAGATTTGAACTCCCTCCTTTCAGATTTCCTTATATACATTTTTCAATTAAAGGTTAATTGCATTTCCATCGACACAATTGCCCAATTACTTCTCGTTGCAACTCTAAAATAGCTGACCCTCGCCAGGAAGCCACCAGAAAAAGCCCAACAGACTGAAAAAGCGAGGATAAAAGTCCGTAATTTTGCTCGAGGAATGCAGGGCTGAACATTCTTCGAAACACCTATATGAAAGAGCATAACTAGGTTAACAATTATTAGGAACGGAGGGCAAAACATTCTTCTCGAAACACCTATATGAAAGAGCATAACTAGGTTAACAATTATGTATTACCGCAGTCGACCAAATATTAGGATGAAAAAGTAGATATGTATATACTGATTTTGATTTGAATAAGCAATACTTAAAAAACAATTATTCATGTCATAGTAGTAGAAACCTGTTTAAATGAAATCAGGCAAGTCTTTGATAAAGATTAACCAAGCTGACGTACATAAAAGCATTTGAGATCTCAGTCCTTACTCATAAATCTACAAGATTTTAAGTACAACCACCAAATGACTATAAACATTGAGATCGAATCAAACAGACCAAACTCCTTAAAAAAAACTGAAAGTGGCATGTAAATAACATTTTCTGATCCAAAGTTCTGAAACAAGCTTAAAACCATAAACTAGGACCATAAGCCATATTTTACAAACTTCTGGAAGCAGGCTGGAACGGGCAGGGTACAACAATCAATGCTCGGAAGCAGAACTCTGAAGAAGTCCATCACGTATCTGAGTAGCGACATCACGAACTGCGCCAGGCCCGTGAGGAATGAACACAGCAGACGACTTGGAGGCGGCACCGATTTCCTTCATAGTGTCAAAGTACTGGGTGACAAGGACCATGTCCATTACATCCTTTGCTGTGGTTCCAGGCACGTTAACTGAGAAGCCTAGCACACTGTCTCTTAAACCATCCACAATTGCTTGACGTTGGCGTGCAATACCAAGTCCTGAGAGGTACTTAGACTCGGCCTCACCTTCAGCTCGTTTGATTTGAAGAATTTTTTCAGCCTCGGCCTTCTCAGTAGCTGCCATCCTCAGCCTTGCAGCTGAAGAATTATGAGTTGCTTAGAATGGAACATAAAAAATTAAATTCCAGTATCTCAGTTTACATATTGTTTGAGACTGAGAAAGATTACAAATTCCCTTCCTCAATACAGGATTCCTTTGTCCCAAAAGAAACATTAAAGATTTTTTGTCAGAAACAGATGAGCTGAAAGTTTAGAAGTTTGGCATATTTATTCAATGTACAGTCTACACCAAATTAGTTAAGGTAATAAAAACGCACTCAAATCTAAAAGGGAAAATAGATTTGTACCGATGCACAAATTGAATAGCTATGATCATAAAAGGCTTTATTAGTAGAAATTAGGCAACTTCAGTTGGGCAACATAAATTGTAGCTGCTTAATTCAAAAGAAGTCACCAAAGCTACCCATAGAAGGGTATATCCCACACAATTTACATTCATATACATCCTAACTGGTGGAGGAACTAAGATAGGTATTATATAACTACTAGGTGAAATAAAAGCAAACTTTACCCGCATTGATTTCATTCATTGCTCTCTTGACATGCTCATCTGGTTCTATATCAACTATCAGTGTCTGAACTATCTCATATCCATAATGAGACATTGCCTGCAAGCAAGCACAAACAAAGTATTGTCATGACCACGACAAGGTTAGGATTCACAATAGCAAATGATTAACTCTATTCAAGTAAATTACCTTTTCAAGTTCTTCTTCAACAGCCTTTGCGATATCATTTTTCTGCTCAAAAGCAGCATCCAGGTATAGTTTTGGAACAGTACCTCGGATAACTAAATATATAGAGAAAGCAAACTGAATATAGGCATGGTATTACAAATTAAATATCAAAATGCAGATAAGCGCATTAACAAAACAAATATCCATCTACTTGCGCATTAACAAAACAAATATCCATCTACTAGAAAAATAATTACATGTATCATTATATTTTTGAATTGTCGTTTTAGGTTCATACCATCAAAGACATAGGCCTGAATCTGGGACCTTGTGTTTGTAAGTCGGTAAAAAGCTTCATTTGCCTTCTCTGCCAATGCACGATATTGTATCGATGCTACAACATTGACAAATACATTGTCCTAAAAACCAACAAGTGTCATCTCAGTTGCACTAATTTATAATAAGAATGAATAGACTCTGCCACTAAAAGAAATAAACATCTGGCATTCCATCTATATACAAAACCGTCATTAACTTCTCCTAAGAAGTTAAATACTTCAGATAGGCAAGAAAACTCAAGCCAATTGGCAAGTGTGCTAGTAACAATCTGCAGACCCGCTTAACTGTGACACTTAAAAAGTTAAATATTTTGCAGATCAAAAGTCAAAGAACACTATAAATATTCTGAACTCTGGTATTATAAAACAAAGAGGTAATAATAACATGTTAAAAAATAATGATAAAGAGCAAAGAGTTTGACCTTTGTCTTTGTTTCACAGCGCACGTCCAACTGCTGGACCCTAAGAGACAGATGGCCAGCCACCTGATACCCAAAGCACCAAGGTAGGCAATGGCATCCCGGATCTAGTACATCACTGAATTTCCCAAACTGCTCTTTAATAGCAACGGTGGACTGGTCTACTTGAAGGCAACAGAAGAGATTACCCATATTCTGTAGCAAAAGCAATTAAAGAATTGTTAATTATGAGGTCAAAAATTAGCAATCTCAAATTTATACTATTAGAGAATAATTCAGCTGAACCAAGTAACAGCTAGCCAAGTGAAGAAATGATTTTCTCAAACTATAACATAAATCAGATGTTGCGAGAACATATACAACATTGATTAAACCCCATATTACATAAAAGACGTCCACAAGTTCTGCAAAAGGTTTATCCACAATATTGGTTGTGCATGTTAATCAAAATTGACCCTCTTCATGAAACATGATGGTATATTTACAAAAGGAAAGATAACTAAACAAAAAACAAAGTTTCATGTAAATTAAGTTCACGCAACATTGATAATAACCTCGAATCCACATGATCTACAGTAATTCAATTATGAATGCAGCCGTATTAATATGCCCAAAAGAAAAGGAAAACGGAATCAAGAAAGAACAAAACCCCAGAGTTTTCACCGAACTCTCCCATATCGAGCGAAATAGATACCAGAAAATTAACAAATTCAGGTTGGAAACATAAACCCAGACACAAATAGAACCCAATTTACGGGTTGTAAATAAGAAATCATCCCTGCATCGACCTATATAATCAATTAATTCAAAATCCAGAAAGGGTTTTACGACACATAACGGAGAGAGACTTACAGTGAATATGAAGCAATTGGGCAGTAGGAAACGAAAAAGTAACTACAAATACTACCGGCTTGAGAATCAAGGAAGAGAGATCATTACAGCTCCGGCTTTCTCATCCAAAAACCAATGGATAAAGAAAAAGAGAGAAGGAAACAGATAAAATTCCTTTTCACGTCCACTACGATCGAGGATATAATTTTATATTGCTCCACATGGACGAAGGATAGAGACGTACAGTAATTATTTTGAGCTTACTTTATTTTAGGATAAAAATATAAATAAATAAAAGTATAAAATATTAATATATAATTATCATATCTTTATAAAAGAGTTATTTTAAAACATAAAAGAGTCCCGTTTAATTTTAAACTTACTTTATTTTGAAAATTTTTAAATATTCAAATTGTATTATATGTCTATTTTAATTTTTAAAATAATAATTTTATACCTAATAATTTTTTAAAAAGTAATTTACAATCACGTGAATTAAAATTATATTACTTTCACATTTTAAAATCTTATAAATTAGTTTAAAAAATAAAAAATAAAAAATAAAAAATTCACGAAACAGATAAATTAACCTTTTTATTAGTGAATCGATGCCGATCAAAGTTATAAGTGGTAGCTGAGTTGATTCTCTTATTCTTGGTTTATTCTAAAGTAATTATGTATTTAATTATGAGAATATATTAAATTTAAAAAAAAAAATAGAGTTAATACTCTAAGAAAGTATTTTATTATTTTTATATTATTTAATTATTGTTAATTTTTTAAAGTCAGTCTACTAATCAATACAATAATAAATATTACAAATTATTTAAAAAATATTATTTATTATAAATTTTATTAATTTTTAATTTTTAATAAATTATTTTAATTTTAATCTATTACAAATAAAAATACTAAATAAGATATTACTAAAAGTTATAATCTTACAATTAAATACATTATTAAAAATTAAAAATTAAAATTTTATAATTAAATATATCATCAAATTATAGCGATCGTGAAGTGCTCGTAGTATCTGACACAAAAAGTCAACAAGAAGAAAAGTATTATATGTCTTATGTCTACCTGTATAATGAGCAAATATGCAGTCGAAGAACACTATAATAATTATATGTCCACATAGTTATTCCCAGTCCCAGTACGTCCGTACCCACTACCTGAAACACAGAAATGGCAAGTCGTTTGATTTAAATGAGGACCACCACTGGTCCATAGTTTCTTACTCGCTATATTTATTTATAAAAAATATATTTAAAATTAAATTATTTATATTAATTTAATATTATTTTTAATTATTTTATTTTATAATACGATATTAATAATATTTTAAATGGTCTTATGAATTTTATTTTTGTAATCATTTATAAGGTTATTTATATAAGATTATATAATTTCATAAAAAAATTAATAGTCTCCCTCATTTTATGTTATTAAATGACTTTATGCTACTAATTGTCTAACATTAAGGCTATATTTGTTTACAAAAAATATACTTAAGATTAAACTATTTGTATTAATTTAACACTATTTCGGATTATTGATTATTTTATTCCATAATAAAGGATTAATAATCCTTTAAATAGTTTTATGGACTATTTTTTATCATTCATAAAGCTATTTATGTGGGATTATATAATCCCATGAAAAATATGAGATTAATGGTCCTTATTTTAAGCTATTAAATGATTTTATAGGACAAATAGTCCAATATTAATGGATTATTAATTCCCATTATAGGAATAGTCCGAAATCATGTTAAATTAAGATAAATAGTCAAATCTCAATTATATTTTTTACAAATAAATATAGTCCAAGAGATTAATAATCTATCATCAAATAATTAAATAATATAAAATAGTATTAAATTAAAATAAATAATACAATTCAAAATATAATTATTTTTTTTAAAAACATAGCCCTAGTTAATTAGTAATCCCTTCCACTCGGAAAGCGATTCCATTGAAATGAAAAGATTAAATAATGAGACCAAGAAATAAAAATAAATGAAATGTCACGATTATGATATTTTTAGTTGTTAATTATCAAGTTCATCTCACACGAAATTCCGTCCCTCATTAATATATTCATTTTTTGTAATCTATAACGTACGTACATCGTTCTGGTCGATGTTCGGATAACATGAAACAAGGAATGGATGCATAATTAATTAGCTCTACAACCAGTGTTTATATCTGTCTAGGTCTAGGTTTCAACTTCTTCCTTTTTCTTCTTTGCGCAGGTTGTCATTAGGCTTTTTCCGCTCTTTCGTTTTTATATGTTATTTGTTCTTTTATATATATATATATATATATTAGAGATAATTCGTGTATAAAGACATGATACAATTAATATAATATTTAAGTACTATATTTAATATTTTTAAATTAAAAATTTTAAAATTATTGTGGACTCTTAGTTACATAATAAAATTAAGAGTCTAACCATTAATATAAAAAGATTGATACTCAATTTAGTTATAGTTTTTTTTTAGGCAAACATTAGTGTGTTACTCATTCCTAACTTAAAATTAGTTCTTAGCAGGTTTGAACAATTAATTAATTGACGATAGCATACTCAAATTTGTGTAATATAATATTTTCGGATATCTCACACACATTTCATTTATTGACAAAACGAAATAAAAAGTTTGACAGCATTTATTTGTCTCTAGTATCTCTAACCATCGATCAATATGATCCATGAACAGTATTTCATGTGGAAAAAGGGTAGTACTGCAAGCTATTTGGTGAGATCCAATGAGAAAAAAAGAAGAAGTAAGAATTCAAATGAAAGACTTTTGCATATATACCAAAAAGTATAAAATGAGCCATTTAAGTCCAAACAAAAAAGTATTGTCATAACATCAAATTAATCGCATCACCATTACATTTTTTTCTCTATATTTTTTCTTGAAATTAGACAAAAGATTCTCATATTATGAGTCATAGTCTACTACAATCATTACTTTCAATATAGCCCGCAAAAACTCCAAAGAGATGACACGTAATTGCCTGTGCCTGAAGACACGACGTAGATTAAAATTTCAAAAATACTCTATTACCTAAAGACTCTTTGCAACCTAAAATAACTTACAAATCAATTAGAATGAATTTGAACTGTCCATATAATTTTCCACCCAAATCGATTTTCATGTGAAAACATAACTACCGCAATACTCAAAAAACAGGAAAATTGTGTCAATACTAAAAGGGTGACCCATATTGTTTACATGCATTTTTTTATTTATAATAATAATACTTATCGAAATATCGGTATTTAAATTGTACTGAATCGATTACTGAATATATAAAAAATTGAATACCGATACCATTAACGAAATACTGGTATCCTATACCAGTACATTATTGGTTACGTATCGATTTTGTTTTTTTAAATTTAATATATATATATATATATATATATATATATATATATATATATTCAATCTTTCGAATTTATAATAGTTTTTTAAAGTTAAAAATGAGTAGCAGAGTAAATTCCTAAACTTGGTGTTTACATAATTCTATATGAAATAAAATTATTGTAAAATAATAAGTTATCATTATGATTTTTAATTTTAAAAGATAACTAAATTTTAATAACTAATATATAAGTGAGAATTATTTTTTTTAACATTAATTAACTAAAGAGCTCCAATCTAAAATAAAACTGATAACCAAAGTTTAATCATTAATAGATTTTGTAATATATATTACGCTTTTTAATTTAATTATTATTTTCTCATAATATTATTTTATTTTCAATATATAGTTATTAAGGAATAGAATTGTTGAAGACTAACAAGTTAATATTATGACTTTTAATTTTAAAAATTAATTAAATTTTAGTCACTAATATATAATTCATAATTATTTTTAGCATAATTAACTAAATCTTATAATATTATGCCGTCGTCATATTTTGTTGGGGTTAGAAGACAATTACATGAACCGACCTAAATTTTCAAAATAATGTTGGACAGACTTCAAAATATATTTTATTTGTAGTTAAGTTCTAAGCCTATACAAAAAATTAAAGACAGAAGATTAAAAATTAAATTTTGTCATATTATATATTTATATAGATAACTATTTTACGTAGAAAGGAAGGAGGAGGAGGGAATACTGAGTAGGGAGGTACATTGATTTTATTATGAAAACCAAGGGGATCTAAATGTAATTTACGAATTATATCGGTCGGTGGATGGATGTTTTTTGATTGGTTGAAATCACGCATCGAAGGATATGATTACGGCAGAAAAGAAGGGAAGTGTTTCACTGTGTGGTCTGATCAATGGCGGCGACTACAGCAGCAGCAGCAGCAGCAGCAGCAGCTTTCTCATTTGCTTCTCAGAGTTTGTTTCCCTCCAGCTCTGGAATTCGTCGATTTGTTCCCGCCAAACGAGCCTCAAGATTTTTTGCCATGGCACCCAAAAAGAAGGTAGTTTTATATACATATACGTAAGTACTTTTGTAGATTTCTACTTCTGATAGGACCAAGTACAGGATGTAAATGTAATTAGTAGACGTGACCTGTTTGGTTGCCTATAAAACAGGGTTTCAAAATGGTAATCTTGTACTAGCTTAGTAGCTAGTAGAGGAGAACTTGACTAATTAGTAATTAAATTGCATACTTTTACTTTGATAGATATGAATAGTTGATTTAAAATTTATTATCCCCAAATTCATGAGTAGACTACTGGATAATCTTGGTTTTTGATATTGTATTTTCTCTTCCTGCATTTGTACATTATCTTGGTTCCTGAATTCAAGCATTATATGAGATTTCTTAACTTCAACTATAATGGATTTTACTCCCTGTTTCCCAAAAACCAGATTAGTTGGCAACTTCAGTTATCAGTAAGCCTCCTAACTTGATTTAAATAATAATGTGAATATCAGCTGAAAGCCAACTTTAACAACTCTTCATCAGGCAGTTATGGAACATCATGCTCTCTATTTTTTGGGAAACGAATCAAACAACACTAACAACACAGCGGAACAATATAATTATCCTCTCTTGTGTAAATCTAATAAGAAAAATAATTCAAGCAGTTAATAATTAAGAACAAATACACACAAGAACACAAACAAATTTTTACATGAAAAACTCCCTCGATGTGAGGAGTAAAAACCACGGGACCGTAGCCCACCAAATCTTTCACTATCAATAATAACGGGCAATACAATGTTCTCTCTAGCAACAACTAGAGGCATAAACTAACAATAATATTCTTAGCATACGTCTTCAACAAAAAGAATGATAACATAAAACTAAAAATTTCACCAACTCTCGCAAAAAATTTATCAATAATGTATAGCGAAACCTGATGCTAGAAGACTCTGATGCTCAATCCCGCCGTTCAGATTGAAGCCCAACAAGTTACGGCGTCACCCTTTAAAAATCAGTTCAATTGGACCATGAATGAACTTCCGATCACTCAGTTATAAAATACTATACTATTTTTTGCGGGAATCAATTTTTTCTTTTCCTCACTTCTGTTTTGTTACTCGTTACTTTTGTTTTTCCTGAAATCTATGTTATATCATCTATATGGGTCAATAAACCATATGGACTACTAATTGGGCCTACCCACATAAGAATGAATAACCCAACAAGTATTTGTATCATATTTTATTTTTCCTAGATATTGATGAACATACGCAGATGCTACTAATATTTAGTCCCAACTCCTTTGTCTAGCTTTACAATTCCTCGCAGTTTTTAAGCTAACCCAATGAAAGTCCAAAATTGGGTTTTCTTCGTTTTCATATTTGTACGCCAAAACTTGAGTTCTAGTTTATTAAACATGCCATCATGACCACGCTATTGCGTCCTCTGTCCACTTAGTTTGGTGTGCAGATGTGCTCAAGTCACGTAGCTCATTGATCATGAGAGCACTCTTCTGAGTTCTGATAGACTACTATAATCTTGTATCTGCACTAATACAGGTGAACAAATATGATAATAACTGGAACAAGCAATGGTTTGGAGCGGGACTTTTTTATGAAGGAAGTGAACAAGTAGAAGTGGATGTCTTCAAGAAGCTAGAGAAGCGAAAAGTGCTCAGCAACGTCGAGAAGTCAGGTCTATTGTCAAAAGCCGAGGAGCTAGGATTCACTCTGACATCCATTGAGAAGTTGGGGGTGCTCTCTAAGGCCGAGGAGTTTGGGCTGCTGAGCTTGCTCGAAAAGGCTGCGAGTTCCTCTCCTTCGGCCTTGGCCTCAGCAACGCTGCCGATTCTTGTAGCAGCCATTCTGGCCATTGTGTTGATACCAGATGACTCTGCCGGTCTTGTGGCATTGCAAGCCGTCCTGGCAGGGTCTCTTGTAGTTGGTGCAGCTGGATTGTTTGTTGGTTCAGTGGTTTTAGATGGATTACAGGAGGCAGATTGAGTACTTCACTACTCAGGCTACCATGAGTTCGCTCTTAGAGCGTTCACACGTGAATATATGTTGTTGTGCGTTCATACTGTCCATTCACATGCTTTCACTTCACCATTGTATGGCCACAAGCTCAGTGAGAAAAAACTTCACCATTTGTACAACCTCTCTTTGTAATTTTCACGTGTAATTTCATTTCTTGATTCTTTTTCCTTGTTATTATATCCCTAGTTAAGAATCAGCTTGTGATTGCAAGGATTTAAGATTTAAACTTTCTGCATATAAAGTAGGCTGTAGGTGTCTTCTTTATTTTGTGTGCTTTATTGTATCTATTAAAACGAGCGTAGATTGATATCCAAGGGAATAAAAGGAGATTAAGATGGAGTTTAAGGGGTTAACTTCAGTGAAGCTTTTGAGGATCAGCTGGACAATGACTTCTGTTTAGACTATGATCTAAACCACTGAGCCTGTTCGGTGTCTACTTATAAGTTCATCAATCCAACTTATAAATAGGTAAGCTAAAATATGTTTTCGGGAACAACTTTTATTTGGGCTTATAAGTTTAAAAAAAACAAGCCACTAATTGTTGCTTAAAAAAAATGACTTATAAGTCATATTTTTAAGTCGGTCAATTATTACGAAATGACAAAAATGTCCTCTTTTATTTTTTTAATGTTTTTTTTATTAAAGGACTTTTAATAATCTTTATATTTTACTTAACTTATAAGTCATTATTAACCGAACACATTTACAACTATTTCTTATGATTCCCGACTTATAAGTAAAAGTGATGCCGAACACTTTTACTTATAAATCTACTAAAATTTTAACTTTAAGTCAAAAAAAAAATCATTCCCGAACGCCCCCTAACACTTGTCACTTTGTTAAGGTCTCCAGCTGCAGATCAGAGGAATAAAATTGTTTGATCAGATACATTATGCATATTATCTAACAACTGACCTTTCCTAAACATCGTGCTTAAGAAGTTAAGAGTATGCGACTGACTCTCAAAATGTCCTCACTTTCCCATTCTGCTCTGGTGTTTGATCAGAATGACATGATTTTCTTCTTCTTCTTTTTTTTTGTTTTTAGTTAAAGAACATTATTAACTTATAAATTCTGGAACTTACTTTATTTTATTTAGAAGGCTAAGCAAAAGTTATTGAATAGTACATTCTTGGTCACACAAAAATAGTGTTCTTTGTTTAAAAAAAAAAAGAAAAAAATTTATTCTTAAATTTATTGTCATAATTTTATTATCAGATCACTAATACTTAAATAATAACTTATATTTTAAGAGTACATATAAAATAAAAATATATTATTAAGATTTATAAATTTTACAAATGAGATCATTTTTATATAATGAATTTAATTAGGGAATCTTGTATGTATAAAAAAAGTTGCTTATACAGGAGATAAAAAGTCAAAAAGAATGGAGATGCGGGGTATCGATCCCCGTACCTCTCGCATGCTAAGCGAGCGCTCTACCATCTGAGCTACATCCCCAACGTAACGTATTTTTCTACTCTCAATATATAAACGTAAAGATCACTATAATCCATCCAGGCTGTTCCAGTCTCCCGATCATTTTCCAGATGCCGACCTCCAAATTTTAAGCATCAAGGTCGGTCCCCACTTTCTCTGTCTTCACGCATTTACTTGTTACATACAATATCATTGAGTCCGCATGCCTATTTGTGGTTTTAACCTTAATTTTGATTTTGTTTGAGTGAGTTCCTTGTAAATTTGGTCCACCACTATTCTGTTTTTTTTTTTTTTTTTTTTTGCATTTTAGATCACTAAACCGTAAAGTAAACTGATCGTTGCACAACATATTCCCACATTGATATGAATTCTTACAGCTGCACTATAGATGTTTGAATGGGTACATGCACATGAAGAAATCCCGGAAAAATAACAAGCATCTAACTTTTTACTGTACAATTGTATAGGAAAATGTTACATTTGTTGAACTTGTTTTCAACAAATGCAACATTTACATATAGGATTTGTACATGTAAAAAAAGTCTGTCATTTTTCTTGGATTTCCTTTGGTGCCCCTATCATGTTTGAATTAATGTCGGTGGTAAAAATGTGGGGTTCTTTTCTTAGTACTACTTGCCGAAAAAAGCAAGTATTTAGATCATTAGATGGTTGGCTTTAGGTGATTAGTTTATTTTCATTCTGTAATTTACTCATTGATGCTACTTTTCTCAAGTGGATTGTCATTCATATTGATGCAACTTTCATCCTTTAAAAGGTTTAAAGTCGGTGGTATGGTCGGCATGGACACTTTCAGAAAAGGTTCTCTTTGCAAAATGTTCGTTGGTCATTAATACCTATTTAACCCTCCACTGCCTCAATTTCAGCTTAATCAAAGTATGCACCTTTACTTTTAGGTGGATATAACCGAAACCAAGAAGATCACAAGAAATAATTATAGTGTGCTGGTATATTCTTGAATGCTAAAAAAGTTTTTAATAAACAAGCACAATTCCTTAGCAAGTAGATAATTAGATTATCATTCATGGTAGTAATACATGCCTACACTAATGATACCAAGGAAGATAATCCCCAAGGATTCTAACACGAGACACATAAGAAAATAATCCCCCAAGAATTGTAATGAGGGATACATAATATGCATCATCTAGGTAACCCACCATTACTACTATTTTATGATCTAATCATTTGCTGGCCTAGCATGTAAGATAAAATCATATCAAATAAATTATGTACTTATATTTCCTATTCATTATCGGGCGGCGTTGATTTGTACTTGTAGCGGCTGGCCCAAACGTGATAATTTAAGAAGTTCGATCCGCTTAATACACACAATAACCAGTAAAATCGTTCAAGTTGATAATGATTTATGTTGCTTCCATAGAGCCATGGTCTGTGTCGAAAGGTACTGGTGATGTGGTTCACTATGGATACAAGCACTGAGCTGAGATAGTACCCATGGCCAATGAGGCCCATGAGAGAGATGTTGCCAGTGATCTCATGCTGATTGGAGCCTTTGTGAAGAAGAATTCCATCATGTCAGCTAAGCTGAAAAGATCAGCAGACCCAAGGAACAAGTGTTGGTAATAAACACCTCCCACTAGAACCGTTTATGATAAATTAAATAATAAATCACGCCAAATAAATAATACAGTTCCAACAGAATAATAACTGCAGAAAATAAGTCAAACACACAAGACACCAAATTTACGTGGAAAACCCAATTGGGAAAAACCACGGGGAGAGATCTCAGAAATTCACTATGAGAAAAATATACAAACTTGAGAAAATAATATCACTAATTATTTTCTCCCTCTTTGTATCTAAGAAAATAAAATCACTATTTATTTTCTCTCTTCCTCACTTTCTTTCTATAACTCAAATGAGTTATTTTTATCTCTACACTTGGAACTCTCGGATGAATTCCTTTCTATTTTCTCTACTCTCCGCACCTCTCTGCTATCCCTTTTCTTTTCTCTCGGTGTGTGTCTTGCATCCAACCAACTGATGGCATATATAGCCATCCCTCATAATAAATTGCAGCACACCAACTTCACAAATTAGCTGCCATCAGAACAAAAATTCAATGCCGCACACAAAGCAGCGGGAAACAGGGAGCCGAACGCAACAGAAGAAGAAAAAGTAAACAGCTGCATGCAGGGAAGTAAATGTGTTAGGTGGGGATTGGACCCAACAATCTCCCCCTCCAATCCCATTAGAGAGGGTTTCCACCGTGACCCCGTCACTTGAAATCCATTCCTGCCAACTCCTTGCAAACATCGAGTTTGTCGCGAGTCACAACCTTTGTCAACATGTCTGAAGTGTTTTCATCAGTATGAACTTTCTTTACTTTTATCAGCTCATTTTCCATCACTTCTCGAAACCAGTGATAACGAACATCAATGTGCTTGGTAAGATTATGATACGTGGCATTCTTGGTCAAGTCAATTGCACTCTGACTATCACAATAAACCACATACTCATCCTGTGTAACTCCCAACTCTTGGAGAAACCGTTTTAACCATAACATCTCCTTGCCTGCTTCTGTAGCAGCAATGTATTCCGACTCAGTTGTAGACAAGGCAACACACTTCTGCAACTTGGACTGCCATGACACAGCTCCCCCTGCAAAAGTAAACACATACCCTGAAGTAGACTTCTTCTCTTCAGAACCTGCCATGTCTGCATCTGTAAAACCCTCCAAGACTGGATTCGAATCACCAAAACCCAAACACAAACTGGAAGTAGCTTTTAAGTATCTGAGAATCCACTTAACTGCTTCCCAATGTTCTCTACCAGGATTTGATAAATACCTGCTCACAACGCCAACGGCATGAGCTATATCTGGCCGTGTACAAACCATTGCGTACATAAGACTCCCTACAGCAGAGGAGTAGGGAACTGTCGCCATATCGTCTCTTCCTTCTTTAGTAGAAGGACTCATACGCTTCGTCAACTTAAAATGACTGGCCAGTGGTGTGCTAACTGGTTTAGCATCACCCATGTTGAACCTTGCAAGCACCCGTTCAACATACTTCTCTTATGACAACCACAACTTCTTGGCTTTCCTGTCACGAATAATCTTCATGCCCAAAATTTGCTTGGCTGGGCCTAAATCCTTCATATCAAAGGATTTGAACAACTCACCCTTGAGCCTGTAAATCATGTTAGCATCTTGCCCAACTATCAACATATCATCTACATATAGTAACAGAATAATGAAATTACCACATGGGAATTTTTTCACATACACACAATGATCTGCAACTGTTCTGATGTAACCTTGATCCATCATGAATGAATCAAACTTCTTGTACCATTGTCTTGGGGCTTGTTTCAGGCCGTACAAGCTTTTCTTTAACTTGCAAACCAAGTGCTCTTTCCCTTTAATTTCAAATCCCTCTGGCTGCTCCATGTAGATTTCTTCCTTCAAATCACCATGAAGGAAAGCAGTCTTCACATCTAACTGTTCAAGCTCAAGATCCATACTAGCTACTAACCCCAAAACTACTCGAATTGAAGTCATCTTTACAACTGGAGAAAAAATCTCATCAAAATCAATACCTTGCTTTTGAGCAAAAGCCTTGACGACCAATCGAGCCTTGTACTTCACTAGTTTTTCTCCGTCTCTTTTCAGCTTGAACACCCATTTATTCTTCAAGGCTTTCTTGCCTTTTGGAAGTGTAGTCAACTCATAAGTGTGATTCTTGTGCAAAGAATCCATCTCATTTTGCATTGCTCCCAGCCAATTGCTCTTCTCCTTATGAGTCTCGACTTCTTGAAAATTCTCTGGCTCCCCCTGCTCAGCAATTAAAAGATATTCGGATGAAGGATACCTGACTGATGGCACATGCACTCTTGTGGATCTCCTGACCTGAGGTTCTTCAATATTAAGATGAGGGGGTTGCTCCCCCTGCTCAATACCCTCTACATCTGACCCATCATCATGATGCAAATCTGTATCAGTCTCTTCTTCATTCTGAACTCCTTCTCCACCTATGACATTTTGTAATGGAGAAGAAACTCTATTGAGGCTTGGAACTCTATCATCTCTGGGCTGTGTGATGCTATAAAAATCCTCATAATTCTGGTGCTCATGAAACACCACATCTCTGCTTCTGAATAATTTTTTTTGAACTGGATCCCATAACCTGTAACCAAACTTTTCATCTCCATATCCAACAAATATACATGGAGTAGATTTGTCATCAAGCTTTGATCTATGCTCCTTGGGGATATGTGCAAAAGCCTTGCATCCAAATATCCTCAAGTAAGAATATGACACATCCTTACCACTCCATATTTTCTCTGGATTCTGAAAATCCAACGGTACTGATGGAGATCTATTAATCAGGTAGCAAGCAGTACGGACAGCTTCACTCCAGAATGGCTTAGGCAGTTTAGCCATTCTCAACATGCATCGAACACGCTCCATAATAGTGCGGTTCATTCTTTCTGCCACACCATTATGCTGAGGGGTACCAGGAACAGTCTGCTCATGTCGAATGCCATGTGTATCGCAATATGCCGCAAACTCCTTTGAAGTGTATTCCCCTCCGTTGTCACTGCGAAGACACTTCAATAATTTTCCAGTCTCCCTTTCAACCATAGCATGGAAACTCTGAAAATACTGGAACACCTGGTCTTTTGTTTTCAACAAATACACCCACACTTTTCGCGAAGCATCATCAATAAAAGTAGCAAAATATCTATTGCCACCTAGAGACTCAACCTCCATGGGACCACAAACATCTGAATGTACTATCTCAAGTATCTTAGATTTTCTTTTAGATGAGCTACTAAAAGAAACTCTATTTTGCTTACCAAATAAACAATAATCACATGGGCTTAAATTAGTACCTTTAGCAAAAGGAATGAGGGACCTTTTTGCTAACATCTGCAACCCTTTCTCACTCATGTGCCTGAGCCTTTTATGCCACAGATTTAGTGAAGATTCACCTTCAACTGCATTCAACTCACTAGAACACATCTTCACATGAGCTTTGTACAATGAACAGCAAGCAACACCTCTTGCAACAACCATTGCACCCTTAGTAAGCTTCCACTTTCCGTCGCCAAAGTGATTATCATAGCCTTCCCTATCCAAAGCCATACCAGAGATCAAGTTGAGACGCAAATCTGGAACATGTCTGACGTCCCTCAGAGTAATAGTGCAACCAACATCTGTCTGAATGCAAACATCACCAATTCCAATAATCTTGGAACGATCAGTGTTACCCATTCTCACATGCCCAAAGTCTCCAGCTTTGTACGTCATGAAGAATTCCTTCTTGGGCGTGGCATGATACGAAGCACCTGTATCAATAACCCAATCAACTTTCTGATCATCAACATGTAAGCATTCTTCTTCACCGAATGAAAGAATCACAACATCCTCGGTAACCGTAGCTACAGTATTCTTGTCCTCAACTTTTCCTTGCTCACCAGTTTTCTGCTTGTTTAACCAGATCTTGCAATTTCTTTTGTAGTGGCCTTCCTTGTTACAATGGAAGCACCTAAATGTACCGCCATCTCTGGTCTTTGACTTGCTCCTATGATTTCTGCTTTTGCTGTGATGTGAGTTTCCCTTGTGAGATCCCCTGAAATTGCTTCTACCTCTGTTTTCTGCTACAAGTGCTTGTGTCTCAAAATTCATACCTTGCTCCTTTCGCCTTGTTTCTTCATTGTGTATGCTGTCCTTGACCATCTGCATAGTTATTTTTCC
The DNA here is from genome assembly GCA_947179155.2 of Hedera helix. Classification (NCBI taxonomy): domain Eukaryota; kingdom Viridiplantae; phylum Streptophyta; class Magnoliopsida; order Apiales; family Araliaceae; genus Hedera; species Hedera helix. The sequence goes on from OX359275.1 coordinate 43,837,495, forward strand.
TTCAGGAGCTGAATTGCTTAGTGACACAACCAACGTTTCCCAACTGTTGGGCAACGAACTGAGAAGCAATAACGCTTGAATCTCATCATCAAGATTCAACTTCATGGTAGACAACTGGTTCACCAATCCTTGGAACTCACTCATGTGTTCGGATACACTGCTACCATCTCTGTACTTCAGGTTCACGATCTTCCGAATCACAAATGTTTTATTCTGTGCATTCTTCTTCTCGTACATGGACTCTAATGTAGTCCAAAGAGAATTTGCATCCGTTTCCTACGAAACATGGTGGAACACACTCTGATCGATCCATTGACGAATGTGACCGATAGTCTTCCTGTTCATCTTTTTCCAATCAGCCTCAGATTTATCCGCTGGCTTAACTCCTTTAAGCTCCAACGGTTCATACAAATCCTTACAATAAATGATGTCTTCCATTCTAGACTTCCAGATCGAAAAATTAGATGATGTCAATTTAATCATGGCGCCACTTGATTCCTCCATTTAATTTATCATAAACAACTAAGCAACGCGCCTAGCTCTGATGCCAATTGTTGGTAATAAACACCTCCCACTAGAACCGTTTATGATAAATTAAATGATAAACCACGCCAAATAAAATAATACAGTTCCAACAGAATAATAACTGCAGAAAATAAGTCAAACACACAAGACACCAAATTTACGTGGAAAACCCAATTGGGAAAAACCACGGGGAGAGATCTCAGAAATTCACTATGAGAAAAATATACAAACTTGAGAAAATAATATCACTAATTATTTTCTCCCTCTTTGTATCTAAGAAAATAAAATCACTATTTATTTTCTCTCTTCCTCACTTTCTTTCTATAACTCAAATGAGCTATTTTTATCTCTACACTTGGAACTCTCGGATGAATTCCTTTCTATTTTCTCTACTCTTCGCACCTCTCTGCTATCCCTTTTCTTTTCTCTCGGTGTGTGTCTTGCATCCAACCAACTGATGGCATATATAGCCATCCCTCATAATAAATTGCAGCACACCAACTTCACAAATTAGCTGCCATCAGAACAAAAATTCAATGCCGCACACAAAGCAGCGGGAAACAGGGAGCCGAACGCAACAGAAGAAGAAAAAGTAAACAGCTGCATACAGGGAAGTAAATGTGTTAGGTGGGGATTGGACCCAACAACAAGCATCCCAAGGAACAAGCATTGCAAAGCCACCCAAAGGAATGTGACAGGTAGAGGTTCAGTGGAATTCAGTAGGCCAGATCGTGCTGCCACCTTCTTTTGCTTCATTTCGACCAGAGCTGCAGCTGTAATGGCCACATTGGAGAGGTTGCCCGATTCCAATTCGTTGTAGATGAGTGATACCCATTTCAGTTCGGGTTACCTTCCTGGCAAATGGGATGATAAGATGATTGTACATGGTGTAAGGAACATGATGAAGAGGACAGGAATTACAGGGAGAGACGCTGGTGGAACCCTTAGCCAGCCAATCTTAGTGTTCATGGTGGCTGCTTGTTGGATGGAAAAGGTGGAAAGCTGAACAAGGCAGCAATTGAGAATAATAGTTGACATTAAGATTGGGAGGATATTAAGTACTGTCTTCACATCTAGTTGTTTAAAAGTGCACTCAAGTGCTGGGTGGACTGGCTGATTGATTACTGCTTTATTGAGGAACTCTTCTTCTGATGGAATCTGAATTGGTTCTTTTTCTTTATCATCGCGTACTTCTTCCTCACTGTATTTGGTTGCATATGATGTGGTTGTGCTCATGCTCACAATGGCATTGCGAGGAGTTTTAGAAAATCAAGTGTTGTAAACTGCTGCAATCAAAACCTGTTGCAAAAATAATTCAGTCATTCAAGCTATGAATAGATTCGCTAGGTGGTTTCTAGAGGTAGACTAAAGCTTATTAAATGAATCCTACCTTAAATATTGTCGTAATAGGGCTTCTTCTGGGAAATCTGTTCCTGTATGTAGTGGAGCCAAGGAGAAAGATTGGGATGGAGTGGAGACTCCAAATCCCCATTGCCAGCTCTATTGTCCTCGATCCACACCACAAAAGTCACTGCAATTAGAGCCCCAAAAGACAGACGGAACACGTAATAATTAAAAATTGTTGATCTCTTCTTTCTTCCCTCTGAAATGTTCTCATCAAACTGCCCAGCTCCATGTGTGGGAAGTGAACCTTTAATTCCTACAACACCCAATGCCACCAGATAGAGGCCAGCAAACAGAATCGCTGCTTTCCCACCTTCTAGTTCCTGGCATGAAGTGTTTCTATTGGTGGACATGCAGCTTGGTGGTCTCAGTGAAGGTATGTGAGCTTGCACTGTCAGGACTAAAAGACCCTGTTCCAGTAGTCAAAATCAGTTGAGAGAATCTACGCAAATTTCTTATATGGCTGTGATGTCTGAGTAACAAAGGATATGTTATTTCAGGATCTAGTTTCATGACACTGGTGGATTTATTGAAAATATGTGATTTTTATCAGTCAGGAAATTTGGCTTATTCTACTGTGTTAAACAACTAGAATATCGTGGAAATACAGTTAATGTGCACAATCGTCCAGTCTTTGGAAAATGATGTTGACTTGTAGAGAAATAATTTATTCCGTTACATGAAAGTTATTATTTACTATTTATCTTTTCTTTTTTTCTATAGGAGTTATCAATGTCTCTTTGTTGATTATTATTCATGTTGGATATGATTATGTCCCTATAAGTGATAAAATCATGTCCTTCTAAAAAATTATTTTTGTTTGTCATTCAAGATGTGTTATCAGGCTGAAGTTTTTGGATGTGGTTTCTCGTAGCCTCCACAAAAGTCGTTATACTGATCATTCTTGCCTTTTGGCCCTTTCCCTTCTCAACAGGTTATCCAGAAAAGGGACCTTGTGGAGCACTGTTAGGTCCCGTTTGCAGGCTCGTGTCACTATTGATTAGTGCCCACCTTTTAATGTGTGCATGCTTTTTTCTGTACTCGTAACTTTTAATTCTCCATTTGAGCAAATGGAGTTTCTAGAGCGATCAGGTTTCTTTCTTTGCCTAGCTAGCTCTGAGGAAGATAACTAAAAAATAAGCTTGCTGGGTAGCAAAGCATGCAGATGACTAATTCAAATTCCAAGTAATATTGTTTGAAGTACAAATGTCTGGCCTGTCTATTTACGACAGTAAAATAAAATGAAGTAATAAACTCATCTTCATGAAGTCGGGGCTTGTTTATATATAAGTTAATAAAGGATAACAGCAAAAAAGAAAGAAAAAAAAAGTTAATAGAAGAACTTGATAAATTCATACCATAAATTCAACTAGAGCACTTATCAGATAAATGCAGTAGGTGGTGAAGAAAGCATCAGATAAGAAGCCACCAAGGAGAGCGAGGAGGAAGGCCGTGCCCATGAATTTGGTAACAATGTTGGCAGAACTGGATGGGGAAAAATGCATGAATTTCGACAGATAAAGCACGAGGTTGCTTGCATTAGCCAGGAATGCTAGATTTTCCAATAATTCCACAACTGTAGGTTATATTAGGAAAGTACTAGACGAGTCTGTGTTATGCTTACTATGTGCATGAATGCTTGGATAAACAATTTTATACGTAAGTTGATATGATGCTCTTCAAAAAGTTCAAGAGGGAAGTTTATGCATATTGTGGTTAAAGCAAGAATGAAGCGTTAAAAGTATGCTTTTACGTACTGGTAGATGCTTTACTTATCCAAGACAAAAGAGGCAGCTGGCGTGCCACCATGATGGCCTCTCAAGGCTGGCCTATTCCTCCAGTCTACATAACCTTCCCATTCTGTTGACAGGTGTGCCTCATCCTACAATAATAGCCAAGAAAATTTAGAACGGAGAGAAACGACGAGTAATATATTAGATAGAAGAGATTGAAAAAAAGAGTGGCACCATCTTGTTTTCAAGTAGCATGAGATCTTTAACTATAAGAGATGCAATGAGAACTTTTTTTGATTAAATGGGAGTGATCTAAAGACTCATACTTTTACTGGGAAAATAGGAGACTAAGCCTGAGTAGAAAGGTCAAGACGAAAATGACAATACATCCTAGCAGACCTTTCTGATTTAATGTTGTTGGCCTTCCTACTCCTATTTCTACGTGTGTGTTGATTGCCTCAAAAAGGTGTATGATATGTGATACATGTCCACTGCATCGATCAGGAGATGGAGATCACACAGTTAGATGATAATTCATGTGCAAGCTGGCTTGATGATTAATGAGGTCATGATCGATGGTTTGGTAATAGTGCCTAATGGTATAGTATGATTCTAGTTTCCACCAAATATACCCCACACCCACGATCACCCACCATGTAGTGGTAAGACTTTGCATCCCCATGTTATTCCACTCTGACCATTCCCATGATAGAAATATCAACAAAAAAAAAATTTGATAGAGTCCTTTGGAATGAGTTTTCTTGATTGTATATGTTTAGCTACGTGAAAATATTCTCGCGGTTTCCTTTTAAAACTAAGGGTCATTGATTGTTATTTGTTTAGTATTTGTACCAATTCACGTGATTTCTGTCCTTACTGTGATCTTAGAGCATCTCCAGCAATGATTTTTGTTGAGTTCCTAGACTAAATATAGTCTAGGATTCCTTTTTCTCCTCCAGCAAATGGACTAAATTTAGTCCAAGACTATATTTAAAATCCTCAAAAGACTATATCTAGGAATTGGATAGTCCATGGACTATATAATAGTATTTAAATAGAAAAGTAGAAAGATGATAGGAGTTTTATTAAATTTATTAATTATTTTAATTTTTTTATATTATAGTCCATGGGATAGTCTATCTGCTGGAATGGTGGAAGACTAAAGGACATTTGATGATGTCATATGGACTAAATATAGTCCATAATATAGTCCATCTGCTGGAGATGGCCTTAGAGAGCTTTCAATCTTCAAGCTTCGCTTGCTAGGGTCATCATGGCTTGTACCTTGGTGCTACTAGCTTCCTATCTGGGCCATCCGTAAATTTGTAGTTTTCTCTTTTTCTGATCAATAAAATGAGTGACTTTAGCGCTCTGATAAAATTGTGGGAGCATGATCAAAGGCTCCCAAATTGGACGGCTTGGATTCCTGTACTGGTGGGTCCATCATGGTCAGCATTTACTCTCCAGCTAATCCCTACTTGAATTTCAATGGTTAATCTTTAAATAAATAGGAAGTTGCGTGTAATTAATTTCTTGTGCAGAAGAAACAGAATGTAGATAGCTGACCTGGTTTTACTTTTGCCCCATTGAAGATGTTTTGAGTTGGGCTGGGGAGAAACCACATTTTTCCCATCATATATGCATGTGGTGTAATATAAAAATAATAATAATGTACTTTAAAAAACATAAATAGGGAATTAATATTTTTTCGAGTAAAAGTGATAATTCACAAGTTCTCTCACGTGAATAGAAAATGGGTCCTAAATATTTGAGATAGACTTTGTGGAAATATCAAATTTTAATTGTGTAAATATCAATATCCAACATACTAGCGCTGCTCTTCTTTGGATAAACAGGAATATATATTGCACAATTGGGGTGAATAGATTAGACTGAATTAGATAAAGGTTTGCCATTTCAAACTATCAGCGATAATCTGTTGCCTTTCTCTATTGAAAGATGCGAGTTTCAGGTACCTCATGCATCTCAACTTCAGTGTGTTCAGAATCTTATCATCTGATCTTCTAGAACGTGCACTATCATCTTGATAGTTTGTTGGAGGTAGAATTAAATATTATACTAATTATACAACGTTATTATGTATTTTATTGATATTTTCTACAGTCGTGTATCTTAAACCAAGGTTTCACCAGAATTTGGGATTTCTTAGATTTTCTATAATATTTTGGAATCAGATGCAGCTTTTAGTACTGAACTGTGCAATAATAATTCTTATTATTTCATAGCATTGCTTATTTTCATGATTAACTCGTATAGTTGCAGCATGCAGGTGTTTACATAGTGTAAATATAGAAAACTCGAATTTCAATAATTCTCTTGGCGAACAACGATTCAGAATATCATATTATTGACAGGTTATCAGTGCTCCCCCCGTTTTATGGGTGTGTATATTACTAGTAATAGCTAGTGTCTTACTTTTTTATTTAATTTTTTATTTGATACGAGTATATTTTCAATATTTTCTCTAATGTAAATGTACTCTTTGGAATTTACTGTTTAAAAAAAACATTCAAATAAATTATGTTTAAACGTGTCAAATGCAAATCAAAATAATAAAAATATATATATAAAAAAAATCTAGCAAGTGGGAAATTGTCATTTCTAGAAGGAGAGAGTACACTGCAAGGTTAGTTCCATCTGTTAGATTATAGTGCAAGTGGCTCTCTGGTGAAGGTGCTAGAAGCCTTCAGTTTAGGGTCACCTCAAATGTGCCAATTCATCAGTATGTCTTTGACCTAGATCTCTAAAATATCATGATCCTAACCTTTTTATTGCCCTTGGTTTTAGTAGTTTCAAATATTCTAGTCTCTTGTTGCTCGTCGTTGTGGAACCTAGGCTACGTTATGATATCCCAAACGTTTGCAGATTCCCTGTTGAAATTAACTTGCATGTGCAGCTAGGGTGGCAAGAATAACAATGGGTGGTTGAGAATTTAAGAGACGAGACAGTCGAATGAAAAAATTATACAAGGAAAACAATGAGTTGCTTGCCAATAGTGGGCCTTGTTCGAGGAAGGCTTCGTCCAAGAATTGAATTTTATTGGATGACTCTCGTTATCAGCTTTTCATTCTAAAGTCCCAGTACTTGTGATTTCATGCTTTTGCAAAAGGGGGGGATCGAACAGGCCTACATTTCTTCATTGCAGCTTCAACCCTCCCCATGATTAGGTTAGGATGTAAATAACTTTTTTCCATTACAAAATAAGAGACACGATATTCTTAATTTGTCATTATTTTTTTACTATCATTTTATGCACCGCACACCTCCGTTAATAAATTTTTAGCATATATTAAGGGTACATTTAAAAATATAAAATTTTCTTTAAAACTCTTTCTTTTACAAGCTCTTCTGCTCAAAGTTCGGTACTAGTTACCAGCCGGCCAGGAAACCTAACCTAATAAAAGTAAAAGATGGATCGTTTTGTACCATAACAAAGTGAAGGGTCACCACCTGAGAAGGATAAGTTTTGAGTATCTAGGACAATAGACCCCTATATACTTTATTTATAATTAAAGACCTTATCCATCACCCCCACCTGAATTATAAAATGAGTCTTGCTATACACGAGAACAAATTTATTTTATTTAATTAGAATATACCGACTTAAGTATATACATGAGATAGCAACGAATTATAAATGATTTCAACTTAGTCCTAAATTTGGGACATACAAGTCATTTTCCTTGAAATACCTAAGTAATTCAGAAAGGAAATGAAGTCGCTCAATTCAAGTTTACAAACCTATTTTCATTTTCCAAGAGGATTCGGTTCCATTAAACAGTTTTAAAGGGAATGAAGAAAAACAAATATACAAAATTAAAGAGTTACTTCCCCCCACTATGAGCCACGGGGTACTTGTTGGGTTTGGCCCAACCCAACTAGGAGAGTTCAAAATTTGTAATTGGATATCTTTTGGGTCGTTGCTTTTGTTTTTCCTTTTCCGTTGCCTTTCTTCGGACCCTGTTAAAGAACCTTTCTAGGAAATGAAAGCCTCAAAAGGCCCAATAAGGTAACAGGCTTCTGGCTGTCCAATTCATGAATCACGTACGGGTCTTGTTGTAAACTTAATATGCTTGGCGTCTTGTTGATATTTTCTTGTAAAGCTATTTTATTAGATGGAGTAATAATTTATTTTTTTTAATTAATCATATGGTTGGTAAATTTATTATATTAATATTTTAATAATAATAATAATAATAATAGATTAATAGTTGTGTAAGATGATTTTCATAAGATTATATCTACATAAATATGATGTTTTAGACTTGTACAATACACAAATTTGTTTTAGAGATGAATAATGTATCTGGAAAATTTCTGGGATGAGCCGGGGCCCGACCCCCTCAATTTCCTTAAAAGGAAAAATGTTGGCAACGAAATTCTTCTGCCCCATTGCCAACTTGCTTCAGGAACCTGCCATATACGTTGCTGGCAAGTTGACATATATAGCAATTAATGGCATCAGTAGGCATGAGAACTTGTTAAGACTTGTTCATTCGTTGACAATTTTCCTTTCCGTTGCGAATAATTTATTAGGGGTGAACGGACTTCATTGCTAGATAATTGCGGTGATTAGGTTCGGATACAAATACTAATTATGCCACACGACGAGTTTAGACTTACTGAGTACATATTACGCTACTCTTGTATTTGTTGTCATAAATTTTACATACGACTGTGTGAATCATTTTTAACAATTCTATAAGTCTCTTTCCATTTCTACTAAATATAGATTTAGTCATATAAATTGTGTTTAAAATAAATTATATTTAATTAATAAAATAGATATATTTGTTTTCAAATTTCAAACCAAGCATTCACATATTGGTATACTGCTGGAGTATATAAACTGTGTTTGCACAATCAGAGGTTTGACCAGGTCAAGAGAGAAGAAGGCGTCCCATTTCAGTTTCAGATCTCAATTCTCAACCCCCTCCCCCTTCTACTTCTTTCATCCCACATGCATGCATAACAAGTCGATCAGTTTAGTTTGATTCAATCTAGATCTGTCAGGCCTTGATCGTTGATCAGATCAGGTCAAATTTTTACCTTTTGACCTGCAAGTCCGACCAGACTTAACGCTCAAAAAAGAGTCCTATTGAGGCCTGCATGTCAGGTCTTGAGTCTGTCCAGTCCAGTCCGATTCGATCCATTCAAATAATTTTTTTAATAATTTTAAATATTATTAAAACACCAATTAAAAATTTAAACTTAATTAATGTATTAATTAAAAGTAATATATTACAAGTTACAGTTTTCAAATTATAATAATGAAAAATATATTTATTATTATTATTATTATTATTATTATTTTGCAAACGACTTTCTAGTTGTTATGCTAAGTATTTATTAAAATAAAGATGTAATGAAAGATCTGTAAGAAGTGTAGGTTGTTAGTTAGATAAGAAAAATTCTTATATATTACATTAGTCAATGTGTTTTCATGAATTTTCTTTATTCGTATATATACAAACATGCATGAATGAACGTATTAAAAGACGTTAATTTTATTTTGTTTATCGAATGAGTTCTCACAAAGATGAAGTTTTCGTCTGCAGTGAAAGAATTGAAGTAACGAATAAAGAAAAAATTAGCAGGTCGGACCGAGTTTTGGATGAACCAAGTCAGACCTCATATCAGACTTATTGACATGTCAGGCTAAGTTAAATCTGAACTAAAAAAATATGACCTATTTATAACCTTCAAACTAAATTAAATTGGATCGAACTTTAATCAAGTCAAACCAAGACCAGATCGCAGAGCATAAGCATTTGTGTATCACTACACAACCCACCTCAGAATGATAATGACTGATTTGGACTCCATCATTTTCTTTTCTTTTCTTTCTGGATTTTGTTTGCTTTCTTCACACCTTCTCTCTCTCATCGTTGTCATCTATCTACATGTCTCTATCATACACCTGTCTGGAAATTATACACGCACTGCTATACAGTATCTCTCCCACCAGCCATAACTCCACGTCTATGCTTCTTGTCTTGGCCCTTAATTTCTACTAGTTGACCACCCATTTTATTTATAATGTCTATGCCTCTATCTAAAATTACATCTACTCTCTTATTTTGAAATTTTATAATGTAATTCCATCACAAATTTTAATTTAAAGTATTTTTCATTTATTTATTCATCTTTGAGGATAAGAAGAGTAAATTTTAGGTGGATCGAATAAAGGCTAATCTAAGCTGCATTTACATTAATTTTGGTGTGGATGTAACAAAAATTCGATTGCTTGCCAATTTATTGGGAAATATTTTAAAATATATAAAAAAGTTTCTTCTTATTTTTTTCCCTATGCATCAAAATATAAATAATCAGGTACAAATAACATATGACATCCTTCCCCCTTATCACGGAACTAGTATTATACTATATATTAGAGAAAAATAAGATATCTTTTAATTTTATATTTTGATTTTCTTTATTATGAGTAATAACTCTTCTAAAGATATATTTATGATAGAACACTTTTAAAATTTTATTCAATCTCATATCTTTCACAATTATAATTCGATTAAAAAAATAATTTAAAATACACGAAACTTTATAGAAAAATGTTGTCATAAATATTTGAGTGTCTAAAAACAACAATTTATTCAAAACAAATATTTACTCCTTGTAGGAGCCTACGTATCTAACTTATATACCTTAATTTCATAAAATAAATTTTTCTTAATTGTTTAATAAAATCTAATTATATAGTTAAAAAATTATGTAAAAATATGAAATAGTTTAAAATTTTATTTATAATATCATTACTATAATCTTATAAAATAAGTATTTATTAAACATTCATTGATAAGTTCAAATATTTTGTTATCTTACAAACCATAGAAGATGAGAATGTAACAAGCTTATATTGGATATCTCTCTTTTCACTTTACTTATTTAAAAAAAAATAGAATCTATTTTTCTTATTAATAATATAAAATAAAAAAATATTTTTAAATTTATTATCATAATACTATTATTATAAACTAAATAATCAATACATTTCACGACAAATGTTAAACTAAAATATGTCTTTAAAACTTATAAAATGTATAAATAGGACTTCTTTTTTTTTAGTATTTAATAAGCTTGCAGTTAATGGTAGCTAGTTTATCTTTTCGTCGAATCTTTCCTTTTCTTTTCTATTATTATTTATTATTTTTGGAGGTAATGCTAATAAAATTACTATCCATTGGCTGTTGCGCAGTTGCGCCATCGTGTCATTACATGTTCAGCCTCTATTCTATTAGTAATTAATATATATATATATATATATATATATATATATATATATATATATATATAGTATTATACTGATTCCATCAATTTTGTTATTTTTCCACCGGCTTTTCATAGGGAGAAGCTCTCTCTCTCCCCACTTTACAATCCAAGCTTCCGGCGACTTTCACAACTCCCCCACAATTCCAAGCCACCCCTCCTTTTCTCTTTTCCGGCGACCTGCTTTTCTATTTTCTGGAGACTTTCCCCCTCCACTTCCTCTTTATCCGTCTCTGTTTGTATAGTTTTGTGGGTGTAGGTGTAGGTGTAGGTGTAGGTGATGATGGGTTGTGCTCACAGCAGGTGTTCGCATACTTCTCATATCACAGAGATCATCATTACCAGCTTTTTCCGTCACAAACTTTAGAATTAGAAACCCAAAAACCCTACTCAGTCTTTTATATCTATACATCATACATACTAATATATATTAATCCAATCAGGTTTTTGAAATCACAACCGTCTGATCTTCTAAACCCATCTTCTTGAAAATTTAGCTATGGTTGGTTGAAACCCATCTCTATAGGAATTTGTATATATATTGCTACTGCTGCTGCTGCTGCTGCTTTCCATGGCGGGTCGGAGGTTTCTTTATAGTGGTGCGAATGGATCGAATTTTAATACTGTTTTGCTTCCTAATTCTTCTGATTCCTTCTTCCTTTCTTCCTCTTCGCCTTCTCTTCTTGGTAAATCTCTCACTCTGTATTGGTAATATGGAGTATGTGTTTCTTGGATATTTATGTTCTTCAACTTCTTTGGTTTTGCACTTGTATAATTTGATTGTGGTTGTTATTTGTTGCTAATAATGTAATTACAAAGCCCTGATTCACTCTTAATTCCTATAATTTTGTACTTAATTATTTTTTTCTTATTCACTACTACTCTGTTCGTAGATCTGTGCATCTATTTGTTTGTGCTATAAATTTGTTTCAGTTATGTCTTTGAAAAACTTTAATGTTACGGACCGGAATAACAAATTAATTCTATGGACAGCAATTCACTGGATGACCTTTCCTCCTCTCTTTTTTTTTTTTTATTTATTTGTGATTTTCTATCTGGGTGTTGATGATGCATCCACTATGTGATCAAACCCAAATTAAGCTGCGCTATAAGTGAAATTGGCTGTCCTGAATTGTGTAGTACTAGAACTTATATGCTACCTTTTTTTGACTCGTGAAAAATGTTGATGATATAAAGAAATATGGAGTTAATTTCTTTTACTAGAGTTCCTGAATCTTGTTATCTCGCAACCAATATGGGCGAACAATTCAGCTTAACTTAGTCGTGCCTTTTTTTAATTATTTTTATTTTCTGTGAAGTGTAGAGAAAAGTTCTTTTTTAGCTATTCAAGAACTATTTCTCGACTCCTGAATTGGTTCTTGTGATTAATTGCAAAGAATCCTTATGGTGGCTGACGCTTTGTTCAGGTTCAGGTTCAGGTTCAGGTTCAAGATCTCTGGTTATCTTTGAAGATGTTAATGGGAGAAATCATTCAGACCGGTTGTCTTTTCGGTTGTTTGATCGAGATGAGAACGGGGATGATGACTATGATGAGTACTTTCATCAACCTGAGAAAAAGAGGCGGCTTAAGGCTGACCAAATCCAATTTCTAGAGAAGAGTTTCGAGGAAGAGAACAAGCTTGAACCTGAGAGGAAAATTCAGCTTGCCAAGGACCTTGGCTTGCATCCTCGGCAGGTTGCAATATGGTTTCAGAACCGCCGAGCACGTGGGAAGACTAAATCACTAGAGAGAGATTACGAGGTATTGCAAGATAGCTACAACAGCCTAAAGGCTGACTATGATAACCTCCTTAAGGTGCAGGAGAAGCTTAAAGCCGAGGTGATTAACCACCACCTACTGCGAAATTTTCATGTGTTCTTTATACTTTTCTAGTTTTGGAAAATCCTAATGAAATGGTTCGATATATAATTGTCCAGGTTATTGACCTGACGGATAAGCTGCTACTCAAAGGGAAGGATAAGGACAAGGAGGACTTGAAATTATTTGATAAGCAGACACTATCTGAAGCACCACCACAAGAACACATTGGAAATGAGGTTTCTGAGGATGAAGTATTCAACGACTCCATTGGGGCTTGCGAGCAGGATGATGTATTTGATTCGGAGAGTCCACATTACACTGATGGAGTTCACTCCTCTCTCCTAGAGCCAGGTGATTCCTCGTATGTATTTGAACCCGATCATTCAGATATGTCTCAAGATGAAGATGACTTGAGGAAGAGCTTATCGTTTCCACTGGCGTGTGTTTTTCCCAAGATTGGAGATAATTACGCCGCCCCGCCTGCAAACTCTTGTTACTTTGGCTTCTCAGGTGAAGAAGATCAGTCCTTTGGTTTTTGGGGCTTACTGAATTAGCGCCTGTGTATAACTTATATTCTGTTACGCTTCTCTTAATTGTTATAAGCGTGCTATGGTGGTCAATATTGTAAGAAAATAAATCTAAGCTATGGCGCCACAATCCTTCATAGGTAGAAAGAATGTGGTTTGTGTTGTGGTTGGAAATGTTGGATTCTTCATCTGTACTCTTGTTTTTCTATGGGATTTCTCTTTTTCTTAATTTCAGTGAACTTATTGTATGAAATGTAAAGTAAGTAACTGATTATTTGGTTTCTGGTTCTTATTTTTCTCAAGGCAAAAGTGGCTAAACAGAGGCATAAATATACCCGAAACATCCTTACTAACGCTACCCGTTTAAAATTATATAACACATTAAAATAAGAGATTTTTGAGGAATTTTATTACTTGAAAGTAAAAATGTATCCTTAATTTTAGAGTATACTAAACAAGAAATATATATGTGTGTTAGCTGCATTGGAATATTTAGTGATATTGTAATCTGTTTATTTGTGAACTGATGAGAATGAAAAGAGAAATATATATATATATATATATATATATATATATATATATGTTTCTTTTTTTGATAATTTAAATTTTTTCAATCGTAATTGGATTAATCTTCTTGATCTGATGTCAAAATGTTTCAATCTATAATTTATTTTAAAACATCATTTAAATTACTACGTCAATTGCTGGAGTGAGAATCTATGAAATTAGGATATTTAATTTATCCCGGTTATGAATGATACTCCATTGTATTCAGCGTATTGGTGTTATGATTGACGTGCACCCAAGAAATTTGACAAACTAAGTTTCTTGTTTTTTATTTTATAACTAATAATTAAGAAATTATTTTTAAAAATATGAATATTATATTCGAACATATTAAATGCTAATTTCAATATTTGAAATAATAAATCCGAGGAGGAAAATATGTAAGTCTCCCATTTTGCTTGTTGAGTGGTACAAGTTTATTATGATTAAAGTCGAGAATTGAAAGGCATTTAATGCTTATTATATTTAGTCAAATGATAACGAGAGCACCTGCCCGGTGTGATAATTTATTTTGCTTATTATTGATAGGAATAGAGTATACTAGAGTAGTAGGATGTAGTACATAAGAGTGGACTAGTTCAATGTGATAGCCATGGACTTACACCGGACAACTCTAAATATTAAACATAAATTTTTAAATAAATTTTATTTTAATTATTAAAAAATAAAATTTAATACAAATTTTCAAAATTTATATTTAATATTTGTTTTTAATTGTTTGTGTGAGTAGACTTCTTTCCATCGAGACCACTTGATAGACTCGGGCCACGTGTGTTGGTGACACAGCGAGCTGTCGTTTTAGCTATCTTTGTCAAAATAAATTTTTATCTAGTTAGAACAAAAAAATAAAGTAATACTCAACTTACTGGAGGCTGCTGGAGTGGGATGGATATATTATAGGAGGCAGCCCATGCTTGTCGTTATATTTGGTTCATCACACTGAGCGTGGGCCTTTCTTTTTCTTAAAATGTCAAGTATATGTATATGTACAAACCAATTAGTAAGATGGAGAACTATTGGCCAATTTGTCCATCTTCTTCTTCTTCTTCTTCTTTTTTATTTTTCTCGTTCTTAATGGAGAGAGAAGAAGTTAGACCGACCAACTCTTATTTCTGTATTAGTCCACAATTTTAGTACCTGGAATAATTAACTTAAAATTGAGAATGAATCAAAAGTAATGGAATAATCTTCAAGTGAAATATCATAACATTAATGCATAAAATCTCGGATTAAGCATAATTTTTTATATTTTAATTGCAATTGGTGGTTCTTTACTTCTTATTATTCAAATTTGTATAATATGAACACCTTTCGAATATTCCCTAAATATAAAGGGTATTTTAGAAGTGAAAAATAAAAACGTTAATCAACGTTCAAACTCCACTCTTGCCTTCAACTTGCTTAACCAGATCCCTATCGTAAAATTATTTTCAAAAATGAATTAAAAAATACTCATAATTATCATTCGAGCGGACGAAATTAACTCGCCCTTTGCTCTTATATATGGAGTATTATAGGAGTGTATTGTATAAATTGCTTCAGTAAAATTAAAATTAAGGTAAAGTTTATTTGTAAAAATTATAATTTTGGGATTATAATATCAAGACATGAATTATAATTTTAAAGTTATATTTGTTTGTAAAGATTACACTTAAAATAAAGTTATTAATCTTAAAAATGTCTTGTTTATTTTTAAATTTGAATTTAGGACTATTAGTCCATGAATTATAAAATGACTTAATAATCTGAGGATTATGATTATTAATTGAACATAATATTAAATAGTCTCCCATATTAAGTAATTTTATAATCCCTAGACTAATATTCTTAAGTTCAAATTTAAAAACAAACAAGATAAAGATGGGATTAATAGTCTTATCCCAATCGTAATTTTTATAAATAAATATAATTATAAGATTATAATTTTAAAATTATAATTTTTATAAACAAACATGACCTAAAATTATTGTGAAACAGACGACTGTAATACATAATTCAATTATAAACCTTGTATACCTCATACAAAAGTATATCCTCTCATTAAAATAACTAAATATACACTTTGGTATAGAAATTATGTGGAATGAAATAGCGTTTGACTTTCTAATTTACGTAAACATGTATTCTCTCAGTTTCAAATTATAGGCTTATTACTAAATTTGAAAACTAATTTAAAATATTTACAATTTTCTCAGAATTGAAAAGTTTTATTAAAAGTTACACAATAATAAAAATTATAATTAATTGTATTTTTATAATTATATTGACTAAAATTAAATGTATTTATCTCAATTTTAAATTTAAAAACCTTTCAAATTAATGTACAAAATTCAATCATCGTTTTATAATTTAAAACGGAAAATTTTATCATTTGAAATGAGTAATTATTAATTATTTTTAAGATAAAAAACGGATGAAATTATATAGAGATGAGTCTTCCTAAATCTTTTGGGAGTGTAAAATTTTCTGCAACAAATTTTTGCTATCAGTGTGTGTGTATATATATATATATATGTGTGTGTGTGTGTGTGTGTGTGTGTGTATTATGTATCTTATAACAGGGATTACTAAGAGAGAGAGATATGTTAGAGATAATTTGAGCTCTTCTTGGGGCACTGCACTCGAGAGTCAAGACCAGTTAGAATTTAGAAACTTAATACATTCTTCTTGTTGCACAACCGAAAGTTCAACAATTTGGTCACATTACTACTTGGTAGTTGCTTTGTCCAAAACTAACATAAAAAACCGACTTTCATTTTTATTCCTTTTACATCATTCATCTTATCAAAGCGGCTTCTCGATTGATATAAATACATTGGAGTAGACCAACTTTTATAGGTTTTGCAAAAAATATAAATAAATTAAATTCAACTTGTATTGGTTATTCAAAAAAAACAGCTTGTACTACTTTAGAAAGTGCCTTCTCAATAAACTTAATATATATATATATATATATATATATATATATATATATGC
The DNA here is from genome assembly GCA_947179155.2 of Hedera helix. Lineage (NCBI taxonomy): Eukaryota > Viridiplantae > Streptophyta > Magnoliopsida > Apiales > Araliaceae > Hedera > Hedera helix. Next base: position 43,854,354 of record OX359275.1, read on the forward strand.
TCCTTCACTCGGCTTTTTATGGTGCGGAAATGATAAATGTATGCCTCCACATCAAATAATCCAGTGAAAGGCATTAGGCACATCAATATTGACCTTCAGTTTGATACGTGTATCCCCTCTTCCATTTAAAACAAAGGTAAAGATAGAATATAACCAAAGGCCTACTAGCTACATGTCATGTTTAGGTGGAAACTTCACTTGCTCCATTTCAAATTACTAATTTCTCAATTGAAGCTTTGGTCCCCTCCACTATACACTTTAATTTTCTCTTTTTATCATTTAGTCTCATTTTAATGTGTTAAGTAACTAGTCAGAGTAGGTGGAAACGTGGCAAATGAAGAATTCTAAATTACATGGGGGAAAATGAACAATATATATGAGAAATTTATTCATAGCAATTAGTTGTTAGCAGTATTATTTTAATAACTACATGATTTTGTCACTAGAAACTCTAGTTACAGTGATTTTTTTCAAAATTTGGCCTTATTATCTAGTTTATCTATAAGCTCTAACAATAGGCTAATTTTTATAATTAATTCGAATTTTTAAATATTATGAAAGATATTGCAATAAATTCAAGTTTCTATATATTATATCAGATAGCGTAAGATGCAGTCGGTGAAATAGAACTATCAATAACTCGTTGCTATGGAAGTAAGAAACAACATTGCATCTGCCACCATCCCCACTTTCATTGCTCCAACACCCTTCGAATAATTGGAGGGCTCGAAAGCTTTCTCAACCCCTTGTTCACTCGACTGCAGCGCGTTGCACATTTAGTGGGATCCCGAACGCTGCCGGCGACACCCTTATCCCATACTCTCCAAGCCCTCTACACGCCGACCGGACGAAGCCCGCCACGGCTAGTTTTGACATGATGTAGTCGATACCCTTTTTGCCAGCGCTTGTTGCCGCCACGCTTCCCGTGCACACGATGCTCCCCTCAACACCATCCTCCATCAAGGCACGCGCCGCGTGCTTCACACACGCGACTATTCCGCGTACATTAACTGCAAAGAGGTAGTCACATCACATCCGTTGAGATCAAAATCGAGGATGTTTAGTTCGGTCTTGCACATGCTGAGGGGACGCCTGCGTTGCTAAACATGATTGTCTAGCTGGCCGTGAATCTGGACCGTTGATTCCACGAGAGATTTTGACTTGCTGTTCGTCGGTTACACCGTACTTGATTGATGCGGCTACTTCAATATCCGTTTCTTCTTGGACGTCCGCTATCACCACGGCACGTGCAAGGTGGCGTGCCGGCGCCACCGGTGATAATCCCCACTTCGCCCTCCAATTTCTTCTTTGATAATGCAGGATTGCTCATCTACACACCTAGGTGCACCATACATGAGGAGTTTCTCTCTCCGTATGTAGTATAACATTAACTCATTAATATTATTAGTGTAGACGGTAGATTTTTTTATAAAAAAAACTAGCCGGCCAAATTTTACTACACTCAGAAGCAAGCGATGGGAACAATGGTATATATCCTCACGTACAACGCATCTTTCTTTTTCAGGCGATATCTCAATGATTCGTTTTAACGTTTAAGCTGCTGCATTTGGGGGCTTTCTTCACACTAATCAACATGATTGATGAAGCAAACCAGACAAGATAAAATTTGACACCCAACAAAATTGGGATAAAACAAGAACACATTAAAAAATTAAAAATAAGAAATGGAGCAAGACAGCATGCACATTCATCATTTCACAAAATATAATAATTTACAGGCCCCACAGATGGGAACAACACTTGCAAGACAGTGAGGAGGACCAACACATTTGCATATACAATTCCTGATTTGCAAAAGCCTGGCAACTAGAAAGAAAGGTTTCCATGTAAATCAATCAAGCATAGTCAGAATGAGAGTCGTAAAAATCGCTTGGGCAAGGTGACATGACCTCTTGCTCCAATAGCTGCAGCACCTGTTGCATCGAAGGCCGATCATCAGGGTTTGCATCGGTGCACCTTGCAGCTATTTCTAGGATTGCTTCCACAGTCTCTACATCTGTATCCTTGCACCGTTTGTCTACTATGTCTTCCAATCGATTCTCTCTCACTAGCATATTCATCTGTCAAAGACATGTTAAATATCATCATGCACACAAAAGAACAAATAACTAGTCATGAATGGATTCTTTTTATGTCCCGCGTATGCAAAGGCAGTAGAGCCTAATAAAAGTAAGACGTGGAGAACATACCCAACCAACAACATTTAAGCCTCGTTTCACAAACATAGGATCAGTTGGCCGCTTTCCAGTTGCAAGTTCTAACAAGAGAACTCCAAAGCTATACACGTCAGACTTCTCTGTGGCCATTCCACTTTGCAGATACTCTGTCCACAGGCAGTTCATACAAGAACATTAGTGCTGCTGACATTGAAGAGATATTTTGTATTTTGCCAGTAAAACACAACAGTTCGCCATGTTGCGTGATCACCATGGCCCCAAATAGGCTTTGCAATTTGTACCCCAAAGGTTATGACAAACACTAAGCAAATAGTAGTTATCCTGGTTTAGCAATCTTATGACAGAAGTGGAATATAAAACATTGGACATACCTGGGGCCAAATAACCAAAAGTGCCAGCAACCACTGTTGTCACATGAGCATCCTCGTCTACCAAAAGCTTGGCAAGGCCAAAGTCAGAGACATGGGGCTCAAGGTTTTCATCAAGGAGTATGTTGCTTGATTTTATGTCGCGATGGATGATCCTTGGACAACAATCATGGTGCAAGTATGCCAAACCTCGAGCAGAACCAAGAGCTACTCTTAAACGAGCATTCCAATTCAAAGATTGGTCATCCCATTCTGATGGGGGAAAAAAAGTATACTTTTTAATGAAATTATCATCGATAATAGCCAAAACAGTATGACACTAATTTGAGTTAGCAACACTAACATGTTTACACTATTCAGCAAAACAGTCATAACAAATAATATCATGATATCATTTTATAGAAGTTAAACTTTTTAAGGGATCATTGCATTTTAGAATTTCAGATTGAATAGTTTAATCTCCGTCATCAATTTGAAGATAATTTTTTGAAGTTGCAAAAAAGGATCGGAGTACCAAAGAAAGTGTGCCAATAAATTTTTCAAAACAGAAACTCTGCCTATACTTGTGATCCTCAAAATAACATCAGAAAAGGGCACTTTCTCATCCAATCTAATATTTCCCTGGTTACTCAACTATTATTCAAAAGTCCTCCCCCTAAATCCTGAAGCAGATAAACATCTTTATCCAGCAATTATATGGATGGTTACAACTATCAAAGGAACTTCTTTTACATACCAAAAATAGAAATCAACATCCTGGTTGTGACTTGAATGCATGATTGCAGAATATGCAATACATATAAATCCATGGTGCTAACCCTTAGGCTATGTTAGTTAGCAGGAGATTATTTGGGGGATTGGATTGCAATTATTTAATGAGCTCTTGTAGTGTTTGACACAAAATTTTAACTCTGAAGTCTGAACTGTCCAGGGTTTATTTAATACCCAAAAAATGGTACTTGTCAATACAACCTCCCCATTATATAGGGCTATATCCTAAGAAAAAATAGTCCAACAAATAAACATGGCCTTAAGGAAAAATGAAAGAAAGATCCAAAAGATGAAACATACCATGCAAGAAATCATCCAAGCTTCCCATGGCAAGGTAATCGTAGATAAGAAGCTTTGCAGTAGGTAGCCTGCAGTAACCTCTAAGATTAACTAGATTTATGTGCTTCACACTACCCAAGATTTCCAACTCCCTTTCAAATATCTGGTCACAACCTTCACGGCTCCGATCAATCCTTTTTACAGCAAATGTCCCACAATCGTTCATAACCATCCTATAAACTGTACCAAACCCTCCAGATCCTACAACATCTTCCTCTGTAAGGGTTTCAAGCTTTTCTATAATCTCGCATGTCGGGTATGGAAGGTCTCCATGAAAAGTTATAAGCTTGGTGCCTAGAGAAACATAAGAGTTCAGCATCACAAAAGGAAAATAGGAAAAGAGAATGAATCATTTGAAAGAAATTTAACCTGTTTCCTTAGGAGATTGTTTTTTGACTTCTATATATCTCTTGGCAGCCCTCTCCTTCTTGGATAGCAACCAAACCCAGAGGAAGATAAAGAGCACAACGAGAGCAACACCCAGTGTCGACATCGCTCCAATCATGACTGCTTTGACATAATGAGAGGATCTCTTAGTAGGAACTGCAAAGGCCCAATCAACAGAAAATACATCATTAGTAGTTGGAAAGAACTTTAAGTATAATTGGTAAAGTAATATATAAATGTAGATAATAAAACTAGAATTATTCCTCTTAAACTTGTAACTACAATAAATTTGATGCAATACTTAACCTGCAGCTTCATCACTTTCAGCATGTGGCAACACTGCAGGAAAGCCCAGTGAAGTTTGACAAGGCTTGTTTACTTGTCGCCCACAAAGATCTAAATTACCAATAAACCTAGGCATAAGCAATTCATCCTTCAGAGTAAGCTCAAAGAAACAAAATGTGAGAAGTAATTCTTTATTAATCAGTTAAAATGTGAGAAAATGAATTGAGTAAGGTTGGTTAAAAAACTTACTAATCAAATGCATTTAAGTTGTTCTTATCATATTTAATTCCAAATTTTCAATAATGCATCATAGACCAAGTGTTGTGTCTAATCGCAAAAATCCAAATCAAACAAGTTAAGACTTAGAATAAGGTTTGATCAATCCCCTTAGCTTCTCAGTTGGTGACAATATACATCAGTAAAAGATCGGGAAGGAATGGAGTACTAAAAGGGGAACGAGAACTTGATATCACTATAAGACAAAACAGGTAAATTCAAAATCAAACTAAAGACATAAAATTCTGAGGGTCTTTTCATAAGACATAATCTAAAAGCCAAACAATGACATAATTTAAAAGGAAAACAACAAGGGCAGCAATTGAAAGGTTACCAGTTATCACTTCCCATTGACAACATAAACTCTAAGCTGGCAATGCTGTTTGGCTGTTGCTTTTTAATAATTAACATTCATACTAAAACTGTCTTCAAAAGTTCAAAATTACAATGATAGTCACAACCACAAACATTTAAGTGCATCATAAATCATATTTATATCCACAAGGAAGTGAAATTGAACTTCTTGATGTTCAAATTATTATAGTGGGACTTACGAGTTGTTTCTGAACTTGCTCAGAACTCCAACATCTGGAATTTCACCCGAAAAGAAGTTCGTTGATAAATTCCTGAAATTGATTGCATTAAGCTACACTAGTAAGAGAGATACAAGGTTCATTTACACTCACAAATGCTTAAAACTCTGAACACCCTATAAAAAAATTGCATGTGAACTCACATATTTTGAAGCCGCGTGAGATGACCAAGAGAAGAAGGTATAGCACCCTTAAGTGAATTGCTTGATAGATCTCTAAATATAATTAGAGCAATGAGATACAAATCAGTAATAAGAATTAAGAATGAATGCATGAATAAAAAACAATAGCAAAATCAATTAAGTGACTATAAACATATGAAATTTACTATGGCGGACTCTGATAGAAACACGAATCTTACAAAATGGTAAGGGATGAAAGGTTCCCAATATCTGATGGTATACCTCCCTGGAGATAATTAGCTCTCAAGTACCTAATTATTGCAACAGTACAAATGTTAGTTAATGTGTATCACTGTACATATATAGCAAGAAATCGGGGGGAATTTAGGGTCAAGAGGATTCATGGAAGAAAAAGAGCCGCATGTTACTTACAGAGCTCTGAGTTCAGTACAACTCGCAATTTCCTTAGGAATAAGACCGTGCAGGCTGTTCTGGTGAAGTGCCCTGGTTAATTTGAACAAAATAAATTACCACAAAAATATAAGCATTGACAGTTAATTTACTGTTTGAGGAATTACAAACAGTGATATGGACTTACAGCCTCTGGAGTCTGCTTAGTTTACCAATGATTGGAGATATAAACCCTCCCAGTTGCATGTAAGGTAAGTTTCTGTAAAACCCAAAAAGAGATCCTAGAATTAGATTCAGTGTATCGAACCACATAACCAAGAAAAGGTAAAAACTTGAAGAAGATGGAAAGAAATCCACATACATGGTGCGAACTCTTTGGTCATCAGGATAGCAAGAAATGCCAGTCCAGTGACATGGAGAATCATCAGTATATTTCCAGTCGCTGAGAAAGTTCTTGCTGTCATTCAAAGTGCTTTTTAAATCCAATAATGTGATTCCTACCAGCAAAGATCAAACCTTTAGCATAAAAACAAAAGATAAAGAAGCAAAACACTGTGATAAATAAAGAAAACAAAAAAAAATGTGAGAAAAATACCATCTTGATTGAGAGCAACAGAGCAAATGCTCAATAGGGTTGCTTCCAAAACTGCTGAGAATACCCAAATCAAAATACCCATTTTCATTTCTTGAAAGAAAAGGGCTTTCTTTCTGACTGGTTAGGGTTCTATTCGATTTGGTCACTGTAGAGAGTAAAAAGAGAGAGAGAAAGAGCTGGACTGGTTATGATGAATGAATGAATGAAACAACCGAATACTTAACTTCAAACACGAAGAGCTAGAGAGGGGGAGAGTTGGATTTTTATGAATTCTGTATTTATTTTATTTTTTTAGTGGTGGGTTTGGCGTAAGGAGGACACTTCGAAATTGAAGTGTGGTGAATTATAGAAAGTTGTGCGGAGGGAAACAAAACAATTGCCGTTTCCCCAGTGGAATTCAAATAACCTGAGTTCGGAGCTGTCAACTTAACAAACTCTACTCTCTTGTATTACGATAAGTCTTATACTCGCCTTTGCCGTCTGACACGTATTACGATTAGTGGCCTTTAAAGGCTCGTGCCTATAACGGCAGGTAGTGCTCGTAAAAAACAAATTTGTTATGACTTTTTGATTCTGAATTTTGGTCGGAAAATCCAGAAGGCTGCACTGCCCGAGTCTGGCCGGACCCAGTCAAATTTTTTAAGTTCTGTATTGTTGTAGTACTATAACATAAAAGCGATAAAACCATAAGTGATATTTCTAAAACTTTTTGAGGTCCAACTGAATTCTTTATAAGTTTTGGGATCTAATTATAATATTTTTAATCAATAAAAACCCATAAAATTTAAAACTCTAAATTTGTGTTTATGTACCGTGATTGTCATACGCTTTCTGCTTGACAAAATAGTCTCTTTTGTTATTCTTTTCATTTCCAAAAAAAAAAAATCATTTTCTTTGAACATTAGTAGCATAAAGAGAAAAAATTTGATAGTAATAACATTTGATTCACCCATGGAAACTGGTCCGTCGAATCATCACGATTAGAGTTGTCCAAATCATTATATATTATATATATTTTTTTCAAGATTTTCGATATTAATCAAAATATATAGTCTAACAATTACTCTAGTGATCGTGAATCTAAATTATTTATAGATATTTAACAACAATTACGCATCTACAGGCTTTCGATGTGAAAGATAAGCCATTTACGCATTAGGATTCACCAATTATTCTCACCTGATACATACACATCCAATTGGAACATTAATTTTCAACGCATAAGTATTAAAGGTAAAAAAAATATATATATCAAAGTAACACAATTAAGTAGCTAGGCAGTTTCCTAATTACTTGTATCCAGTGGACAAATTATGCAAAAAGACGGCAACTTGGAAGCGAGCAAGCATGTTTCTCGCTTAAATAGGAATTAGTACATATATATATATATATATATATATAGAGAGAGAGAGAGAGAGAGAGTGAGTGAGATGGTGGATTTAAAATATACTTCTATTAAAATTACGTCGTTTTGAAAAAAGATAATGTAAAAAGGAAAAGAAAGAAAGTACGTAGAAAGAAAAAGAATGTAAAAGGGAGGAGTGAGAAAGTAAGTGAGAAGAGAGAAATAATATTAAAAGCGAGTGGTTATTTAATATATATTTTTTATATTATATCTCCTTAAAACGACATAGTTTTAATAGATATATGTTATTTTAGATTTGTCATTCAAAATATATATATGATTAACATATATGAATGGGCATACGTAACACCTAATGGTTTAAAATTTTTGGTCAAGTTGAATTTTAAACATGTGTATTAATATCTTGTGTACGTGTATGCGATGCACAGATGCCTCAGTTCTTCCCTAACAATTAGTATAAGAGGATCTCCAAAGGCTCTCGATGGAGAGAATTGGAGGGTAATGTTAAATTCTTAATGAGTTAGCCGATAATTGGTTCTTAAAGTGAATAAGATAAGATATTTAATTCTTGATGAAAGTTGACTCTCGAAAAAAATAAAATAAATGGGTGTTTAAGTAAGAGGAACTATTGATGTGATGAACTTACTTGTGAGATGTGAGAGAGAAATTGTTAAGATATCACAAGTGAGTTGAAATCTCACATCAGAGAAATAATTAAAGAATGAAATATTAATAACTTAAGTTTTTGGGTTAAGTTTAGTTTCAAACATGTGTATCAGTGTTTTATATATAGAGGAGCACTATTTCGACATGAGTTTTTGATATTTTCACATGATTCTCTCTCGCGTAAAAGTGAAACTTATTTTTTTCTCATGTGAAATGAATAATGTGAAAATATCAAAAACACGTGTGGAAATATCAATTACATATATATATAGCCGGTGCAAATTTTACATCAGGATATAATAAATCTTTAAAGAAAGTTAACAAATAATATAAATTGAAAAATAAAAACAGAATTAAAGACTCAAAATATTATTACAATCTGTATAAAATTGCTTACGGATCTATCAGGATCAAAGTTCATTGGATCCTCAGAGTTCTCAGGATTAGTGTGAAGGTATCTAACCCAAAGCAAGACTTTCCAAACTTCAAACTAATTAAATAAAGACAGAAAATCATGAAATTATGGCTCTACATAATTTATGATTTATCAATTGTAACCGTTGGTGGTTCCGCTACCTATGCACTCAACATCTTGTGCAGCATTCTTATTGTTTCTTCCACCACCTAAAATTCAATAGTACATCAATTTTCTAGAAAAAATTAGATTTTTTTAATATATATTTTATGACTGGACCAATCATATAGAAAAGTGTAGATTATGGATTAAATATTTAAGTTTTTCTTGAATGCGTGTATATATATATATACCTTGTTCGTGTATTTTAGTTTAGCAATGTCGTTGCTGGTAATGAGCTCTCCATTCTTGTTCTTGCCAAGGGACATGTTCTCCTCCTGCATTTAACATAAAATACATATGATTCACACAGCCAGCCACATTAAATTTCTATAACTAAAACAAGGAGAAAAAGAAATTAAATGTTACACAATTTGTATTCATACCTGAAGCTTTTGGAGGACATTGGGATATTTTGGAAGACAATACAAAGCCCACATAATTGCAAGAGATATGCATGGATTCATAGCCTGCTACAACAACAAGGCTGACAATATTAATTGTCAAGAACCTCGATATCGCTCAATTGCCTCCCTTCACCACCCATTAGATCATTTGTGTCCTTGCCACCATCAAGATCATTCTTCCTCTTCTTTTCTAGTTCCTTCCTGAAAATATCTATGGCTTTCCTTCCGACACTTTCAAAATTTTCAAGTACAAAGTTTAGCAGTGATATATATTTTAAATTTTAAATAAAAATTGTGTCAATCGCAATGACTCCTCCAGTTGCTTAATCTTTCCCTCAACATGTACTAAACAGCAATCTTTCTATATTGAATATTTTTCAACAATTCTTTCCATTACGACTTTTGTAAATCCGAATCATTTACCAATTTTATTATCTTTTTTTACAGCTCGATCACGTCCAATATCCAACTCTTACTTACACTAAATGTACAACTAATACAGTTATTTTTAGAATGAAATAATTCCCATTTGTTTAATAAATTTTATGATGAGTTATATTTTTTAAATAATTTATAACATTCATAATTATGTTGATTAAAATTAAATTAATTTACATGATTTTAATTTCAAAACATCGGTAAATTAATTTCAATATAGGTGAAAGTCTTTTAATTAGATAGTAATTAATTATTTACAAGTGTACCATATGGCCTAGTACAAAAATAGAATCGAACTATACATAAAAAATTGATTCAAATTCTAGAAAGGTATAATAATAAAGAGTTTTCTTAACATGTGTCTTAAGGGCACATGCTAAGCACACATTTCAAAAGAATATTCTCTTGAACTGTGTACATATTCTCTTGAATTTGATACAAATGCAAAAATTAAGAGAATATGCACACAGTTTAAAAAAATATTCTCTTGAATTGTGTGTTTAACATGTGCCCTTAAGACACATGTTAAGTTTTCCCAATAATAAAACATAGTTATTCTGATTTAAAGTTGTGATCCCAACAATAAATCAAAGAAACTGATATTTTTACAAAAAAAATTAATATTTTTATATAAAAAGTATCGCTATAAGTATATAACAACGATTTTGACCGTCTATAGCAACAAAAAATTATTAAAAAATCACTTCCCTGAATCAATCAACCTAAAACTCTCGAGGAGATTCCGCATGTGAAAATTGGTAGTCCGTCCAAGTTACAAGAAATTCCGCAGGATATATATATATATAATTGGTTGGCAGAAAGATCTTACAACTTTCAGTTATTTAATTAAATTATTTGTTATTATTTTTATTCACTTTTATTTTGAATGGTTTATGATCAAAAGTGGTTACCTTTAAAAGGATAGGATAGGAAAAAATAGTAAGATTAAATAATAGAGTAGGATTATGTAAAAAGAATCTGGTGACAGGAATGATCACAACTCACAAGCCCCAAGGACGAACAGGCGTAAATAATTAAAACCCGCCTCTACAAATGATAAAAATTATATTACCAAAAAATTCATCTGTATAGACGACATTAGATATTGACATACTAACTGATCTTTCCCAGTCCAGGCATACGGCATATATATATATATATATATATATATATATATATATATATATATATATAAAGTGAGCCAAGACAACTGAAAGAACATTTTTTAAAAACTAAAAATTTATAAGTTTAAAAAAATAAATCCAAATGGTTGTTTCAAGGTAGTTAACTACTCACAACCATGTTATCTTCTCAGACAGTGTAGGCTTGCTGAATTGTATCTATATCAAGACCCTTCAATCTCACCACTGATTCAACATGACCTTTCAACGTGTGTAGTTCTCTCAACCTGCAAACAAGTTCAGAAACAACGTGACTCAAAAAACTACACCTCTACCATAAGCTAACCAAACATAATCAACTACGCATCGCCCAACGTTCAAAACGTGACTTGTTTTACTTTGTGTCATGGTACAGTAATATCATGCTAGAAATGATAATAATGACAAATTCATTCATGCAGCTGAAACCGCTAATAACTTAAACTTAACCACTTACCTGGCAATTTCAGCTCTTCTCTTCGCTTCCTCCGCCATTTGATTGAGCTCCGTAACATTGGTTCGGTCATTAAACATCTTCGTGTCGGGTACTTCAAGCCCATGAAGGGTTCGTTGTGCGTGTGCCCATTTAAGCTCACGTTGTTCCTTTCCAAAATCCTTCTGCCTGGTGAAAGCAATCTGCAAAGCAACCGTCACATAGAAGACAAAGATGCATAATTAACAAGAGAACACATAAATTATATTACTTCAGCAAATTAGAAAGCCATTCATACCCTTTGCTCTAGAACAAGATCCCAGGCCCTCCCACTTAGAGCATATCGGATAAAGAACTTTATGATATCAAGAGGGATGTAGAAGATAATATTGTAAAGCCAAATTACGCCAGCCCAACCCCATCCAATTCCTTCAATTGCAGCAAAGCTCCAATTTGCATAAACCGCAATCAAAGTAGCAATCTGATTGTATTGAAAAATAAAAATTATGAACTTCACTCCAACACTCCAAAGGAGTACACAGAAATGGGAAAGGATAGTTGTCTCACCAATTGAGCAACCATAAAAGCCACAACAAGCAACACACCAGGACGCTCAACAAAAGACCAACTTCGAGATCGTGTGACAAATATAAGGGCCTGACTAATAGTGCTCACTTGAAGATATACAGCTGAAGCAAGCTTTCTAATATCATCACGAGTCGTTTTCTCAAGTGATTCCACCCCAAATGTTTTCTGTCAGGTTATTGAAAGAGCAAATCATCAAAACAATAAAATTTATTGTTATAATTTAAAAACAAATAATTGACAATCACACAAAAATTAGATGAAGAACGGAAAAATAAGCACACACGATATACCCAGGTTCACTAATTTGGTTAGTACTGCTTGTCTAATATATTTATTAGATATCGCACACGCTCTAAAATGATCCAGATACCAAACAATATTTTATAGTAACTAGAAAACCTTATCTGCTATAACACGGGCACAAACTCAAGACCGGATTACTAATAAATCCCCACACTTAATTATACCTTGCGATTGGCTTCTAGGGTGCACTGCCCCCTTGAAACTCCCACCAATCCACCGGCGAGTTGGGCAGCCGCTCACTCAATGGGGAGTGAGACTCTCGACTACTCTGTCGTAGTGGTCATTAATCAGACCCGCGGAAATACGAGTCAATCCCAACATTTATCACCATTACTAAGAAATTATCTAAATGCATGACAAACAGAGAGCCCAAAAATAAAATCAAGATAAATAGCAAACAAAAAATCACGAGTCTAAACGAGAATGTCACGTCAGCTCTTAAGAATTCCAAAACCCCAATCACACCAAGAAGTGAGGTTATTCGTGTGAACAAATATTTGAGACAGATACAATCAGATAGAGTCACAATCAAACATTATAGCATAGAAAATAACACTTTGGAGTCGTTAAAACTAAATCATTAACTGCATAAGATATTGACAGAAGATGGTGTGAATGATTTTTAATCATCTAGGTGCATCTTTATGGAAAGTCTTCTTGAAGGAAGGTTGGCTTACTGGAAAGAAGTCTGTTTTATATGCAGCCCAAAAGAATATAACCGTCATCATTGCCAGGTAACTACCAAGAACAATGCCGGTTGTAAAAATCTCAGCCAGCTTCCAGCTGTCCGGCAGAGGGGATGGTTTTACCCTGTCCTTTGATATTGTCATAATGGTACCTGGAACCAAACAACTGCTAGTTATAGGCAAAGCAATTAATGAGTTGTTCCTCTGAAGAGTTTTAACTTCATCAGGGCAGATTGAATATTAAACTGTACAAGTGGTAAGAAAGGAGTGAATGAGATAATCCAAGAATGTAAATATTTATAGAAACAAATGGCTTAATAATTAACATTTTCCCCTTGATAAAAATTATTGTTCAACTCTATCTAGTACTTAAAATGCATGGGATCAAACAGACATCTGACAACCAAAAACATTTGTGCATGAGAGAGAAGAGAGTTAAGAGGCTTTTTTATAGGGGAAGAAAGAACTAACCATCATTGAGGATTGCAATGATGAGCACCATAAAAGGCGGAAAGTCAAATTTCCATATCAGAGCAAGCAGCATAAAACCAAGCTGTCACAAACACAACGAAGCAGTAAAGAGTATATTAATATAATGCAGTTTAAAAATAATCCCTAATATGACACTTTTAATAGAGGATCCAAAATGATGGCAGCTATGAGATACCATGTATAAGACGTCTCCCAAATAACTTACCACTATACGAATTGTAATAGATACCGCATATATCTGCCAAAGAGGAGAAAAAATAAATGGGTTAAGTTTATGGCTTAAGAAAACCTTCATACATCACATCAGTTTAGTGACCCCCAAAGTAATAATGCAATAAGTGTAAACCACCCTGGAGTAGAAGTAACTACGTTTAAATAATCTACACCATTATCAAAAACAAGGGTTACCGTATAATTTTTCATCCTCTGAAAGATTGCCCGACTGGTCAAAACAGCACTAATGATAACGCTGAGGCCAGGTTCAGTGAGGACAATATCAGAAGCACTACGAGCTGCATCAGTTGCATCCGCCACAGCAATCCCAATGTCAGCCTTTTTAAGCGCAGGAGCATCATTAACTCCATCACCAGTCATTCCACAGATGTGTTTCCTAGCTTGCAAGCGCTTTACTATCTCATATTTATGCTCTGAAACAATGGCCATAATATGGGTAAATCATACAACCAATCTGGGGAACCCAATAGTAAAACCTACACCTGCATAGATCATTCCAACAAGTATAAACCGAAACGCAAGGAAAAAAACATCCTGCCATACCAGGGAAAACACCAGCAAAACCATCTGCTTTCTCTATGAGCTCATCAATTGGTAAAGCAGCAATTGACTCATCCTTGTTCTGTCCCAACAAAGCAGAAGAAGGATACATGTTGGTTCCCATTCCCAAGCGTCGTCCAGTTTCTTTTCCTATTGCCAGCTGATCCCCTGTTACAAATATTAAGTTTAACAATTGGAAAATGGACGTAACTACTAAGAACTTTTGTTATCTGAAATAATATCAAGAAGCATACACGATTTAATATTTGCTGATTTTATCCAGATATTTCAGGTTGCCACTTTATTCAGTGACAAACAGAGAGAAGTAATGGATGATACGAGAAGCCTTTCCCAATCAAAGCCTTTTTAGTCTTCATAACTAATGTTTAAATATCCATCCAATCATAATAATTGGTAACATATGAAAAGAAAAGACGCTAGACTTGCATCAACTATTACACATGTTTTTTTATTTATATGTTTGGCTTAACCACAACGCAACGAATTAAAGGTCAGCTCTCTTAAAGTCCTTTTTGATACAATTTCGGAGAAAAGAGGAATTCAATAAATGTGTGTTCTCTGAGTACATTAATGTAGGCTCAACCACATAACTAGTATTATACAAGAAGAGAATAAAGAGTTTACTGCCAATGGGTAAATGGACAGAAAGGTGATAACTCATAAACTTCATTGAAATTTTGTATAGACTAAAGTTTTGGGAGCTGTAATGTCAATATCAAAAGGCATCAATATAATATTGTTCAGCATGAAGCCAATAACTGTGCAGGAGTATACAATGACCATAAAATCTAACAAGTACCAGAAAGCATACACAGCTTAGAATTAAAAGATTATTAATAAATAAATTTAAAAGGGAGGGGGGGGGGGGCAGAAGAAGAAGATCAATCAACATATGCATTACAGCCACAGAAACCTGCTAGAATTTACTCTAGATGTTGACACATACTTTTGGAGCGATATTTTACAAGTACATTATAATATGAAATATTAAATAGATAATAAGTTGGGAATTTTCTTCTGATATTCAGGTTTTATAGTACGTCTCCCCACTAAACCCATGTTGGATGACAACCATTGACTAAAACCATAAAAAAGAATGCACCTGTGATCATTTTAACATTTACTCCAAGATTTAAAGCCCTCCTTATTGTCTCTGCACTGTCATGCCTGGGTGGATCAAAGAGAGGCATGAGACCTATAAACTGCCAAGGTCCACCAGCACTCTCTTTCCTCCTCTCAGGAACTTCCTGCATGGTAAAGGACAAATGCCCAATTGTACAAGTATATAACAAAGTAGAAGCTATTTCAGTTTATATCACCTACATAGGATCATAAAATAGAAAGAAAAACAATTTACCTGGTATGCTACAGCAAGTGAACGCAAACCTCGGTCCGCAAATTTATCTATTATAGCATGAACCCTATGCTCTATATCTGACTTATTGTGCGCAAGATTTAGAATCTAAAGCCATATGAAAAGAAAATATTAGGTTAATTGAGTAGAAAAGACAATATAAGGCCACACAAATAAGCATGCTCAGACTTATACCTGCTCAGGAGCACCTTTGCTGACCCTATGCATTCTACCTTCACTGTCAAGATAAGTCAAAGCAGTGCGCTTGTCAGTGGGATTGAAGGGAAGGAAGTGTACTTCCTGAACGCCAGCACGTGCCTGTCAATGTAGACAATTCCCAAAGCAAAGAAGCAACATAAGTAAGAATCAGTTACTAAAACATATCTAACAAGTTTTACTACTTGGTCATTCACCTCCTTCGGATCAGCCAGCATCCCAACTATAGCAGTATCTATTGCATCCTGGTTTTCAGTTCGAGAGGCTCGAGCTGCCATCAGAACAACAGTATCTGCATCTACTCCTTTGGCAAATACCTGACAGATTATATCATGCATGCTATTAAACAAGAGGTAATGTTTGCTCATAATTTTTTTATTTTTTATTTTTAAAAAAATAGCAAGAAAAGTAGAATAGGATGCATAATCAGCATCAAATGGCATGCGAAATTTACCTCAATAAGATTCTTGTCAACTGTAAGCTTGTTCAGTGTCAAAGTTCCAGTCTTATCACTGCAAAGCACGTCCATGCCGGCCATCTCTTCTATTGCTGTCATTCTTTTTGTAATGGCCCCCTATAAATATTAAGGTATCCTTTTACACCAGAATTCAAAAACTAAATTAATCAAAGTAAGCAAAAACCTAGCAAACCTGCTGAGCCAAGCGATGAGAACCAATGGCCATGGTTACTGATAAAACCGTGGGCATGGCAATTGGTATTCCTCCAATAAGAAGCACAAGAAGATTGTCAATCCCAGGTCGATACTTTCGGTCTTGAATGGGGTACTGTACGATAATCTCTATAATCATCCCCACAGCAATAGAGCATATACAAAAATTTCCAATTGCAGTCAACACCTATTCAGTACAATGAAATTACATCAAAACTGATTTACTAAAGAACAAAACAAATCAATAACAACTCCTCTATTTACTTGCCTTTTGAAAGTGCCCAACTTGGTTAGTGGAATCAACAAGGTGAGCAGCCTTCCCAAAGAAGGTGTGAACCCCAGTGGCAATGACCACAGCTTCAATCTCTCCCTGTTTGCAAGTAGAGCCAGAGTAAACACCATCCCCAGGACCTTTTGTTACAGGAAGAGACTCACCGGTCAAAGCAGACTGCAATGTGTGTAAAAGATAAATTCAGCAACAATGCAAAAACTTGACCAATTCAATAGAAAGATAGCCTACAGGGCAAAGCTAACAGCACACCCACCTGATCAATTTTCAATGGATCACCATCAAGCAGACGAGAATCAGCAGGAACTATATCTCCGAGTTTTATACTGATTATGTCCCCAGGCACCAAAATAGCAGCATCTTCCTCGTTCCATCTTCCATCTCTGAGAACCTTTTTTGGCAATGACAATTAGTTAAAAGACCAACTAAACTTTATTAAATTAAAATACAACCACCATTAATATGCTCAAAACTATAGATATAGTTACAACAAGAGTTTTTAACGATGATATCTTCAGAACCTTGGGATCAATATTGCATAAAGGGGGAGATGTTGATGCAGATGTAATCCTTATATTTAAAGCAGGATAGATTAAGTGGCGTGGTACAATGTGCATTGAGGGTTTGTGTAATAATAAAATATAGGCCAAGTTGAAGGGGCATTTTATAGGACAGTGGTAAAGCCAGCAACGCTATATGGAACCAATTGTTGGGTGATAAAAAACAATAAGCATAAGATAGGAGTTGCTTAAGTGAGAATGTTAAGGTAGATATGTGGCCATAAAAGGATAATTTATTAAGGATATTTGAAAGAAGATTGAATGGCATCTATTGTGGAGAAGATGACAGAATATCGGTTGAGATGGTTTGGTTATATCCAACGGCAATCAATAGATGCACCAGTAAAATGAGTCAATATTAGGAGGAAGGTATAAGAAGATAGATGGGTAGGCCAAAAATTACACAAGGAAGTTGTTCAAATAGAATTGAAGGAGCAGAATATAACTGAGGACATGGAATGTGACAGTAGCGAGTGGATAAATGTAATATAATGTATTTCAGTATTAAGGATATGAAGATGTGATACGTATTACTAAAGACATTTTTTGTAATGCATCCTTATACATATTGATCTTTACTGATACTGTCCTCAAAAGTACATTATACTTTACCATTTCGTAGAGATGTCAAGTGTAAGGGGTTAAGAGGTGGAAGTAAAAGATATTCCCGTTGTTTGACAGAGAGAAAAAGGTAGAGGAAGTCAAATTCATGTCCCTCTACGCTCACAAAAAGTCTTCCCTCTCTATAGTGTGTATATTTGAGGAAATATATGATTACTCGTTTTGATTTTAGCAAATCATATGTTCCCAACATAAAAAATTCCAATCGACATAAATATATAATAATAACATGGCCATTGACAGTAAAAACAACCTCTAACTTCTCCCATCCTTACAGTTCTACTGAACAAAGTACATACAGGGGGTAACTCTCCCCCTGGAAAACCCAACCCCTCCCCTTCTCTTCACCCTTCATCATATAAAATGAACAACTACAGTTTAATGTACAAAATGCACATAAAATGTCAATTCAAAATCTAATACCTTGGCTTTTGGAGCAAGGCGTGCCATGAGAGCAGCTGCTGCATTGCCTGCATTATTCTCCTCAATAAAACTTATTGTTGAGTTAATCACAAGCAAAGTAATGATACCCACAAAATCTTGCCAATCAGGAGGCTTTCCCTGTAAGTGGTTAAGAATATATTGTTGATAACTCTTTAAGAGCAAAATTCGTTTACTAAGGAATTATATTAATCTCAAAAAACGGTCTTACCCCTCCATTTGCAAGGGCAATTGCCATGATTGCAGCAGCTTCCATAACCCATGACAGAGGGTTCCACATAAACCCCAAAAACTTAAAGAACTTGCTCTCCTATACACGCCCAAAAGGATAAAGGAACGTAAAGACACAAGCTATAATATTAAAAAAAAAAAAAAAAAAAAAGTTGGAAAGAAGTGAAAAACTAAAACCCAGAGTCAAAAGGAATCTAACTCCCAAAGTTGTGTGCAGACAATGGTGCTAACATAAAGATCTCTAATAATCCAGAAATATTACATAACAGAATAAAGTTGAGAATAAGTATTTTAACACCAGAATAATTTTTTTAACACCTTTTTCTCCTCAAGCTTGTTGTGACCAAAAATAGTTAATCTCTCTTGAGCACCCGAACTGGTAAGACCATCTTTGCTACATCTCAGATTCTCAAAAACTTCCTCAATGGGTATGTTTTCCTGCATACACAGAGCTCAAATACATCAAAAATCCAAATATAGCCAAAACAATTCACACATAACCGTCCACAAAGAGCAACAAACAGTTCTTAGATCCATTACCAAATCCACAGTTTCCTTCAACACAGCTTCAAGAACTTCTGACTTGTCCTCCATCTTTCTCTCTCCAACTCCTCTCAATCTCCTTTCACTGTATAATCAATTCAAGATCAGACCCATTCAAAACCCACCAAGAACAGACCAAACAATTTCAACTTATTTGATACACTTCTGGGTTTTTGAAGAAATTCAAGAGTAAGACTTGAATTTGACCAAGGAATTTGGTTGACCCACCAAGACCAAATCTACAAGGAGAGGAACCGCTGAGAGTGGCAGTAGTCCCACCTCTTCACATTTTTCTTTCTTCAACTAGTATTTTGTTTTATTTTATTTTTGTTGTTCTGAATTGATTTCTTTAACTAATGTTGAAACCTACCTAGAAACATCAAACAAAAGAAATAACTTTATTTTATTAAAAATAAAAATCAGCTTTTCCTTTTGACATTTGGACTGCCATGCAGAACTCCGCCCCACTGGATATTATTAGTACCTTGTAGTACTATTTGGAAAGAGAATACTACTATGTCTATAATCAGCTTTTCCTTTCGTTTACACCGAGACGTTTAGTCAGTTTTCAGTATATTTTGAATGGCGGTGAATGGGTTATCCATGTAGTGCAGATGGTCTTCCTCCTTCCATAAATTTTTCCTTGATTTGTTTATTAAATTAAATAAGACTATGTAATGAAAAAAAGAACGTTTGATTTATTATAGTCAAGTTTGACTATAAGTATGCCCATTTATAAATAGTGTATTTTATAATTTTGTTATTAAATATTACATTTTTTTAAGTTTGATCTATGCCCAAATTTAAATGTAACAAGTTATATATTTCTTTTTCTCTTATATTACTGTATTTCATGTATATAATATATGTTATAATTTTTTGAATAATATTTTCAAATGTATGTGTCATCGTTATATTTGTTATCAATATTTTATATCCTCTTTGTTTTAAAATATGAGATTAAGTTTGATTTTTTTTTAAAATAATATAAATATTTTTATAATTTTAAATTCATAACTTATAAAAATAATAAATATTATAATCAATGGTATTTTTTAACATAATTTTTATGATTTTAATTATTAATTAATTATCTAATAAAATTGAATCACTTTTGAATTTAAAAATTATCCAAATAGACTTTAAGAAGTGATCCTATATTTTAAATAAAATAATATTTATTATATGTTATTTCATAATAATGTTGAGTAATTAATATAATAAATAACCTATATGCGAGTCTTTGGTTTTTATTTTTAATTTAAACTTATTGTATTATTCTTTTTTGTGAGGAACCAAGTGTCATTATTTTCTTCAAATGTGTGTTGAGTTTTGAATTCACAACTTATACCACATTAATCAACATATTTAATGTTCATTTCGTGGAGTTAATAATCTTAATCTTTGCATCACTTCCGGCGTCTAAAACACCGAGTCTCGCCTATTAAATTATTTTTATTTATATAAAAAATTATCAATAATAGTATAAAATAATATAATACTATTAAATATACGATCATATTCTGATAACTATGTCAATAGTATTAAATTAACAGTTTATTTATTTAAAAATTAATATAAATTAAAATTATATTTATTTGTAAATTTTGTCAATGGAACTTTTTCGTGAAAAGAATAAGGATGTAAACGAATTGAATTGTACCGAATAAAGTGTTACTTGAATTTAGAAGGCTAAATTTTTATTTGAATTCGAATTATATTTTAAAAACTCTATTCAAATTCAATTTGGCTCGAATAATCATTATTCGAATTTAAGTCGATTCAAATAAAATTATATTCAAATTACTCACAAACTTTAAATTTTAACCCAAATTCAAGTCTTTACATAAAAAATAACTTTGTAATGCATATAATTACCAATTAAATTTATTATTTTATTTATAAATTAAAAAATACATTTACAATTACATTTTATAAATATATAATTATAAGTAATATTAAATAAATAATAATTAATTAATTATTTTAATTTATATCAAATTAATTTATAAAAATACCAATTCTCTGCTAATATAATCATGAACGGTGAATTTGGTGATGCAAATAGTTTTGAGTAACGGGCAACAGGTGTCCCTAATATTAATAATCAATTGCATTGGTCGCGAGTTTTTCAAAATAACGAGTACGGAACGTAAGGACATACATTTAAATACTCCCACTAATTTAATTCATTAATTACGATTTCTTAATTTTATGTGTTTACCCCTTAAATATTAATTTTTTAAAAAAAAAGGACAGATCTATATTTTATTTGTTCGGGGGTTGTTACACAAGCTATAAATACTTTTTAAGGCTAACTATTCATTGCATCGCTTTATAATGTTTTACATTTTTAAATTAAAAAATAATAAATTTATCCAAAACAAATAATAATAATAATAATAATTATTATTATTATTATTATAATTATTATTATTATTATGTTAAAGAAGTACATTTGAATTCAATTAATGATATTCGTATTCGATTTGAGTTCGTCAAAATTCTATTGAAATTGTTCGCGATCCTATAACTTTAATTTAACCTAATATTTATCTTTCAGGCGAATTATTCTCACGCACACGGCATACCCCACCGACCCACTATGTGAAATGTTGTCAAGTCAATTATTCATCGCATCGCTTTATTATGTTTCACATTCTAGGATTTAAAAGTAGTAGGTTTATCTAAGACAGGTGTTAATAATAATAATATCAAAAAAATAATATTTTTATAGGTAAAGTGTTAATTTTACAGAATTTATCTCTCACGTGATAATAAATCTCATTTATTATTCTTGTAAAGAAGCTGTGGAATTATTATTTTTATTTATAAAAATATTAACTTTCTATTATTATTATTATTAAAAAGATTAATGAATGTTAAGAAAGTTAATTTAATCAATTGCGCTGTTAATGACAACGTTGTTGTTCATAATTCATTGCAAATGTGAAAAAGAGAACCGAACCACTTTGCCCGCGCTAGACCGATGACATTAATGCTAAATTAATAATGAGAGGAAAACTAAAAACACGTGGTCCGAATTCACAAATCTGCATCTAAAATTTAATACTAACGCATATTCAAAGTAATACCCCGCTAAATTATATATAAATAAAATAAAATATTTTAATGAAATTTTAAAATATTTAATTACACTTTTCTTATATCGGGTTAATTAGTATTTAAGTTATGTAGACTAATAAAATAAAAAAAATTATTAGGTTGTATTACTTGAATAATTTTGGGCCTTAATATCAATGCGACCCAATTAAAATAAGAAGTTGATTCGCCTAAACCCTTCTTTTTATACTAATAGCAGAAGTCGGAATAGAAAAAACGTAAAAGTGATCGGCGGCTGCGAGATAGAAAAAGAAGAAAAAGAGAAGAGAGTGAGCAGGAAGTTCAATCTAAAGATAATAATAAAATACATCAAAATCTCGTGAGCTATAAGTTGGTAATATCTAATTTATGTATGTACTTGTACCAGACTAGTATATGCATGTACATAATATATATATATAGGCTTGATAGTGTAATCATTCTGGCTTGGTAAAGTAATTAATTTTTGACACATTAATTTTGGTACTTGTACTATAAAATATTTGGATTAGTTAATATTATAAACGTATTAATCAATATGTTTTGTTTTCGCAGAATACATAAATACTTTGTTATGTAATTAAAGAACTAAACAAACTGTTGGTTCAGGATTTTTATTATGATATATATATGATAAAAAAAAAAAAAAAAAGATAAACTAGTAATTACCTTTATGTGGAATACAGTTTTACAAATTGAAATTTATTTTGGCTTATCTTATAAAGTTAAAGTAATTGAAAATTTAATTTATATTAATGTAAATTATAATGGTTAGGCAACTTATAAATTTATTATTATATTATTTAATAGTTCGAACGAAGGGAGTGTAGCGAATCATATTTGAATTTTTTTTGGGTATTACATTTTTACTTTAGGTACGGGTTTCGTATTCTTTCAGCGACACTCTTTTAATTTAAATTTATTTATTTTATTCCTCATTTAGAATTCGAGTTTGTTCTGATGTCTTGTTTCATAGTCGAATTCATGTGATGATTTTATTTGACTCGGGTATTTGAAAATTGTCATATAAACCTTGTGATTTGAACCCCGTTTGACTTACATTTTGTACAGTTTAAAACGTTAGCATATACATGAATTTTGGAGTTTGATATGTCTATTCGGGATGTATTGTTTGCTCTGGAAGATGAGCTTTGGAGTTTGATATGTTTATTCAGGATATATTGTTTACTTTGGAGTATAAGCTTTGAAGTTTGATGTGTTTATTCGGGTTTTGGAGTTTGATGTGTTTATTCGGGTTATTTTGTTTGCTCTGGAGTATGAGTTTCAGCATTTGATGTGTTTATTCAGAATATTTTGTATGCTCTAAAGTATGAGCTTTGGCGTTGTAATGTGTCTGTTCAGGGTACGTATGGGTTGACCCAGTATTTGATTTGATTTAATTTATTTTGTTTGGCGAATTAGTAACACATGTGTCGTACATACTATCCGATTGATTTGCATTTATCATGGTACCGATGTATTTTGTTAGCTTTTGACTATTTGTATTTGAACTCAATGTGAAATAACATCTAGCCTTCGTGCGTACTATCCGGTTGATTTGCATATATCATGGTACCGATGTATTTTGTTAGCTTTTGACTATTTGCATTTGAGCTCAATGTGAAATAACATCTACCCTTCTGATTCAGTCTTTATTTTTTTAGGATCCTTTTGATTATTCTTGTTCGGTCAATAGTGTTTGTCGTTTATATCTAGACTCGTTAAAATTTGATATATATTCATAATTTGTGTGTAATTTGTTTAGTTCATTCTTTCGATTCTTTTGTTACACCATCCATTATGATATATTGTGTATCATTATATTCGTACTGAGCATTTGACTCACGTTATGTGTAAGACCCCGAATTTTATGAAATACAAAATTTAATTTTTCTTCATATATATTTTTTTGAAACAGTAAGTGGTTAAATCGATCAAGTTAAAAGTTAAGGATGTTATCTGCAAATTTTATTTTGTCGGACAATATTCGCTTTGTCGGGGAATATTCGTTTGGTCGGGGAATATTCGTGTCGTACGACGGCGCCGAAATAACAAATTATTGGTGGACCCCACAACGGAATATTTGTCGGATATAGAAAACGACAGAAATAATCTTTTTAAATAAAATTAGTCAACGGAACTGTTAAAATACCGGTGATAAAAGAATAGTAGCATACGGTAGTTTTTGGTATTTTCTGTAGCACACGGTACTCTACAGTAACACACGGTATTGCATAGTGTCTCATATTATTGGTCTGATAATTGACACCGTAACTGTTACGCATCATTTCATCGATAATTGTCACTGCATAATATTTTATATTATCAATTCAATAATTGTTGTTACACAGTATTTTGTATTATTGATTTAATAATTGTCACAGTAACATATGCACAGTAATTCACATTATTGAATCAATAATTGTCATTACACAGTAACGTATGCTTTCTTTTACATTATTATTATCTCTATTATGATGTTATTTAAACAATTGTATTTCATTAATTTATTGACTTGATATCTAAGAGCTAACTATACTGTATTTATAACAATTAGTCATAATAATTGAATTGATAAAGTTATTTGTTTATAATATAAAGTTAGGTGATTATTAGGTGATATGAAATGAATGGTGTAGATTAAAGTGTGAATTATTGTTGAATAATTGAATTGATTTGTTTATAATATAAAGTTAGGTGATTATTAGGTGATATGAAATGAATGGTGTAGATTAAAGTGTGAATTATTGTTGAATAATTAAATTGATTTGTTTATAATATAAAGTTAGGTGATTATTAGGTGATATGAAATGAATGGTGTAGATTAAAGATAATATAATATTTGAAATGGATGGTGTTGATTAAAAGATGATCTTTAAATGAATGGTTTAGATTAAATGAATGATAAGATTTTTGGCTATAAATAGAAGCCTTCACTTAAGGATTTTTCATAAACTTCCTTACTTGTTCTTTCTTTCTCTCTCTAAATACTTTTTGTGTAAGTTCTCTCTAAGTGTTCTTAAGTCATTCCTAGTTTTGAAATCTTTTGCATTCTTCTTTGAATTCCCGAGTAGAATTTTCTTATGTACAGCAACTCTTTCGAAAAATCGTAGTAAATTCATTATTTGTCAGAATTTAATGAAATAAAAGCCTGTCTCTTCAGTTTTTCGTCCTCTACAACTTTGAAGAAGGAAGAAAAGTCATCTGAAATCATCTTCATATCTTAAAATACTAAAAACCGTAACCTATTCTGATTTTCGTCACTATTTTCAGTCTTAGTTTTGAAAATTCATAACTCATTCATATTAACTCCGAATTGAGTGATTCTTGAGTCTATGCCGCCTATCTTTTCGAGAGTAACATTATTTTAAAAACATAAAGAGATTTTAAAAAAAACTCTAGAAGACTCAAAAGTCAGATTCTTTACTGCTACAAACAAGGAAGGATTTGTTCGGCTATAAACTTGTTTCACAATATCAAGGTAAGGAATATCATTTTTTTTCACACTCTTAAATTTACTACGGTAAAGAATGTCATCTTCTTTCATCTTCTATTATTAAAACTTACTACGGTAAGGGATACCATCTTTTTCATCTTCCATTATTCAAACGTACTATGGTAAGGGATTATCATTATTTAATTCTCGATAATAATATTGTTTCTTCCTTACTCATAAGACGTGCCTTTTATTTCCATGTATTAAATTGTGGGAATAACCTTACGGAGCGGATTGCCGCATGTTGGTGAATAACCTTTCGTATTCATTCATTATTAATCTCTGAGAATAACCTTACGGAGCGGATTGCCGCCTGTTTGGTGAATAACTCTTTGTACTCAAATTCTATTAAATTGTGGGAATAACCTTACGGAGCGGATTGCCGCCTGTTGGTGAATAACCTTTCGTATTCATTCATTATTAATCTCTGAGAATAACCTTACGGAGCGGATTGCCGCCTGTTTGGTGAATAACTCTTTGTACTCAAATTCTATTAAATTGTGGGAATAACCTTACGGAGCGGATTGCCGCCTGTTGGTGAATAACCCTTTGTATTAATTTCCTTCACCTTTTGTTAATCAAACCTGCTACGGTAAGGGATATTATTTTCTTTCATACTCCTAAATCGAAATTTATTATGGAACTATTGCTTCTATAATTCCTGAAAATATTATATGTTCCATAATAGTTGAATTTCATTATTTCAACTGAACCTTCCTATTTACGTGAACCTTTCTATTGAATTGTAACCGTTATTCTGAACTGTGGATCTTGAATATCATTTTTAAATTTCACTCCACATCATGTTGACAATTTGGACATTATTTGAATCTGTACAAAGTAAACTTCCGATACTTATTGTTATCCTATTTCTTCTGTTCATCATTTATATCATTCTAATCATCCAAAAATCAAGCTGTTGTGAATATCTGTGGCCGGGGGCACAGATGTGATATATTTGTTGAACAGATGATAGGTTAAAGGCGATATAATAGGTTAAAGGCGATACATCTGTTCGGTGTCTTTTATGGCACGTGGTGAATGTTCTCTTTGGCCCGTAGTGCAAAGATGAACTGTTGTTTGGTATGATTATGACCAAAGGCTGAATCTGGTATAATCATGACCGTTGGTGTTATATTGAATGTCTTTGGCCCGTAGTGCAAAGATGAACTGTTGTTTGGTATGATTATGACCAAAGGCTGAATCTGGTATAATCATGACCGTTTGTGCTATATTGAATATCTTTGGCCCGTAGTGCAAAGATGAAATGTTGATGTGCATGATTATGATCAGGAACTGTGAATTTATATTATCATGACTAATGGTATTTCAGATAATAAAAGTTGATGATGTTTTTACGAAAAAGAGAAGCAAGTGGACATTATAGTCTGCATTATTCTTCTAATAGATTGCTCATTCCGCTGCTATTATTGATCTGAACATTGTTTAAGAATTTAACTGCAGTTTTTGATATAAACCTTGTATTCTATTGTATTCTATCAAGAACTCAACTGTTGAAGGCTAATGATAATTTATTCGTCATTATCTTAGTCATGATATTTCTTACTGGGCTATTTGAGCTCACCCTTTCTTTTGTTCCATTGTTTTTCAACAGGAAATGAAAACATAACAGGGTCTAGCCGGGGAATAGAGTGAGGGTCCGAGGAATAGTTATCATAGTCTTCACGTTTTGTAAAATAGTGTGGCAATACTAGTGAAGACTTAGTTGTGTATTATTATACACTGTATTGTTGTACGTTGTGCTTTGTTGTAATAATTTTGTTGTAGTCTTTTGACAACTCAAGTTTGGGCTGTGTGGGCCCAGATTTGGGGGCGTCACATTATGTTATTTATTCGGCAGGTAATCAGGGGTAAGTAGGGTTGATCAGGATTTTGTGTTGATGAGAGCTACCTTTGGTCCAAATAAGCAAATTGATTTTGGAGACTATTATTAAACTTGAATTTTTTTATTTATAAATGAATGTTTTGGGTCAATTTTAGCATTCATTCTTATAAGTGGAGATTATGTTTTTATAAAGTTCTTTCTATTTAATTTGACTGTTTGACAATTGATATTCAGTTTTATTTGAAAGCATGTTGAGATTTATTACAAGATGGTTTGTTGGATTCGTTCGTGACATTTTTTCCCTTTTAGGAAGGGGGTGTTACATATATAACGATCGGGGTTAAATCCCGAGTCCAATACATTGTCTCAATAATATCTTTTTAGGTCATTTTAGCCCACCATAGGCTCACCAAAAAGATCATGACTAAAGGTATTAATGATAGTAACTTGGGTCCTTATATACACATCCAAATATCCCACATTAACTAATGTGAGACTGGGGTATTACAAACTCTCCCACTTAAATACCTGACGTCCCCGTCAGGCCGAACACAAAGTTACACAAGGTCCAAATTTTTTTGCCTCTCTAACCATTGTGGGATAATACCAACGGCTTACTCGACCCGCCTTCCTGTCCACCTCCGACAACCCGATCAGATAACTCTACCCGAACTTTTGAGAGTCGGCTCTACTATTATATGTAAACGACCCTGGTTAAATCTCAAGTTTGAATCAAATTATAACAGAATAAGGCCCAATGCATTATCTTAATAATATCTTCTTAGGTCATCTTAGCCCACCACAGACTCACCCAAAAAGTCATAACTGAAAGTATTAATGATAATAACTTAAATCCTTATATACATATCTAAATATTTTTATATTAACCAATGTGAAACTCTTACATTCAACATACATATTCAACATACAATATCATTTATCCTAGGAATCACAATAAATGAAGACTAAATATACTAATTCACATGACACGCGATATAATACCTGTATTTTTAAAGAAAAAAAAATATTAAAAAAAAAAGAGATTCTATGAAGCTCACTAAGTGGAGCTACATATATTACTAATTCACATGACACACAATATAATGAAAAAAGATTTGAGTAATGATGTTTTGTAATGATTCATGCAATGATCTTTGTAAAAAATGGTGGGACCCACTATGTAAGTGGTGAGTTTCACCATTTTTTACAAAGGTCATTATATAAATAAGTGGCAAAATTATTACACATAGCAAAACTGATAATGGAAAAAGATAAAAAGAGAAAGAATAAAGTATCAAAAAAATCAAAATATAATAGATTAGACATTACGGAAGAGAAAAAAGAAAAAAATAAATAAATAAAAGCTTGAAGAGTAAAATAGCAAGAAGGCTTCATTTTTTTGTTTATGCCAAAAACCCTCGCCATTCTTTTCCTCGTTCTGTCTTATAATATATTGAGCTTTGTTATGTCTAATGATTTTGTCAATGATCTTATCAATAATTTTTATAAAAAATAGTAGAATCCACCACTTATATGACGGATCTCACTATTTTTTATAAAAATCACTGCATAAATTATTACAAAACATTATTAATCATATATTTTTCCTAATACACTAGTTACATGCACACACATATTATTAGAGAGAAAGCGAGAGAGATAAAGTAAGAATGAGAGTGAGAGAGGGTGAGATAGCAAAAGGAGAGAGAGAGAGAGAGAGAATCATAATGAACACCAAGTGGTTGTATGCTTTGAGAGAATTAATGAGGATAGAAAGGATAAAAAAGAAAACAAAAAAATCTCATCAAATTGTTTGCACCAAATTAGTTACTTTTTCCTCCCGTTTTATATATATACATAGAGAGAGAGAGAGAGTTAGTACTATCTACTATTTAAAAGTGTGTACCTTCCTCAAAATTAAAGCCGAATTGTGCTAAAACCTTTCCCAAAACACAAGGAGTATGATGAGCTTTAATATTTTTTTCACATCAAAAAGGTGTTTAAGCCCCTAATAAAATGGCGACTCCTTTTTGGATAAGTTTCTTCTTCTTTTAAAAGATCCATATTTCTTTTATTCCAAAAAAAAATTCTTATCTGTCAATTTTTTAAAAGAGGTACCTTATTTCTACAAATGATAATATAAAATAACAAAATATTTTTAAATTTATCATCACAATTTTATTACAGTGTCATTAATAATAAAAATAAACTAGACTGTATTCGTACAATTTCTTTTAAAGTCCAAGAGGCCAAAATTCTATACAATTAAACCTCACTTTTCTAGAAAATTAAATGCACGATATGACTACTAATACGCCTTTTCCCCAAAAGTTAAAGAGGACAATTGCCTCCCATATTGCAACTGTGGATCCACCCTCTCTTCAATAGGTACTAGACATTATCCATGTTGAAATGGCATGAATATTCAACCTCTTGTTACACACAAGGTATATGATCTCTTCTAGTAAATAAATTTCCAATCAAATACAAAATTCTAAGCAACGGAGCAAACCTACAAAGCTTGAATCAGTTAAACTACCTATATCCTCCACTCCAGTAAGAGTCTGAAGTCCATCCATGTTGTCAAAGAAAGATTTTCTTCTTTAGCTAAACATCCATCACACTGCAAGGATCACTCTGGAACTCTCATCACTCCTCCAGTAATCCGGTAATTTAAAATTTCTTCTTAGTATTTCGCACCCTTCAATTGCATGAATGTACCATATATATACTCATCATCAATTGGAAATTCTATTTTGCTAATCTTGACCGGGTTTGAGTGAAAAATATCACAAACTTCCTCCCAAAACTCTCTTGAGGTCAGATTTCTGCTCTGCGGTGCCTTGATGGGTACTTGACATCAAACTTGATCTTTAAATTCCCCTTCTTCCTAGGTTCCTTTGAAATTGGCATTCCTTCGCCTGGAACAACAAGCTCATAGCCTGGCTTAATGATCTCTGTCAATGGGATCTGGATATTTCTTCCATCCAGAGTCGTCATCTCAAGGGTCTCGCCTGTCAGGGCCTCCAGCAGTAATATTTCCTGATTGACCACCAGATCATTACCATCCCTCATATAAACTGCATGAGGTTTCTCATCTATCACAAAAACAAGATCCGCTGCTATGACACCGGCCTCCTGATTACCCTTCTCGGGGAAAGTTATTTTTGTGCCTCTTTTCCAACCAGGTTTTATCTCAATGGTCAAAATCTCCTCCACATTTCTAACTATGCTGCCAAAAAATATTGATCAATCAATACAAATAAAACTCGTCACAAAGGAATCATTCAAAACAACTAAACAACTGGAGCAATGCAAAATTAGCACAAAGCAGTTGCCATATAATGCCAGTTTTATCAGAAGGCGCCTACTCTTCCAGTTTTTTAATATGAGCATAGTAGCATTGACGATGTCCCTATGAAGCTCTAGGATGACTTTGCTATTTCTGATATTTGTACACAGAGAGTGCTACTAGGGTGAAGCAATTGGCAATAAGAAAACAATCATCACATCAAAAAAGATATACATACACTAGATGAAATGGAACGTTTATTGCCTGCTTTTGGAGACACGATATCATCACAAAGAAAAGGTCTTGTTAGGTTGAACCAGAAGTCAAGCGCTGACCACCAATGCTCAACTTGTTAGAGCTTCTACAGTAACATATTTCTGTGGCTACATACACCACAATGAGAAAGCCAGGAACTAGAACTAGAAATTGAGAAGAATTCACTCTACTTTTCACCGAAAATTACTGTGCGGCTACATAAATTCCTGGATTTAAAACTCAATCAAAACCAGGAAAGATGACAATCAAATAAGGATATAAATGCATTTAATCATCAAGGTTCAACAAATTGCTTGACTATACCATTTTCAAATCAAGTTCTTAAAAAGGAAATGTGAAAGAAGTATTAAGAATTTTATTTCTCAAAAAGCACAATGAGGACGGTTCAAATTTAAAATTAATAAACTATAAATGAAATTGCAACATAACTCAAATTTAAAATTATAAACAGCAATAAGATACATAAATAGACACAATTTATACCAAAAATAGAAAGAACAGAACAACTGTACAAGTAACATTTGTGGATATATTAATGCATAACAGAATCATTAATTTTGCAATCACACTATCACAGAGATATTAAAACCTCTACAAGTAAAAAAATTACATCTTGACAAATGAATTCAGATTACAGAAGACATCAGGTGCACACTCAATGACCTATGATCCTTAGGGGTGGACATTAATTCATACCTAGAACAGTCTAAGGGAAAGCATCGTTCTACAAAAAGTAGTGCACCATTTTGCAAATATTAGAGCTCACTTTATCACATCACAAGGACTAGGAAAGGCTAAATAGACCATACGGACCACCCAAGTCAACAATTCCATAGTGGCATGCCAGCAAAAAATTAAACACTTCATAGTAGTAGAAAATTGTCATTCTTAAAATCCTCCACTGATCTATGAGAATAATGGAAGTCTCAAAAGCACAATGCAAAAATGACAGAATAACAACCAATACATTTAAAAGACCTTGCAAATGTCATAAAGAAGTCTAACAATTTAAAGAATGATGACCCACTATAGTCATAGCTAGGTACAAAACTTAATTGGCTTTTATTCCAAAGTAAACAACATAAAATGTGCAATAAACAAAACAAAGATTATATAACCATTACATTGAAAGAACAACCCCACAACGGAACCAAGAAAAACAACAAATGTTATAACAATGTTTTTGCGGAAAATAAACCAATGACATACCCGGAAGCATCAGCAATAGTCCTGGAAATCTTCATCTTCTTCTTAGCACCCTTATAAAGTTCCTCCAAACTACAGGACAACAATTTTTCCACAGCCGGAGCTTTCCTCGAAGCTCCCGCACCAGCAGAACTGCCAAACTGCGCCGCATTGGTAGCCCTAAAAAACCCATCTCCGTAAACCCTACCTCTCCCTCCTCCAGCGCCAACGCCGTCTGTTCCGCCAAACAATTCGGCATAAATATCGTCAGCATCCCTGGGATTGAAGCGAAAGGAAGGGTTAGGGTGCTGGTGGGTGTGGCTGAAACCACGGCCGGATTTGAGGGCCTCTTCGCCGTAGAGATCGTAGATCTGACGCTTCTGAGGATCACTAAGAACATTGTATGCCTCGGAGATGTTTTTGAATTTAGCTTCGGCTTCGCGCTTGTTGGTAGGGTTTTTATCAGGGTGCCAGACCATGGCTAGCCTACGGTAGGCTTTCTTCAGGTCTTCATCGCTTGCATTCCGATTCACCTTCAGTATATTGTTATAAGCAAAATTATAAACTTACTCTCAAACTTTACCCGCTAGCTTTATTCGTAAAAAAGACGAAAAAATATAATCTCACTTTATTTATATTTTACAAATAAAATAAGATCATACTCCTTCCTCTTATACGAGAGTAGAGCTAATTGATCAAAAAAATGAGTAATTATAGAACCACTCTTGTTATAATCCACCCCCATTTCGTTTTTCTTCTCCTTCCTCTATGTTTATCAAGTACTTAAAGGGTCGTTCGGGATTTTTTTTTTGGTTTAAAATTAAATTTTCAGTAGATTTATAAATTAAAATTTTAGTAAATTTATAAGTAAAAGTGTTCGACATCACTTTTATTTATAAATTGAAAATTATAAATAATAATTATAAATGTGTTCAGCTAATAATGACTTATAAATTAAATAAAATGTAAAAATTATTAAAATGTCATTTAATAAGAAAAATAAAAAATGATATTTTTGTCAT
This sequence comes from Hedera helix, assembly GCA_947179155.2. Classification (NCBI taxonomy): domain Eukaryota; kingdom Viridiplantae; phylum Streptophyta; class Magnoliopsida; order Apiales; family Araliaceae; genus Hedera; species Hedera helix. Next base: position 43,887,751 of record OX359275.1, read on the forward strand.
TTTATTTAGGTTGACCAACTTTAAAAAAATGACTTATAAGTCAATTTTTTTAAGTCACAAAAACTTGTTCTTTTTTTTTTACTTTTTTTTTTAACTTATAAGTCAAACAAAAAAAGTCCTTCTCGAATAGTTTATTTAACATATTTACTAGACCTGGCAAAATAGGCCCGCGGGCCGGGCTGAGCCAAAAAAATTGGGCTATGGGCTCTTATTTTTCAACCCAAAAAAAATTAGGCGTTTTGGCCCTGCCCGTTTTTGGCCCGGCTCGGCCCGTGGCCCAATTTTTTTTTCTTCTTATTTTTATTATTTGATATTGATGACAAAAAAAATTATTAACTTAAAAAATGAATCAAATAGGGAATTATGAAGAATATAAGAGTAAATTTTAACACGTGATATTGAATAATAATACAAAAAAAATTATGAATATTATATATATATTACATTTAATCTTTCTCTTACTATCTTATCTTTAATATTAATATTATATACATTTATCAATTAATTAATCACAAGATTAGTTATATTTTAATATACATTACTATAAAATTATTGATTATTTTATTTACTAATACTATTAAATGATTATGTATTATAATTGTAAATAATTAGAGTTAATATTTATTTTAAATTATGTATTATAGTTGTAAATATATATATATTTTAAAAAAAAAAAATTTTAAAAAAAACTTAAAAAGCCCGCGGGCGGGCCACGGGCCGCAAGTTTTTAGCCCGGCAAAATTCGGGCATTTTCAGCCTGGCCTAAAAATGGCCCGACCCGGCGAAGCCCTACTCGTTTGGGGCGACCTGGCCCGTTTGCCAGGTCTAATATTTACTTATAAATTGGGTTGACAAACTTATAAGTAGGAGCCGAACAGGCTCTTAACTGAATTATTGGGAAGATTTTCTCTCTAGAAATGGGAGATGTGGAAGACGAAGAGTGACATGTAAAATGTGGAAGAAAGGAAAAGGAGGATGCGCTGAGCGAGTTCAAATTCTCTTTAACAAAATTCCCATCTACATCTGTTGTGAGAATTATAGCGACGATTTTTTAGGTATATGACGACAGTTTGTCCCGTCATTATAAAGTAGAGTTATGACGACGGTGTGACGCCCCCAAATCTAGGCCCACACAGCCCAAACTTGAGTCGTCAAAAGACTACAACAAAATTATTACAACAAAGCACAACGTACAACAATACAGGGTATAATAATACACAACTAAGTCTTCACTATTATTGCCACACTATTTTACAACACGTGAAGACTACGACAGCTATTCCACAGACTCTCACTCCATTCCCCGGCTAGACCCTGTTACGTTTTCATCTCCTGTAATGGAACAAAAGAAAGGGTGAGCTCAAATAACCCAGTAGGAAATATCATGACTAAGATAATGACGAATAATTTATCATTAGCCTTCAACAGTTGAGTTCTTGATAGAATACAATAGACTACAAGGTTTATATCAAAAACTGCAGTTAAATTCTTAAACAACGTTCAGATCAATAATAGCAACGGAATGAACAATCTATTAGAAGAATAATGCAGACTATAATGTCCACTCGCTTCTCTTTTTTGTAAAAATATCATCAACTTTTATCATCTGAAATACCATTAGTCATGATAATAAAAATTCACAGTTCCTGATCATAATCATGCAGATCAACAGTTCATATTTGCACTACGGGCCAAAGACATTTAATATAACACCAACGGTCATGATTATACCAGATTCAGCCTTTGGTAATAATCATACCAATCAACAGTTCATCTTTGCACTACGGGCCAAAGATATTCAATAAAGCACCAACAGTCATGATTATACCAGATTCAGCCTTTGGTCATAATCATACCAACCAACAGTTCATCTTTGCACTACGGGCCAAAGAGAACATTCACCACGTGCCATAAAAGACACCGAACAGATGTATCGCCTTTAACCTAGTATATCGCCTTTAACCTATCATCTGTTCAACAATTATATCACATCTGTGCCCCCGGCCACAGATATTCACAACAGCTTGATTCTTGATGATTAATACAAATAACAGTGATACAAATGATGAACAGAAGAACAGGATAAACAATAAGTATCAGAAGTTTACTTTGTGCAGATTCAAATAATGTCCAAATTGCCAACATGATGTGGAGTGAAATTTAAAAATGATATTCAAGATCCACAGTTTAGAATAACGGTTACGGTTCAATAGAAAGGTTCACGTAAATAGGAAGGTTCAGTTGAAATAATGAAGTTCAACTATTATGGAACATATAATATTTTCAGGAATTATAGAAGCAATAGTTCCATAATAAGTTTCGATTTAGGAGTATGAAAGAAAATAATATCCCTTACCGTAGCAGGTTTGATTAATAAAAGGTGAAGGGAATTAATATCCCTTACCATAGTAAGTTTGAATAATGGAAGATGAAAAAGATGGTATCCCTTATGAGTATAAAGGAAAATGATATCACTTACGAATATGGAATAAAAGTGTCATGTGATAATTCGTGTAGACAAATTATTTTCACAGGAGACAAATAAAAAGGGTTATTCACCAACAGGCGATAATCCGCACCGTAAGGTTATTCCCATCAATTTGAATACGAATAGTTATTCACCAAACAGGCGATAATCCGCGCCGTAAGGTTATTCCCATCAATTTGAATACGAAGAGTTATTCACCAAACAGGCGATAATCCGCACCGTAAGGTTATTCTCAAAGATTAATAAGGAATGAATACAAAAGGTTATTCACCAACAGGCGGTAAACCGCGCCGTAAGGTTATTCCCACAATTTAATACATGGAAATAAATGGCACAAGAAAGAAACGATATTATTTTCGAGAATCAAAGAATGATAATCCCTTCAAGTAAGAAAGAAAATAATATCCATTTATGATGATGAAAAGAGTGATACCCCTTACCGTAGTAAGTTAGAATATGAAAGAAGATAATATTCCTTACCACAGTAAATTTAAGAGTTTGAAATGAATGGTATTCCTTACCTTAACACGTGACTGGATATTGATTTAAATGAGGTTGATCAACCTATATATTTATAATATAAATTAGTAATTACCACATATAAATTTCAAAGTGTATGATAACTCGTATATTATGAACTATCAAAATTATATATATTTAACATAATTTTTGTAGTATAATATAATAACTTTAGAATAGTTTTTAAAATAATATTTCAAAATAAATCTTCCAAAGAAAGCTTTTAAAAATGAATCTTCTAATAGAAGAGTCTTCTAAAGGAAGATTTGTGAATACCGCGAAATATAGGAATTTATGAAATTACTACTCTTTAATAAAAGACTTACTTGAAAAATTCCTGCACTCCTTTTGGCTTTCAAACTCTCAAAATAACCTTACTATTCTCAGAGAAAACTCATAAAATTCTTATATAAAAATTTTATGTTTTAGGTGTGATTTTTCTATTCAGCTGAACAATCTATTTATAGGAGAAATAAGTTACTATGCGAGGGTAGGTGGCTGGCGTGCTGCACGCCAGCCTGAGAATTCAAAGCAACAGCCGCCCACGCCAAATTTCTGCATTTTGCAATTTCATTCCTCATGTGGCCCCCACAAAGGGCCCACATGTTTACTATTCCAAATAGTAAAATTAAATTAATTTTTTTTATTTTTTATTTTTATTTTTATAAAATTTATTTATTTATTTATTCTTCCTTTGGGTCCAACATATAAAATAAAATAATGCTATAACAATAATTTAACAATAATAAACACGTTACAGATTATTATTAATTTAATAATATAAATTACAGTGTATTTACTACTGTGACAATTATTAGATTCAATAATTTTAAAAACAGTGCAGCAACAATTATTGAGTCAATGATATGAAATATAGTGTAATGACAATTATTGAATCAATAATGCAAAATACTGTGTAACAACAATAATTGAATTGATAATATAAAATATTATGCAGTGACAATTATTGATGAAATGATGCGCAACAGTTACGGTGTCAATTATCAGACCAATAATATGAGACACTGTGCAATACCGTGTGCTACAGAAAAATACTATAAATTACCGTATGCTACTATTCTTTTATCACCGGTATTTTAACAGTTAACATCGTTGACTATTTTTATATAAAAAGGTTACTTCTGTCGTTTTCTATATCCGACAATTATTCCGTTGTGGGGTCCACCAATAATTTGTTATTTCGGCGCCGTCGTACGGCCCGAATATTCCCCGACAAAACGAATATTGTCCGACAAAATAAAATTTGCACATAACATCCTTAACTTTCAATTTTGTCAATTTAACCATTTACTGTTTCAAGAAAAATATATATGAAGAAAAATTAAATTTTGTATTTCATAAATTCGGGGTCTTACAACCTCCCCTCCTTATGAAATTTCGTCCCCGAAATTGACGTACCTGGCATTTCGAAGAGGTATGGATACCTAGACTTCATTTCAGATTATAGCTCCCAGGTCATTTCCTCAATATCTTGGTTCCTCCATAAAACCTTAACTTGAGGTATAACCTTTGAGCGTAAGATCTGCTCCTTCTTATCTAGGATCTTAACAGGTACCTCCTCATACGTTAAATCTTCTGCTATAACGTCTGGTTCTAACTCAATGACGTGGTTTGGGTCCTTCACATATTTACGTAACATAGATATGTGGAAAACGTTATGGATGCGAGACATACTTGGTGGTAGGGCTAGTCTGTAGGCTACGGATCCTACTCGATCGAGGATTTCAAATGGGCCAATAAATCGAGGGTTGAGCTTTCCTCTCTTTCCGAATCTCGTAACCCCTTTCCATGGAGAAACACGTAAGAATACATGATCTCCGACGTTGAATCTCTCATCTCTCCGATGAAGATCGGCATAACTCTTTTGTCGTTCTTGTGCTGTCTGTATTCGTTGTCGGATCATTTGGATCTTTTCGGTCGTCAAGCGTACCAACTCGGGTCCCAACAGTTTTGCTTCTCCTACCTCATTCCAACATACTGGAGAGCGACACTTGCGTCCATATAAAGCCTCGAATGGAGCCATACCTATACTTGCTTGGTAACTGTTGTTGTAGGAAAATTCCATCAATGGCAAGTACTTATCCCAACTTCCTTTGAAATCTAGTACGCAAAGTCTCAAAAGATCTTCGAGGGTCTGAATCGTCCTTTCCGATTGTCCGTCCGTTTGAGGATGGTATGCAGAACTGAACCGTAGCTCAGTGCCCATAGCTTTTTGTAGACTGATCCAAAAGCGTGAAGTGAATCTAGGATCTCGATCAGAAACTATGGAAACTGGCATGCCATGCAATCTCACGATCTCATTTATGTATATACCGGCAAGACGTTCAAGTGAAAAGTTTTCTCGTATAGGCAAGAAATGAGCAGATTTGGTCAATCTATCTACGATCACCCAAATTGCATCTAAGCCTTGAGAAACTTTGGGAAGACCCGTCACGAAATCCATATTGATGTGTTCCCACTTCCATTCGGGAACCTCAAGTGGTTGTAATGGACCCTTAGGTACTTGATGCTCTGCCTTGACACGTTGACAAGTTAGGCACCTTGAGATAAACTCTGCAATCTCCCTTTTCATATTGTTCCACCAAAATGTATGTCGAAGATCTCGATACATCTTGGTACCTCCTGGATGGATTGCAAACGGCGTGTTGTGTGCCTCCATCATGATTTTATGCTTTAATTCAGGATCGTTAGGAACACAGAGTCGAGAGTTGACTCGAAGTATTCCTTTCTCGTCGATTCTTGCTTCGGGAATGGTACCTTCTTGTACTTTCTTTATCATGTTTATCAGTTCCGGATCGGTAGCTTGAGCAGCTTTAATTTTATCGATTAAAGCTAGTCTACTCGCACGTGAGCAATCTTCGAGTGGGTCCCTGGTGTCTTTAGCTGTATCTCCATCTTTTGCAAGTCGTACAAAATACACTTTTGTGTTGTCAGCAGTGCACTTGTACTCGCATAAGATCTTCTGCTCAAAGCGTCAGCTACAACGTTTGCCTTTCTCGGGTGATACTGGATTGTGTGGTCGTAATCCTTCAATAGCTCAAGTCAACGTCGTTGTCGCATGTTGAGTTCCTTCTGGGTGAAGAAATACTTGAGACTTTTATGATCCGTATAGATATCCACTTTTTCTCCGTACAAGTAGTGTCTCCAGATCTTCAACGCGAAAACGACTGCTGTCAACTCTAGATCATGAGTAGGATAATTTTTCTCATAATCTTTGAGTTGTCGAGAGGCATAAGCTATAACCTTTCCATGTTGCATAAGGACACAACCTAGACCTTTGCCTGAAGCATCGCTATATATGACGAATTTTCCTGATCCTGATGGAATGGTCAGAACAGGAGCTGAAACAAGTCTCCTCTTGAGTTCTTGAAAACTCTTCTCGTATTCCTCGCTCGAATGATACCGATATCTAATAATCAAACTTTCATCTCTTGGCGTTCTATGGGAGCCATTTGGTATTGAGCTTTGGAAAAGGGTTTAGTATCGGGTTCAAGATCGATACAGAATTCAATTTCTCGGTTTGGGAATAAGCCAGGAAGTTCCTCAGGAAAAACGTCAGGAACTCATTAACAATAGGAATATCATTCAAGTTTGACGTGTTTTTGTTCAAATCAATGACATGGGCTAAAAAGGCTTGACATCCGTTTTTCAATAAACGAATGACTTTATGGCTAGAAATAATAGTTATAGATTTCAATGGTTTAGTTGCTTGAATTTGCATGACAGGTTGATTAGGAATATGAAAACTAATAATCTTATGAAAACAATCAATTTTAGCATGATGGGTAGTCAACCAATCAATTCCTAAAATCACATCAAATTCATGCATCTCCAAAGAAATAAGGTCAACAGGTAATGTGAGGTTGTTGATTTAAACTAGGCAAGATTTATAGATAGTAAATGTAATAGGTATTTCTCCCAATGAGATTTCAACTGATAAGACAAGATTTAAGTTTTCAATAGGCAAATTTAAACGTTGAGTACATATAGGTGAGATAAAAGAGTGGATAGAGCCAATATCTAACATGGCATAGACTTCTCGAGAATTGATGAATAGCTTACCGGTCATCACCTCATTCGATTTCTTGATCATCAAGGCTGTCATCATCAAATCGAGTCCCATATACTTCATCCGGATCTTCACGTATTTCAACCATGGGGATACCACGAAATAGTTCTCTAACGAACTGTTTCTCAGATTCTTCAACTTCATCAGTAGTAGCGTACCAATGATTTCCATTAAAATAGTATTTTCGATAGACTACAGTTTCCACGATAGTGACTAACTTAACCTGAATTCCTCTAAATTGTAACGCCCAAAAGTATAGATACATCATTTTTAAATAATCTTGAAAATCATAGCTCGAACACCATAAATCCCAAAGACTTATATGAAACGTCCATATATTCTGATCCTTTGTTATCGAGCATAACCAGGTAATGATATGTTTCCAACTGTCGAGCAAATTAAAGGCAACAATTTCCGCAAGTTCCGGATATCCTTTAAAGAACGAATTTGGAAGAACGACGGTAGAACTTTCACCTTCTTCTTCTTTAGATCGGATACAAATAATTTTTGCTTTAGGCAAATTATTCAACTCTGAGTTTGTAGAAGAATTGTTTGTGGCCTCTACATTCACTTCGGGTACTCCGTGGTTAACCTCCTGATTTCCAGATGCCATACTTAACTGTGGTCACAAAATAGATGTTAGTTCAAATAAACTGACTCATCACTTCATGTCCCTATATTCAAATCAACTCATTAGATAATAAAATCTAATTTAGGTGGGACACACTAGTGACTGATTATATTCGTCTCTCCCCTCCTAGTTCTACCCCAGATCTCCATTAAAGACCATATCCCTAAGTTCTGATACCAACTGTGACGCCCCCAAATCTAGGCCCACACAGCCCAAACTTGAGTCGTCAAAAGACTACAACAAAATTATTACAACAAAGCACAACGTACAACAATACAGGGTATAATAATACACAACTAAGTCTTCACTATTATTGCCACACTATTTTACAACACGTGAAGACTACGACAGCTATTCCTCAGACTCTCACTCCATTCCCCGGCTAGACCCTGTTACGTTTTCATCTCCTGTAATGGAACAAAAGAAAGGGTGAGCTCAAATAACCCAGTAGGAAATATCATGACTAAGATAATGACGAATAATTTATCATTAGCCTTCAACAGTTGAGTTCTTGATAGAATACAATAGACTACAAGGTTTATATCAAAAACTGCAGTTAAATTCTTAAACAACGTTCAGATCAATAATAGCAGCGAAATGAACAATCTATTAGAAGAATAATGCAGACTATAATGTCCACTCGCTTCTCTTTTTTGTAAAAATATCATCAACTTTTATCATCTGAAATACCATTAGTCATGATAATAAAAATTCACAGTTCCTGATCATAATCATGCAGATCAACAGTTCATATTTGCACTACGGGCCAAAGACATTTAATATAACACCAACGGTCATGATTATACCAGATTCAGCCTTTGGTAATAATCATACCAATCAACAGTTCATCTTTGCACTACGGGCCAAAGATATTCAATAAAGCACCAACAGTCATGATTATACCAGATTCAGCCTTTGGTCATAATCATACCAACCAACAGTTCATCTTTGCACTACGGGCCAAAGAGAACATTCACCACGTGCCATAAAAGACACCGAACAGATGTATCGCCTTTAACCTAGTATATCGCCTTTAACCTATCATCTGTTCAACAATTATATCACATCTGTGCCCCCGGCCACAGATATTCACAACAGCTTGATTCTTGATGATTAATACAAATAACAGTGATACAAATGATGAACAGAAGAACAGGATAAACAATAAGTATCAGAAGTTTACTTTGTGCAGATTCAAATAATGTCCAAATTGCCAACATGATGTGGAGTGAAATTTAAAAATGATATTCAAGATCCACAGTTTAGAATAACGGTTACGGTTCAATAGAAAGGTTCACGTAAATAGGAAGGTTCAGTTGAAATAATGAAGTTCAACTATTATGGAACATATAATATTTTCAGGAATTATAGAAGCAATAGTTCCATAATAAGTTTCGATTTAGGAGTATGAAAGAAAATAATATCCCTTACCGTAGCAGGTTTGATTAATAAAAGGTGAAGGGAATTAATATCCCTTACCATAGTAAGTTTGAATAATGGAAGATGAAAAAGATGGTATCCCTTATGAGTATAAAGGAAAATGATATCACTTACGAATATGGAATAAAAGTGTCATGTGATAATTCGTGTAGACAAATTATTTTCACAGGAGACAAATAAAAAGGGTTATTCACCAACAGGCGATAATCCGCACCGTAAGGTTATTCCCATCAATTTGAATACGAAGAGTTATTCACCAAACAGGCGATAATCCGCACCGTAAGGTTATTCTCAAAGATTAATAAGGAATGAATACAAAAGGTTATTCACCAACAGGCGGTAAACCGCGCCGTAAGGTTATTCCCACAATTTAATACATGGAAATAAATGGCACAAGAAAGAAACGATATTATTTTCGAGAATCAAAGAATGATAATCCCTTCAAGTAAGAAAGAAAATAATATCCATTTATGATGATGAAAAGAGTGATACCCCTTACCGTAGTAAGTTAGAATATGAAAGAAGATAATATTCCTTACCACAGTAAATTTAAGAGTTTGAAATGAATGGTATTCCTTACCTTAACACGTGACTGGATATTGATTTAAATGAGGTTGATCAACCTATATATTTATAATATAAATTAGTAATTACCACATATAAATTTCAAAGTGTATGATAACTCGTATATTATGAACTATCAAAATTATATATATTTAACATAATTTTTGTAGTATAATATAATAACTTTAGAATAGTTTTTAAAATAATATTTCAAAATAAATCTTCCAAAGAAAGCTTTTAAAAATGAATCTTCTAATAGAAGAGTCTTCTAAAGGAAGATTTGTGAATACCGCGAAATATAGGAATTTATGAAATTACTACTCTTTAATAAAAGACTTACTTGAAAAATTCCTGCACTCCTTTTGGCTTTCAAACTCTCAAAATAACCTTACTATTCTCAGAGAAAACTCATAAAATTCTTATATAAAAATTTTATGTTTTAGGTGTGATTTTTCTATTCAGCTGAACAATCTATTTATAGGAGAAATAAGTTACTATGCGAGGGTAGGTGGCTGGCGTGCTGCACGCCAGCCTGAGAATTCAAAGCAACAGCCGCCCACGCCAAATTTCTGCATTTTGCAATTTCATTCCTCATGTGGCCCCCACAAAGGGCCCACATGTTTACTATTCCAAATAGTAAAATTAAATTAATTTTTTTTTTTTTTTATTTTTATTTTTATAAAATTTATTTATTTATTTATTCTTCCTTTGGGTCCAACATATAAAATAAAATAATGCTATAACAATAATTTAACAATAATAAACACGTTACAGATTATTATTAATTTAATAATATAAATTACAGTGTATTTACTACTGTGACAATTATTAGATTCAATAATTTTAAAAACAGTGCAGCAACAATTATTGAGTCAATGATATGAAATATAGTGTAATGACAATTATTGAATCAATAATGCAAAATACTGTGTAACAACAATAATTGAATTGATAATATAAAATATTATGCAGTGACAATTATTGATGAAATGATGCGCAACAGTTACGGTGTCAATTATCAGACCAATAATATGAGACACTGTGCAATACCGTGTGCTACAGAAAAATACTATAAATTACCGTATGCTACTATTCTTTTATCACCGGTATTTTAACAGTTAACATCGTTGACTATTTTTATATAAAAAGGTTACTTCTGTCGTTTTCTATATCCGACAATTATTCCGTTGTGGGGTCCACCAATAATTTGTTATTTCGGCGCCGTCGTACGACCCGAATATTCCCCGACAAAACGAATATTGTCCGACAAAATAAAATTTGCACATAACATCCTTAACTTTCAATTTTGTCAATTTAACCATTTACTGTTTCAAGAAAAATATATATGAAGAAAAATTAAATTTTGTATTTCATAAATTCGGGGTCTTACAGACAGGACAAACTATTACCATATATCCTAAAAATCGTAGCTATATACTTTATAATAAAGATACAAGAAAATTTTGTTACAAAAAATTTAGTCCCCACGCTAAGGTGCAGGAGAAATAGAGAGTGACCGAACGCTTTTGGCCTAAATTTTATTATTCAAGTCACTGTAAATTTGGGAATTGAGTCTTAGTATATCAAGATAAGGTGCATGACAAAAGAAAAAAAATATAAGGTGTGGGGCTATACATCCATATATGGTAATATATCTTTCGTCTCATAATAAACTTTTTGTATAATTATTACTCCTTCCGTCTTATAATAAAATTTTTAATTTAATTTTAATGATTAAATTGATTATTTTTAAAATTAATTTTTTTATATAAATTTTTTAAATTATGAAAGTTAATTTTGCTAGTAAATTTTTTATAACTTATAATGATTATAGTCTCTCGGCAAATATTTTAAATATTTTTAAAATTTCTTAATTTTAGAAATAATTATTTTGACCATGAAAGTCAAACTAAGTCATTTATCGTGAGACGGAAAGGGTATATCTTCTGGGAAAGTAGATAAGCTACTTCAAAAATCAAACTATCAATTACTCAATGGTGTAAAAGATGGAAGAAAGAAAATTTATTAAAATATAAATTATGAAGACATAATTATATTGTTTTAATAAATGATACTCACCAATAGTCACTTGATTCACTATTATGATTAACTTCTATTAATTAATATAGAGGTCAAGAGTTTGATTCGTGTTCACAATAAGTTATGAAGACAAGTGTAAAAGGCAGCAACATGGGTTCGATTCTTGTTCATAATAAGTTATGAAAACAACCACATGGGTTCAATTTTTGTTCACAACAGGTTAAGAAGGCAATAACGTGATGAATAATGAAAATAGTAAGTTAAGGTCTAGAAGACAGTAGTGTGAGTTCGATTCTTGTTCACATCAGGTTATGAAGACAGGTTCAAAAGACAGCAACGCAGTTCAATTATTGTTTATAGCATGTTATGAATACAAGTCCAGAAGACAGCAAATGTGGGTTCGATTCTTATTCACAACAATGACTATTGAAAATAGTAAGTTAAGGTCCACAAGGCAGAAGCACAGGAGGTTATGAATATTGAAGACAGTAAGTTATGTTCATAGCAAGCTGTAGCGGGTTCGATTCTTGTTCACAACAAGTTTTGAAACAAGTCTAGAAGATAGCAACGTGGGTTCGATTCTTGTTCACATCAGGTTATGAAGACAAATCTAGAAGGTTACAACGAGATGAATATTGAAGATAATAAGTTAAGGTCTAGAAGACAGCAAACACGAGTTTGATTCTTGTTCATAATAATAAATATTAAAGACAGTTAAGGTCCAGAAGGCAGCAAGTGTGAGTTCGATTCTTGTTCATAAAAATAAATATTGAAGACAGTAAGTTAAGGTCCAAAAGGCAACAACGCGGGTTCGATTCTTGTTCACAACATGTTATGAATATTGAATACAGTAAGTTTTGTTCATAATATGTTATAAATATTAAAAACAGTAAGTTAAGGTGTAAAAGGCATCAGCGCGAGTTCGATTCTTATTCACGATAGGTTATAAAGACAGGATCGAAGACAATAAGTTATTTCTTCCTCTCTTGGATTAGGATAAATTATTATAATAAATTAAGACATTTAAAAAAAATAACGTTCATTTAAAATTATTTTATGCATATATCTTTAAATAAAATTAAATTAAAAAATCATTTTACTCTTATGCAAAGGAATATCATCTAAAAGATAAGCATAATTTGGGTCAATAATGGAGAATTTATTTCAAAATTCAAATCAAGTTAAGTCTAATTGAGTCTACCGGCTGACTGAGTTAATACTTATATTTGCAGTTCTTTTTTCTCTTGATGGTCGACGCTAGTATCATATAAACTAGAAAATAGATTTTTTTAGGATATTTATAATAAGTAATTTAAGTTTGAAATTTAAAGAACTTTTTCTTACAAAAATAGTATATTAAATTGTGTTATTGTCATGTGCAAATTTAATGAAAACTAGATAATTTTATCTAGATAGAGTGAATATATATTTTATTTGCCTCGTAAAGGTAGTTAAATTTGAAATAATTTTAATGACTTTTAACATGAGTAATGCTACGGTGGTGGGTGTAATGATTATAATCAATTATTATCATATATATTATTTTATTTTATTTTGTATTTAATCTTTTGCCACAAAAATATTATTAAAATTTTAAAATAGCTAATCTATTTTGTTGCAACACGCGGGCTAGATTCTAATTCTTCTATATAATTTTCTTCATTCGTTTTCTCTCTTTTTGATTGATTAATAATAAGCTATATCCGTAAAATGTCATTAAGTCAAATATAAATAGAGAATTTCATTTCTTATTCAATAATATTTGGTGATAAAACATTGAATATTAAAAAACAATACAAAATAATGCACATGGTAATAATTAATTATAACTATTAAACTACTCATGTAAAATCAAATATTAAGTAATTATACTCTTTCTTATTCGGGGACGGCATAACTTGAACCCCTCCCCTTTACTTTGTACCTGTATAAAATAAATTTCAATATAACCCCACACTGCTGACTGCACTGCTCGATAAATTGAAAAGTTTCTGAAATTCACATTATCAATTAAAAACCATAACAACCTTCATCACAATATTTTAGAGAAATACAAAGAAAAAATTAAAAAATAAGCCACAAATACACGGGTATTTAATCATCAAACACAAATAACCTGATACTATACAAAAAAGGTAATACAACCGGTGTGGAGAACTGTAAACTATGCCTCCAGAATCCTGCCAACAGAATTCTAGTCAATATAATGCCCTTCAATCCATAGTTTCTCAGCCATGATGCCTCAAAAATCGCATTCATTCTCGAAACTGGCACTTTCTGTAAGTATTACTCGTACCAAACAATTTCCAGGTAATAGATACATCAACCGTCAAGATTCAATTCATTCCGACTTCAGGAAGTTGAGGAAAACCAGTGACCATAAATAAAACAATGTCATAAACCCTTTAGCTTAAACAGCATAAGTATGACCGGTCATGGCATCCTGAAGATGCAGCGACCCATCCTTCATCAGCTTTACGCTCAAGCTCTGGAACCTTTCTCTAGAATACTGCCGAGATGCCTTTCTCCAATCGGTTCCAGTTTTCATCATTGCAACAAACTCGTCGTAACTAATTTGCCCATCCTGAAACAATGAACAATCACATTATAAAAATGAAAGAGTTATATGAAAGAGAGAGTGAGTCAGTTTAATATACCTATATTGCAGTTCTAAAATGTCCCAGAACTTATCAATGGATTTTATCGATAGTACAATTATCTGATTAAAGTGTCACGTAAACACAACTAAAGAGAGAGGGCGTGAATCTTGAGTCTTATAAATAAAAGATATGTAAAGCTTAATATCAGACCTTGTCTATGTCAACCTCTCGCATAATTTCATGGAGAACATCATCATCAGTTTCACCCGATTCATCTGCCAAGGCTTCTCGTAGCTCATCAAGCTCAATATACCCATTGCCATCTTTGTCGAAAAACTTAAATGCCCTGCGGATATGCTCGTCGTTCTCCATCCTCTGCAGGTGTATTGTTACTGCCACAAACTCTCCATAGTTCAGTACTCCATTCCCATCGACGTCAGCCTAGTTAACATTAACGCGGTACTGTTTTATGAGCAATCGAGATAAATCCAGCTATATAGATAACAATAATTATATCTAGTGACATTGTTCAAATATATGCTGCATTAGCAGCTCAATGTTTGCTAAGTCCCTTGATTCTGCCGATTAGCCTTAAAAATATGAAACATAGGTCTTATTTCCCTTTACTGAAACCGCATTTCCCATTGGCCATTGCTAAAACCCTAATATGTTGTAATTTTTTTCGGAAAATATATCATGTTTTAAGAATTAATCCTGTTAAGTCTCTAATAGGTAATAAATTTGCTGCCAATCATCTTCTCACAGGTCAGATGTTAAAGAAGCCTTCAACCACATATTGGTGTAGCAGTAAAGTATAAGAGAGGGAAGCTTGTCATTTCTGGCAGCGATTAAGGACTTAGTGGCGTATGTTTTGACACAAGGTTTGCTTAGGACCTAAACAAAGACTTAATATTGCTTAGCCAACAACAATAATTTTCCATATTAACTAAATACCTTCCATATAATATATTAAGTTAGTAGAACTGCAATAGTAACACTCCATGATGATAATCTTCAAGAGAAAGAATGTGAGGGCCAAAAAAATATAAGGAAATTGAGATGCAGAAATAGTTACTAATTTAGAACATAGAACGAAAGGATTGGCCATAGAATACTATATTTTAATCTTTACATGGCAAGAGATGATTTGAAGATTTGAAGAACTCCACTTATCAACAAAAAAGAAAAACAAACAAACAGACAGCAAGTTTGTGCAAGAGAATCAACATAAAAAGCCTACTGCAATGCAAGTATTCAGGAGCAAAATGAAGGAAATTATTATCAAGAATATCTAATCACTGCAATAACTGAAGTGTCCATTTAGTGTAGTAGGCTGAAAGCAAACAGCAGCAAACTTACTTCAAATTAAACATTACCAAAATATGTTTTTTCCTCCTAAATAATGATGTTGTAAAATTCATATGAAATGAATAAAGTTCCACACTGAGCTTTCAAATGAAAGTGACATTTACCACATCCATCAGTAACCTAATCTCTGGTTCGGCCAACTGTGAACCAACTTTCCGAAGCCCAGCCTTCAGTTCTTGGTATGTAACTTTTCCATCATTGTCAGTGTCCATCAAAGCAAACATATCTCTGATTACTTCAACCTCTTCAATAGATAAGTGCTCTGCAATTACCTACATCAATTCATAAACCCAACTTTATGAACAAATAGTAAATAAATGGCAGATCATTGCAGTATGAACTACACAAGAGCTTACCAAAAGTAATTTGGTCCTATCACGGTATCACCTAATATTTTATTTTTAAAATAGCGCAACCACATTTTTTTTTCATTGTAAAAGGGTCTGCATCAGTCCATATGGGCCTTTGAACAAATCAGTCCGATAATAAAATTCCAGAGTAATAGCAAGACAGACTCACAATCACCAATCATTCCTAGAAGCTTACCCGCAAGGCTTTCTTCTTGAATCTGTTCATTAAAGAGAACTGCTTGAGCCTTGTTCTCACTATATCTCCCAATGGAACATTTGAAGCCTTCTTCGCATTTTGTATCCAGGGGTGTTCTACAAATAAGAACAAAGCAAATACTGTTAATCTGCTTCACAAGGAATAAGTCATGTGACAGAAAATTCAGTTTACTAGGCCTTAGTAATTAATATACATGCTTTATAAATGCAGTTTCCTGCTATCACGAGGACCAAGAAATGAAGTGACCCCAAATGGGGTAAAATATTTGGTATCTAGAAATTATCTATTATTTTAGTTTCTCATTTCCATAAAATGATCTCAGTTAACTTACTGGAGAACCAATGTAAAACAGAATTATGGAATCAGTTCTTACTTCCTAGGACAAATGAATGGGCCAGCCACATGCAGAGCAGCATCCGGAGGGCCACAAACCCACTCATGTCAGACATTCACTATAAGATTCAGGAGTGTTTGCAACTTAAATAAGTGAGAATTACCAGATACCTTCTCAACCAAAAGAAACCAGCACACTAACCACATGCTTCCAGAATCTAGTACCTTCCCCAAGCATGGACCTTAATTTTCGTGGAGCCATTCCAAACATGGACCTTAACTGTAATCATAAATGATTGCCAGAAAGTTGATCTCCAGTTTACAACACATACAACACAGCCTAAACCCCATTATCAATCCATGTAAGCAAAACCTTTATATAAACTAACTACTCATTCATATCAATCTCCAAGAGGTTGATTGAAATCATGAAATACTAAACCAAAATTTTTCTGAAAGTACTATAACTGGTCATTAAACTCTGGAATTCTTCCAATTGATGTATTAGTTGAGCCTCAAAAATGGATAGATGATGGAAAATAAGAAACTAATGGATAGATATACATGAAACACAAAAGGGAAGCTGTGACCCCTTGCCAACTTATAAGAACTTAAGTTTGATATTGAACTGGATCTTTCAAAAATAATAAAAGGATTAAGTTACCAAATCCATAAAAAGAGATCTTAGCAAAAAAAAAAATCTTCTTTTTCTTAACATAGGTAAGACACATCTGATGCAGAATTATATGACCACAAGCCATATCTTGGATACTATTTGGCACTCTAGTGTATCATCTCCCTCCCTCAACATATGATCATCATAACTAAAACCAATTATCAAAATGCAAGTATTTTTATAAAAAAATAAATGTGCAGATATTAACTAGATTACTGGACTCATGTACCATACACTTCATAAACACTTACCAAGCACCTGTTTAGCAGTCAAACGCTTTCTGGGATCTAGCTCCAACATCTGCCGAACAAGACTCTTGGCATTGTCAGAAATTTGAGGCCAGGGTTCCCTCTCAAAATCAATTGCACCACGCAAAATTGCTAGAGCAACACCCTGTTCAGTTTCTGCAACCAAAAGAGATGAAGCATTACCATTATAAAAGAAAAAAGAATCCAATATAAAAAAGCTGCATAATATACATCCAACAATCGCTTGCATGATAAATTATGGCTATACCTGCCCAAAATGGAGGAACCCCACACAACAGAATGTAAAGAATCACTCCAGCACTCCATACATCAACCTCTGGACCGTAATTTCGTTTCAAAACCTCCGGGGCCATGTAATAAGGACTTCCCACAATCTCAGAAAACTTCTCACCTTAAAAAAAGAAATCAGTGAATCAGCAACCCACCAATAACCATTCAAACAGAACAATAATAAAAGCACTACTAGAAATACAAATTTAATCACCAAATTAACAACTTACAAGTGGAGTGTTGGAAAAATAGGGGTAAATAGTTTTAAACAAAAGCAACTTTCAAGTCTTATTTGTAAAAACGCAAACACTAAAAATCTGATGAAATTGATAATTTAAAAATGAAAAATCAAAGCTACTTGTTTAAAATTATAAAATCTTAAAACCCGTGTGAACAAGTTTTATTTTGAAACCAAACAACAGGTGCAAAACGGCTTAAAAAAAATCAAAACCCATATCAAGAAGTAAAAAATTCAAAAGTTCAGCTTTCAACGAATCAATTACTGAAAATCTCATGCATAATCTCTACCACCATACTAATAATACAGATTAAAAATCTTCTAGTTATACATCATAATTATGAAAAGAAAAAAGAAGGAAGAAAAAAAAATTCATCCAGCCAACCCCATCCCACCCATTTTTCCAGTGATTTTTTTTTACCTCAAATCAAGTAATCAACAGATCCCACTAACCTTGAAACCCAAATCAGAGAAAGAAAAATAAAAACTTGGCTTCAATCATGACAAACAACAAATGTGAAAGCAGATTAATATTACAATCCAAAGTCCAATCAAAAATCAACTCAAGCTCAAATTTGAAAATAAATAATAAAAACAACTCAAAAAATCATCAGGAAAAAAAAGTCTCAAAACCTTAAGAAGAAGAAGAGGAGAAAGAAGAAATAAAACACACATAAGACTGAAGCATAATTCAACACCATGTCATAAATAAAGAAATAATAAAAATCACACCAGGCTTGAAAAACGCCGAAAGCCCAAAATCAATAGCTTTAAGAGGCGAATTCTCCTTCTTATTCGCAAACAAGAAATTCTCAGGCTTCAAGTCTCTATGAATAACACCGCAGTCATGACACATCCTGACCACTTCCGCCACCGTTCTCGCAACCGCAGCTGCCGCTCTCTCGCTATAATGCCCCCTCGCCACGATCCGATCAAACAATTCTCCTCCCTCGCACAACTCCATCACCAAATGCACCGCCTCGCTGTCCTCGTAAGTTGCCCTGAGCTTCACAATGTTCGGATGCTCCGGCAAAGTCGACATTATCGCCACTTCCCGGCGAACGTCCTCGACGTCCACGGCGGTCCTCAGCTTCTTCTTCGAAATTGACTTGCAGGCTAGGTTTTCTCTGGTTTCCCTATCCGTGCAGAGGTAAGTGATGCCGAATTCTCCTCGACCCAGTTCCCGGCCCAGTACGTACTTGTCTTCGATTCGGGTCCAGTTATGGCCGAGTGGAACGACATCTTTCAGGACCCGGATCAGGGCGGGTGTAGTTGAATATGGGTTGGGTCTCCTCTCTTTTTTGTTCTTGGCGGTGGTGGTGTTGTGGTGGTGGTGGGTTTTGGTGTCCGGTGTTATACAGGTGACACAGTTTCCCATGATGAAGAAGATGAATTGGGTGTTTGTTCAGCCGTTAGCGGTGGTTCTAAGCAGCGGTGGAGGTGGGAGGAGAAGGAAGCATGGTTGAGGGGAAATTGAGGTGAGGAGTGAGAAAACGCGGGGCCAGTTGAGAAAAAATTGGTTTTTTGAAAAAGAGACATTACCTATAATAACAGCATTTAAATAAGTAATCAACGTTCCTTCAAAAAAAAAAAGTAATCAACGTAGCACTACTAAGTTCGTATTTTTTCTAATAATATTAATCTTTTACTAAGATATCATTATACTAATTTTAATTAAATGACTCATTTATATAATTAAATATAATTAATAATTATTAAAGTATTATAAAATTAATTAATTTTAAATTATTTAATAATTTTTATGTTACTTAATAATTTGTATTAAAAATTTAATATGTTAATAAAATAATAACTCAAGATTTATTTAATTATTAAGTACAAAATTTTTAAGTATGTCATTAATAATAAATTAAACTTATAATAATAAATAACAAACAACAACATATATTTTGTATGGACAATAAATTATTTTAATTAAAATAAACATGTCGACAAACAAAAAAAAAAACAAAAAGACAAAAAATAAATATAAATTATGTGACTAATAAAAATATTTATGTCCCAATTATTAATTATAAATTATTTTTTTATCTAAATAAAAATTTCAAAATGACTACCATATGGTAATCTCATATTACCATCTATTTTTTGGTCATTTGAATACTGTGAATCTTGACATTTTATCTAGTGTTTGATTACCTAAAATATAAGATTACCGGTGTAATAAATATTATTTATAAAAATGACCAACTTATATTATCGGATATTTAAGATAATCATTTTAGATGATGTATAACAAACATCCCATAAATGATAAAATAAAATAATAATATATGCATCTATTTTTTTTTATCACACGTATTAATATACATCAATATTTAATATCGATATAATCATATGTATAAAATAAGACTCCTTTAAACTTTCACAAACTAATAGAAAATAAAGTCAAATGATACTCTTTTTTTTGTTAGACGGAGGAAATATGTAATCTTATAAATAAAGAGAAAATTAATTCATCATACTTCTTTTATTTCAAAATTATATATATATTCTCAAAACGTGACTTTTGATTTAATTTTATTTTACAAGTATATTTTTAACATTTGCTATAAATATGTATAATAATGATGATATGAGAATATTCAATCTACGTATAATATGAATAATAACATATTAGAAATTTTATTTTAATTTAAAAGCAAAAGCTTGTCTCTAATTTTAGAGTCGGCTAAAAAATATATATATCTTTAATTTTAAAAACGAGAGAATATCTACTTGCGAAAAAGAAAATGCTATTTACCTTATACTTTAGACAGCAGCTATATATCATTTTTTTTATACATAATAGCAATGTTACATAGATATTATTATATCATCTTCTTTTATTTTTAGTTTGCTTATGCACTCTTAACAAGGACTAATTCACTTGTAAAATAGTTAAGACATATATTATTATTTTTATAACAAAAGGCCACGTAAAATAAGGTTTACATAAGGTATGCATAAGATAGAAAAATATGGAACTAATATTTTTATATAAAAAAATAATATTTTATATGATTTTTTTCAAATAAATAATGTATAAATTTTATATTTGTGTGAGAGAGATTAAAATAAAAATATTATTTTTTACATAAAAATATCGATTTCGTATATTACTTCGTTATATTTTACTAATTAACCCAGTCCAACAAGGATAAACGACAAAGTTAACTTTCATCATTGGTGGGGACTATTTCGTAATCATTAAAGTAGAGGTTGCTTATAAAGAGGGCGTCTTCAAGAATTTTTGATAAATAAATATAAATATATAATAATTAAATATTATATTTATTTATATTATTAAAAAATATAATATTATATTAAAATTCATATTATATTTTATATTTTAATAATATAATTAAATATAATATTTAATTATTATATACGTAAACTTGTTCATTTTCGACCGTCAAAAGTTACGAAAAGGTCCCGCAAGTTTATGCATAATATATTTTTCTCTTTTATATACTTATAAGACTTGTCTGTAATAAAATTTATAAATATATATAAAAAATATATATATTATTTATTTATTTTAAGAACATAAAATATTTTTTCGAGCTATTGGGGGTTGGTGGTGGAGAAGTAGTGATTATTTGGACTTGAGAGTTTACCGAGTCAATCTTATCAACAAAGACCCGTAAAAACCAAACTTAAAATCATAATTAGAAATTGAGCGACTCTTTCATAATTCTAGAAGGAATTTTATAATAAAATTAGATCTGACCTGGCTGGCTGGCAGGCATCGCATACAGTAGCTAGCTGGTAGGACTATATGCTGCTACTACTATAACATCCATAACACAACAAACATGATTGTCAGTTTGTCACGCAACAAAACTTAAGTATCGATTCAGTGGTATAATAATTAACCTTCGATACCTTTATAAAATAGGAGTACTATTTACCACTAAATATATATTAAAATTTTAATTTAGTTACATGGCATGATAAGAAATTACACCGACAGATTTGAGAGTATTGCGTCATTTAATTTTATTATTATTATTATTAAAAAATAATATCTCTAATGGTTATTATCTTTTGTATGTGATTTTTTTTTCATAATTTATTTACTACTTTTTATTATATTTTACCTGCATTGCCTTGTGTTAATTGCACTTAGACCGAAAAGACTTTAATTACGTTTTCACATCAACATTCTTTATCATGCTTTCCACATTTTATTTTTCACTCACAATTTGATTGATTTTCTGTTGTTGTTGAGCCATTATTGACTACTTTGAAATGACCCCAAAGCATCAACTTTTATTTCTGAATATCCTTAATCCAAACGTTATGAAATTAACGTGCAATCTCTTTGCCAGTAACCATATTATCCAAACAGACCTTTGGTTTACAACTTGAATGCACCGTTGTACTGTGCCGTGGCTGAATGGTTTTCATTCTATTATAATAAGAACAAACTGGGCCAAACATAATAATTAATGGCGCTACATAGTTAATTACAATTACAATTTTAAAATATATTTATATATATTTTTAATAATTTTGCGGGTATTACAGGTTACTTGTATGAATCCAAGTTCTAAATTTATTAGCTACGTACAGATTTGATTGAGTTGGTTAATTATATTGTAGTACTAATAAATAAGAAGGAAAGAGAAATAAATTAAGACGAGGGAGTGAAGTAGGTTGGCAACATGGGGAAGCAAAGTCATAAAGTAGTTAGTCTACTTAGCAGCGTAATTTATTCATTAATAACAACAACGTATCACCCAACCAACCCATTTTATAACTACAAGTTAGTATTCGTTCTAAAAGTCAACAAAAATGACGACACATACTTCTGTTCTTAAATTACTTGAAGGAGTGGAGTAATTATAAATTATGGAGTATATATTTATGGATATATACACAAACCAAGTTTTCAATGGCTGATCTTAATTACGGCATCCTTCTCCTTCGTAAAGAAAAAATAAATAACTGGCGCCTTTCTTTATAAATATATATATATATATATAAATTTTTTATAACATCCGGTTATTAAGAGCAACTAAAAATGACATTACTACAAGAATAATAAGTGACAAGGCTAATTGCGCTTAATTTTGGCTTGCCGCAAGAAGGATGAACATCATATCATGCCAATTACGCGTAATTTTGGCTTGACACAAGAGGGAGTAACAACAGGATCAAAATTATGTGTAAATTGACCTTCGCAAGAAAGATGAGCGGCATGACCAATTTATAACAAAAATGCCCTCTACATAAACAGTAGCCCAACAGTTAATTGACATAGATGCGGACCCATATATATATATATATCATTCAACTGTTCCTGACATGACAAGTAATTGGTTAAATATTTGATGACGATTTAATTTGGAAAATTGTTAGTATTATAACAAAATAGAAAAGAAAAAAGTACACAAAATGGGTAGGTAGTATGTAAATTAAACAACTATCCTAGTAGTATAATACGTGCTCCTCTTCTACAAAACGAATCTCATCTTGTAAATTTTATAAACTTTAGGCATATTTTTAATTTATTCAAGGTTTATCGTTTAATTTATTTAGTATTAAATTTAATAGTGATAACATATAATCATATTGGGATAATAAAGGTAAAAAGAGTGCATCATTTTATATTATCATCTACAAATAAAACTATTTAAAAAATATATATATTTGACGGATGAAACTTTTTTGCGAGTTGAAAAAGTATCAATTAACTAATTATTAACAACTAGGGTGTAGCCCATGCAAGAGCCGAAAGATGAGTTGGTTTGAGGGGGCAAAAAGAAGAGGGTAATTGGGCTTGGCTTCAGCACAATGATGGGAATCCACCTTCACGTAGGCAGCTTTATACCCTGGCATGGCTAATTAACTTAGTACTCCATCAGGGCCGGCCCTGAGGGGGTGCCGAAGGGGCGACCGCTCAGAGCCCCCAAATTTAGAAGGCCCACAAATTTTTTTTTTTTTTTTTTTTTACTAAAATACGAAATTTTTTTGTGTATATGTATACTTTAAAAAGAAGATATTGTTATTTTAATTAATGATGAATTTTGATATAAATTGTGCTTTATATATTAGTGTTCATAAAAAAAAAATTATATGCGAGAGAGGGCCCCTATTTTTTTTTTTGCACAGGGTCTCTAAACTCTCAGGACCGGCCCTGTACTCCATTACACCAAACATAAAAGTGAAGACAGAGATTCAGAGAGACAATATATAATATATATATCTATATATATGATCATGATGTTTGATAATGGGTCGTTCAGCTAGAAAAAGCAAATGTTGCTACTTGCTACTTCACAGCTCATTCTTTTCTCACGCTTACTGAATTACATAGATGGATCATAAACTTTTTCAAACCTTTTTTTTCTTTATTTGAAACTTGAAAAGCTTCGATGGCCTTATATTGAGGGTGCAACACTTTTAGAATAGTACATGTTAAAATCTCGTAATAAAAGAAATAGTAAAAGAGAATAATTAAGTGTTAGTTTGGTGGAGCTGTGCGTGTTGATATATAAAATAAGATAAAATTAATTTTTAAATATTTTTATTAAATAATGTTAGCTTGATTTATATTTTTAATATATATGTGAAAATAAAAATACGAAAGTAATTTTTTTTACTGTTTTTAAAAGTGCTTTTTAGTTAAAAATTATACTCATTAGAAGCACTTTAAAGGATCACCAAAATACTAAAAATATTTTCATGTATAATTTAAATTTGTTTATCTATTTTTGTAACACACCGTAAAAGGGGCTCCGATATATATATAAATTACAAACATGTATATTAGTTATATGTGGGCATGTGATGCCTGACTTTCTCGGTCGATGCCTATGCCTGGATTGGTATTAGAGTTAACCGAACACAAAAGAAACTTGATGAAAACGTTTTTTAACCCAGAAATGAAACCAACAAGAAGTGTTCAACAATTCAAAATGCACGTGTGATACACAAACTCCCCCATTCATAACGGCCCAACACTAGTCATTACCTGTTGAAATAATCGGATAAAATAACTAATAAATAATTATAAATTAAATTAACAATGAAAAATCTCATCGAAATGAAATACAAATTTTTTATTTACTATATTAATTTGTAATTGGCCCAATTTTGTTTCTTAAGGATTAAAGTTATCCCAACAATCCCTTACAAATTTTAAATTGTTAGAGAGCATAGTCTTATTTATTTTAAGAGAACTTTAGAATTTGTATATCACAAAGATGCCACAGACTTGAATATTTACTTAAGATTGAACAAAATAAATGTGAAAGTGCATAACACCTTATAAATTATTTTGATGATCCAACACAAATACTAACTAAAACACGTACGCGTAGTAAACCACATTTTGAACTATCATATCATCTATGTCTTGTCATATTTGTCACACATGTATGTATAGTGAATCATGTCCTGAACTACCATACCACCTTAACATTGCCACATAGGCTGCTTACCGTTGCCACGCAGGCTATGTATTGTTGCCACAAATGTGACTTATTGTTGCCACATAGGCTGCACAGTAATGGCATTGTGCTCATCCTGATTCTGCAAGGGCTCTAGGAATCTGCCTATTAGATTCCACAGGAGACGGCCAAAGCTCCGCCCTAACATAAGTGAATCCTTTAGTGCGGAGATTTGACCGTCTAATGTGGAATCTAATATACTAACATAAGTGAATCCTTTAGGGTGCTTGTCAGGCATCCCACACCCGTAGTGTTTCGGATTCATTAAAACTTAAAAGTCATCCTTCACTCATGACATATATTTGCTCTATAGTGCAACACTATAGTACAATTATATCTTATTCTTTGAACCAAGAATTACATTAATAGGTAGACAAGTCTTTGAACCATACAATGTAATTCAATGATAGGTATAAATACAAAAGACTACCTTTTCATAGACTTGAGTCTCATTCTTGCGGATGTTTTCTAGGTCAATTCCAGCTTCAGATCTTTTGTCATAGGATCTGCAATGTTCTCTGAAGATCAGACCTCAATTACTGCAATGACTCCCCGATTTATCAACTTATTGAGATAACCGTGTTACAGACGAACATTATCCTTTTTTTGTTGTTGTTGTTGAATAGCGAGTTCTCTACCACAATACTCGCAGCTTGATTATCAAAATAAATAGTAATTGTAGGCAGCTGCAATTTTCCTAATGGAAGATTCAACAGAAGATCTTTTAGTCATTCAGCCTCATTTCCTGTACTAGCTAGAGCGAAAAACTCAGCAGCTTCCACTGATGATTGAGCTATCTTAGTCTGTTTCTTAGACTTCCATGTGACAGCGGCACCTCCTAGGGTGAAAACACATCCGCTTGTTGATTTGCATTCGTCTGGCTCTAAACACCGATTGACATCTGAGAAACCTTCGACCACTACAGGATATCTGAAAAAGAATAAAGTATAACTTATAGTGCCTTTCAAGTACTACCTCATAAGTCTCTTAATTGCCTCCCAATGTTCCTTTTCAGGATTACTAGTAAGTTTATTAAGCATTCCTACAACAAATGCAATATCCAGCCTTGTACAGCTCATTGCATATATCATATTGTCTATTATCCTGGAATACTTGTGCAATGTCACTGATATTGATCGAAACTTCTTGTTATAATCATATGGTATACTCAACTCAGGAAGTCCAAAGTATTCATATTTTTTCAACATACTCTCTATGTAATGTGACGGAGATAAAGTAATGTCAGACTCTGTTCTAATAATCTTGATTCCTAATACTATATCAGCAAAACCAAGATCCTTCATACTAAATTGGGTTGAGAGAAATCTTTTCACTGAAGATAAAACTCTCATGTCTCAGTACTCATTGCCACCGAAGGAAATGGCTTCCTTGTGACTTTTGCCTGGGCGTAAATTTTACACTTTCTCGGCTTCTCACCCCTACAGTTTGGAAGTAAGTCAATTTTCTTGACGTCGTTAAGTTTTCTATAATTAATATGACCCAGTCTGTTGTGCCATAACTCAGCAGAAGACTCAAAAGACGATACTTTATTAATAATATTTGGTATAATGCTCATTTTGTACGTTCTATTAGTGTGATAAGCATTAGCAAAATAGATGATCTTGTAAAAATTTCCTTACCACCTATAAGTCAATGAGCATTCTAGAAGTAAGAGTTAGAACCACAGTCCCAATTCCAAGCATATCTGCAACAAACCGATCAGCCATACCAACATTTTCTTTAAGAGGAGCGTAGGTTGAAAACAATGCCTGACTAGCACAAACATAACGCTTGGCTCAAGTATCAAGCCATCAATCAAGGATATTTGGAGCGCTCTCTATATTCCATCATAGCAACAAAATTTTAGATAGCATTAACCGACTCCTTCGGTCCCTGATCCGTTGTTCTTTTGTCTTTTACTCCCTTGTCCTTGGTGGTGCTCTGCACTCAACTGCAAAGAGACCTGGCCTGCCCTAGTTGTAACATATCCCTTTCTTTCTATTTTTCATTGTATTTTGTACCTTCAGGCTTCAGATTTTGAGGTCCACTTTTCTTTTCTTTTTTTATGGTCTTTAAATGGTTTCTTTTGAGATTGAGAGTTGGCGGTTGGCTCTACCAAATTTGCAGAAACGTGCTGCATTGCTAGCAACTCAATCTAGGAACGAGCCCAAGATTCTTCTTCAATCTAAATGTACTGCCTTAAGTCCTTAAGTGAGGCTTGTATTTTCCTTCTGCGCATCTCTGTGACCCATAATGGTGGAAGCTTGTTGATGATGCATCCTGCAATGAAAGTCTTGCCAAGTTTGATCTTTTTATCATTTAGCTTGATTGCAAAAATCTCAAGCTCCTTGAGACAAGATAGTCTTTCCTTCTTTAAACCTCATGTCTAGAAATTTGTCTATCGAATACGTCTTTTGACAACTTCTCTTCCTCTTTGTATTATTGCTCCAAGATGACAGCTAGAAGACAATTTAACAAATAGCTTTTGCTAAACTCATTATCTTGTTTCCATTGATCTTCCTTTATAAGATCATCTTTAAACTCGAATTTGTCCTCGATAACGAATAATGATTAAGTGGTTCTAGAGCACCGTCACGTGACGGTGCCGCAGAACCTCTGAATAATTTTTTCTTGAGAACATGATAATAAAACTTTAAGCAGTTATATTTCAAATACAACTTTATGTCACCAAGCATTAAAATCAAAACTTTCAAAGGTCTCGAGTTTGATGCACTCAAGTCCCATAAGTTTTTCTGTATCTATATTAATTATGGAATAATGTCTTAAAATTGTTGGAGTAATCAAACAAAATAACTAATAAATAAATGCAAATTAAATTAATAAAAAAAGATCTCATCAAATTTGTAATTGGTCCAAATTTATTTCTTAAGAATTAAGAATAATGTAAAAATTATTCCAACATAACCTTTAAATGGGTCCAACCCAATTCATTGAAGGGAAAATTTGTTCAGGGCGAATGATTAATTTTTAAAAAAAGATTTTGAAGTTAGTGATGTATTTTTTTATTTGCCTTAACATTGAAGAAATATTTTTAATTTTAAATTATAAAGTAAAATAATACTCTAATAAGTCATTATTTCTTTTCGAATTGATTCCATCACTATTACATATCTAATAAATATTAAAAAAATTAGTTTAAAAAGTAATATTTTTTCTTAAAGTCATAATTTTAGAATGGGAGGAATGATAAGTAATAATGAAATGATTCACTCTATTGCATTATCATAAAAAAAATTATATATCAACTAATTTTATATGAAATATAAATTGTGATTATGTGAAAAGCGATAAATAATAAAATTAAAGAATAAGACGTGAGTCTTTTTTTTTACACCATCTTATCTCATATAGTAGGTAATAAAATAAAAGAGTGATATGTGAGTTTTTTCTTTACACTCTCCTATCTTATATATCCACATGTATCAATATATCGATATAAATTTGTCATCATATATCTCATAATTGCGGAATGGTGAATTGGGTTAACAACTCACTTATGTTGCGTTTGGATTGAAAGAATGAAATTGATGAATGAATGAAATGATTTTAAGGTTTTCCAAGTATATGTTTGATTGTTGGTGGGAGTGAGTGGTGTAATATGATGGTAAAATTATCATATATATCTATTATATTTGAATGAATTTTATTCCACCACCTCTCACATGGAATAAAAATCAAAGAGATGAAATGAATTTTCATTCCACTAAAATGGTTTATCCTCCAAAATAATTATCTAATATACTGTTTTTTATTTTATTCTTTATTTCATTTCATTTTCTTAATTCAAACGTAACATTAGGCAGAAGAAACATGTGATCTGGAATTGAGTTCTGAACATAGCGGTAATAGAAACCATGTTGGCCCAATTGTGGTCTTCGGACAAACAAAATAGCGCGCATAGAAATCATGGGCTCATTGTGGCCCAATTGAGGTGGTCAGACAAACAAACCAATTTACAATAATATCTACTCTCGCATAGTCACATGAATGAATAACCGATTCACGTGGTAGTGTTAATCCAACACGAGACCTAAAGCCCATTCTACAAATTTCTCTCTAAAACTCTCTCTTTCCATAACTAGTTTACCTCTTATTTGAAGTTTTGATACCCCTGTAGCATTTCAGGTATGGATTTTTTTTATTTTGATTGCTTTTAGCTATTTTTCGCTGAATAGCTTATGATTGTCTGTTTCAAGACTTTAGGTTAGTGATTTAAAATATGTGTATTTATTTATTTAAAATGTGAGTTTTTCAAATTAAGATTTCTAGGGATTTTTAACTAAAGAAATGATAGGAAAGGAATTGATAGGAAAATAATTTTCTTTAGTTATGTTCGTAAGTTTAGTAAAGAAAATATAACAATTTTGTGAGTTGCTATGAAAAACGAAGGAATTTTATTTTTTGATATATTATTATTATTATACCCTTACATATTGAATACAACATACTTAACACTTATATGTTACAAATAAGGGTAATTACGAAATTAAACTAAATTCATTTAACCCATTTTACTTTCCTGCTATTTTGATTAGGAAAATATCCAAGGAAAATTAGACTCAATTTTTCTTTATTTAAAAAATTTAGAAACATGGGAATCTATGAAAAATTACATTTTTCCTTTCTTTAATTTTAAAAACTCACAAAATATTAATAAAATAATCGCTCTGTCTCGACCCCGAAACGGAAGCCAAGCACGGCTTCCCACTTTACGCCACTTTACCTCAGGAGAAAGCTAATTATTCTAAAAAAGACGACTCCGATACGCCGCTTTCTAACTAGTGAAAATGACATAGATAAATGTTAAATGCAACTGGATTGAAGAAAAAAAAAGAGAGGACTGAGTCATTGTTTATCTATGATTTTGATAGGCCTTGCGCCTCTCAAAGGAAAAAAAAAGAATATGATCTGCCCAGCTCAATAAAAAAGTCCAACCGAACGAAGAAGTCTTATGAGATGAAGAGCAATGGCAGTGTAAACAAGGATTGAAAAGGTAAAAGGTGTAGCACTTACTCCTTGGTTCTCACAGCGATAGAACCTTCGACCGAGATTTGCTTCAGTCCACGAAGTGAGGACGATGGACCTCCTACCGCATTATAAGGTATGCCCATCATTTCTTTCTTCCGTCTTTCTTCTCTCTTCTTTATCCTCTCTCTTACCTTTCTCCCCTCCTCTATTTTTTTTCTAGTCAAGTCTATTGGATGTGGGGGAGAGGGTGGTTTATACAAGGTGTCTAAGGCTACATTTTGGAAGGAAGAAGTTAATTTTTCATCTTTTTTCTTTCAATTTTTGTGTTATACTGAATTTACTCCTTGTGACTTAATAGACCGTTAGTTGAAAGACTTAAAATTGACGTGGGGTGGGTTTTTTTTAATTACTAATATAAGTTTAAAGGTGATTTATGCTATAAAAAAGTTGGAAGAAGAGTTCGTAAATAGGAGAGTCAGATTTGCATTTCAGTTTTCTTTTTCCTCAGTGGGTCACGATGCAATGCAGCTGATAGAAGTTCGTGCACATGTTCAGAAGATGAATCTTGCCTCTCAGGAAAGAATACAAAAAATGCAGTTCGAATTCCACTAACACCATCTGTAAACATACAAATCTTCGGTAAGAGTAGGTTCTCTCATGTCGGGTGATGCAGTTAACTCTCCAGCTTCTTCTCGTCAAGTAATATCTACATCTAGCACTAAGGGAAGAACAAATGGTGTCAGTTATGCCAGTGGCCATGACGGTGTTCAAAATGAAATGATACATTCATCACCTCTAATGGTCAATTAGTTTGTTAAGACAATCGGTTTTCTGTCTAATTTAGTAAACTATAAGATTCCTACGTCAGATGGGGGTAGAATGCTGAACTCGTCGTAGAATCATGTAGTTGAAAGTACAAGGCCCGCTTCCAGTATCAAATCTTCAAATGTTAAAACCTTGGGCAGAGACGCAATTAATGGAAAGTCTTCTACCAAGATAAAGGTAGAGTGAAAAATTGTGGTTCAGGTTTTAACAATAATGCTTCTATTAATAGTGCAAGGCATTCCATAGATTATCAAAGTATGCCTTTAGATTATCACGATAGGAGAAGATCTATGCCTCAGATAGCAAAAACTCAATCAATCAAATAGTGAAAGAACATTTGTGAGGGACATGACTGAAGGTTCCAATAGGGACCTAAAGGTGGCGAAAAATCCATCAACAGTTGCTCCAGTGACTAGGCATTTCACAACCTCTAGGTATGTGGTGGAAAGTGTTTCTCACATTTTGTGACATTTGAACAGGGGTCCGCGACAGAGGTGGCTCTTGGGAAACTCAACTGTTCGATGGATGTATATTAAGCGAATCAAGTTCTTAAGCCGCTGTCAGATCCTTCAGTAGATCTTGGCTTTTACTATTGGTTGAAACGAAAAGGAAGGTTCAAGCATGATGGGCATACTTACACCACCATGGTTGGCATTATTGGCCACGCCAGAGAATTTGAGGGGATAAACAAGTTGCTCGACCAAATGACCAGGTATGGATGCCAGTCAAATGTTGTGATATGTAGTCGACTCATTCACAGTTATGGCCGTGTGAACTATTTGAATGAAGCATTCAACATTTTCAACCAGATGAAAGACATAGGGTGTGAACCTGACCGCGTCACTTATTGTACATTGATTGACATCCATGCAAAAGCTGAGTATATTGATGTTACCATATACATGTATCAGAGGATGTAAGAGGCTGACTTACTCCGGACATTTTGACATATAGTATCATCTCCGGACATTTTGACATATAGTATCATCATCAATTGCCTTGGCGAAGATGGCCAATTACCTGCTGCCCACAAGCTATTCTGCGACATGGTTAATCAGGGTTGTATTCCTAACTTGGTAACTTATAATATTATGATTGCTTTGCAAGCGGGGGCAGAGCCAGAATTTTATTTTAGAGGATGCCAAAATTATATATAAAAATAAAAAATCATCTTCCATCTTAGATCGAAACTTAGTTTTGATAATATTTATAGCTAAAAATATATATAACATGTAAAGTCTAATTTTTTTTTTCTTTTATATTTTTATAGGAAATGCCAAAGTCTAAATATATAGAACTTATACTTAATTATATATATATAACATAAAATTTTCAAAACTCAAGGGGTGCCATGGCACCCCCAACTACATACATAGTTCCGACCCTGTTTGCAAGCCTGTTTGCAAGCAAAGATGAGGAACTACTCAACGTCATTACAACTTTATTTTGACATGCAAAATACCAGATCTGAGCAAAGATAAAGTAACTTACAACATAGTTATGGAGGTTCTTGGTCATTCTGGGAATATTGAAGAAGTAGCAGTTTTTACTGAGATGAAGTGGAAGAACTGGGATTCCTAATGGACCTGTTTATGGTCTTCTAGTGGATTTATGGGGAAAAGTTAGGAATGCAGAAAAGGATTGGCAATGGTATCGTGCCATGGTAAATGCAGGCCTGCGTCCTAATGTGCCCGCATGCAACTACCTGCTCAGTGTTTTCCTGGGCACATCGGCTTTCAGATGCATATAACTTGCTGCAGAGCAAATTGGATCTAAATCCTTCTTTGGAAATTTTCACCTTGCTCATTTGCTGTTGTACAGAATCCCAAACAATATTTGACAAGTCGTTTTGTTGTGAGCTCATGTCTATCACGGGCCACCCGACGTATACATTTCTACTATCTACGTCAGTAGCTCGGCCTTGTGGGCAGAATGCGAAGGATCACATGAGAAACTTATTGGATTTGATGGGCAGTGAGAATAGAGAGAGCAAGAGAAACTTGTTGATGCGGTAGTTGATTATCCGCATAAGTAGGGGCTCAAATAGGAGACTGGATCTATTTGGGAGGTGGCTGCACAGAAGAATGTTTATCTAGATGCGGTTTGAGAGAAAAACTCATGTTATTGGCTTATAAACCTGCATGTGATGTTAGACGGAACTGCAGTGACTGCACTCCAAGGACATTTGCCTGGTTTCGGAAGCAGTTGCTCGTGTCTAGGATTTGTCTGAGCCGCATCGATATCGTGACAGGATAGGGGCGGAGGAGCAGGGTGACAGGGTCTTCTCTGGTGAGGGAGGCAGTGCAGGATTTGTTAAACATGTTCCGCTTTCGTTCTTTACAGAGAATGATAATTCTGGGTGTTTTGTGGGATGCAGAGAGCCTTTTAATAGATGGTTACTACAATCTTTAGTAGAGCGTATGCATTAGGTCATGCTTGAGGCTTTGCATTGGAGCATGGAGGTTTTAAGTTTCGTTATCATAGATTTGTTGGCAAGCTTGTAAAAACAAATATGTAGCAGAACCATATTAGAGCAGATGCTTTTCTGGACTCACTCACTAAGAAAGACGTACCCTTTTGCATTTTCTTTACTAATGGCAGGGAAGAGGGTTGGGTTTTACTCCAAGACAGCTACTAAATTTGATGTTGATGACAATTCTATAGAAACTTATAAGACTGCAGTGGCTTCCATTTGCATTTTGATTTTTTTTTTCAATGCATATTAAGAAGAATTGTCACACATTTGAATGTTATTTTCAAAAATAATTTAGAATTTCACACATTTAAATATATATTTTTAAAAATAAATTTCTTTAATAGCAATTTCAATTATTAAATTTAATATTAAGAAAAAATAATCAAAAGGCATGAAGAAGACTTTCGTGTTTTATGAGTACGACTGTACGAGGGAGGAAATATTTGCTCTCACCCTTTTCTGTCCATTGGATGAAACCATGAAACAGAGAATCTATTCAATTATACCGAGAATATACACAATTCTACCATTTGGTCTTGCTTAATTACCGTCCGGGATATAGAAAATCAATGCCTCAAAGCTTTGTACAGAACTAAAACTGGACTTGACAAAATGTTATTAAAGCATTCCTATAAACTGTTGCATTTTTTTTTAAAGTTTTACAAGTAAACGATTGATATTTTATATATTTGAATTTACTACTTATTTACGAGAGACGAACCTTGTTAAAATATTACTTTTATTTACAAAATTTATTATTTTAATTTTTTATTTAGCGTGCAGGCGTATGGGTGGACATCTATGAGGGATAGTCTGAATTCCCATTTTTAAGACTGTGTTGTGTTGTTTACATAAATTAAAAAGTCAATTGAATTGCTCGAGTCCTTCAAAATTCACAGTTTATATATAGGGGAATAATAATTCATAATAAGTAATTGTTATGAGTTAAAAATGGGTATAAATTATCTACATCATTGAAAATAAAAAGAAACGATCTAGATTAATAGATGTTCGCTACTATTTAGCAGAGGTCGTTTAATTTTTTTTAAACGTATGCGGACGTCGATTTATAAATGGACGATAATTTTTAGTTTTTAAATTTGGCCATTCTTTCTTGTTTTCAATTATATAAATGGTGTATGACACTTTTTGGTCTATAACTAGGCATGCATAACAGGCCGTCCTGAGCCTGTTAGGCCGGGACGAACATTTGACTTTTGGTCTGCAGGCCAGACTAGACCAGACTTGGCGCTCAAAAAGGGGGCCTGTTGAGGCCTGCAGGCCAGGGCAGGCCAGACCTTGGGTCAAATCATGTCAGACCAGTCCAGTCCGATTCGATCCATTCAAATAATTTCTTTAATAATTTTAAATATTATTAAAACACCAATTAAAATTTTAAACTTAATCGATATATTAATTAAAAGTTACAGCTTTCAAATTACAATAATGAAAAATATCTTCTTCTTTTTTTATTATTATTTTGCAAATGACTTTCAAGTTGTTATGCTAAGTATCTATGAAAATAAAGATGCAATGAAAGATCTGTAAGAAGTGTAGGTTGCCAGCTAAGTAAGGAAAATCCTTATATATTAAACTAGTCAATGTGTTTTCATGGATTTCTTTATTTGTATATAAACAAACATGCATAAATGAACGTATTAAAAGACGTCAATTTTATTTTGTTAATTGAATGAGTTGTCACAAAAATGAAGTTTTCGTCTGCAGTGGGAGAATTGAAATAGCGAATAAAGAAAATTGGTAGACCGGACCAAGCTTTTGGTGAACCAGACCAGGTCAGGCCTCAAGGCAGACCGGGCTTATTGACAAGCCAGGTTAGGCCGGATCTAAGCAAAAAAAATGTGATATGTTCGTGGCCTTCAGGCCAGACGGTTTGTGATCCATAACAATAGTTATTGTAGATCACTGTCCATATATATACACACACACTAAAATAATGACATTCATAATTTATTATCTTATTTCTCTAAAACAAAATTGAAAACATAAACACGTCAAATTTATTCAACTAAATTCATCTAATTTTCTCAAAACTTTCCTCTCTCTTTCATATTATATGAGAAGAAGTCTTAAAACTATGCCACTGGAAAACTTTTCCCTCTTTGCACCTTATTTTCCATATGGAAAATAATGCTTCGGTAGAATTTTCCAAGAATCATTCTAATCATAAATGGCTTCAACATAATCCCAAATCAGCAAATTTATTATAGTAATTTCTTTAACAAATTTCAATTCATGTAACTTCTTTTCTTCACAATCCCACTATTAGCCAGCTAACACGGATGTTAATTTCAACAATAGAAAAAAAAAATGTAAAACTAATTAATACAATAATCTTCACTAACCCACAACATAAATCAATGAATTAAAATTTTATATACTGTCAGTATATGTATATATAATGTTTAAATTATAACATAAAATTATTTTATATTTTAACGTGTGATACTCCTAACACTATTTAATCGTATTAAATTTAAACTCTAAATAAACTGACAATATAAATAAATTTTGTTTAAGCTTCTTATTTTAAAATTGTTAATAAATCCAAATCTAGGGTAAAATTTAGGTCAATTGCCTCATTTTAATTATATTATATTATTCAACTTGTAGAGCATAATAATCCAACATACAATATAGGAAGAAAAAGTAAAATTCAAAAGTAAAAGCCCCAAAACAAAAAGACATTTAATAAAAATAAAAGTAGGTTTCGCAAATAAAGCCAAAATATTTTCTCGACCAAATTTTTCACAAGTTAATTTCTCTCCAAGTCACAACACTAGTACATTCCTAACCTGCCCCTCGCCCAATTGAGGTTAGGTGTGTAATATAGATGTATAAGTATATACATACATATAGAGACAGAGAGATAGCTCACCGGTCTCTTTATATCGCCGATCGATTGCCCCAGACTTCCATCACCGGCATCTTCCTCGTTCTCCCTTCGAGATTCGAACTTAACCCTCGTATTTTCTCTCTCTAGAATCCATCTGTTTCTCATTGGTCCATTCAAAGTAAGTCTCTATCCTCTCTGAACTATCTCTTGTATGGTATATTGGTTTCTACACTCTCTCCCTACAAACATATATCTATGTGTATGTATGCAATTGATTGCTTTATGAACTAATGGGGCATAAGAAGCGAACTGTCGCTCCTCGCTCCAAACCATCACAGGCAGCTCCTCCGCTGGCGGCGGTTGTTTCCGCCAGCGGTGATGCCGATGATGGTGGTGCTGGCTCAGTTGAAACAGAAGAAAACCTTAATTCAGATTCGTTAATTAAGAGACAAGAGAAGCAACTACAGCTGAGTACAATCGAAGTGTCCTCGGTATTTGAACCGGGAGCATCATCT
This sequence comes from Hedera helix, assembly GCA_947179155.2. Taxonomy (NCBI): domain Eukaryota; kingdom Viridiplantae; phylum Streptophyta; class Magnoliopsida; order Apiales; family Araliaceae; genus Hedera; species Hedera helix. Next base: position 43,924,963 of record OX359275.1, read on the forward strand.
TACTCTGCAATTAAGTTAGAATGTGAGCGAGCCCTAACTGCGCTCCGCCGCGGAAACCACACAAAAGCCCTAAGGCTCATGAAGGAGACGTGTTCTAAAAATGAGAACTCTGCTCACTCGGCTTTGGTGTACCGAGTTCAAGGGACTGTTTGTGTTAAGGTTGCTTCTATTATTGATGATCCCAGTGCAAAACAAAGGCATTTAAGGAATGCTATTGAGTCTGCCAAGAAGGCAGTATGGCTTTCGCCAAATTCAATTGAGTTTGGACACTTTTATGCCAATTTGATGTACGAGGCTGCTAATGATGGTAAGGAGTATGAGGAGGTGGTGCAAGAGTGTGAGCGTGCATTGGCAATCCAGAATCCTATTGATCCCGGAAAGGAGAGCTTGCAGGATGAGAGCCAGCAGAAGTTATCAACTACTGATGCGAGAATAACACATGTGCAAAATGAGCTACATGCATTGATTCAGAAATCAAATATTGCATCAATTTCAACATGGATGAAAAATCTTGGAAATGGGGCGGAGAAGTTTCGGTTCATTCCGATAAGGAGGGCTTCTGAGGACCCAATGGAGATAAGGTTGGCTCAAGCCAGGCGGCCAAATGAGATTAAGAAGGCAACCAAGACACCCGAGGAGCGGAGAAAGGAGATTGAAGTACGGGTTGCTGCTGCGAGGCTGTTGCAGCAGAAGTCCGAGTCACCTCAATCCCAAAATGATGGTGAGAAGGCTTTAGATCCATCTTCAGGTTCTGGACAGAGAGTGGGTGAGCGAAGGAAAAGTGGCAATGCAAGGAAAAATGCATCTTCTGCTGAAAGGAAAGACTCGGTTGGATCTTATTGGAATTCCATGACTTTGAAGATGAAGAAAGACTTGCTCAAAATAAGGATTTCAGATATCAAGGCACATTTCAATTCATCAAAGGATGCACAGGCTTATGAAGTCCTTTCAGAAGCTTTATCATTTACTGAAGCTAATAAAGGCTGGAAGTTTTGGGTGTGCTGCCGTTGCAGTGAGAAATTCGCCGACTCTGAGTCTCATAGACAGCATGTTGTACACGAGCATATGGGCAACCTCTTGCCCAAAATGCAATTGATTTTGCCTCAAAAAATAGAGAACGATTGGATTGACATGCTTCTCAACTGTCCATGGAAACCATTGGATGTCAATGCTGCAGTTAAATTGCTTGAAAAACAGTCAAATCCTCAAGCTACCGATTTTGTTGATGAATCTTACTTAAGGAGTGATACAGATGAATGCAGGGACTGCTTCACTGACGGTTATGGTTCTGAAGATGCTTGGGACTCTTCCCCTCGGAAGAAGAAAGTGGGTGATAGTTGCATTGGTGGAACCATGGTGAGCAAAGGATATGATAAGATTTCTGACAATATGTGGAGCGAATGCAGCAAAAATCCTGTTCGCGAGTCAACTTTTCTTCCTGATAGCTGGCCATTATCCGATGACACCGAGTGTGCGAAGCTTCTTGAAAAAATTCACTCCATATTCCAGTTGCTTATTCGACATAAATGCCTTGCAGCAAGTCATCTAAGTAAGGTGATGCAATTTGCTGTGGAAGAGTTGCAGGGTTTTTCCTCTAGTTCTCAGCTTCTTAATTATGGTGTGGCCCAAACACCAGTGTGCATATGCTTTTTGGGAGCTCATGAGCTCAAGAAAGTACATAAATTCTTGCAAGACCTATCTCATTCTTGTGGAGTGGGTAGATATTCTGAGAAAAGTAATCCCATGGATGATTCAAACAGTAGTACTCAAGCTGTTGAGATCACAGAGAAGGTAGTTCTCAATGAATATGAATCATGTCTTTCGTTGGATGAGAGTTTCCTGCATTGCAAGGTCCCTCCAACCATATGCCATGATGTTCTTACAGATGATGCAACTTCAGCTCTTTCTGCTAGTGTTGCTCATGAGAATGGAGTTTTTCTTGATGCAGATGCATTATTGTCCTGGATATTTACAGGTTCCACAAGTGGGGAACAGTTGGCTCTCTGGACGCGCACTAGGGAACAAAAAGCACACCAAGGGATGGAAATCCTTCAGATTCTTGAGAAGGAATTCTACCACCTACAGAGCTTGTGTGAGAGAAAATGCGAGCATTTAAATTATGAAGAGGCACTGCAGGCTGTGGAGGATATCTGTCTCGAGGAAGGCAAGCGACGGGAGCATGTCACTGATTTTGTTCGCCAAAGTTATGAGTCTGTGTTAAGGAAGCGTCGAGAAGAGCTTATTGAAAGCGACAATGATGTTATGTTTATTAGCAATAGGTTTGAGTTGGATGCAATCTCTAATGTTCTAAAAGAAGCAGAGTGTTTGAATGTCAACCAGTTTGGGTTTGAAGAAACTTATACTGGTGTGAATTCTCATCTATTGGACTTGGAATCTGGTAAAGAAGATGACTGGAGAACGAAGGACTATCTGCATCAAGTGGATTCCTGCATTGAGATTGCAATCCAAAGACAGAAAGAGCAGTTATCTATTGAGGTTAGTATTAAGTTTGTTGGTTCTTCGCTGAAGATTGTGTTCACTCTTCCACAATTTCTCATTAATTCATTAATGCAGCTCAGCAAAATTGATGCCCAAATTATGCGAAATGTTACTGGGATGCAGCAGCTGGAAGTTAAGCTTGAGCCTGCAGCAGCTCACGATTATCGATTAATATTAATATCTCTAGTAAAATCATTCATGCGGGTCTGTCCTTACTTGTGTTATTTCTATGATTTTATCATTCTTGATCTGACTTCATATTTTCCGATTTAATTTTTTTTTCTTCCTGTGTTAATCTCTTCTCCTCCAGGCACGCCTGGAGGATCTAGCAGAAAAAGATGCCACTGAGAAATCTGATGTTGCTAGAGAAGCATTTTTAGCAGAACTTGCTCTAGATTCTAAAAAGGGTATTGGTGGGGGAACTGATAATTCAAGACATCTACATGAGAAGTCTAAGGAAAAGAAGAAGCATAAAGACTATAGGAAAACCAAGGATTTAAAAGTATGAAATGTATAATCAGTAGTCTTTCCAATGTCTTATTTACTGGTATTTATGTATAACGTGATTACGTAGGTCAAATAAATTTACATCTTTTTGCAGGTTTTTGGTAGGAATGAGCTTCTTCACCATGAGACTACTGAATTGATGTATGCTCTCTTTCTCTCAAAATTTGACATTTGTGTGGTGGTCCTTCTATAATAGATGTGAATGTTTCATACATTCAAATATGACATCATATAATGCTTTGTCAATATCTTTCTTGCTGCAGCTCCTCGGCAGTTGCATGTGATGCCAATCATCTAGATTCTGCTACTGTTGTTGACAGGAGTGGCGTTGACTTAAATCAACAGGAAGAAGAGCTTAGATGTAGGAAAATTGAGCTTGAAGCAGAGGAAAGAAAGCTTGAAGAAACTTTAGAGTATCAAAGACGAATTGAAAATGAGGCTAAACAGAAGCACCTTGCTGAGCAACATAAAAGAATTGCCGTAGCAATTTCAGAGAAGAAGGCTGCAGTTGGACTGCCAGATGATTCCTTCACACACAGTGATAATGATGGAAAATTGTTTGAACAAGTGAAGCTTTGGAGGCAGGTGAGCGTTTCTTTTATTGATTTTCTCTTTGCGAATGATAAATACATTGGACCTTATGTTTCTCAAGAATATGAGCAATAGGAATTAGTTCATCACTACGGTTACATTTTGTAGGCAATGATGACACGAACAGAGTTACCTGATACTCTCATAGATCTAGCGAATTGCGTATTGATACTTGCGTACTCAAATAGGGTACTCTTACGTACCAATACTATAGATTTAGTGTACCGAAAAAATTTCTTTACTATATAACTATAATTGCATAAATATTAATATTATAACTTAGTATTAGATGTTCAAACATTACATTTGTACTAAAATATTTATAAAACAATCAACTTGTTGATTCAACTAAAAATATTCTATAAAACCTAGGTTTATTATGTTAAGATTCTAAGAAAATTCTTAACTATAAGAATTTATATAAAGATACCCTAGAGTATCATGTTTTACCTATGTAGCGTACTATATACCTGTAATGGTAACACTAGACAAAAAAATTTCATTTAACTATGAGGTGTCTGACAAACTTGCATTCTAGGGACCCTTGGGTCAGAGCAATGGATTCATGAACATTTTAGAGAATGTGCCTGGAGACACTGGAGATGAAGCATCTCTGAGGATTGGTATTGCCCACGATGATCACGATCATGGAGAAATTAAACAAAGTTAGTTTTTATATCATAAGGCTAGGAGTTTTGAACGATGAATAGTATTAGAAACTGGTGTCATTTTCTCTCTTGTGCAGGCTTACCTAATGGAGTAAATGGGGAGGATGGTGTTTCGCTTTCTGATCGACGGACAGGAAGGAAAGGTAAGCGCCAGAAAAATTCCACCAAATTAGTTGATGGAAAGTATGAATATCTGCCATCTGAGAAGGAAAATGTTGAAGCTGGACAAGTTAAATTAAGGGACAGTCTCCCCGGTGAGGACAGTAAATTGATATTTTATTTCTTAAAGATTAGTTTACTTTGTTTTCCTATGATTGGGTGGTCTTTGTAATTACTTGTATATTTACTAAGTCTTGCTTGGTGATTGCTACAACTTCAAATCTACATTGAATACGTAATCATCCCTACACTTGAATGCTTCTAATATTCAACTTTAAGTTTGAAATTAATTCTTTTCATTGTTTTAATTTTAGGATTATTGGGATTATTAAACGTCTAAGATTTTTGTTGAGTTAGCCTGTTTGGTGAGCTTGGTGGTAGTATAAAGCACTTTATATATGAAAAAAGTGCACTTACGATGGTATGATAATTTAGAGAATGTGCTTTTGACAATAGTATTTTATAGTGCAACTACAATATTTGGTGAAACTGCAATTTGGGGCATTCAAATTGCTCTTATATACTATAAGCTTAAAAACTTGCCAGAACATCTTTCTATAGCTCCACAAGTGAAAAGATTCATTAAGAGCTATCCTCCGTCTTATTTTATTTTGATTAGTTGTTCTGATATAACTAAGTTTCTGCTACTCCTATATGAGCACTGTAATCCTTGATTTCAATTGAGCAGATTTATTTCTTGCTTGAGCTTTGTGCATTTGTCATGATTGCTTGGCTTATTCTTTTGAAGACATATTTTGATTAAATTAGTGAATCATTTGGTAGGATGTCTCCTGCTATTACTCTCACTCTTGATCCTCTTTTATTATTGAGAATGTTGTCCTGCATCTCACTCCCTAGTCCCTACTAACACCGACCCTCGCTCCCTCACAAAATAAGAAAACAGCTGGATATGAGTCTTCAGTTAATAAGTAATCAATATTATTATTCACATTCTTATTCATCTTTTGAAAATGCTTGCGATCTGTCTTCAATGCTAAGATTCCAAGATAATGGTTTGAAATGGTATACTTTTGATAACAAGTATTCAAAATTATAACTCATGAGGACTGCTTGAAGACATGACTCGTACCTGTTAGTACATAGGTTAGAATTTTTGAGCTGTGATAATTTGATACATGTTTTCTTCAAGGTGTTTTTGATCAATCATTTTGTGTAGCAAGGAACTAATATGATGAGGGATTGATATACATGACAATCAGATAATGTTTGTTTGGAGAACGGAGAAAAGACACTGAGACAATTACGTTCAGAGGAGGATGATGAGGAAAGGTTTCAAGCTGATCTTAAAAGAGCTGTGCGCCAAAGCCTCGGTAAATATTTTTTTCCCATTTTCTTTTTTTCCTCCTTCGACCCTAAAGCCTCAGTTTTTACAGCTTTGTGTAGCTTTTCTGTTTTTTCACTCATATTGTGCACAAATCCCCATAGGAAGCTATCAAAATCATTTCCAAGTTTGTCGTCTGAGAAAACCTCGACATTTTAACCTTGGCCCTACAATAGACTATATATTTTGGATTCTACAATGTAGGTCACTTTCTATTAAATTTATGGCTTGGCAGGATACAGGCATGTTGAGTCACACAGAGAAACTGAACCAATAATGTGTTATGGCTTTTTGAGAATTACTACATTAATATTGGGCTGATGGATTGCGAGTGTATATATCTTTGTAACTTTGAAAGCATGTTAATGAAAAATCCCAAACAAATTACACTATTAAGTTGAAGAGGTATATTTAATTATTTATAAACGCTTGTTAGCGAAATACATCTGCATCTATGCGAGGTCAAGGTTTCTTCAGTTTAGGCTTTTGCTTTATGTATGAAGTTTAATGGTTGTGCTTTAAATGCACGAGTTAGCATTTATCTTGTGAATTGGTGGATTTTTCTTCACCTTAAACATGAATGGCGAAACAATACTAATCGCCTGTTTGTTTTAAAACTTATTATTGACTATAGTAAATTCAAGAAAAATTAGGAGGTGTGTAAAGGTGTCTTGAGGGGTAAAGAATATTCCCTTTTGTCTCAAGGAGCATGGCAAGGATTTGTGTTTTATGCAACCATAGTTGTGATAAAGAAGTGATTATTGATTAGAAAAATTAAATGGAATTGTAAGATGGTGGATTTGTGGAAATAATATCTTTACTTAAAAGCTTCTGTTTTCCATCAACAAGAAGAGATGCGAGGACTTCCTATTATTAATTGATCACGTCACCTATCATTTATTCAATATCTGCCATAAGAACTTGTAGCTAGCATCAATGCAATTTTTAAGATTGCTGATGTTGGATGCAAAGATCCAAGTGAAGTTGAAGAAAGATGAATAATGTAAGGGAGAACAGGCTGCTTTACAATTGCCATGGATCAGCTAGTTCATGAAACAGAAGTAATCCAACTGCTCTATAGTTCATTATATATAGTCCGGAGGCTGACTTATTAAAGTAGTATATACTAGACTACAAGATACTAGAAGGCCTAGATATAAACTAAGGAATAACTCTAACTTACTGTCCAACTTATCGTGACAACTCAAGATGAAGTTGTAATAATGAAAATAACATAAAATTACCTATAATACTTTGTTATATGTAAGAAATTTATTTCCAACCTTGAGAGAACCCTTCAAATGTGTTCTTTGGCACAGTGACAAAATTTACACGTGTGACCTAAATTATTCATGATATATTTCACAAGGGCGCTCGTTTGTCAGAATGTGTCTTTGTCTTCTTTATCTTCCTGGCAACCTCCGCCCCTTCCAATGCTTGGACAAACTTATGATAAAAGCTCATATTTGAAGAATAAAGACAACTCACTCTGAGCCTGACCAACCATTAGTTAACACCAAATTGATAAACTAATCAGCACCGAGTAAGAACATTGATCCTGGTAAATTTTTATGCTCAATATCAAAGTTTGAGTTGCACTTTCACCATACTTTCATTTTCTCTAAGAAGCCACAGGGAGGTATAAAATGCGCTGGTAACATGTAACTTTTCTTCTAAACTCCCAACTCAGTCTATTAGAAGCTCATGGTTGGCATTCTATATTATTAGTATGATGTAGCATACATATTTATGCAGGCTGTTATAGACATTGTCAGCGAAGTAATGATATTCAGTATTACTTGTCTAAAAAAAGAGAAGTAGACAAAATAAATATATTCAGAATAGCAAGTAGTGTGGCACATGGACCTGTAATCACACCCTTTGTGTATTAGGCCAATGTCAGTTAACTTCTAGTATCAGAACAGGTTTAGGGTTAAATTAATTGGCTTTCAAGTGGCTTTGTGCTTCATTTGTATTCTAAATTTTTGGGAAAATAGGTTAGTAATTTGAGCTTGGGTCCATCAAACATTACCTGTGATGCCACTGTGTAGGTGTACTTACCAACAGATCGAGTAAGAAGCTATCTTATAAGCGTGTATCTTTGTTGATATATTACAAGTTTCTTAATTTTGAATTTCAGACGCATTCCATGCTCACAAGCCACAGAAGATGTTTTCAGGAGTGGTCAATCTGGAAGTTTCATCTGATGAAATTACAATTGAAAATTTAAATGGAGCTGATGCATATGGCACGGGGCTGAAGAATGAAGTTGGTGAATATAATTGTTTTCTGAATGTTATAATCCAGGTTGTTTTAGCGTTCAGTTTACCCTCTTTTAAGGAATCAAAACTTAACTGTTGTGCCTCCTTAATGTTCTGATATTTGTATTTCTTGTAACATTTCAGTCCTTATGGAACATAAGACGTTTTCGAGAAGAATTTTTGTGGAGATCAACGTCAGGGCATGTTCATGTTGGTGATCCTTGTGTTATATGTGCTTTATTTGATATTTTCAATGCTCTGAGCATGGCATCTACGGACTTGAGGAGTGAGGCTGTTGCCCCTACTTCTCTGAGAATTGCTCTAAGCAACCTGTATCCTGACAGTAACTTCTTTCAGGAGGTAAATTTACATAATCTTCCTGGTGGGTCTAATCTTTTATGTCCTTCAGTACAGCATGTATTTTTGAGATTTTTGTCTTACTGTATGTATGTTAATGCACTTCCTTACTTTTGGTGGGGAGGGTGAGTTGGTGGGTTGTCTGGGGTGTGGTTTTGAATTCCTAACCTGTTTTCCTTTCTTAAAGTACTGTGCACATGGTCCATGATGATACAGGAAGGTCGTTAATGTATATATTTGTAACTAAAATGGTGCTATCTGACAGGCTCAGATGAATGATGCTTCTGAAGTACTAGGAGTGATATTTGATTGCCTTCATCGGTCATTCGCTTCTGGTTTTGGTGTTTCCGATACGGAATCTGTTGAAAGCAATGGCATGGGCTCTTGGGACTGTGCAAATGATGCTTGTGTGGCACATTCTCTTTTCGGAATGGACATTTTTGAAAGACTGAACTGTTATAATTGTGGTTTGGAGTCGAGACGTATGAAATACACGTCTTTCTTCCATAATATTAATGCTAGCGCCCTCCGCACCATGAAGGTATGTATTTAGGGTAAAAGAAAAGTCATTTTAGAAATTCTTAGTTTTCTAATTGCATAGTAACTTTTTTGAAGTTATAACTTGTGGTGGGTGAGGCGGTAATTTTCTTCAGTTATCCCCTTCACTTCGAGTATGATCTTTACCTACAGGTTATGTGTCCAGAAAGCTCCTTTGATGAGCTTCTAAACCGTGTTGAGAGGAATGACCAGTTCACTTGTGATCCAGAGGCTCGAGGCTGTGGAAAGTTTAACTATAAACATCATATTCTTTCAACTCCACCACATGTTTTCACAACAGGTGACTTCACTCTTGTTGGGAGAATAATCATTTAGCTGCCTTGTGATTCTATGTGATATCCTTTTTAATAACTATTTTTTCATTTTGCAGTCCTGGGTTGGCAGAATACATGTGAAAGTGTTGACGACATAAGAGAAACGTTGGCGGCATTAGCTACTGAGATAGATATTGGTGTTCTTTATCGTGGGCTTGATCCAAAGAACAGACATTGCTTGATTTCAGTGGTATACTTACTTAAATGTTAAAGTTTGTACTGCTTGATTCTTTCATGATTCAGATTCACATGAATATTTGTTGCTCTCTCAATTTTTACTACAACTATGAGAAATTCTTCTGATAGGAACCAAGGAATAATGCTTCTACTGCAGCTTAGGATTGGATATTCTAAACATAGGTTTCACTGTAAAGCTAAAAAAATGTATCCAATAGCAGTAGACTGTAGATATTTAAGCACAATTCCAGTTGAGAATAATGAAAATATGCTTGATATTCACATCCATAAACATTGTGATCGATTCTACCCTTGTTTGCAGTGCTTTCCATTTATAATGGTTGAAATTGGAAAAGAACAAAAGCGTAAATGATGAATGAAAATCTGAATGAATAGAAATTATAAGAGAAGAATAAAGGATGTCTCATAGCTCACTCAAGAGTTGAATGTGTAGCAGTGATACATGAAGAGAGGCTTATCTTAACTAGGAAAATCTCATTCCATTGTTTGTTTTATGTGTGGTCTCGACTCCATTGCCTAGATGCCTTTTTTTTTCTTCCTCTTTTGCAAAGACACACAAGTATTCTTTTAATGTTTTCATCTAGTCATATTTTGATATGTTTTAACCTTTGTTCCATTTGGTGCATTTCATGGTCTAAGATGTAAATGATCAAAACTTGTTACTTTTCTAGTGTTTTTAATCTTCCCTTTTTATTCTTTTCTACGGATACTTAATTTGGGTTCTCTTAACAATTATGCTGCTTCATCATAAAAATTATATTTCTACATCATAATATAATCATCTTATAAGAAAGTCATATCTTGACATTCAAGTCTTGTTTACATGCATTGGGGACTGCGGTAGCCGGTAGATTGCTTTATATGACCTACTTGAATGTGTCAGACAAGTCTTCTGGGAAATGTACTTCTCTAGATGTCCAGCTCGGATATTATATTAAAAAATATATAAATTTTTGCAAGTCACTTCTTCCCAGAGTAACACTATTTTTTGCGTGGATCTATGCCAGAGGTCCAAAATGATAATTGAAAATTTTCAAATATAAGTTGCATTTACAGACACACACATTGTATCTTTTCTTCTATTGTCTCTAGAAGTGTGATGTAATATTAACCTTATTGTCTAACGCTGGTCTGTTCAACATAGAGGTCCAAAATGATACTTGAAAATTTTCAAATATAAGTTACATATACAGACACACTCACACATTGTATCTTTTCTTCTATCATCTCTAGAAGTGTGATGTAATACCTTATTGTCTAACACTGGTCTGTTCAACATAGAATAAACCTGTCACGAACTATTAAGTTACAAGTTTTTGTGGTGCAAATTGATTCTACAACTTTACACTCTTTTTCCACCACTGCATACTCTGCGATCTGGAAGATGATACAGATTTGATGTATTTTTGTGTGACGGATTTTTTTAATAATTGAACTGTTTTCATCTTTTGTTAATACTAGGTTTGCTATTATGGGCAACATTATCATTGTTTTGCATACAGTCATGATCATGAACACTGGGTTATGTATGATGACAAGACTGTTAAGGTAAAATTCTTACATTTTGGTGACTAATTATCTTGTATTTCATTTTGTAGTGTCAGTCCATTCATATTTCTTTTTGGTCTAGGTAATTGGTGGTTGGGATGATGTTATTACCATGTGTGAAAGAGGGCATTTGCAACCTCAGGTTCTTTTCTTTGAAGCTATAAACTAGTTTCACATGGAATTGATTACACATTTGATGCACTGGAGACTTTGAGGTCTATATGGATTGGCATCCTATCTTTGAATAGAACTATGCAACATTGCATGAGCCTATGCAATTTTCTGGGGAAGCTTGCAACATTTCAATTCAGAAATTATAGAAGTTGAAATGAACTCCATAATTGGAATATATAGTCGGAACTTCTGTTATGACCAACAAATTTTGTACAAGTATTAACCCTCTAATGGAGGAAAATTTTGTTGTGAAAAATGAAGAAATCGGATGGTTAAGAGCTAGGCGTGAGGATATTGAATCATCCTAATTGAGGTCCGTCTTCGTGGATTTCCAGTTTTCCCATTATCTTGGGGGATTCCAATAGGAATGTGGCTTGGGTGAAGAAAGAAACATTAGTCTCTATCCTGCTTGGCCATGATTATACAAGTATCACATCTAATGCTGATTTCTTAGTAACTGGTACGCATTACCAGGAGTATACAACAGTCGTAAACAGGGAATACTACTATCTAGCTATTCAATTAGATCCAAAACTGGGGTTCTGTATAGATCAGATCATTGTCCCTTTGGTTTCTAGTATTTCACCTAATAGTTGAACTCTCTCTCTCTCTCTACCTCCCTTGTTTATTGTTTCATACTGATTCGATTCGAGATCTTAGTCCTTTATTATTTAAGAATGGGGGAGAACTATTTGTATGTTATGGCGACCCTGGTAAAAGAAAATGAAAGTTCCTTGCTCTTTTGTTCGTCTTGACAAGCTTTGAGATTTATTTGAAGTTGAAGTACATATATTTCTTCATTCGTCTATTTCCATTGGCCTTTCTGTGCTTTCTAATTTCGCATCAACTCTATTGCTGATCTATGAATATATGAGATGTGTGTACTTAAATATAAATTGAGGATTTTGCAATGAAGCAAACGGTGACTTGAAATATAATGCAACACAAGTTATAACTCCACTTGGTAATGTGTATCTAGATTCAGCTAAGGTTTAAATAAATAATAATTCTATGTGCATAAATTATATACAAAAAGGGTGTGTACAAATATTAGAATTTATATTACATATTAATAAAAATGTGTAAAACATTTAGTAGTAGAATTTGTTTTTTCTTTTTTTTGTATTATTGGTGCATGATTTTTTTATATTCATGGTATTACTCTTAAATAAATAGTAGAGGTGGGTTTTTCCTTCTTAACACGCACCCACCAAAAAGACTAAGTTAGCTCTGACCAAAATTATATGTAACACTGCCATCATTTACTACATGTAAAAGGATAACTAGATAACTAGATAACTAATTCAAAATTAGACTTAAAAGCCACGTATAAATTAAAAAAAATATACAAGTCTCTCAGACTTAACTTTGACCACAGGTGGCCCAAAAAATTAGGACTCCCCTAAGCTTACCAATATATTGTCCCCAACGGTCATGGACTTTGAACAAACTTTCCCCACCATAATCGCTCCTCTCTCATCTCTGTTTTTTACTCGGTCTCTCTACCTCACCCCCAAATCCTCCATATCAGATCAATCCTGCCATTTGGCTCTGCCCTTTCTACTGTTTGTTTTCTCTCTCCCACTCTCATTTCTTCTTACTACCAAATCAATTCCCATATTCTTCACATTGCCATTCTTTGGATTCATTCATACTTTTCAATTAGATTTTTAGAGCTGGCTTTTTTTATGTAAGACATGACCCTTAAGGGTGGCACCAGCCAAGCCTGCGCTGCGTGCAAATACCAAAGGAGGAAGTGCACTTCAGAATGTGCACTTGCTCCATATTTTCCTGCTGATCAACCCAAGATGTTCCAAAATGCACACAGACTATTTGGGGTACGTAACATTTCGAAAATACTTGAGGAGCTAGAGCCGAGCCAGAAAATGGAAGCCATGCGGTCCATCATTTACCAAGCTAATATACGTGATAGATTTCCTGTCCACGGCTGCTTGGGAGTAATAGTGCAATACCAGTACCAAATTCGACAATTGGAGGAGGAACTTAATGCTGTTCATGCACAACTTGCACTTTGTCACCAACACGACATGTCATCAGCACCCAATGATACATCACAATTACAATTACAATTGGGCATGTCACCCTGTGCTAATGCACTTACTCTTCTACACCAAGAAACTCCTCAGCATTATAATCCTGCCAGTGCATTGCCAATTGCATCGCATCCGTCTTACTCTTATAACAATGCCCCTGCAGGTTATATTGATTCTAAGGATAATAATTTAGTCAATTCTTTTTTGATTCAACAATCATGTATTAATGGCAACGACAGTAACAATCAAATGGATGCACAAACTCAGTTGATTGACGCACAGCCACTTGATATCCAACAAGAAGTTATTCAAGACTACGAGTTCTTCGATACAATCAATGATAGACAATCATACACTGATTCCAAGGAAACATCAAGGTATAGCAGTAATTTCTGTATAATGCAAATTGCCACTCTCTCTTAGACCTGTGTGGTTTTAAATTAAGAAACAATTTCCATATATAGTTGGGTGAACTAATAATTATTTTCCAACTTTTCAATAATATATATTTGGGTTGATAATGTAAATTTATTTGCAGCTCGGAGTCATCGTTGAAAGATACTACACATCCTCTTGAGCACGTTGCTCAGAATGAATTGAGGAGTGCTGCAGCATGCTTCAGTCTTACCAGTGTCAATTGATCATATAGTCGGGATAGAGTTAAGGGAAGAAAAAGAAAGTGGCTTGATTAGACTGCCTGTCCATTTGATATTTTGCCTTTCCACATCGCTTTCACAGGGTACTTTCCACAATTTTGAGCGTATTTTCTGCTTACACTTGTCAATTCTTTTGTTGTTGAATATTTGAAAAAATAATTGTTGATTTTTCATAATTCATAAATTTGCCTCGGCTTGACTCTACATGTATGATGACAAAGCTGTGTAGGTAAGATTCTTACATTTTAGTGATTAGCGATTATCTTGTATTTCATCTTTCCGTATCACAATCCGTCCCTTTTTTGTTGCAGCTCAAATGTTTAATAGATTAAGCTCAAATGACTGACTGTACATAAACTTTTCAAAACTAATCTAAGCTTGAAGAACATGACAGTAATGTGTTATGTGAAAATAATATGCAACTAATAGATATAGGTGTACCTGCTCTTCTTCTTTAAGCATATGTTGGCCAAATGGTAGTATGGATTGTACCAATACAGAACACTAGTTCTTGAAATGGCTTGGAAATGTCTCTGTCTTCCTTGTTCAAAACATCCGAGCAGTGGAAAATAGAGTCTAAGTGGTCATCTATGCTTTTATGTTCAAGCGAGTATGCATGTATTCACCACATTTTTTACAAGGACATCTAGAGCAAGAAAAATAACCTGCAATGATAAGATCATGTTAAGGTACCTAAACATAAAGATTCGAAGTCGAACTAGAAGGAAGACTTGAGTGTATTTCCCCCCCTTTTCTCTCAGGATCGAGCATTTCATGCAACTAACTTATATTAAAAGAAAGAAAATCTATAAATTTTTGTCATTTTCTTTTCACAAGTAAGAAGCAGAGCCTGTGTGCATGTCACGCGATCTTTATGAATATTATAATCGTGGGATCCGGTTAGTATGAAGTTAACTTCATGGTAAGTTGGACAATTAATCAATACAGTGCTGACACGCAGAGAGAGAACGCATTTGACCTACGTGTCAACCCTATATTGATCAATTGTCCAACTTATCATGAAGTTAACTTCGTACTAATTAGATCCATATGTGAAGATCATCAATGATGACGATGCTTATGAATGGTCATTATAAGATTCATTATTTTGTCCTTTCTTAATTTTTTTTTATATTTAAAGTTCTAGAGTTATACAGTTATATTAAAAATTTTAATTATTCTTAATTAAAATTATTATCAAATACCTAAAACACTTTTTTATTTGTCTATTTATATATTTTCACTCTTCCCATCCACATAAACTCAATTTTTTATGTAGTTGATTTTTCTCACTCACTCCCTATTTTTACGTCATCTCTCTCCTTTTCTTTTTTCTTTTACCTTTTTCATTATTTGCGGCCCAAATTTTTTTAGCTATATCTTTTTTATTCTCCACCATTTTTTCTTATTATTAAAAAGTTATCCATTTAGATTACATAGGTTCTTATAGAATAGAAAAAATTAAACTATATTCACCAATCGCCATAGATGCAGTTAATTAAAAATATAAATTTAAATATTATGTAATTTAAAATACGCAAAAGTACTTATTGATTGTGAAAGAGAGTCGGATAGAAGAAGAGGGAGAGAGGGAGTTCGATAGGGAAGGAAAGAAGAAAAAGATGAGAGAGAAAGGAGAGTATGTGATTGTACGGATATAGATAAAAGAGTATTATTATTTGTTCTAAGGGTAATCTCAGAACGTCAAATATTTTGAAATAATAAAATTATCCTAAAACGTCAGTAATGAAAGAATGGTGGGAAAAACTTTTAATGAATTTGATTAAGTTCAAATTTAAATACGTTTTAAATAGACTTTGAAAAAGCTAATACTCCTACTAGTTTTATAATTTGAAATCAATAGAGTATTGATTTTCATTAATTTAATTTAATTATAACAGTGCTTAAAAAAATAAATATATTCGCCATTATGAATGACACTGTTGATGCATAATTTTATCCACTCGATGAAATCATTAAACAATGAGCAACTTGCACGGCTTGGGCCATCTAGGGATATTTTGGTGTAAGAAAAAGTACAGACATAAAAGCGTAAGAATGAAGAATTTATTATTGCTGAAAAATAATAGGTATTTGAGAAGAAAAAATTGTGTAACCTAAACAATTTAATTATAATTATGATATTGATCGGTCAATATTTATCACCCATAAGATTCAAAATCATAATCAAATTTAAAATTCTAAGTTAATAAGGACTTTGATCTTCTTTATTTATCCAAATCGTTTCAAAAGTGAACGCTTGAATAAATCAACCCTAAACCGGGGCTCACTATATTGCGTAAAACATAATCCAACCAATACACTAAGCCCTAATTAATCATACCCAACAGACACAATATATGAAGGGACGCATATCGCTTAACACTATCTAATATTTTCCTGCCATGCGAAAAAGTTGGAACTTTATAATTTGATACAAATTACAAAGTTAAAAAGCTTTAACTGTCTTTGGACAAAAATGTTCGGACGAAACAGCTATGAGCTATGGAAAATTCGAAATGCAACAATAATTGTCCTTTACTATGTAGGGTAGTTATAGTCTTATAGGTCCAATCGCGGATCCACGTTGGGGCAAGGAGGCGCGTGGCCCTCCTGATTTTTTTAAAATTTTATTAACTTATAAGTATTAGTATTGCACAAATAGACTGTGATCTGGGATCCGGTCTAAATTTGATCTGAGCCTAGTTTGGTGAAGACTTGAACCCACCTGACCTGTCCTGTTAGACGACAATCAGACCATATTTTTTTGGATATAAATTTGGCTTGACCTAACCTTTCAATAAAATCGACCTGACTTAGGGGTGTTTGATAAAAATTGAATGAGCTGAATCTGAATCTGAATCTGAATCTGAATGAGCTGAATCTAAATCTGAATGAAAAAAATTGTTTGATAATTAACATATCTGAAAGATCTGAATGACATATTTTTAATATTTTACCCCTCTGAAAAAATTCAAAGTTGTTGTAAATTTATTTAATATTACATAATATAATTTTTTTATTTTTTTTTATTTTTTTTTCTCCATTCAGCCACAAATTCTGACCTTAACCATTCAGCCGCGCCATCTGACCGATTCAGCCATTCAGACGAAACAAACGCACTTAACCATTCAGCCACTTACCGATTCAGATTCAGACCTCCATTCAGATTTAAACAGACAGCCCCTTAGTCTAAGGCCTGATACCACCTGAGGCCTTGGCCTGCTAGAGCCCGCGACTCAGTTGCCCAGCACATAATCGGCCTTCCGAAGTTCCCAAAACTAGTAACGATAAAAAAAAAGAGTCAAAGCCAATTGTTACTTTGTGAGTTGTCCCATCACTCCATCAATCATCAGTGGTCCCTCATAATTCACATGTCAGCCGTACACATGACACATAATGTCGACCTCATGCCTCCAACCTCAACTGTGCACCTCACGTCAACACATGGATAAGCATGGCACCCTATGTACTCTATCTAATTAATAAAAGGATAATCATAGAGAGAAAAAAATCTTTATATTAATTATTAAGTCCCCAAGTCAATTAAGTATTAATTTTACTATTAATAATACTTCATTTATTTTAAGTAGTTATATAGTTTAATTTTTAAAAATTAATAAAATTTAAAATTAATATGACTGTATCTTAAATTTGAAAAGAAACAAAAAAAAATATAGTTTGCAGTATTTGTAATCAATTTATAATTAAACTTTGTTAAAATTATAAATTATTATGATTATTGATTGTTATTAATTATCCCATCCGTTCTAAAATAAAAGTTATCTATTAATTTTTGTGGTCAAATTAATTATTTTTAAAATTAATAATTAAATATATATATTTAAATTTAAAAAAAATAAACATTAAAATTAGTACTGAATTGTATATAATTTATAATGTTTATAATTTTTTTATATATATAAAAAATATTTTAATTTAAAAAATAATCAATTTAACTATAAAAATTAATTTAAAAAATTTATTCAAAAACGGGAGAGTATATATTAATTATGGCTTCATCAATAACCACCAGGTCCACCACCGTTGCTGATTTAAAAAGGATATATATATATATATAAATGAAAATTTGTAACTTTATTAATCTAATGCATGCATAGAAACTTAATGTCAATTCCATATATATACTATCATTACCTTATTCACCTTCCAGACTTTCACCTGCCAGCTGCAAAGCAGAAAAAAAAAAATAGTAAAGCCTGGCTTGCAGCCTCGGCAGGTTGCATCTTACCAAGCCAAGCCTGGCCCGGCGATTCTACATTAAAATTTTGGCCTAATCTAATTAGCGGTCAAAATTTACTAAGTTTAGACTGAATTAGATTAGATTGGTCTGTCGTTCACGCCTAATGAGTAGTAAAATTAAATGACCCTTTTTTAAATAAAAAAGATTTAACAATTTTTAAAAATGAAACATTTAAGCATGATTTTGTAGTGATTTGTCTCATTTTTTTTGTTCCACACAAAGATTTTTGTTGTTATTGATATTAGTTTAAAATGATATATAAGTCACACAATATTTTTAAATTTATCATCATAATTTTATTACATATCACTATTATTAAATTAATAAATTATTATATCTAATGAAAAATATAAAATAAAAATACATTAATATTTATACATATTACAAATGAATTTTTTTCGTATATAAGTTTGTAATTTTTATTTAATTATAAAGGTGTCTCCCCTGTATAGGTCTTATTATATTTGAACAGCTTGCCTTGTAGCTAAGAATAATAATATATCTTGCAATAAAAAGATTGCGTGTTTGATGCAAAGATTCATAAATAAATAATTCATATATACGTCTTATATAATATGTCTTTATTTATATAATGTGCCATCGTATCCGGTCACAATAAAAATCCAAGTAGTTTGACGCAAAATATAACACCACTCATAAGCTAGTAGCATAGTTGTGCAAGTATATATTTTACTCTTTCCGTAATAGTAAAAAAAAAAATTGTTTTAAAGTTAGGAATATAATTTTATTTTTTTAAATTTTAAAGTCATAAAAAATTCTTAACGTGTCAATATTTTCATTAATAGTTAATCGAGTAATATTATACTATTATTATAATTATATGTTTACAAATTAAAAATGTTCTTAAAACTTATTTTCTTTGTTTTCAAAAGAACGACTAAAGATATAATTTTTTTGATCCCAAAAAAATGAGATAAGGTAAGTATATTATTTAGTGGGGTCCATTAGTAAAAAAAAATAAAAGTACCTATTATTTTATGTAATTTTATAAGGCCACTAAAAATAAGTTTAATTTTTTTAATTCTCTTTATTTTAATTTTACTTTTTTAAATATATATGAAAAATATAACGTGTTCATCATTTGAGGACTGAGCTAGTATTGTTTTAGAAATACTATATATTTTTAACTTTGGGACAAAATAATTAGTTTAGCCCTACACCACAAAGTTGGAGGCTGTTGAAGAAACATTCGAAGTATCAGATTTTTGTCAAAATAAAAAAGACAAATGGAGCTCATTTATTGAGGGAATTAGCATACAGCAGAAACTTATTCAGCGATTTTAAATGACAGTGTTTTAAATTATTAATATGTTATTATTTTAATATATATAATAATTTCTTTTATTATATATATTAAAATAATAATATATAAATAATTCTAAAATATGACGTAATCATACTCTAATATCGTTAAATAATTTTTCGCAAATGGCCTCATGGTCCTTTCATTATAATTGAATGATTGAATCTGAAATTATCACCCCACTAAAATCATGTGCCAGATACCGTTTTCTAAATTATTTGGGATTGATACAACACATCAGCACGTGTCATAAGGCTGACTTTAAATGTGGTGTATGCCAATTTTCTAAAACGGTCGGAGCATGATTTTGCATATAAAATAATTCGTGTCGTGTTACATGTGTATCGGATTATTAATCATATACTCTCGTCTTATAGCAATATTATAAGAGTATGAGTTGTGTCATTAGAAGATTTATTAATCCTGAAAACAGTATTCACATTTATAATTTTGATTAGAATAATTTAAAGATCTTTTTTTCTTTTTTTTTATGTTATAGTTATCATCATAGTAATTGAGTATATTTTTTTGTCATAAATATTATTATAATATTTAATATCACGTTATTAACATATATCTACGACGGGAATTTTTTATAAAACATTACCCAATAGAATATATATCATATCATACCAAACCTAAATGGCAACAAATTAAGACAAAAGGAAAAGAAAAGAATTAACGAAAAAATTAATTAACCCATTACAAACATGGATTTTGGTGCAACTTAGTGTTAAAAATTAATCACAACATATTAAGAAAAATTAACCTACCCAGTACATATCTAATCTCAATTTTTGTCCATGCCTAAACCTGCTCACATGTCAGCTGCCCTCAAGCTAGTTAAATATCTTAAACAAGTCCAGGCCAAGGCATCCTTCTATCTGCTACTATAGTCCTCTTACATTAATGACTATATACTGTGATGTAGACTGGGGAGGTTGCGATAACTCTTGGCAATCTTTAACCGGTCTTTGCATTTTATTGGGCAATTCATCAGTTTCCTGTAAGAGCAAGCAGCAACCTACAATTTTTATATCCTCAACTGAAGCTGAAATACATGGCCATGGCTGACACCTATTGTGGAATTACCTGGCTGCTAGCTCTATTACATGATTTTGGTGTCACAAACTTGACTCCAATACAACTATTCTATGACAGGTATGCTGCTCTTCACATTGCCTCAAATCCAATATTTCATAAGAGGACAAAAACGTATACAAATTGACTGTCATATTATCAAAGAAAAACTATTTGAAGGTGTCGTATGTACGGCTCATGTTTCTACATATCAACAACCTACTAATGTCTTTACTAAGGCCTTAGCATCTGATCATTTGCAATCTCCAAGTTGAGAGTTTGTAACTTGTTCCAATCTTCCAAGTTGAAGGGGGATATTACTTTGAGATAACGTACTTAATTCCTCAAGTGTAGAAGGACAAAATGATAAATAGACAAAATTAGTTCATTGTCATTTTCTCTCTCCATTATGTTAGAATTTTGTTTTGTATAAATACTCCTTTTGATTCCTCCTTCTACGTAACAAATTTTGATGCTTTAACAAAAATACTCTTTTTTAGTGTCAGTTGCGGATTGGAAAAGAGAACAAAAGAAAAAATTGGTTCAGTAAAAGGGTGAGATTACTTATATTTAGATTCTGTTTTGTATCTTTATATTTAAATACATGGAATTATAAAATATGTACAAATCTTATATTTTAAATTCACAAATATGCGCATATTTTATAGTTTTTTATCTCTAAATATAGAGACAAAATAAAATTTAGATACAAATAATTTGAGCCTTCAGTAAAGAGAACGCAGTTGTGCCTGCCTGCAGTGCCCACTGTGTGATGGCCATGATGTGTCATGTTGGGTATCACCTAATTTTTAATTACTTATACTCTTCATCCATTCATTTAATTTTCATCACAATTTTATTATGATCCCATCATAATTAAATTAAATAGTTATTAAACTTAATTTTTTTTATAAAAATATATAAATTTAAAGTTTATTACTTTTGTAAACATGACTTCTTTTGTAGAATGAGACAAGTTTTCTCTATTACGCTGTTAGTTAATTTCTCTTAAATGTG
The DNA here is from genome assembly GCA_947179155.2 of Hedera helix. Taxonomy (NCBI): domain Eukaryota; kingdom Viridiplantae; phylum Streptophyta; class Magnoliopsida; order Apiales; family Araliaceae; genus Hedera; species Hedera helix. The sequence continues at coordinate 43,946,534 of OX359275.1, forward strand.
TATTATTTAAGGACACATATCACTTTTAACTATAAAACTAAATAATTATTTATAACGAATATTATTATATCACTAAATATTCTTTTTTAGTTTTATAAAAAAAATTCTATTTATTTTGTCAGGAAAAAAGAAGAGGAGAGAGTCCTGTTTTCTCTTTTTTTCCCTCCACAATCATATTACCATTTTAATTATATTACATGGGAGGGATTAGGTAAGACAATGTGAGGTTGAATGTGGAAATAATAATTAATGTAGGGTTCATGTCTACAAGAGAATAAATAAGTAGGGCACACCCGACTAATTTAAGTTGGCTCTCCTCCATTCTCCGCCGAAGGACTTGGCCCCGCCATATCACCAGAAAACTAGTGAGTAATAATAGTATTAATCAATGTTTTAAAACTCAGATCCGACCGACGATTTGATTGGTCAAAACGGAATTGATCGATTTTTTAACCCGGTTGATTCAGAAAATCAATTTAATAATAAGATCATTAATTCAATCAGTAGAATCAGTTAATTCACCTAGTAAATTAGTTGATTAAATATTTTTTAATATTTTTTTATTTAAAAATATTTTTATTTTTAAAATTAAATATTTTTAATAATATTATAATATTATTTTACTATATTTTATTTTATAAAAAAATAAATATTTTAAAAATATATTAATTATTAATAATATATTTTTTATATATTTATGAGATCATCAATTTAATAATAATTCAACCAACTAATAATCTATACACCTGATACTTTTTCTGATTTTTTCTCATTCGCTAATCTGTCTGATTTTTAAAATATCGGTATTAATACCAACAAAATACACTGTAGACCCATTTGATGGGCATGTATATATGGAAGGAGATATAAATGACAACTCAAAACTCAAAAATCGACAAATGGAAGGCAGCAAATGGATAGCTACGGCAGCGAGTATATGGATCCAGTGCAGCTGCGGTGCATCATACGCTTTCGGCATCTACTCCCCACTCCTCAAATCCACCCAATCTTACGATCAATCTACTCTCGACGCCGTCTCCGTCTTCAAGGACATAGGCTCCAACTTCGGCGTCCTTTCCGGCCTCCTCTACGCCGCCGTCGCTTCAAATCGCCGCAGCCCCTGGCTGGTATACTTAGCCGGAGCAATCCAGTGCTTTGTCGGCTACGTCTTCATATGGCTCTCTGTTAACGGATTCATTCACCGGCCGCCGGTTCCGCTCATGTGCTTGTTCATGTTCTTGGCGACCCACGCTCAGACTTTCTTCAATACCGGTAATGTTGTCGTTGCCGTTCAGAATTTCCCGGATTATGGCGGGACCATTGTCGGCATCATGAAGGTATTTAATAAGTATAATAATTAATGCTTATAACTAGCTAGTGGAGTGTTTTCTATACGTAACTCATATTATTATATTACAAATTTGATGTATTTTCCAAGCGATGAAAATTCCACAACCGTATAAACCCCTTTAAAATCAAATTGCAGCAATCTTTTCTAATGGAGTATGAAATTAGAAGAAAGACGATCCCCGGCTACATGTGCACTATTCCTTACCCTTGAGTAGTTAAAGTTTTGCATATGATAACAGACAACGTGATAAAAGTAAGAGCAGGATTTGTTCTTTGGCCTTACTGTTTTAATTCTCATATATGGGGCCAAAATTACCCATATAAAAAAACTTGAAAATACAAATTTTCAACATGAAAAGTGTCTTGGCCAAAATTTTATTGTCAAACGGTGCAAGTAAGTTGCCGGCTACTAAACTAAAATTACATTCAAAAGATTTGAAACAGGTAGAAAATAATAATTAAATCACACATGGTCATAACCTTTTACTATAATGCTTTTACTAGTGAAGGGATTGAAAAAGTATTGTTCGTTGAGAATTCAAATGGTGTTTTGACATACAATTTTAAAAGAATTTTAACAACATAATTTAACAGTTTATTTTTAGGGCAAATGACAAATTTGGTCTTTCAAGTATGAGCCGATATCATTTTACACCCTTAAATATGGTTATCGCCAATTATTACCTAGTATCTTAAGAAAATAATGTTATTCCCTTTTGGTCTGTCTAGTCCTTCTTTAACCGAAAATAAGATTTTCGAATCGAAAATACACTTCAACTACGGATTGACTTATATTTGACAATATAAAACTCAAAATATACTTGTACTTCTTTACAAAAGAAATAGGACTGAAAAATAAATAAACACCACAAACGTAAACAAATTAACCATATAATCAAAATGCATTTCATTTTCTTCAACTGAAAACCCAAAAAAAAAAATCCCCAAACTAAAAAACTAAATAATCCAGTGTTCTTCTTCTCCCCAACCAAAATAACACCAAACATTTTCTAATGACTTCTACTAAAATATCACCAAACAATCTCTAAACAATTTCCAAATGACTTCTAATGAGCAGACTCATTGACTAATTAGATACTGTTCTGAGAAAAGGGGTTAATTAGATACTGATATATGAAATGAAACTAGCATAGAATCAAACTTGTTTTAGATTTATGATTCATTTCATAGAAGCATTACATCAAACAGTTAGGGTGCATGAGGAATAAAAATATAGAAATGGGAATTTTAGAGTAGAGATTGAGAAGAATACTAAAGAATGAGAAATCTGCAAAATACACCCATCGGTCGGGATTTCAACTACGGAACAAGCGGCGACAGAAGGGCGAATGGCAGAGATAAATGGGAGGCGGGTGTTGGGCCGAGGTCGCTGATTGCGGCTGTGCTATAGGTATTGAGGTTGGAGCAACAACGAGAAGACATACAGAGATGGAAGGAGAGCCAATTCTGTCCCCACCCAATGAATCCGAAACATCTCCTTGGACTGTTAGAATGGCTTTGATTACAAAGATTAATAGATTTTTGATTTGATTTTTGGTGAAGAAGAGGAGTATGGAGATGGTTTTGGTAAATAAGAAGAGTACCGTATCTGTGTTTGGAGTGAATTCTAGATTAAAAATAATGAATCATTTTATTTATTTTTAGTATATAATATAACTTGTTTTATTGATAAGGTTAATTATATTAATTGAATTGTTAATGTTAATATTAAGTTAATGCACCTGTTAATTGAATTATATTATTGCTAATGTTAATTTAATTGTATTAATTAAACTAAAAGTATTTTACAAGAAGAATAAGTAAGTATATTCTCAAATAACATATTTATATTTATATGGGTATAAAAATGTATTGTCACATAAAAAAAAGTCAATTGTGGTCAAATCGTATTGAAGTCTTGTATAGTTGACACATGGCAAATTCCGATATGCAATTGACTGGATCGATTAAAAGGGAACACAATTGTTTTTGTAAGATAGTTTGAGGTAACAATTGACTATTTAGAGTTGCAAAATGATATTGGCGTATATTTGGAGGAACAATTTTGTCATTTGCCCTTATTTTTTGTGTAGTATAATACAATTGCATATAAGTTTAAGCACAAAAGCATTTCTATTGGCCAGTGCACTTTTGCAGCAACACTAGACACTCTTAAAAGAAAGCTATTGAAAGGAAAATGCTTTTAAGGCCACGGTAGTCATGCTTTGAACCTTATCATGGTAAGGGTATGTATGCCTTCAACTGCTTTTCCAGTTTCTTTCCCTTTCCGATTAATAAGTGCATCAAAACTAATTACTCTTTATAGAAAACTTTCCAAAGAACATTCTTTAAGCACAGAGTAGTGTTGCTCCAAACAGGAACTTGAGAAGGGTATGCATTCTGCGACTGCTTTGCAGCTTCTTCTTTTTTTTCTACTTTAAGTTATCTCTAGTCAATTCTTTTGTTTTCTCTTTGTTCATTAGAAAAAAGAAAAAATTCCATTATTTTCTGAGTTTTGAAAAGTGTTCTCTTGTCATCTTCTTCCTTGGCCAGGGTTTTCTTGGACTGAGTGGAGCAGTAATCATTCAAGTATATCAGACATTACTCAAGGGCAATCCAAGCACTTTTTTATTGATGCTTTCATTGTTGCCGTCTCTTCTCTCTCTCTTGCTCATGTTTTTAGTAAGACCATACGAGACAAATACTGCAGATGACAAGAAACATTTAAATCGTTTCTCATTGATTGCTCTGATCCTTGCTGCCTACATCATGATCTTAATAATATTAGAAAACATCTTTACCTTGCAATTATGGGCTCGCTCCCTTATATTTGCGGTCCTGCTGCTTTTGCTCTCTTCACCTCTTACAATTGCAATCAACGCCCAAAGAGAAGAATCATGGAGAGTGTCACCATCAACTTCCATATCGAGAACCCCATTAATTCATAATGCTGATTCAATAGAGCCTGAGAAAATATTTGCAGCAGGGGATCGTGTAGAATATCATGATGCGAGTCTAGAGAAGGCCAGCTCAAAGAATGACACAAAGCAGATTGGAGAAGAAGTGAATCTTCTACAAGCCATGCGTACCATAAATTTCTGGTTGTTATTCATTGCCATGGTATGTGGAATGGGCTCAGGAGCGGCCACAATTAATAACATCAGCCAAGTAGGAGAATCTCTCAATTATACTTCTGTTGAGAGGAACACATTAATTTCTTTATGGAGTATATGGAATTTTCTCGGTCGTTTTGGAGCTGGATATGTATCAGATGTTTTCCTGCACAAAAGAGGTTGGCCAAGGCCATTGTTCATGATATTTACACTAGCAACCATGTCTTCTGGCTATGTAGTTATTGCTTCGGGGTTTCCCGGGAATTTGTATTTGGGGTCTATTATAGTCGGTGTTTGTTATGGTTCTCAGTGGTCGTTAATGCCCACCATTACCTCTGAAATTTTTGGCGTGCTGCATTTGGGCACCATTTTTAACACCATTGCTGCTGCTAGCCCCATTGGATCTTATATATTATCCGTTAGAGTAGCTGGCTACATTTATGATAAAGAAGCATCAGGCAAAGGGAGTGAAGGGACTACATGCTATGGCACTCACTGCTTTATGCTATCATTTTTCATCTTTGCTGCTGTTAGTCTTGTTGGGTCTTTAGTTGCCCTGATGTTGTTTTTCCGGACTAGGAGATTCTATACTCGTGTTCTTCTCAAAAGGGTACGGCATTTGTCAGGAAGGTGAATCGAGGGATTAGCAAAGGCTATAATTACTAAATTTTCATCAATATTTTCCCCCTTCATTTGTTTGTAGAAACTGCTTCTCAGTATGGCGTGTACCTTAACTTTTTTCCACAAGAAGTAAAATACTATAAAATTTTCAGTTGGATTGTTCCCCAATAGCAAATAGACTTTCTCGAATTCCCAGTGGATTCTAAATTTATCGTCGGATGAAATTTCTTGAATGTCAAATCTTTGCGAGTAATAGTAATAATTAATTTTTACCACAAAGTGTAGATCTTATGTTCCCGTGACCTGTATGTATGTATGTATGTATATGGCTGCTGTATCATAACATGTTCCGTACACGGAGTGTGTGTGAATACAAGCATGACAGGATTAACTCTAGGGGGTACTTAAAGCAGCGTTATCAGACCTTGTGAAGGTGCAAGTCATGATACAAAACATTCCCTTACTAACCAACCAACCACTTCTAATATAGAATTCCCTCTTGAAATATTTATTAAATCTAAAAATTAGGTTACACAAATATAAATTATTATTATTATTGGACGTATTCTAAATATATTCTTATATATATATATATATAGACACACACATAAGTAGTTATACCCTGTCAAATGGAAATGGACAAATAGGGAGGAGACTATACACAAAGAAATAACTTTTGAAGTACCAAAGTAATAAAAGCATAAAAAGAGCTCTTCTGTTAGTAATTGCAATGTGAGTATGCGTGTACTATTTTACGAGCCTAAAAAATGGCCCAACTGCTACCGTCTGCTACTTTAAAGATATTGTATTCAAGAAAAGGGCAAAAAAAAAAAAAAAAAAAAAAAGAACACTAAAAGTTGAATTTTTGGTCTGAATGGAGTTGATATTGAGCCAAAAATAACATATCATAAAATAAAGTTATCTTCTCCGATGAAGAAAATGATATAATTCCATATTAATAAGTAAGATTATATATTCTTTTCAATTTAAAATGAGAGTTTTATTTGTAACTTTTCTAAAATCTACAATTTGTTATGGACTTCAACCTCAATTAAGAACCAAAAAAGAGCTATATGTCAACTAATTTTATGATAAATTTGAATTGGATAAGTTAAATTAATAAGCTTTTTCCCACTGCTCTTTCTTTAAGCTTTCCAGAAGAACCTTCGAACTCAAAATCAGGACAATCATCATCAGATGAACCACTCTCCGAGTCAGTATTCAAACTATAATAACGATTGCTGGTGGAAGCTTTACCAGAGCAAGCTCCTTCGATAACAAACTGACCCTTGTTGTTTTCCGAGTTTACGTCATCATCACCAATGCAAATGACAGTTGTGAATGAATATTTTTCATCTTTCCTTAGACCATGAGAACTCGAACCTCGTAATCTCTTAGGCAAAAATTCAGGAACATAATGATAATAACTATCAACATCAATTATAACAACATTATTGTTCTTGCACTTTTTTAGAGTAGACCCTCCAGAACAAGTTCTTGGTTGAGGTTGGCCTATAGAGATTCCCTTTTGCTCTCATTTGCCACTACATTAGAGAACAAGAAGGAAGTAGATGACAGAGTCGGACAAAATATCACAATAACACAGCCTAAATATCATAAAAACAAAGATTTAGACCATACGATATATATCAAGTTAGTGACCAAGTTAATTAATCAACCCATTATACAGGGCAAATATGTGTTTAACATTTCTATCTAACAAAAAGATAACGTAGAATTGAAATTAAAAATCCTCCAGCCGATCAATGATGAAGTAAACTCACAACCTTAATCTGGGAATCAGACTGACCAGGTCCATCCATCACTGATCAATTTTAATAAGTCGTCGAATATCATATTTTGTCTTCTATAATACAGAATTCATAACAAGAAAGTAGCATCCCCTACTGAAGCAGCGGCAGGATCAATAGCTGTCGATCGAAAAAACTAGGGAGTCAACCATATTAAACATAAACCCTAGTTATGTACAAATAGTAATCGCCCAAAACAAACACAGAAATTATTAATCCTGATGATACAGATGGAAAAAAATTACACCCAAATTCCTACTCAAAAAGGAAAAGTAGTGAAGATTCGAGAAAACGACGATGAAATTAATCAAACTGAAGATTAAGAATACGAAATTGAAATAAAAAAATATTACCTGCTGATAAAATTCGTTAATCTCTCTATACAGTGACGAATGGAACATACCATTATTTAAATATACAACCTATTAATATATCAAGTTTATCTTGACATACCATTATTTAAATACAGCCTGCAATTAATAAACCGTTGGTGGTTCTGACAATTATGTCAAGTTCATGGATCTGAGTTGATCAAGCAGTTAATTTGTAGTAAGGGGGCGGAGACCATCCTGTTACTTTAATCTTATTAAAAAATTAACAAAATATTAAAAGGAAAAAATATAACAACTCCTCATATAATAATATTATCACATGGAATACTTCATTGTTGAGGATCTTAAAATTGACATATGTGCTGACATATATTGTTTGTCTGCTGATAGCCAGTCAAAACAGATAAACAAACAAACCAACAAAGTGTCAACATATTACCCATGGCAATATACTCCTTTAGGTAATTTCCTATCACAATGACTCATTTAATTTCTTTAGCCTCACTTGTTGACCACAGGGTTGGATGCTTAACTAATTGATGACCTTTTTTTCTTTTTTTAACATTATTATTATTATTATTATTTAAAAAAGATAGTAATTGAGTAAACAAACAGTAAAGAGTCTATTTGCTTTCACTTGTCTTTGTTTTCAGCTATCATAAACTATTTCAAGAGACAAGAATCAACCTTGTAGTTTTCTTTCCATATTTTCAGCTTTACAGTTGCTTCAATGTCTAGAATGATTGACAATGCATTAACAACATAATTTATATACAATGAAATTTCGAACAATGTTTTAGGTCGTACCCACAACTAACTGTGGCAACCACATCCAAATATATTCATATATGCATAAAAGGATAAATTATATCACTTGATGATCATCATGTGATTATTAACCTGTCTTTATGTAGAAGATAATTGTATTTTTAGATAAGCTCAAAGGTCACTCATACTATATAGTTCTGTGTGTTTGTTTTCGTTTAAATTACATCATGAGTGGCAGTTGAATTCCTGGTGTTTTTGAATTTATTTTTTTTCATTTCCGAGAGTAAAACCAAGTGGGTTTTAAGCATATTTGAATATTATTATATACATTATTCTTCAGGTTTGACATATAATCAATCTCATATTGCCGGCACAATATACTATTGAACCAACCAAGATCTATCCAGCCTGGTTTCCAGAAAAAATTATTGGGTTTTCGTCTCAACCACCAAAAACTTAGATTTATGTTAAATCAAAGATAAAATCGACTAAGGGGACTGCCCATTTGCTGCCTCTATATCACAAATGACAGAGAAAATGTCGAAAGACTCATTTTTGGATATTACAGAGAAAGGGATTGATGGGAAGAGAATGAGAGAGAAATATTTTCTTTCTGGAATATGGGTATCAAAGAGCTAATTGATGAGAAAATGGGAGAAAAAGTAATGGAACATAGTCTTTCGGAACTCAAAAAGCCTTTTTTTAATCTATATATACTTTATGTTCCTCCCTCAATTTGCTGTCATGGCTATTGGTGGTGGCTTGATGATCATCTTCTTATTGAGTTTCATGCAGCTTATAATTTTTCCTTCTTTCTCACACCCTTTATGTACTGATTCAAGTACGTTTCATCAATTCCTCTTGTTCATTTTTATTGTCTTATTTTTTGTCTTAAACATTTGATCTTTATTATCTATTGTTTAGCAGAATTCTGAATTTTGTTTTGTTTGGTTCTGGGGCACCCTTTACCTCTAAGACTCCACTGGTTTTCTGCCCTCATAATGGCACAGTATGCTGCAATTCTGGTGAAGATTTGAGCATACATTTGCAGCAATGAACTTATCTGATTCTGGGTGTGCTTCTCTAGTCAAATCCATCCTTTGTGCAGTAAGTATTCATATATAATTGTCTTCTGGTTCTTGATTCATATTATGTAAATTTGTTATCAACTAAAAATTCTTGGCCAACTAGAATTATGACTTCTAAAAATTGTGGAAAACTATGAAATATTGGCTCTGAAGTTCTTAGTTAATACTTAAAAAGAATCTACCATACCACAGTTGCTCCACTTTATTTCTTCTATATTTTTTGATATCTTGCATCCTTTGACTAAATCTCGACAATATGTTGATTATGTTATCTTCATCACTGCAGAGATGCAATAAATTTTCAGCAGAGCTGTTTACTGTTGATTCTTCTCCTCGACAAATTCCTGTACTTTGCAACGATACCAAATCTACAAATAACTTTTGCTCAAAAGTATGGGATACATGTCAAAATGTTTCCATAATAAATTCACCCCTTGTCACTTCTTTACTACGACAACCAGGAGCGCCTGTTAATTCCAGTAGCAAACTTACTGATATCTGGCAGTCGAAAACAGATTTCTGTGGTGCATTTGGTGGAGTTTTAGAAGATGAATCAATATGCTTTGATGGTGGACCCGTTATCATAGACGATAAGAGACCTCCAAGCCCCCCTGATGGTATGTGCCTTGAGAAAATAGGGAATGGTACTTTCCTCAATATGGTTGCTCATCCTGATGGCTCTAGTCACGCCTTTTTTGCGAGTCAGCCTGGAAAGATTTATCTGGCAACCATTCCCAAAGATGGGTCAGGAGGAACAATGGAACTTGATGAATCCACTCCCTTTATAGACCTGACTGATGAGGTTTATTTCAACACCGAGTTTGGGATGATGGGTATTGCATTTCACCCAAACTTTTGCACAAAATGGCCGGTTCTTCGCTTCATTCAATTGTGACAAGGCAAAGTGGCCTGGATGCACCGGAAGATGTTCGTGTAACTCAGATGTCAACTGTGATCCTTCAAAATTAGGCCCTGATAATGGTGCACAGCCATGCCAATACCAAACTGTTGTAGCAGAATAAACTGGTAATGCTACTGGGTCGCAGCCTTCTGTGGTACATACATATCTATAGACATGAATGCTGTTTTTTTTTTTCTTCGGCTCATAATATTTTACTCAATATTAAAAATGAATCTTAATCTTTTTCTAGGCAGCAAAACCATTAGAAGTGAGAAGGATATTTATCATGGGCCTTCCATTTTCGGGTCATCATGCAGGACAGATTCTTTTTGGACCCACAGATGGGTATTTATACTTTATGATCGGGGATGGTGGAAATGTAGGTGATCCTTACAATTTCTCCCAAAACAAGAAGTCATTGCTTGGGAAAATCATGAGGCTTGACATTGATAACATACCCAGTAAGTTTTGAATAACTAAAATAAAATTCTATATCAGTCTTTGTTTAGTTTATAATTTTCAGATTTTTTATCACACTTGCCACTTGTTATGTACCTCCAGGTGCAGCAGAAATTAGAAATCTCAGTCTATGGGGAAATTACTCTATCCCAAAAGACAATCCATATACTGAAGATAAAGAATTGCAGCCAGAAATATGGGCCATAGGATTGCGAAATCCATGGCGATGCAGCTTTGATTTTGCCAGGCCTTCTTATTTCATGTGTGCAGATGTAGGCCAGGTATTATTAGATTTTACCTTCAGCAAAATCTTATTACAACCATGTATATATATGGTGTCTTATTACAGTTAATTTTATTCAACTCATAGGATCATTATGAGGAGGTGAATATTATCACCAAGGATGGGAACAGTGGCTGGCGTGCTTATGAAGGCCCTTACCCATACAATCCCTCCAGAGTCTCCCAGAGGAAACACATCTCTAAAACCAGATGGGGGGGGGGGGGGATAATAGTAAGGATAATTTTCTCCTAGCAAGCAGTGGTGTGTACAGAATTGTTCATCCGAGTCACTGTAATTACACTTGCACAAAGGAAAATACCACCCCCACTACCACTAGTCCAAGTCCTGGAGATTCAACTCCTTCACAGGCAAGCCTAAGCCTGTTGATGGGAGCTTGTAAATATTGGGTGCTCTTATTCTCTTCTCTTTGTTTGCTATTTCTGGGTATATATCCCAACATATACTTATCATCTTTTGTTATATATGGTGAATTTACATATAAATTAGTTCAGAAATCTCTCCTCTTTCATCCGTAAATCTTATGAAAATTGTTTTATGGATGTATCACGTATGTGTGTTAATACTATAGTTTTGTAAGATGATAACTGTTTGTTATTGGTATATTCATTTAATGTAATAAAATCAAAGGATCTGCATAGAAACCCTGTCCAGACTGCCTTGCCAATTACTAGCCGTAAAATAAAAAAAGCAACACTTTGCTATACCGATAAAATAGGTAGTGTTTGATAAAATTGAGAAATTAATATCTAAATGATTAATATATTTTAATAAATTAAATCATTTTAGTGAAATAATATCTGCACTTAAAAAGTTGTTTGGTAACGAAAAAATATAAAACATTTAAATGACATTATTTTATCATTTTAACCCTCTAAACGGTTTAAAAATTTTATTTGATAATTTTAAATATTCAGTCTAATAAAAAAATGAGTGAATAACATTTTATGAATGTATTTATATAAAAATATTTATATACTCTAGTAAATAAATATCAAACAAATCACCTAAAAAAATTAACAACAATGTATAATATGATAATTATTACATTAGATAAAAAAAATGTGTCAAGTTTAATAAAATAACAACATAATATAATAGTTAAAGAGAAATAATTATATTTCCTCCGTTTTAAATTATAAGATTATTATTAATTTCATAAAGTCAATTTAAAATATTTTTAAACTCATAACTGACATGAATTTCTTTGATTTTAGTTTATACAATGATGAATATTAAAAAATATCTAAAAAATTAATACTCATTGTAAGATTTATTATTTTATAACTATTTCAATTTTAAATTTAAAAATATCTCAAATTAACTTTTTAAAAATCAATAATGATCTTAAAATTTGAAATGGATGGAGTACAATACTTATTAAGATTATTTTTGTCCATAAATTTAATTTTTTTGTTAATAGGAAGTTCTTAATCTCTTACGGATTCAGAGACATTAAAAGAAATGATTTTTTTTATTTTTATCAAACAACTTTTATGCTACGTTTAGATTGAGGGAATGGAATGAAAGAAGAAATGTAATGAAAAATAGTGTATTAGATAATTATTTTGAAGGATAAACTATTTTAGTTGATGGAATGAATCGTTCCATCCCTTTGATTTTTATTTCATATGAAAGGTGGTGGAATAAAATTCATTCTAATGGAATAGATATGTATGATAATTTTACCATCATATTAGACATTCACTTCCACTAACAATTAAACATATACTTAAAATATCTTTAAATTATTTCATTCATTTCTTCATTTCATTTCTTTAATTCAAACGTAACATAAATGTTTCATTGAATTAGACCGTGAGATTCCTAAGAGTTTTTAAACATGTAAATAAACACAACCTTGAGTGTAGCTGCCAATGAAAATTGGAGGCATTTGAGAAAATATACAGTAGGTACAAAGTTTTATATTGTGACTGTGTGGTGCTCTCGAGCAAAAGTGGGTTTTTAAGGATACATGTACATGTAACTCGAAAGTAAACAAAAAAAATTCTTTCGAAATTTACTCGGGAAGGAAGTCTGTGTCTTTCGATAATGGGACTGAAATTAAGTAGTTTTGATATTTACTCGTGAAATTATGTCTTTCAATAATAAAACTGAAATTAAATACTACTTTCGAGTTATTTTTTGTTAAATAACATATGAAAAGAATTTCGTCAAGCTGACATTTTGCCTATGCTAATGCTAAAATATCAGCCACTTACTATAAGAGTCGCAAACTTATTTCAACCGGTAGGCAGGGTGATGGCAATGGGAAGTCTCAGACATAATTTGACAAAGCAAAATCATTAAAAGAAAAAGAAAAAGCCAGAGTCTTGACTCCTGACCTGAGTGAGCATTGAGCAAAAACATTAAGTACGATGTCGTATAGATTCCGACTGAGCGTTTGAGGTGATTACAGTTGTCCCCTCCAGCCTCCCCCGGACGGAATCGGTTTCCCAAACCTTTGCCTGCCTTGCCCTGCCCTACAATTCTAACTTTCAGGAATCAAATTCATACACAAAGAAACCAGATTTACCAATCCACCTTTCATTAATTCTTCTTTTAACCCCAAATCACCACACAAAAAAAGACAAGAAAACCCCAATTCTTCCATCAACCCAAAATTTCCAAATTTATTGTCCCCTTCTTCCATCCTTTCCCCTTTCTCTCTCTTCAAATTAGATTTTTCTCGCTCCTCGCATCTAAACACGGAAGAGAAGGGAGGGTGGAGAAGGAGCTATTTGACCATGGTGGTTTGAGAGCTTCAACCCTCTTCTTTACTTATCCTAATTATTTTCCTCAAACCCCCAACTTTTCTTTCTTTTTAACTTCCTTTCTCTCTCCTCAATTTATTTTCTTAATCCCTTCAATGCAACCTCATGATCTCTCTGTGTGAACCCTCCTCCGCACACAATCCCCTCCCACTTTCCGATCCCTCCACTATGTCCCACGAACAACCCTCCACTCCGATCCATTCCGATAACGAAAACAATAATACCCAAAACACCAAAAATACTAACAACAATAACAATATAATTAGGAGAGAGAGGCCCTTGAGGGCGTGTACGGCCCGCTCGGCAGCCAGGCTTTACGCGGCCGCAGCAGCCGAGGCGGCAGTTGTTGCTGCCGAGCGGAAGCAGAAGAGGAAGGAGCGGCCACCGCCACCCAAGGAGTCTCCTCCCCCGTCGCCACCGCAGGACCGGCAATGCAGCAAGATCGTTACCCCGCTAGTTGGGGAGCCACCGCCCTCGCTATTGCCACGTTGGAGTATTAGGTCAATGTGGGAGCTGGGTTCAATTCTTAATTTCTTAAATGTGAGCTGAAATAAAGTATAAAGTTGCAGTCTTTGTTCCGGAATTTTGATGCTTTGTTATGTGAGGCTAATGTGTGTTGTTTTTATTGTAGGTTTTTAGGCCCCTTTTAAATATTAAAATTGAGTTTTCTGCCGAGGAGTTTGAAACAGCTTTGATTACACCAAATAGTACTTTGGGTGATATACATATTCCTTTGTTAAAGGTTGATGTTTCTTCTTTTAAACTAAAAATCTTGCATTTTTAGTATACTTGAGCTGTTTTTTGCATGCAATTCTCAACACTTGTTACTTCTAGGAGTACATGGTTGAAGTATAATTACTTATTGCTTCATAAACATGTGCAAACTTCAGAGTTTAGACATCATATCATTTCGAACTACAAAGGCCACTTGTTTTCCTTCTTTGTTTTCCCTGAGCTATAGAGTGACTTGTTCACTATACTATGAAGCTATCTTTGTTTCTCATTGCATTCTTTTTGTTTGTTAGCCTTTATGTAAAGGTTATAGTTTTATGGCATGAAAGCTTGATTTTACTTTTATGTTGTTCATTTGGATAGCTGAACTATTGCCATATATATATATACAGATTCTCTTAAGAAGTTCTCAGTCTGATAACAATGAGTCTTAGTGTACTTGTAGTGTTGCTTATACCGTTAAAATTGTAAGAGGCAACGAGGAACTTACGCTTTCCAGTGTCAGAAGAGTGCAAAGATCTCCCACTTCTTAGCTTATAAGTAAATGTTGGTACCTAGCTACTTTCAGTTCGTAAGGTTATAGATTTCTATATTTTGGCAGTTCCTCTCTATGTATTTTTGTAAAAGTGATTGACTAAGCAGAAACATGAGTGTGGCATTTGGTGAGTCAAAAAATGAAGATTTAGAAAGCATTTAGTTCTGTTTTGTGGTGCTTATAAGTATATGTCAACTTTGCATTTTCTGTAGTCAACAGTGCTAACCAATAAAGTTTTGCTGAAATATATGAAATTCAAGAACCACCACTCTGAGATAGCCTATTTATTCCCAAGTATGAAAGATATAACTGCTGGTCAGACTTCAGAGGACAAGTCAAACAGAAAATTAAATCACAATTAGGAGAATAAGTAGTAAGAGAGGAAATAGTAATTTATTGTTTAAAGGAAGATCTAGTTTTATATTGTCTAGATTACAGAAATAGAAAGAAGCATGAAGAAGCTAATCTTTGCTTCTAATAGATACACGATTTGTTTGAAGTACAATATATATATATATATATATATATATATATATATATATATATATATATATAACATCACGTTCTACACTCCTTTGAATGGAGATATTTAGCTGCCTGTTTAAACACTTCAGTGCTTCTTTATGCTGTTAGTGGACTCTTATTTGGTGAATCTGGAAACCAAGAAAAACAATAACACCCCTAGAAGATATACTTGTGAAGGTGGTTCATAGCTATGACAATTGTTTATACGTGGTTGTCTGCTATATACACTTGGAAGTAACATTGGGCACGAGAGAATACGACAATAGTGGAGTGGAAAAATATCGACGCCAGAGCTAGAAAGAAAGAAAAAAAACCACCACTGTCCAATCTGAACATAATTAAGAATTTGAATATACGTGTAATAAGTGTTTGCAGTTAACAATCTTTACCACATCCATAAGTTTAGTGTCTTCGCTGAAAGATATCTTAGTAACATTTGCATCTTTGGTCAACAGAAATAGATCAAAGTCCCATCATTCGCTGAAACAGATTTAAAGAAAATGTGTTTGCCTCTTTCTTTCTAAACTTTAGAAAGTTCCAGGATTATTAGTAGCTCTTTTAGTTCTGTTGTTTGTGGTTGTTTCCTCTTCCCTCCGGTATCTTGCTCTTTCTCTGGGATGGAGTTTTAGGGTAAAAGGTCTTTTGGAACTACTTATGGTAAATGTATTGAAGTTCTTTGAAGGATAGACATGATTTCAATCTTCTGGCAGTGGGATTTGGATGTGTTTACTGTCCAATAATGAGATACATGTTTTTTAAGCTGTAATGCTAATTCTTTATTCATGATTCTATTTTAACTTGCTTGTGCAATTTTTTTGTATCTTCTGGTTTCTTATTTTAATGTTCCGGTTAAATTAATAGGCGATCCCTCCTATTACCAGAATGGCGCTTGGACAAAATACTTGGATTACTGTTCTATGCAGAAAGTTGAGAGACTGGTGGCATTGGGTAAATTACTGAACTTGTTGAATGTAGTAGTTTTGGTCATTAGAATATCCATTCCCACAGTGCTAGCTGTTGACTTTACTTGGTTTGGTACTTTATTGCAGGTTGCAGATGGGGAGCTACCAATTGTTGCATCACATGGGTAAGTATCTTGCATTTTTGAAAAACTTCAGTGCGTTGTGAATTTGATGTGTAACAGGGATTTTACCATGTTTGTTTGATAGGGCTGAGGTTGAAGCATATAATACTCTTGATCCTGGTGTCCGCGTGGTGATTTTGAAAGCCTTGTGTGATATTCGTGTCGAGGTACAAAGATGTCTTATTCTTAAATCCTGCTTCGAAGTCAACTGTTATGTGGTTATAATATATTGATTTGCCTTCTATTGTCACTCCTACTGGCCCTAAGCTCTGTGCTCTAAAGCCTAAAGGTGACATTGAGTTTGTAACTTTGCATGCTTAGTTAGTATTAGTGAATAAACTGAATCATGGTTATTTCTGTTCCTGATCCACGTGGCATGAAGATTGCCTTAACTTTTACTTATTTTAAAATCATACTCGTGCCTTATTATGAAAGTAAAATTATTTAAGCTGTTTAACTTTTTGGTTTCAAGGAATATCAATTCACGGTTTCTGTTTTCCTGTTATATTTTGTAATTTTCTTTTTAGGTGAAGAAATTACAATCTTTAGAAAGCAAAGTAATTGATAATATTAGGTATTTTTGCCTTTAAACGTGAAACTAAAGAAACTTAATATTGTAAGTTAGTGCTTGAGAGTATAGTCAGATGATCTAATAGGTAAGAGTTCTTGATACTGTACATTACCTAAAAAAAAAATGTTCAATGCATTTTGCATCCTCAAATTTACCCTCAATTTGCACTTTTCACCCTACACTTTATCAGTAAACACTTTTGCATTCCACACTTTTAGCACACTGATGGTTAGCACACTCCGACCAAAAAACATTAATTGGCTTGACAGAATTAGGTTGATTTGACCTTATTTGACCCACGTGATGTCTTATCAGGGGAAAAATGGTCTAATACGTGGGTCAAATAAGGTCAAATCAATCTAACTCCGTCAACCCAATTAACCTTTTTTTTATCGGAGTGTGTTGAGTGTCACTGTGCTGAAAGTGTGAGATGCAAAGTGTCTATTTATAAAGTTTGAGATACAAAGTACAAAATGAAAATAAATTGAGGGATGTAAAGTGCATTTAACTCAAAAGAAAAATGCTGTGTAAGTTTGTGAAAGATTTAAGTACAGAGGCAAGAAAGGTTGAGGGGTCCTTTAGGAGTTAGTACCAAGACACAAAAAAGGTGCTGGAAAGTACAGCACAAGTGATGCAAGAAGTAAACTGCTTGATTCAATATTTTTGCAAGTTTTAGCTGATATTTTTCCTTTTCTGATATATGTTTCCTCGCTACATGAATAGCTGAATGTTTTTTCTTATTACACAGCAAGAAGATATTCGGAACTATATAGATGACTCAATAAAACATGGTGTTCATCTCTCAGCATTCCGTAAGGAACGTATTGGGGGTGATTCTCATGGAATCTCCTATTGGTAATTGCTAGTGCTTGTTATAGTTGCTCAGTTAATAAGTTGCTTTTTGAGGTAATCTTTGATTATCTTTTCTTACACTTCGAAATGTCCACAGGAACATCCTTTCACAATAAGTAGAATCTAGTTTATGGGAGTAAATGTAGATTATGATTGGTAGTCTTCTGTAATGATAAATGTATCAGTTCTATTTTTATTGTTGTAGGTATGAAGATGATCCTATCATCGGTCAGCGGTTGTACCGAGAGATTCGAAAAGTGGAGGTGAAGAAAGGAAAGGGGAAAAGTGTACAACCTATTCCTAGCTCATGTTACCAGTGGGAAACGGCTGCAACTAATTTGGATGAATTTCAAGATGTTTCTGTAAGTTTTCATGGTTTCTTGCCATATTTTAATATTTCCACGTGTGTTGTGAATTCTTGTTTTATGATTCTGTCCCCTTCTTGGTTGAGAGTTTGGAAAATTAAGATAGTCTGTGTACTATATTATGTATATGTGCGTATGTGGCAGTTACAAGAAATGAAAAATACTTACTTGGAGATTAGGAGTCCTGATCTTTTGGGGGAAAGTTTGAGGCTGACTAAAATCCTTTTAACCAATACAAGTCTTCCAACTCCTTTGCTTTTGTGGATCCCAAGTACGTACGTGCTAAAATCTATAGGCTTAGAGATGGTCAGTCAATGTTGAGATTCATTAATCTATTCAAACAATTGTATTTGTGAGGCTGTGAGCCAACTATAAAATTAAATATTAGTTAGGGACTTTTTAGTTAAGTAGAAAATTCTAGAATTAGCAGGCACACGGTAGGCTAATGCATTTAGTGCATGCGAGTAGTACTATATAAGTATATAAGAGAATAAAATGTATTGCCATCATTATCTATTGATTATGCTCTCTGGCTTTCTTCCTCTCTAAGTTCTTCAAAACTCTAATTTCTTACTAAAACCCCAACTTCATTGATACATTGGTTGAGCTCAAATAGGTTTGAGTTTGACAGTATTTCAATTCCTTTGAGCCATCTATTAAGATTATACTCTAATGATTGTCAGCTATCTTGTACCATTTTGTGTCCGGAATAGGTCGAGGAAGAGTTTACAGTACCAGACTCTTGCCCATAACTGGTGGGTAATGACTAATGATGGATGTAGAAGATATTGCCTGGTGTACAAAGTTCTAGCAAAATAAATCAGTGAAAGCTATACAATTCGTGTGAAGGACGAGAAGTCCTCCCAAAAGAAAATCAAAACAAATCAAAGAAAGCTAGTGGAAAAACGTTAGTGAAGCATCGCCTGCCAGTTTTATGGAAGTCTGAAAAGAAAACTCTTCGAAGAGTTCACAATGTGCGTGAGCGCAACTCAACTCGATAACGCCTTTTACCCCAATTTAATTTGGGCAGACTGAAAATGAATCTCATATGCAAGCGCAAAATAGACATGCAAGAGGAATAACGAAAACAAATAAACTAAAAATGCAAAATAAAGAAGAGGATAAAAAAATAAATTAAAATATAGAATAAAAATGCAAAATAAAAGATAAACAACAAATAACGTAATTTAAAAAAAAATTAAAAAAATGAAAGTAGCCTAAAGAGAGGAGAAAAAAATTCTCCATCCCAAAATAATTGATATTTATTGTCCAACCACTAAAAACCTAGCATTTCTCTTGATTCAAACTCCCCGTAGAATGGTGAACAAGCACATCACAGAATCCTCTCATTCTTCTCACCGTCAAAAAACCCCTACCTGCATAGGAGATCTTTAACCAAAAAGCGGCAATCTGACATTCAGATAATACCAAACAAAAGCACCACCTTTCAAGCCATCGGACAGTGAAAAAATGACAATTAGTCTCAATTTCCTATTGTGTACTCTTAACACGCATCTGGAAATAAAGATTTCTTAGACCTACCACATTTTCTTTGTTTAAAGCTGACCAAGGGTCAAAGATGATTAGACAAAAACCTCAATTTCAAAGCACCTTCACCTTCCAAATATAAGAAGTTTGATGAAAATAACAAATTATTTAGCAAACGAAGAAATGTCAATGTGGATGATATCCAAGTAAGTGAAAAATAGCAACAAGAAAAATTTGAGACTAAATTAAAAGGTTGAATAAATAAAAAAATCCTTTGTCTCCCGGTTTAATTTCCCCATATCAATGGGACTATGAGTTTGGATCCTGGCTGAACATTGATAGATATGCAGTCTTTCTGTTTTCTGATCCTTGTTCTGTTTCTCTGAAATTGTCCATCTTCTGGTCTCAGGAGAAGCTTTTCTCAAGCAAAAATAGAACTGAGGCTTCACTTGGGAAGAAATTGAAAATTGACATGCTTCCGGAGATTGAGAAGGTCCATAAGGTAATTACTACTTTTTGACAAAATACTGATTATAATTGCAATTTCTTAATATGTATTTATTTTTATTTTTCTTATACACACACGCGCACACGCACGCACACACAGATCTTACGCTTTAATGATCATTTTCTGCACAGAGAAAAGAGAAGCTGCTGAAAAAACAACATAGACAAGCTCTTCTTCTTGATAATATGATGAGTGTTGATGGACTTGCTCCTGGACGTTCCCTTCGTGGTAGAAAACCCGTATCATATACTTTTGGTAAGACACGTAAAAAGTCAGCTTTTTGAAGTTTCCTCGTTCTGTGTAAATATCTTTACTCAATATTTTTGTGTAAATTTGGTTCAGTAGTTGGATAAATTAGAGGGGAGAGCCCTCTCCCAACCCCGACAAAGTGAATATGATATTAGATCTGGACCATTTGGTGCTACTACCTGCAGACCTTATCATACCACTATCTTCCTCCTGAATATATCTATATAATAAAATTCATCAAGACGTTCTCACTGTTACTTTTGATGGTTTTTGCAGATGATTATGACCGATCAATCAATGAAGCTATCCAGATAACTAAGTATGGTTCCTCACCTAGATAGTGTCATATATTACTTGGAAATTTCAGCACCCTCCTAGCGGGCCAGGGTGGAAGGAAAAAAGAGTTATATTTTTTTGTTGTTGATTTTCAGTATAAAAAAATAAGTGAAAAGGTTTGCACAAGACACAGTTGGACATAACTTTTTTTTTTGATGATTTCTTTTCAAAATTAACTTTGGCTACTAAAATATATGATTGAAAAATTTATGTCCAGGTATCTCCTATGCAAACCTTAATATCTGGAAGAAAAAAAATCAACAAAATAGTTATCTTTTTCACAGGAAAGATACCTTGTAATTACTTTTTTGGGACAAAAGTAGAATTTATATAGACTTATAAATCTAATTCATTTCCCTTGTGTCAGAAGAAAACAGCCATCCCCGGAACCTACTGTCAGAAGAGAAGGTATGAGACCTGATACTTCTACAAATGGTAGATTAGGTGGCCCTTTACAAATTCCTCAACATGTCTCGTTCAGTGTGCCATCGCCAAAATCTCCTAATTATGATGAAACTGATGATGACCATAACTCTGAGCTGTTGGATCGCAGGTACTCTAACTTCTGTCAGATTTCTTTTGGTGCTAAAATTCATCTATGAACTAACTGATAAACTTTTGATCTGTAGCAATCGACGAAGGCAGAGGCCTCAACGATATTCGGCAAGAGAGTTTGTTGAAGTAGTTTCAGACAATGAGGCGGACTTTGACAGCGATGATGATATAGTTGGGGAAGTTGTGTATGATGAAGAATATTTAAGGAAGCGGAAAGAAATGCGAAAGATGTCCAGCAGCTCTGAAGGAGATGAGGAATATCATTGGGAAGGAGAAAATGCTGAAGATGAAGAGGAGGAAGAAGAAGAATCCTTGAGTACAAGTGAGGATAGTGATGAGCCTCAAAGATTTAAGAAATTGCCAGGCCACACTAGGAGGGAAACCAAGTTAAGGTCAGTTCGTGAGCTCCAGTCAGGTCTAAGACGTAGTAAAAGGGCCACCAGAAACCGTATTGATTATAGACAATTAGAGGTGTCGGATTCAGAAACTGAGTCTTTGAAACCTGAGAAATCAAATGCGTCAGACAAGCACACTGATGCAAGTGAGAATGCAGAGTTTTCATTGGGGAGTGACAGTGAAGACTCTGAGCAAAACAATGACCATCAGGAGATGAAAACTAAACCACCTGCTGAAGAGAAGCCCGAGGCTGATGCAGTAGAGAAAGAGCAAATTCAACCGCCTATGAAAGCTGATAGCCCAGATCAAGATGAGGTTGAAGGTGTACAAAAAAGGCGTTTTCTTGATCTAAATGAGCTTGCCCCCGGGTCGGGCTTTGACGAAGGGCCCAACTCAATGATGAAAGATGAAGATACAGATAACTTATAAGGCTTCCCTCACAGCAAAATTAGAGCTGCAGGTTTCTCTTGGGAAGCTGGTTGTACGATAATTTATAAATTTTGGTTCACTCTACAAAGGAAGTTACGATTAGAGAGTTCTTCCGCTGCGAAATCTAAGCAACTGCCTTCATGCGTGCTTGCTTATGAAATCAGAAAGGGGCAATGTGATGCTGAGAAATTATGTAGATTGAATAGTCATTAGCCTACAACCAACAAACCAATGACGAATGTGGAATTTGTTGGGAGTTCTGTAATCTTTGCTTATCTAGTTGGTGTACACTAACCTGTCAACTGAAATGTGAGCTAAAGTAATCATATTTAGATGTTCAGGGCTCCCTTTTTATGGTTCATGGACGTTCATGTCTGCCGCTGCTGCCTCTTCAGTTGGGTTGATTGGATTTGTTGATAATTTTATAAACCAAGTTTCTTGCTGTAAACAATCCTCCCACAAAAGGTAACATGTTAAGTTTAATTATTTTACCGAAGTTGTGTAAATTACCATTTGAAGACGCTTGATATAAAAATTGCCAATGATAACAGTCGGTGTAAATTACCATTTGAAGACGCTTGATATAAAAATTGCCGTTGCCAATGATAACAGTCAGTGAGATACGGCTTCAAAGCACAAGGAGAAAAAACACTGTAGATCAGACTCTTACTGTATTCATTCATCCCCTTCTTCCATTGTGCTTACAGAGTAACATACAGAACTGAGATAATTTGGGTAATGTTGCCCGTGCAAGTATGCACCCATATAATTGTTCTGAAACCTTGGGAGAGCCTAAACAGAGATTGAAGAAAAATAATGAAAGAATTTTCTGAGGGGCTCCTAAAAAGCCCTATTATATCTAACCCGAGCCTCCTGATATACAAGATACGGCGCTGCGCTACAAAAACTTGTCCCCGTTTCTTTGGTATATTCTCAGATTTCCAAGCTGTCAATCTGTCATCTCATGGTGCAGCACAGAGGTCTTCCTTCTTGTTGCAGTTTATTCCACATGCACATCATCTGCCTTGGAGATTGGTAGTGTGCTGTAAAATAATCTTCAATGCACCCAAATTGACAGAATTTCAAGCTGTGGATATATTCCACAGGTCTTGAGCTATTGAACTGCTCCACCCACATCCCCATACTGACATCTTCCATCTTGAACAACTGCATGAGGGTGGAAATAGTTAATCTTTCAGCAGCAAGAATCCAGAATCACCTCAACTGTGCGTGCGTGTGCGAGTGTGCGTGAGGAAGAGTTAATGTCCACTACCCTTAATTTATACTTCTCGAACTCTGATACAATAAAGTGTGCAATATCTGATGTAAGAATGTATCCTGGGCCATTTGCATATGGTGGATAATCTTCTTCTGGCCATTCCTGAACCACCAAAAAGAACAACAGTGCTTATTAATTCACAATCCCAAAGACCTTTTGCCAAAACACTGGAAGGGTTGCCATGTCAAGTAGAGATCTATAAGAAAACAAATAACACATGGTAAGAATTGGTTTTGTGATGCTGCGAAGTTGGACCTCAACCAAAAGAAATCATATCACCAATATGATCTTAATTAAACTTGCTAGTGTCAGATACCAAATTCTGCTTGTGAAGAAATCAGAATATTACAGTTACCCTCGTGGCAAGTAACCAAAAGTGGTCAATAAATAGAAACATGCACAAATATGATTACAAACTTCAGAAAAGGGAGAATCTAATTTCAAGTGGTAAAATTCAGCAAAAAATAAAATAATGTCAAGTGGTAATGTAAGACTGATTTTGCAGCCAAACAAATAGCTAAGGAAATGTTTTAAAACGAAGATTAGTATCTGTCTTGAAATTTGTTATACACATTTAGATGCTGAAGCGATATGAATCTAAAGTTTGCTAGGCATGAGTTCAAATAAAAAATTCTAAATACTCAAAGTTAAGATAAAAGTGGGTTGAATAGTACCTCATATGTCACCGCCCATTTACCATGCCGCAGGGGCTTATGGTAATAATTGATATTTCCAATATACAAACTCTTACCATCAGCTACTTTATTTGCTTCCTTAATGACCACATCCACTCTAACAAATGTGTCATCATCACACTTCATGATATACTTTGCAGATGCTGTATTAACCTGTAACACAAAAATAAATACCCAATATAAGTTTTCACCGAGTACAAATGTACCTGAGCTCCATTTTTTTGGGGAGTAAGAAAATCTTTATCAAAAAAATGCATTGGAGATGTGGGGCATTGAACCCCCAACCTTATCTGAGCTCCTTTCTAGACTACTAAAATCCAATACCTACCCCATATTCACAAATGGCGACAGTTTTCAAAACAACAAGATCATAATTATCCATGTAAGGCACTATGATAATGTCACCAAAGAACTCCGCTTCCTTCTTCAGTTCCATGTTCACTTCCTTTCTTCCATTCTGTCAAAGCATCGGTCCAAAAAAGATTCAGCAACCCTCAAAATAAGAGTTCTAATGCGAAAAAGCAGAAACAAGAAAACAACTGTTGTTGCCAACCAGTGCTACAAAAAAACGAGCTACAATGCTTGAAGACTTGATAAGTTTATGCTGCATCCAAGACTTCCTCACAGCCATCCTCTCAGCAAAATGGTTGCCAGCTGAAAGAACACCAATGAACATTTCGACAGGCCCATCTGAAAGAGACGGAGCTTTCCATCTAGTGGACATATCAAGAAGTTTTTGAGGAGCAAAGCTAGGATGTGATGTGGGCAAGGACGCAGCAAATATAGAATGGACATCAACATCTCCATTTAAAGATACTCCGGTGGCATCCTCAAGTACAAAACCCTATCAACATCAGTAAAGAACTATAAGGAAAGTCTGCATTCCAAATTTCTTCTTTTATGATTTTATCTACTTGAAATGCTTACACATAAGTGAAGAGTAGATTATAGGTTGTACAATGTTACTCACAGTGCGATAAGGAAATGAAGTGACATGCCTCCCATCAACACTAACATGATAACCCTCCAAGCCAGCACTAAGTGTTAGTACAAATAGTTTTTCTTCTGCAAACGGGTACGGCCAGTCAACAGTCACCTTCTTTGTTCGGCCTATAAGCCTGTTCAACCACCATGTCGTCTTTGACTCCTCAGAGTGATTATCGTCATCGCGGATCCACTTCTCACACTTCACCTGACCATCCACTGCAGAAAGTCAAGAGAAATGCCTTAGGTGGTCATTGTCAAAGCAGGATTTAAAGAGATATGAAGTGCCAAAAAGGAAATTTCTCTACTAATCAGAACTATAACTCAGGTTATATCCACTGAAGTTGATCTGGATTTCATATGAACAAAAAAAAATCTCAAATCAGAGGTAAGAGATGGACAAAAACAACTACAAACAACGAAAATACACAAACAGAAAAATAAAACAATATGACCAAGTAGTGTCCTTTGATCAAAACCCAGCCTCTTGTAATTACGAACAACGTGTATAAAAGGAAATATAATTTCAAATTTTACAATCAGAATAACAAGCTATTTAGTTGTCAGATCCAACATATATCTGATTTTCTTCCCCTTAACTCCACAACCAACGAATATCCATAGATTACAAACAACACATTTCGGTACCAATTTCACCATCTGACAATGTGGTGTATGATGTCCAACGAATGAAAAATAAATATTCACACAGTAAACTCATTTAATTGATGTGGGAGAGATGCTTATTTTCCTTTAGTCAATGTGTCTATTAAACACTTTTAACGTTTCTCAATTTTAACATGTCTCACTCCAGTAGATTAAATCTAAAGTACTAATTCCAGAACCAATCATTGAGCTATCATATAAAACCAAGTGATTTTTAACAAAACATATAACATAAAACCTCATTGAAATCACTCACCAGTTTCTTCATCAGCCCTCGATTTCCACCCCTCACACCGAAGCGCCGATCCCCATTGCATCCTATAACAAGTGTTTTGCTCAATTACAGGCTTCCCACTCCAATCCCCCTTCAACCTAGGATTGAAATGCAATATCCTTGGTGGGTCCTCCCCATCAACAGTTTTCAAACCCTGCAACTCCATCATAAACTGCGAGACCATCACAAACTGCCCTTCCTTCAACAAAGAAATCTTCGGGTCCTGCTCTGGATGAGCTTGTTTCGGCTTCCCCACAAGAGTTATATGTGATCCCAATGTCATCCCACAAGGAATTACAATTATTTTCCCCTTTTCCTTGAATTCAGAACCGGAAAGGGAAATCGAGTGCGGGCAAGATTCACTTCGGTTTTCTGCAGTCTTATTAGCAAGAACTTGAATTTTGCCAGACTCGAGCTCTACCCAGAACTTCTTGCCCACCTCAAAAGCCTCTACTGCGGACTTTTGCATCCCTAAAAACCCGTCTTTGCTATTGGTATTCACAACGATGCCATCAAAATTCAAACTTGATAGGGTTTGATACACTTTAACTTGCGATGTTAGATTTAAAACCTTGCGAGGGAGAGTTAAGGGTTGAATTGGAGCTTCTTTTTCTTGCAACTCCTCTTCACTTTGGAGTAGAAAAGGCCGAGATAATGCATCATTAAAGCTTTCTTGAGTAACAGCACTAAACCCAGTCTTGAACACAAACGGTACTTCTAAACTTACCAAGAGTATGTATAAAATCCCAATACAAGTCAGAATCTGAACCGATCTCTGTCGACTCAGTGTGTTGAACAGGTCTAGCTTTGCTATCTTCATCTTCATATCTCAAATTACAAGTTTAAAATTTTGAAACCCTAACGCAAACTGGGCTGGTGGTTGTGACCATGAAGAAACAAGAAGTTTGTAGAGAGAGAAAAATCGACTTTTAAGAATCAAATACGAAACTCTAGAGGGTTGGGTCACCAACACAGGGATAATCACTAACACGTTTAGAGAGAAAATGTGTGACAAGAGAGAGAACGAAAATGGTGTTGTAAGCTTTCTTTCAGGTCGGTGGCCTTCCCGTCCTGTGAAAAAAGGCCACCGTCACTTGTTTCCTTTTCAGTTTTCTTTCACTTTTAGCGACGGCAATTAATATAGGAGTATAAAAATAGGCTTGACACTAAATTTATATTAATATTTAATTTATGAACCTCAAATTGTTGGTAAAGTAAATTTCACGACTTTTAAATATGTATTTGCAAATTATAGTAGAAATGCAATCTCTTTTATATATTAAACTGCTTAGTCTATAATACTATAATTCATGACTATTAACGTCAAATTCTAGATGTATACTGAAATTATCGGGACGGTCAATCTAAAATATATTATCAATAGAGAATCTGAATCATGTTGAAATGAATGATATTTAATCAAAATAATAATAATAATAATAATTTAAAATTTTACGTGAAAATTTAATACGAAATAAAATTATGAATGACATCTCATAAATTCACTATAAAAATGATAACAATATTATAGAGTTCTCCTTTTCTCTTTAAATAAATCCATTTTTCACGATACCGTCTCGACGTATTTTGATATATAGCGATTTGTAACGAAACACAACAATATTTTTCATACACATTGTGTATATCACTATCTTTTGATATTTACCGATATGTATAAACTGTGTTTATTGCCCAACGATGTATATCAATATAACTCTGTCTATATCGATATGTATTGGCGCGTATCAAGTTGGTAGATTGTGATTGAACTAACTCTTCCGGGTTTATATGTTTAATGTATATTTGGTAATATGTAATATCTTTCTCTCTGCTTTCTCTTCCCTATGATGTATTCACTGATTTTTTCTGATAATAGCTGTGACGCCCCCAAATTTAAGTCTATAGAGTCCAATTTGAGGCACCAAAAATACACAGTTTCTAATACAAACAGCACATAGAACAGAAATACATAACTCAATAATACACAACTAAATCTTCAGTATTATTGTCACACTATATACAACATGTGAATATTACTACAGTTATCTCTCGGACCTTTACTCAATTTTTCGGCTAGATCCAGCTATTTTTCTCATTTTATGAAAAACAATGGAACAAAAAAGAAAGGGTGAGCTCAAATAGACTAGTAAAAAATATCATAACTAAGATAACAATGAGTAAATTATCATTAATTTTCAACAGTTGAGTTCTTGATAGAATATGATAAACAACAAGTTTTAAATCAATAATAGCAGCATAATAAGCAATCTACTAGAAGAATCATGTAGATTATGATATTCACTAATTTTTCTTTTTAAGAAAAATATCATCAACTTTTATCATCTTAAATACCACTGGTCATGATAATATAAATTCACAGTTCCTGATCATAATCATGTAAGTCAACAGTTCATTTTTACATTACGGGCCAAAGATATTCAAATATAACATTAATGATCATGATTATACCAGTCTTCAACATTTTGTCATAATCATACCAAACAACAGTTCTTCTTTGTCCCAAGCCAAAGATGACATTCACCACAATCCCTAAAAGACACACAACAATTATATTGTTTTTATCCTCTCATTTGTGCCCTAGGCCACATATATTCACAACAACATAATTCTTGATGATTAGAATTACAACAGTGATATGATGAATAGAAGAAACAGGATAATAAATAAATATCAAAATTTTATAATTTTACTTTATGCATATTCAAATAATGTCCAAATTGTCTACATGATGTGAACTCAAATTCAATAATGATATTCAAGATCCACATTTCAGAATAATGATTAAAGTTCAATATAAAAATTTAAAAAAATAGGAAGGTTCAATTGAAATGATATTATATAAAACACAAACTATTAAAGAACATATAATCATTTCATGAAACTTTACTAAATAGTACTCACCATAGTAAGTTAAGAGTATGAAAAGAATGATACCCCTTACCTTAACATGTGACTTAATATTGATTTAAATGAAATTGATCAACCTATATATTTATAATTTAATTAGTAACTACCACATATAATTTCATGGTGTATACCAATTCGTATGAAATCATCAAAAGTGATTTGATAAAATAAAGTAGAATAATTTCAATATAATTTTTGAAAGAAAATAATATTTCAAAATAAATCTTTCAAATGAAACTTTTCAAAATAAATCTTTTAAAGGAAGAGTCTTCTAAATGAAGACTTATAAACACCGTGTGATGTGTGTAGTTGCTTATGTAACTTTTATAAAAATACTTAGTTAAACAGTACTCGTACACTTACAGATCTTCACAAATACTCAAGATGATTTTAGCACACTCAAAAATAACTTACACAAAGTAATATTTAGAGAGTGAAATAAATAATAAGCAAAGAAGTTTTATGAAAAATTCTTAAATTAAGGTATTTATTTATAGCCAAAAATCTTATCATAAACAAAGATTTCCTAATTCAATTCAAACCGTATATTTCAAGATAATGTTTAATCCATACCACTCATTTCATCTTTTAAGATTTTCTTAATCTAAATTATTCATTTAAAGATCATCTTTAATCTATACCATTCATTTCAAATTCTATAATTATTATATTATCTTTAATCTATACAATTTATTTCAAATTTTCTTTAATCTATACCATTCGATTAACTTTATATATAAAACAACTAACTTTATAAATTAACTAACTTTATATATAAAACAACTAACTTTATATAAATCAATTAACTTTATATATAAAAATAAATAATTTTATATAATATATCATAATAAAATAATTTACTTTACATAATTTATATAAAGTAAATAAATTTATATAATTTATTATAATAAAAATAAATAACTTTATCAATTCAATTATTCAACAATAATTCGCAATAATTCATTATTATGACTAATTATTATAAATGCAGTGTAGTTGACTTTCTGAGTTAGATACTCAGAATACAAGTAGAAAAATCAATTAATAATGAAATACAACAGTTTAATCAACATCATACTAGAGATAACAATAATGCAGAAAATAAGTAAAAGAAATAACACGTTACTGTGTAATGACAATTATTGATTTAGTAATGTGAATTACTGTGCATATGTTATTGTGACAATTATCAGTTCAATAATATGAATTATTGTGCATGTGATAATTATTGGTTCAATAAAGTCAATATTGTACAATAGTCACCTTATCAGTTCAATAATATAAAACACTGTGCAATACCGTGTGCTACTGTGCAATATCGTGTGCTACTGTGCAATACTGTGTGTTACTGTGCAATGCCGTATGTTACTATTTCTTTACCACCGGATATTTTAACAATTAAAAGTGATAGTACTATTGACTATTTTTATTTAGAAATGTTACATATGTCATTTTTCTATATCCAACAATATTTCGTTGTGGGAGGTCCACCAATATTTGGTTATTTCGGCGCCGTCGTACGAATCAAATATTCCCCGATAGAACGAATATTCCCCGACAAAATTAATATTTTCTGACAAGATAAAATTTGTACAAAATATTTCTTAATTTTTACTTTTGTCAATTTATTCATTTACCGTTTCAGAAGAAAATATATAAAAATAAATAAATTTGTATTTCATAAAAATTGTGGTCTTACAATAGTTATCCGCTAGATATATAATTTCAATGACCGCCTTCCGCTCACTTAATACTTAATTAGTATGAAGATATTCTTGGTAATGTTTCACCATCCAAAATCTCATAAATGAATTTGTCCTTATTTCTCCATCAGTTCAACTTTAGAAGATATTTAATAGCGAGTCACTACTCCAAATATTTTCACCCCAACAATGACATTGACAAATGTAAAATAAAAAAGTAGTCATTTTTAACTTATAATTTGATTATATTTTTTTAAATACTATATATAGTCTATTTTCTTTTCTTTTATGTAATAACAATTATCTCTAATTTCAAAAAATACTCAAGATAATGTAATTTCGATCATATGTTTGGACCATTTAGAAATACTACTTAAATTTATCGTAGCTTCATCGTGAAAATCATATTACTGAACTAATTGTCAATTATGAGGTCCTTATTTGACGGTTAAAATTGAGGCATTGGGAACATACAAGTCTCATGTTTGATATACCAAATCGGTGTGATCTTGTTGTAAATGGGACATTTTTTCTTCCTTATTATAAGATTTTTTTTTATTATTTCAAAACTTGCATTTTCGCCCATAAATACATATATTATATTCGATGATGTTCTTAAAATTCTTTAAAAATTGTACTGAAGTAAGTTAATTTTGTAATATCATTCCAAGAATTTTTTTATTTTTTGAGATTCTTTTTACAATGCTCTTAAAATAATTATAAAAAAAAACATTGCTTAACTGCATGGTTTACTAACTGTAAATCAGCCTAGAGAGTAACATACTCCCACGAGTGCCACGGCCCCCCATTAAAGGTACAATTTTTTTTGTATTAAAAAAAATGAGAAAAAATACATAAAATGAAAGGTAAATATGTTATTTAGTGGGAGTTTATCGGTATAAAAAAATAAAAATACAAATCACTTTATGTAATTTTCTAGGACACTAAGGATAAGTTAATTTTTTTTTACTCTCTTTCATCCACTTTTAAGCTTTTTAATATATATACAAATTATACTTTATTTATCTTTTTAAGGACGGAGTGAGCACTAGATATGCTCACACGCGCATTTTAAGCTATAAAACAAAGTGATAAACATTTGAATTATTTGAATTTTGTACTCATTTCATCCCATAAAAGATGATTGATCGAAATACCAAACAAATATAATTATATATACTTAACATGTAAAAATATAATTATCCACCATTTTCTAATATAACATTGTTGAGCTTCCGAAAATGAATGTTGTCGGCAGCAGCAACAATATTAGATGATGATGATTCACTCAGTGATGGTTAGCTCGTGGGAGAGACCTGTGGGGTGTTCTTGCTGTGGAAAGTTATAATACGTATTATTTAAAATTCTCAATCACAAGTTTCTGAGCTGTTTCCAAGTGTTTTATTCTCTACCCACACCAGTAATAATAATAAAAAAATCAATATGTAATATAAATAATCATGTATTCCTTCCGCTCATTCTATCTTTTGCAATTGATATAGAAATTTAATATTTTCATAAGTAAATTTAATATTTTTATAAGATCAAATAAGATTTACTTGTAAAAATATTAAATTAACTTTAAAAAAATAACTATTCTCTTGATATATACTACTCTTCTTCTTCTTCTTCTTCAACATTTGAAATTTTAACTTATTTTAACTACTCTGTCTCTCTAAATAAATATACTCCTCACATATTCAATCCAAGGTAGCTCTAGTGGCACTCAACGTAATAATGATATTAAGAACATCACAATTTTATGAATTATTATAATATAATATTTATGTTATTTAAAAATATAACTATAATGCCAGTTTGTGTGCTTGTGCGTGCTTTTGTTGTCGGTGGCCTTGCAGACCTTGCTAGTTGCTACCATATATATACTACTAGTATTATTCTCCTCTTTATAGAAAGGATTTGATTTGATTTGATAGTGGATCATCTACGTGTGTGTGTTTAGTGTTTACAAATTCATTGATGGGTGCTTCGGCCATTCTAATGCAACACTATTTTGTACGTTAGCTTCTTAAAGTTCAAAGGGTAAGGAACAGAGGAGTTACCCCAAATATATATATATATATATATATATATATATATATATATATATGCATTATAATTTTTATATATTTTTTTTATAGAAAAAAGTTAAAAATCAAAACTGATTGAATATTTACCGTTTGAAACAAACAAACATGATATTTAGTACTTCATTTATTCTACAATTATTAAAGACACGTATTTTTAATACACGTACTGTAATACTCGATCTGTTCTTCGAAATGAGTCTCTTTTTAATTTTTACAAATATTTGCAATGGATTTTCGTTTCTTCTTTTTCTTAATACTAGTGAGTGTTGAACCTATTGGTTTAATAGCAGTTACAATGTCGCATGACAATAATATTATACTCCTCCCGTTTCAAAATTAGATTCCAAATTAAATATACAATTTAATTTTTAAAATCAAATAACATTATATTAAATTTTAAAATTATTATGACTCATAAAAGTTTAAAATAAAATAAATTTATAATTAATAATTTTTATTATATACTATACAATTATAATAATTATAACAACTAAAATTAACTAAAATCACATTAATTTAAAATTTAATATGTCATCACCTGACCTAAAAAGTAAAATTATATATCTAATTTTAAAATAAAAAGAATATATAATAGTAAGACTGTACACATTGTGTTAACATATTTCTTATGTTACAATCAATCGAAATATTATTTTTTCTATGAAACAAAATAAAACTACATCAAAACTCTTTTTTTTTTTGTTGTAAATTAATAGATGAAGTTAATTATTAGTAGTTGTTACATGATAATAAAAATTTATTGTAAAATTAAGAATATTAGTCCCTCAAAAAACTGGTTCAGTTTTATTTTCTTTTGTCTAATTGACCAATTTTAAACATATCTATCTATATTTTCAAACATACAAAAATTAATGGTAGTAGCAAATTTGACATAAAATCTTATAGTAATAGTTTTTCTACCTATATTTACAAGAAAATAGTATAAAATTTAAATACCAAAATTATCAATTTGATTTAAAAAGTCAAACTAAGCTAAAAAAAAATTGGGAGAGAAAATATTATTTATAATATAATGAGTAAAGAGTACTCTTTTATGGAATCCAAATCTCTTTTATTTAATTGTAACATACCTCACTAATTAAAAAATGACACAACTTATCTTTACTAACTAAATCACAAATAAGGCAATCAGAGCATTAACCTTCATTTATTAAGAAACACCACAATTTATCCAACGAAATATCTTATAAAAATCATACAATTCAAATGCCCAAAACAGAGGCCCAAATCCGAAATCATAACTTAATAAAAATAAAACAATAGTTCTCAAACCAAAACTACTTATTAATCCTATCTCCTCATTTGCAGGGGTCACCCAAAAGAACTCCCCAGCAAACTATTCGTGTTACCTGCTGGAAGGAAAAGAAACAAAACCGACAGCGAGCTAAAAGCCCATATACAAATATGAATAATATGATAAGAAACAAACAAATGGGAATTAGAACCACCAACTATGTGATGTATTACAATTGAAGAGGCAAAAACTTACCATAAATTTTACAAGAAAATAATTAAAAAAATAATCTTACAACTTACTAGTGAAAAATACTTCCCACCCATACTTACTTGATGTTTATTTATAATCTTGTAACTAACAATGTATCGAAAACTCATACGTCGCATAATCTCATAAAACGTAAGAGAGCATATCATATACACGTCAAAAGAGCAAACTTACAACTTACACGATGTCCTGCCTTTTCGATTATTTAGAAGTAGGTAATAAATTTACATGGGATTGTAAAGCACACAACACAATGCTACCCAAATATCACAAACTTACAATAACCTCTTACCTTACCTCTTACTGGTTATGACTGAACGTGTCCCATTATATCGGTTACATGCCTACGTTAACTGCACCACATAGGGAATTCAATCCACTCAAGTTAGGTATCATACAATACTCTCACGTATGTGTATCCAAAAATCAATAAATACTTCCACCTTACACAAAATCATTAAAAATACAAATTAACGAAACAATGTAAATTACATATATTAAAAAGTCGTTTATATTATAAATAGAGTTTTACATTTCGAAGGAGGCAAATTTTAAAAAATAATCATCTAAAAATATAAACAGCCTTTTTAAAGAATTTAGAATAAAAAACTACACTCAACCCAATTTAAAAATAAGTAAATTATAAATTAACAAAAGTAGATAGTAAAACAACTAAGATCATATAGTTTTCACTGACCATCATTCTTTAAGTCCATTTTTCGCACTGTTAACGACTGAGTTCACAAAAACTCAAAGAACGAAAGTTTTAGAACACTTCAAGACCTTTTCAGATATATAAGATTCGCAAAAATTCGATGAAAAATGAATTTTGTATGACTTTTACAAGATTGTGCTAGAATTCCTGTCATAGAAGATCCAACGGGTACAAATCACTATTTTGACCCTATTTCTAGACAGATTCTTGAAAAACTTGAAGAACGAAAATTTTAGAGTGCTTTCTAATGATACAAAGAACACAAAATCAGACTTACAATGAGAGAGAAACTAGTTTGAAATTTACAATTTTACCGACAATACTGACAAAACGCAACAAGTCTAAAACGATTCGGAAGTATTCCGAGAAGTCAGTTTTGGTGTAATAACAATACATAATCACGAAGTACATTGAAGTATGAAATTATAGCAATTTGAATCATTCAAATCGGCCCGAATGATTTCAAAAAATTAAATTGAAGCAAACTAATTTAATTTATAAAATTCAAAACTCGCCCACAAAAATAAAAAGTTCCAATCAAGGTTTAACAGTCCAGATATGCACGGATGATACTAGTACTCACGCTCCAATTCTAGCTAACAATACATTAGTAGGTCATGCCCAATTTCACTGATCATAGAGTGGAACAACATAATTACGGCAACGTTTTGAACAGGGTGAGGAAAATAATAGAAAAGGTATACAATAATTTTGATTAAAAATCAAATAACGGAAACGCAGAAATTTGTACCATAATTAATCAAAACTTCAAATTCCTCTTCTAATAAAATTTACCGTAAAACCTTGGAATCAAACCCTAATTTTGACCTCTTAATCTAACGTGATTTTTATCCACTCTCTTTCTCTGCTTGGAACAATAATCAAAAGTACTAATTTCCAACCCTAAAACAATTTTATTAAACTAACTCAAACTAGACCAAGTCCACTTAATAAATTAAAAGCTAACTAAATGGGTCAGCCCATGACCCAATTTTAATTTAATAATCTTTTTAAAATTCAAGGCTCAGTTAATTAAAATTAAAATGATTACATTAATACTCTTACAAGCATAAATATTTATACAATTATTTTTTAAGACTTTAATTTTAAGAATATTTCTAGTAATATTAATGATTTTAGATTTATTTCACTTATTTCTTGTTAATTTTTTAAATTTTTGGTTGAATTATTTTGATTGATTTTTTATTTTTGTGTATGGTTGGAAGATGGATGTGACATGTAAGGTGCAATATTTGGAAGTTGAATATATTTAAAAAAGCAAATAATATAAAAATTTAAGGCGGGATTGAACAAATTTAAAGATTAGGTAATATAACAGATGTCAAATTATTACTGCCTGTTACCTAATTTAAAACATTATTTCTTTTTCCTTTTTTTCTCACTAGGGAATATTACCATCCTAAAATTAGTTTTTATGTTTTAAAAAGATGACCAATTTTTAATAATTGTACTTTAGGTTAATTTACAAATAATTAATTATATTTTTTTCCTATATTCAAGTAACTGAACTAATGATTTTTTATAAATCATTACACGATTCGTCAAATTAGTTTGACTTTTGACAATTGATATAATTAAGAGAGAGAAACATCCACCTCAACAATGACACGACATATGAGTGATGATGTGTGGGAAAAAAAAAACATACTTTAAAAAAGTAAAATTTAAAATAAATGAGATTTGAGGATATGAATATACTTGACCAAACAACAAAAAACAAAATTAGTAAACCAAATCTGAATTATTACAACCTAATTAACCCTTTCGTAAAAAAAACTATTTAATTCTGATATAACCATATGTTCTTGCTGTATTTTAGATTCTTCAAAATGGAGAAATAATCAAGACAATTTATTTGAGTGTTGATTATAAATTAATCAAAACAAACAAAAGTTTGTAAAATAGTAGTAAATGAAGAGAGAGAAAGCGTCGTAGGGAAAGCTCACACCTGGAAGGAACAGCGCTTTGACCATGGCGCTGATCTCTCATCGTTGTCCTTTTGCCATGCAAGCTCACATCTCTAACTTTGAAGCACGCTACAGATGCCAACATTTGGCACTCTACTTGTTCTTCACTATTCTTTTAATTTTAGCAAATTATCAGAGCATGATTTTTGTATCTGGTACTGATGGTTGGTGTTTGGTCAGTAGTTTGATCTTGTGAAGTTGTGATGGGTTTGATTGAATTTTATTTCCTAAATAGCTAAGCTTTGCTGGCGGAACCTTGATGATAAGGGTGACTGGCTTTTTGGGTGAGTGGTGTGTGATGGTAGCTTTGAAGAGTTTGAGCAATTGAAGTATCTGGGAGAAGATGAAATTAAGAATTCAATTTGACGTTTCATCTATTTGGGTTATTTTTTATTTAGGATAATCTTTTTGTTGTTAATCAAGTTAATGTTCTTCAAAAATTGTTTTAGTCCATTTAATTTATATTCCAGTATTTTATTTTTCATTTAGGATAATCTTTTTGCTGTTGTTAATCAGGTTAATGTTCTTCAAAAATTGTTTTATTCTATTTAATTTATATTCCAGTATTTTTATCTTATTTTCTACTCTTTATAATTTATTTTAATGTCGTACACGTATTTTTTTGTGTAAAAATTGTCACGTCAAATATCATATTAATGTTCTGTAAAAAAATTTAACACTCAAGACAATTAAAAATTATATAAGTTAATTAAAGTTTAATTAATTGATTATAAAAAAATAACTAATCAATTGTAAGTTGAATTAAAAAATATTTAATCTAAAGATATAATTAATTGATTGTAAATTGAAAGAGCAAATGAGCCGTTATTTTAAAATGACTTGAAATTAAAATTTAAATAGATTTATAAGGCATTTTAAATTGCGACTTATAAGTAAAAGTGTTCGGTACGAGTTTGACTTACAAGCAAGAAATTAAGTTCAAATAAGTTTTGAATGTGTTCGGCTGATAATGATTTATAAGTTAAAATAAAATATAAAAATTACTAAAAATGACATTAATAAGAAGATACACTGATTCAATATTGCAGAGTTGGCAGACACGCTAGGAGATGAAAAATCACTGTGAGGAAGAGAGCTTACCTTATCATGGATCAATTGGATGCAAACTGGATGAATCGGTGGACTTGGATCTTCCAGTGTTGCACTTATACTACAGATCCTGCAAACTGCACTTATACTACAGGCAGTGCAAGCTGCACTCGTACACATCCCACAGGCAGGCCAATAACCTTTTAAACAAAAAATTTAAACAAACAGGACGCTTTCATCGCAAACAAGGTGAAACCTCAGAAAAACCCAAAGCATATGATTAATCAGCCATTGAGTACTTGATCACATATTTTCATCCAGCGAAGTTGAAATTGTATTTTAACTCCACTTCAATTCTGTAATAAATGAGATACAAAAAACATCACCTTATTAAAAACTACCCATACATTAAAAAAGTGATCAAACTATGCAGTATGCACCATAATCTAGAAAATTGCATCATAAAAACAGAAAGATTTGAAAACGACGGGCAAATTTCAATATCTTACCACTCTGGGAATAAAAGGTTGGTTCCAGTCTGGGTACAAATTCATGCAGAGATATATATTCCGCTCATCACTTCTCTAAAAACACTGCACATACATCAAACTACAGAATTAAAAAGTGAAAGAAATATAAAGTAACCATTCAAAACGGACTTGCAGACCCAAGTCGTTGTCTTGGTTCCCATTTAGAAACATCAGAACCATCATCATCATCCCCCACACCAAAATGTCGCTTCAGAACCATCAAAAGGCAAAGAACTGACTACTTAACAAGCTCAAAAACCAACAATATCTCCAAAATCAATAAACCTGGTAACTCAAAACTGCCCCAACTTCCTCACTTAAAAAGGAAACTAATGGTAACCCACTACAGAAAGTACATGGAAGCTTCAATTGAGCTAAGCAAATGCTTGAACTCAATAATTCTTTTGGAATGTCATCATAACAAGAACAAATCAACTAAACAAATGAGATTCAACCAACTGATTAACCGCGTAATGATGGAAAAGTACTGAAAGAGTACAATAATTAAAGGGCAGGAAAGATATTTTATATCACTAGAAGCATATGTATGATTGGGATTTACTACTATGTGATGCTCTTATGCTCCTGAATGGGTAGAATGGGTATAGGCAAGATTCAAGGGCTGAGATCTATTTTAATTAGTTAATTGGAATTTAAGGGTAGAGATTGATTCAAGCTATGTAATAGAGCTATATGTACTAAACCCTTGTAAGGGTTTTATCTATCTAATATCAAAACTAAAATTTTCAATCTCTCTCATTCTTCTCTTCTCTCCCTTGTTTGTGGAGTCATTGCAAGAGACTATAATTTGTTGCTACATTGGTGCTTTCATTGAGAGTGCTCCAATGGAATATCACAATTCTATCAATGCAAATTTGGCACAAATTACGGAGCAAATTTGTGCTACCATGGCCGCGCTCGTGCAAGAGATTAAGTAGCAACTTTGTCAAACTCCTACAGAGCAAACTGATTATCCATTGCAAAATCAAGCTCAACCAAAACAACCTCAATAATCAGATGATGTGGATCGGGATTTTAACGAGGAGAGTCATCTAGGGCAATTGCATGATCAAAAAGTGCTTATCTGTGGCTATATGGAAGAGGAGGATTGCGTATGTGTAGTAATGGAAACTATGCAATCTGAATATGATGATCTAGACGTTGTAGCTAGGGTGCTTGAAGAGGAAAATGGCTATCACATCCAATTGCAGACCCAACAAGATGGTGATAAAATTGGCCATGAGGATGAAGATTCAATTGCACCTGGGGATTATATTAATTTTAATGCACAAATTGAAGCTTTAAATCCATCAATTCATCCAGTTCACATCCAATTGATCCATAATAAAGTAAGCTCACTTCCTCGTAGCGATTTTTCATCTCCTATCTTGTTCGCCGGCACTGTAATAGGAAAGATTGGTACAACTGAAAAGGAGTTTCCTGTTGTCGACAAGGTGTTCGACAAAAGTCCCAAACGAAATGAATACATTGCTTGCCTTAATCCGAAACCACCAGATGTTTACGATTCTCATGGTCCATTATAACCTGCACTTGCAACTCTAACTACCTCTCTTAGAGGATGGATGGCTAAGACATCCTCCATGCCGCACTCCAAGCACACTGTGTACATATACCCCATTGATGGCAGTGATGATTTACAAAACCACCTAGAGATTGATGCACCAGACAATCTTGTACAAAAATGACCTGTAGTACTGATGGGACGAGGTTTTTTTCATGTGGGTCTAGTAATGACGGAGGATCACACATCATGGAATGAAATGAAAGCTAAGGTGCTATTAAGAGAAGTTACCTTGGTCTTGGGAAGCGGTCCATGGGTGTGGTACAGTTTGATATGAAGAATCGGTTCTTAATTGTTGGTGATGAGTTTGTTAACAAGTTTTGGGACATTGATAATGTTAATCTTATAACGACTACTGATGCAAATGGTGGATTACCGGCTTCACCTTGCATTAAGTTTTGTAAGGAAGGGATACTCTTGACTGTCTCAAACAAGTAAGAATGGTGTCAAAATACTTGGGAATACTGAAGGTCGTTGTCTAGTTCGCTCCATTGACAATCGCTTAATTGACGCTTCTAGAGTTGTTTCTAGGAGTGTTGTAAAGTCTCCCATTATTGGTGCATATGGTGCATTAAGTTCGTCGATTGTAACAACCATTGGAGTGGCAGAAAGAGGCACAACAGTGGCAGCTATAGTACCTTTAAATGGAGATATCTGAACTTTTACATATGTGAATCGTAGGATTACAGATGAGATAAAAAAATCCAAGATTTGGAAACTGACAAAAATCAATGAACAAGCTCAACTTCGTTCCCTGACTTCCGGATAGCTTGTTATCAGTAAGAATTGTCAGGTTAATTTATACAAATTCAGGAGGTGCCATGTTGGCGTTAGCATATAATACTGTACACAAACTTTGGAAATGGCAAAGGAATAAGCGGAACTTGGCAGGGAAGGCAACTACTAATGTTCCGCCACAATTATGGCAACCTTTAAGTGGAATATTAGTGACCAACGATACAAGCGAGACAAACCTTGAAGATGCTGCTCCAAAAGAGATGGAAATTATGGTAAAAGAAAAAGGAAATGGAGATGCTCGTAGATATCCAATAGCTATCATGCCGTCTGCTAAAGGCCTGCTTCTAGAGCACCATCCTCACTTCATTGAGACATATTGGAGTGCTGTTAGCACAAGTTTTGTGGGGGAGATAGTGGAATCTGGTGATGCCTATGTTTTTGTTGGGTACTCATTACTGATTAAAAAAGAGAGAGCAATTATAGTGCAACCTAATCGTGTGACTATTGGTAATGGTCTTTCCTTTGGTTGGGTTTTCATGGCATACTTCTTAATTGCATTGGCCAAGAAGCTGAAGAACAGTACAGCAGTTGACAATTACCGCTGCATTTTAGTCCCTTCAGGTGTTGTTTCAGGTAATTGTCAGAAGCTCTCTCTTCTTAAAAATTGTGGATATGAATTCCAGATGCTATATGGTTTCATTGGATGGTCAGTAGGTGTAACTCCTGGTTATGAGCAGGCTGCTAAAGTCAAGCGTGTGATTGCCTTCATTGGCGATAGGAGTTTCCAGGTAACTGCTCAGGATATCTCAGCATTGATTCGATGCAGACAAGGTACCATTATATTCCTAATCAACAATGGAGTGTATGCAATAGAAGTTGAGATTCTTAACAGCCCAACATATGTGATAAGGAACTGGAATTATACTGAACTCATTGATGCTATCCATAATGGTGAAGGAAAATGCTGGACTACCAAGGTGCATACAGAAAATGAGCTGACAGAAGCAATTGCTATAGCGACAAGAGATCACAATGATTCCTTATGCTTCATCGAAGTTTTTGTGCACAAGGATGATACAAGCAAAGAGCTGCTTGAGTGGGGATCCCGAGTTTCTGCTACTAACAGCCGTCCTTATCTTCCTATCTTGTTGTCAATGCTGATGAAAGTGCAACTATAAACTCCATAAGTGATCAATTGAAGTACAACACTGTTGCTTTCTCAGTTGGGTTGCATGCTTGGTCATTTAGTTTGACCAATTTCGCACAAATGTATGCCTCTCTCTTTGGAGTTGACAAGGCTAAGATGATGGGTCCTTGGGTTTTCCTAATTGCTGCTATAAAGGAAGTACTATATAAAGCATTCAAGGACACCTTCTATAAAAGCAAGAAACTGTTGCTAATCAATGTTGAAAATGAGTTTCTAATTTTTATGTGTGACATGCAGTGCCACCTTGAGGACAAGGTGGTTTTTGAAGGGCGGGGTATTGTTACGGATTATGCTCTTATGCTCCTGAATGGGTAGAATGGGTATAGGCAAGATTCAAGGGCTGAGATCTATTTTAAATAGTTAATTGGCATTAAGGGTAGAGATTGATTCAAGCTATGTAATAGAGCTATATGTACTAAAAACCCTTGTAAGAGTTTTATCTATCTAATATCAAAACTAAAATTTCCAATCTCTCTCTAAATTCTTTTCTTCTCTCCCTTGTCTGTCTAGAGTCATTGAAAGAGACTATAATTTGTTGCTACAGAGAGAGGCTGAAATGAAGTGCAGTGAGCTAAAGCATTACATAAGACATGCAATTTATTTTTTTCAAGAGCCTGTTTTGAGTAGTTATTAGGAATACGAAACACATGATAAGAAGTAGAGCATCAGTCAAAAGTTTTGGAGTTCCAACAGGAAGCAAAGGTGTTCAAAAGTGAGTTAATTCTAACCCAGTATTATCAAATTCAATGAATCATTGATCTTAAAATACATAACGCTTCTCTTCTCACATTGATCCTAACCCAGCAACATCAAGTGTTGATGCATTCCTCTTTCAGAAAAACAAATTAAAGGATTCACGACTAATTCCATTCATAATGCTTCTCTTCCCACAATAATCTTAAGACATTTAAAGTTGAGTCAAAAATAAAACGAATGATTAAGGTCTCAAGTACTAAAATGCAATTCCAGTAATCATATGTAACATAAGCAGAAAAAGTGTAGAGCTGCAAATACCAAACATAATCAACCACTACTTGAAGAGATTGCAAGAGAAAGAGAACCTCTTTAACCAACAATTGAAGAGATTTATCAAAATAAAACCCCAAATTCCCAAAATTAAAGATCTCACGAATATTATCTTACATAATAATACTCGGAATAAATTTATGCGTCCATGTGTGCAAATGCATGTTTGAAATTTGGAAGAGAAATGAAATATAATAACAAAAAAAAAAAATCGATTTAGCATCCACACACACAAACACATATATATAGTTAGTTACCTCAAACTCTGAGCACTAGAATCGCAATGGAGAGATTGAGTGAGAGAATTGGGGTTCTCCACAAGCAAGAAGAAGAAATTTGAGGTCTTGCTCAAAAAACGAATGAAACGAATTGAATTGAAGCCAAGTGCAGCTCTAGCATCAAATATTAGGTTGAAAGGACAAAGATGCCATTTAGAAAAATAGAAGAGGGCAAAATAGACATTACATTTAGTCGAACCAACTTATTAGGAATAACTTATAAATCATTTTTAAATAATATTAGAATTATGACAAATTATTAAAGTACGAGTAATTCAGTTTAATACACTTGCTATTTAATTATAAACTTTAATTCATGTATAATCAATCATATTTGTAATTTTTCAAAACTTGTAAGTCAAATTTGATAAGCAACTAATAAATGGACAAAATTTTGAAGGAAAAAGTTGAATCAAATTTTGAAGTCAAATTATGTGATTCGAAATTGTTATGCAAATACACGCATACGGAAAAGGTCACAGGCTGATTTATACTGTGTTTGTAAGTTTTTATTTGAGGGGAAAGAAAAATAATTAAATTTGATTCAGTTTTTGGCTTA
This sequence comes from Hedera helix, assembly GCA_947179155.2. NCBI lineage: Eukaryota > Viridiplantae > Streptophyta > Magnoliopsida > Apiales > Araliaceae > Hedera > Hedera helix. The sequence continues at coordinate 43,990,494 of OX359275.1, forward strand.
AAATTTTTCCCTCAAAAGTGACTTCGGGTCTCTGTTGGAATTCATAAACAACCCTCCCTACTCAAGCGCACACCTTCTGATCACGACCGAGCTGCATTAAATACATTAACTAAATATTTAATATCTCAGCCATGTTCTCCAACCCACACATCCCATCAAAAATGGCGAAAAAGAGAATCAAGGAGACCAATTGTTACGTTTTGTTGTTTACGTATGTTCTTTCTTTTAACGAAGTCGTGCCATTCCCTTCAGAAATGTCAGATTCAAACTACACTTCGTTTTCCAACCAATCAAACTATCGGGGAAGGGTAAAGGTGCAATTAAATTTTTCGCGAATTCACTGTTAAAAATACTAATTATTTTCAATTAAATAATTGATATGTTATAAAATATGGTAATTAGAAATTTTGATTTGGTTTACTTTGCTTGGAGAAACTTTTGACCGTTAGGGTTTATTTCATATATTAATTGTCAGCAATTATTTATAAATGTTATCACCTCACCTTACTTATGAATTAAAATTGCTAAAATCACCAACCTTCTAATTCCATGGTAGGGTTTTATTATTGTTTCTTCTTGCATATTGAATTTTAGCTTTGCATATCTTTCATTGACATTTGGCTTCCCAGTCTTGACATCTGAAATAAAACGACATTATGCATTTACGTTTGGAACTGTTCCTTCATTGCTTATATTCTTGTAAATTCAATATCTATTTTCAAGCTTTCTAAAGTACATGCAAAGCTCTCCAAACTTTGCCCCCTCTATCACCGAACAACTGGATAATGAGAAAGGGATTGCAAAATTTGGGAGACATGGAGTATACCATAAGTGTCAGGATGAAAAGACTTTTCTAAGGAGAGGTTTAAGCATAGCAACATCCTTATTAGTAAGGAAAAGCGGCTTGAGCTTGAACGCACTATTAGCTGATAAACACTTGGTGCGTGGCAGCACAATCATATCTAATTAGCTGATCAGTATGATTCAAAAACATATTGGGCACATTGTGAACATCTCAAGTAAGGAAGTCAATGGAGTATTGATGCTACATGAAGGTAAGCTTTTGCTTAACCTTGATTTTGAGATAATAGACTATACTGCAACCCAAGGTCTTGACGACAATACTTAATTTATAAAGGTACATCCCGTATGAACTATTACGTCCAATAAAATTTGTTATTTTATTTTACTTCTCCTACACTTATTCAATGTTCGAAAAAAACCAAAAGCGGTATGAGGCGTTTTTTTCAGGAAGAGACGCAAGCCTTGATTTGAAAACCTAAAAGCAATGTTTAAAAAAGCTAAAAGCGGTACGAGATGTTTTTTTCCGGACTAAAACCTAAAAGCGTCTCGTACCGCTTTTAGGTTTTTTGAACATTGCTTTTAAGTTTTCAAATCAAGACTTAAGTCTCGTCTCGTCCTATAAAAAACGCCTCGTATCGCTTTTAGTTTTTTTCGAACATTGAATAAGTGTAGGGGAAGTAAAATAAAATAACAAATTTTATTGGACGTAATGGTTCATACAGGATGTACCTTTATAAATTAAGTATTGTCGTCAAGACCTTGGGTTGCAGTATAGTCTATCATGTCAAAATCAAGGTTAAGCAAAAGCTTAACTTCATGTAGCATCAATACTCCATTGACTTCCTTACTTGACATGTTCACAATGTGCCCAATATGTTTTTAAATCATACTGACCAGCTAATTAGATATGATTGTGTTGCCATGCACAAAGTGTTGATTAGCTAATAATGCATTCAAGCTTAAGTCGTTTTTCCTTACTAATAAGCATGTTGCTATACTTAAATCTCTCCTCAAAAAAGTCTTTTCAACCTAACACTCATAGTATACTCCATGTTTCCAAAATTTTGCAATCCCTTTCTCATTATCCAATTGTTCAGTGATAGGGGCAAAATTTTGAGAGATTTGAGCGTATTTTAGAAGGCTTGAAAATAAATATTGAATTTATAAGGATATAAGCAATGAAGGAACAGTTCCAAACGTAAATGCACAATGTTGTTTCATTTCAGATGCCAATACTAGTAAGCCAAATGTCAATGAATGATATGCAAAGCTAAAAATCATCTAAAATTCAAGATATTCAAGATACAGGAAGAAGCAATAATAAAAGCCTATCATGGAATTCAATGGAATTAGAAGGGTAGTGATTGTAACAATTTTAATTCATAAGTAAAGTGAGGCGATAACAATTAAAAATAATAATAAATAAATAATTACTGGCAATTAACATATAAAATAAACCCTAACGGTCAAAAGTTTTTCCAAACAAAGTAAACCAAATTAAAATTTTTAATTACCATATTTTTATAACATATCTATTATTTAATTGAAAAGAAAATTACTAATATTTTTAACGGCCGATTCCTTCTACGGCGAATTCGCGAAACAATCAAATGCACCTTGACCCTCCCCCGATAGTTTGATGGGCTGGAAAACAAAGTGCAGTTTGAATCCGATAGTTCCTGAGGGGAGGTGGCATGACTTCGCCAAAAGAAATAACATACATAAACAACAAAGAGTAACAATTGGCTTCCTTGATTATCTTCTTCGCCATTTTTGGAATTTTGGATGTTTAATTTAATGTGTTTAATGCAGGTCGATGAAAATCAGACGGTGTGCACTTGTGTAGGGAGTAGAGGTGCACAAAAGGCCCGAGGCCTAGCCTAGGTCTGGCTTGAAAAAACTTGGCCCTGAAAAGGCCTCATTTTTTAGCATGTGGCCCGACCCGGCCTAGAAAAAAGCCTGAGCCTGGTCTGCAGGATTAAACCAGCCACCGGCCCAAACCAACTCCCATTTATCTACAACCCAACCCAATATAAAATAACTAGCACCCTCCCTTTTTCTGGCTTTTTTAAAAGAAAAAATATAAGTGGCGGCATCCCAAAATGGTTATAATGCTGCACATGTACTCATAATCCATAGTTTATTTCTAAGCCCACGTGAGACCTTTTTCTTTGATTAGACATAGTCACATGGACATATTGCTCCAAGCTCTTTGTCTTTAATACAATATAATGGAGTTGCGGAGGGTTTGGCCTCTCCCTCTCCGTCTCTATTTACTTCTCCCTTGAGGGCTATTGATTTTTTATCCGGTTACTAAAACCGTTTGAGCCGATTCACTCAAAACTATGGCAAACAAGAACGTGACAATCTGGATGAGAAAGTTCATGACAAAGAGGCTCTCTCAAAGAAGAAATTCGTTTCATTCCGCTAATGTTATATGTAGATTTTAGCTACTGTATATGTACATATTTTTTTGCGGTGGTGGGTAATTTTACTTTATTGTTTTGATCTTTTTTTTATCCGATAAAGTAATTGAAAATATCTGTAATTTCTTTGTCCCTCTTTCTTTGTGGTTTTGGTCTGACTGACAGACTCGGCAGGCCTGGCCTAGTGGGCAGGCTCCCTCAGATCACCATTTTAGTCAGAAAGTCCGGCCTGGCATAGCCAACGGTCAAAGCCTAACAAGCCTAGACCGGGCCAGGCCAGCCTATTTGTGCACCCCTAGTAGGGAGGGTTGTTTATGGATTTCATCGCACCAGAAAGAGTACTGGGTGGATGAATCACTCATTGTTCAACCAGTGGTCGAACCGTGATCCACCCAGTGACGTCATTAATATATAATAAATAATAAACATATTAGTTATTATTATATATTATATATAATATTTAGTAAATATGTAAAATTAAAGCTAGGCTGAATAGATCTTGAAATTAACTCAAAGTAATACCAATGCAATTGCGAATGTATAACAATCATATTCTACACCTCCTCACCACATTTCAGAAAAATACAGCAGCCCCTCCTTACTAGTTAGCACGAACAAGGCCGGTAATAATGGCAGTCCAAGAAACAACATTCCTTATTGGCATCTGATCAGACTCTACAACCCTCACTAATTTTACCAGTTTTTATATACATATCGAGAAGGGCACTCCTAACAAAAACAGAGTTCACAAAACAAGTTTTGACGCAATACCCATTTAGAGATTCCCCATATTGAAAATTCATATTGGGAGCACATGCCTTAACTGCAAGACTAAGTATAAAGGGGTTCATCCTTATTGTGAGTTGAGTTGAACCCACATATTCGAAAACAATGACAATTCTTCAGATGAATCAGAGGCATGGCCATAACCAGGAATAATGGTGGTCCAAGAGATTTCATCTCTGTGAGTCAATCTATCAAACATGCGTTGTGCACCACTCAAATTTCCAAATTAAGAGAAAGTAGTGCAAGCAAGCACCAAAGCGATAGAAACAAATATCCTAACCTCATAAAAGGTGTTTCTATACCATACCATCATAAAGCGAGAAAAAAGAATGTGCAACCAATTGGAAACGTGATGAGTATGAAGTACGAGTACACCAATTACAACGGGGAGAAAAAGAAGCAAAACAGTTTACGGGAAATCTACAGCAGAAATTCCTCCTTTAAATTACATAAGAAAAGACAAATTGATCTTCCGAAGTATACACAATAAGTGAAATCATAGGATTTAAACAACAAATTAGCAGAATAATCAATTAACCATGGAATTGAATGAATGAGACATTAAATTACCTTGTCAATCTGTTTTAGCACCAAACCTGCGTTGTCGAAGCGAGAGATGATGGCAATGAGAGTCAGAAAACGAGAGAGAAACTAATGGTGGTGTGAAACTGAGAGAGAGGAGTGACGGCCTGCGAAATAAAATTAGGCGAGAAATAGAACTAAGAACTACAGCTGAAGCCTGAAAGCCCTCATTTTTATTTTTTTTATATGTAATTTTTAAACCAGTAAAATCTGTAAATCAGTAACCGGTTAACTAGGTCAAGCAATTTTACCGTCAGTTTACCGAGTTTTATCGATTTTTGATCAAAATTAGTTAATTAGTCCAAATTGAATCGAAACACGGACAGTTGAATCGCTAGTCTTGTCCAATTTTTAAAACCTTGATTTGCATAATAATTTCCACCCACATAATTTGGCTTCAAGATTGTATTTAATTTTTTACTTCAAAATTTTGTCCCCTTATTAGTTGCTTATCAAATTTGACTTTCATTTTTTGAAAAATAACAAATATGATTGATTATACATGAATTAAAGTTTAATATACTAACATGTAATTAAATAGTAAGTGTATTAAATAAAATTACTCATATTTTAATAATTTGTCATAATTTTAACATTATTTGTTTGTCAATGTATCAAATTTTGACTCATAATTGTATTTCGTTAATGAAATTTTGTGATAACCCTTATCCAAAAAAATTAAAATGACAATGACAAATAATGGAACATAGTCACATAATAGTATATAACTTTTTTTTATCTTAAAAGAGAAAAATATAATTCAAGTCAACTTTAATCTTCAACGAAGGCCCCGTGTCGAAGTATATGATTGCCCGACGAAAGAAATGAATACGTATTAGAACAAATACTTACAGGATACAATATTTGTAATAATAAGAATATTTTTAATGAAACATCTTTCACAATCATAGGATAAATAGTTCATCGAAAGAGTCCTTGTGATAACAACTCGTTACATGTGGCCAGAGTCGTTCTATAATTCTCCTTTGTTTGAATTAGTATAGGTACCAGAGGACTTAACTTTGTGGGAATTGTAATTTTCACAAAACTTAATTCACTTGTTAAAAAAAAGTAAGAAATGCAAACTCTACCTTCAATTTGTATTTTTTTTAGACTTGTTCCCTAAACTTTTTTTATTAACAAAATTCATCCCCAAATTTACACTGTTGTTAACAAATGGATCTCAAAACCAATTTCTTTATAAAATTTAATGAAAATTTCACTTTTTGAAGGAAAAACATGTCCCGTGAGTTTCATGTGCACAAATTAAGGTCAAATTAGTTATTAACAATATTAATATGACACAGATTTATCTCTTGTGCTAATTAATAGTGCTAATTACATAGCAAAAAAAAAAAAGAATAGTGCTAATTTTTCTATTTAGATTAATTAATTTGATTAGTTATCTTTTATGAGTTAATTCACTATTTAATCATAATAACATATTAATAGGGAAAGATTGTGCTTATGTTTGGATTAAGATTTTTTACTTCATTTTTTGGCCTTTGGCTATGTTATAATCACTTACATGTTTTTTTGTCTATTTATGTTTTCCTTTTTAATACTATACCAAAATAAAATGTTATAATTTTGTTTAAAATATCAATTTTGTTTTCAACAACATCATTGATTTGCCATGTATGTATGTCATTACATTAATTAACTTAATGTTACAACTAAATTAATTAAGTGTACCTAGTAACCCAAATAGAATAATTAGCACGGTTAGTTAATCCTAGTTGATAACCAGTGCAATGCACGGGCTAGTTTGAATAATGGATTTAATAATTTGCTAAGGTCAGTCAATATTAGAGAAAAGAACTAAAGAGAGATACATACTTTGAACATTTATTAGAGAGGATGAGGCATATTTCTTGCTTCTTTCTCCTTTGGGTGGATATAGTGCATAAACAGAGGAACCCTTTAGCAAATAATTATAGAGAAATTAGAAGCGGAAATTGAACTTTAAAAATGACAAAAAAGAGAATAAAGGGGAAAGAAAACACACCCGAGATCGTCAAACAACTCCCAAATGAGTCCTCTACAGCTCCAACAGCAACGACAACCTGCGGCGAAACTAAAAGTACTACTTTTATCTTGAAGAACTAAAGAGGCCTTTGTACCTGTCTTGATATTTAAACTATTTGCTAAAAAAAATCAATTTCCCTGCATACAATGAAACAATAGTTTGGCTAATAGAAAGATCTTTTCTATTTTGTTATTCCATCCAATGCTATATATAAATAAATGTGTTAAAAAATTGCAACGGTAAGAGAACAACACTGAATAACCACATTGCTTTACTTGAATTAGAACCACATAGGAGAACCTCGTCCGAAACCTAAACCTTATGCATAATCTCATCCAGACATTATGTGGGAACACATCACCTTCATCTCTTTAAAGTACTAAACTACCTTGAGTAGCCTCACCTAAAGCATAATACTTTGTGATGGTTGGGATTTGAATTCACTTTTATAGGAGAATTGGATGCTTCCTTTTAGCTAAACAGAGATCATTGTAGAAGGTGACATTACAAATCTTCTCCCTCTCATTCATCTTTTTGCCTCATGCCTACCATCACCTATACCCATGTGATGTGGAAGGTTAACAATGATAGGAACAAAACTCTTGTATCATAATCTATGGTAAATTAGACCTAAAAAGAAGGAAAATATGTTAAACAATTACAAAATCTCAGTTAAACGATCAAATATTAGATATACATGCCCAATATAGGAAGTTAAGAGTAAATAGTACTTCCATTCAAAGACAATTGAATTTCTTAAACTTGTTTCAATCAGTAAAAACCAAAGTAGCATTCTTTAAACATTTATACAAATCATGATACCTTTTGCCATTTATCAAGTAGACATTTTGAAGAATATGCAATCAAAAAAGGGATTAGGAGAGTATGACTATGATCAGAATATATATTAGTTCAAATCTTGAAATCAACTCTATAGTTTCCAACACGATGTCATGAACTTGTCATCTATCATAATGCATACAATTTAAACACTCATTTTCAGTACCTTGAGGGAAAAAAAGAAGAATATAATATCGATTTGTATCCTTGATTTCTAAGGAGAGACAAATTAATTGTGGCTTATAGAGGTTTAGACTTCTTTTGAATTTGCAAGCAATATCTAAGCTATTAGTTATCAATATTCTATTTTCAAATTGTAGAACTAAACAGAGTTAGAAAAATATTACTCTATGATACATTCAATCAAATAGATTTCCATACACATAAATCTGTGTAGATATGAGCTATCAATCTTGTATTTCAAAAGTAAAGTACTAAAAAATGTTTAGAGAGAGACTATTCAATGAGACATTTAATCAAACTGGAGAATGTAAACATGACTCTAGTCTTTAAAAAGTAAATAAGGTTGCAAATTAAGATATAGATGGAGAAGAAAAACAGGACTGAAAGCATGCATATGTGAAACCATACATTTTTTAAATACATAATCCAAACTGTGAATGAGGATTTAGTAACTGGAATCAAATGTCCTCTTTGTGGCGTTTCAATAAACATGTATCTTATGCCAACTCCAAATATCCTTTTAAAAAAAATAATGTTATTTTCTGCAATTTTTTGGCAACCGAAATAGGAAGTCAGTCTATGAAAAAGTATTTAGTAATTTTGAAATTTAATTTTCAAACAAATTGTAGTAGAATTCGATGAGAATGCTGATGAAACCCAATTGGTTCAAACAATAACACCAATCCAATAGAGAAACTCTAAATAAAAGAGAATGAGGAAATCAAACAAAAGTTTCGATCTTATCACTTAGATTTCCACGTTAGTAGCAATCCAACTTCGTTATGAAATTGTCATATAAATCATTTCCCACATTATCCCATTGCCTAATTCTTCTTTCAGAATTGTTTACCTTTTTAACACACTTTAAAGCAACAAAAGATCCATCTTTTAGCTTAGCCTTGTACACAGCACCAAATTCTCCTTCCCTAATTACACTTGCCGCAGAGAAATTTCCAGTCCCCTTATAAATATCTGCAAATGAAAAATCAACACTCCCAATCCTTTTCCCACTCAAGGCCTTAAAAGGCCCAGGGGAATCATTAAACTTGTTTCTGCTATTGTTTCTTGAAAAATCATCTTCTAAAGCTGCAGATCATAGGAATCAGTAATTAGTGCAGCCTCGTTTGGATACCCAAAATCCAACACATGCAAATAGAGTAATGATAAAATAAGGAATTGAAAGAAATAACGGGGACAAAAGTTATAACACTTACAAAATGTGCACTATACACCAAATTAAATAGATGTAACCTTTCTTTGTGGCGTTTTAGCAAACACAATACGTGCGCCATCCCAGTACCAAGAAACCAAAAACTTGATATCAGCCTCCCATTTTCAAAGAAATAATACACTTCCGGCTAATGAAGATACTACTCCAGTCTTCCCATTCATTCCCAGTGGATCCGTATAGAAGAGTTCAAACTTCTCAAATTATGCAGAACCCAAGTCATTAGTTGGAGTTATATGTGATTACTCAGACGTCCACACAAAATCGGCCCTTAGATCTATAAAAAGTAAACCCTAGAAATAGAAATTGAAAGGTACCTGGAAGAGGAGAGAATATTTATATGAGAAAATACTCTTAACTACTGTGAAGTGTCCATTTAGGAAGAAGAAAAGCCCCGAAGTTGATCGATTGATTTCTCACAGAGCATGCTTCGAACACGACATCGATATGGAAAAGGAGATTAATTGGGGATGATTTGCTGTTTTGGGTGGAAACACCACTCCCTCCGCAGCTAATTTGAAGTTAAAGAGATGAAGAGATTGAATTTAAGCAATCGACAAAATTGAGTCGATTCGTTCTACAATTCTGATTAAAGCCATCGACGGAAAGAATCTGAAAAGTAATCGAGAAGTAAAACGGAACAGTATAGCGGAATTGGAAGATCGATCGTAGGACCGACCGACCGACCGACCGACCGAGACAACTCGCACCGACGCAGCTCTTTTTGCAATCAGATGGATCATGCTATGGATTTTTATACATAATAATTGAAGAGTTGACTCAGCTGGTTTTGAGTTTATTCCATTGATTAGTTTAATTATGTTTTTAACTTTTTTTATATTATAATAGATAAGGGAATAAATTTTAAAACGTGACTATTGATTAATTGGATCCTAGTTTGCGCATGTGAAACTCACATGGCCTATCTTTCTTATACAAAATTTAACTTTCTTTAATCTTTTTAACAAATTATAATGAGGTACTTTTCTTTTGTATTAATATAAGTTTAAAGGCGATTTTTGTTACAAAAAAAGTTTAAAGATGAGAATTGATATTTACGCAAGAAAAATTGATATTTTGGTAAAATTCTACTTACATAAAAGTGAACTTAATTAATATTCATGTGAATAGAGTGTTACGAAAATATCAATTCTCTTAAAGATTTTCAATTTGTTTCCTCCATTTTTCTCACCCTTTATTTTCTCTCATTTTACAAACTCAGGAACAGGTGTGTGTTAGTTATGAGTCAGTTGGAGTTGTGGGAAGAACCACACAGACCTAGGCAATCGACTATTTATTAGCTGCACTGGTTATTGCCTTTCCTTTTGCAACATTCATTTGAAAGTGAACAAGCCCCTGAGATACTGTTTGTGTTAAAAAAGAAAAAATAATCCCTAGAAGAAGATTTGAAAGTTTTATTCCTTTAGAAACTTCCCCTAATTGACAGGCCGAGTTAGCTGAACCTGGAAAAGCAAAAACATTTTCTTCGTCATTGCCGATCAGCCTATTCTAAGAAGAGACCATCAGTGAAAACTAAAGTCCTGGAGATCAATCAACTATAACTTTGTAAGCTACTATACTCCATTCATCATCAACTGGTTTGTTTTCATCATTTGGATGTTTTAACAATCTCCAAATCACTTCTGACGTAGGAATCAATCAACTATAACAGTCCTGGAGATCAATCGACTATAACTTTGTAAGCTACTATGCTTTAATTCTAACAGTAGAGGACTAGAGGAGCTCGCCAGCATATCACACTTACGTTTTTTCAAGAGACAAAGGCAAGCCAAACATGTGTGCAAAGATCAGCGACAAGTTAATTAAGTAAACACTCATACAAGCTTGATAAAGATGTTACAAATTTATTAAATAATAATCAAGTCTATTACACCTCCTATTATAGATGCCTGATCTCCCTTTCATATGATAGCGTCATATATATTACTCCATAGATACATAAATTAAAATCCAAGTTAAAACTGTGAGGTTTTACATCCAATAAACACGCTGTCCAACCAAATCATTAGCTTACACTATACTTTTAATAGCAGTATACCATGGAAGCAATTAATTTAAGATAAAACTTAAAGAATTGGATTTAATCATGAGCACACATTATAGAGGGAGAGAGAGTGCATAGATGAAATATCTTTCAATCATGAGACCGTTTCTAAGTTGCATAACTGGTTCTTTTTGGGTGAGTAGCATCCTCATAGGCAACACGACGAGTCATGTTTTCCGTTTTGAGGGCTGAACGATAGACGGCCTGGACCCAAATTTTAGTAACGGTTTATTTGGTTATTAGCGTTTATAACTTTTGTAGTGCTAGTATTTGGATTTTTACGTTACGTTTGAAATAACTCAATAAGTTGTTTCTAGGGAAAAAAAGATTTATATGTTTTTGAACTTCTAAATGTATCAAACACTCTCTAACCAAACAAGTACTAAGGCTAAGACGTGTAACCTTACCCTTCACCACGGCTGTAACACCCCAAACTAACCACTTGTCCGGAATGCCACAAGCCGCAAGCCCGAAGAGCTAGCAAGACAACAATATCAATAGCGCAGTCCAAAAACAACACAACGATACTTGACTTAAAAATTCAACAATCTTTTATTATTAAATTTACAAGAGTTCAATAACTAAATATCGAAAACACAACTTCGAAGAAGCAGCTCCCTTAAATAAAAGTCTTATCAAATTCAAAATACTAATAACGCCATAACTACAAGGACTTCAGTTATCTACAAAAGCATCCACATTGTTCAACTCTTAACAATAGACCCTGTAAAAGTTAATGTAAGGGTGAGCGGTGAATCCCAGTAAGTAACAATCTTCACTATTTAGGTGGATCAAGTATTATTTGCAAAACACTATTTCGAAATACCTTTTGTTCAATAACAATAATAAATATACTTTTTGAAATAACATTTTCTTGTTCAATAACAATAGTCAATATTTACTTTCAAAACCAAAATCTATAAATTACAAAACACAATTCAAAGACAAATTTCGATAAGCTCAATATATCTGATCAACGATTTCGATTAGTTCAATATATTCGATGTATCTTTTAATCCACAGAACCAACGACTAAGGTTACAGCAGCCCTGTAACACGGCCCTTATGTTCCATAATGTTAATGATACGCCCCCTACTAAGGTATCTTATCATGCACGCGCCTCGAAGAGCGCTCCTTGAAGGTATCTAATGATGTGCGCCTTAGTAGGTCCTAAATTGTTCTGGAACTAGCGTAAACACTAACGGTTTCAATACATAGTCGGACTGAGGTTTCTAAAAACAATTTCTCAATATTTTCGATATTCAAAACTATACTTATTTCACAGTTCAAAATCATATAATCTCATTTTCTAAATCAAAAATTCGGGTTTTTAACAAAATATAAGTGTAACATTTTCATTCAAATTGAAGTCTTAAATAAAGAATAACAATTTTTGAAACAATACATTTAGACATCCGAATAATTTCTAAAGCATACATAATTATAAACAATAATTTTAAAATACTAAATAGCTCGAAAAGTCACTTACACTATACAGTTCAAAAATACTAAACAGCTCGGAGAGTCACTTGCCTCGATATCGCTGAACACAAAATTAATAGCTGAACAGATCCTAAATATAAATTCAGAACAATTAATCGTCATTAGAATAATTCTATTATGCAACATTCTTCTTATTCATTTTAAAATAACTATAAGTATATCTTAAAATATTCTTTCAATCTTTAATCATTTTTCAAACAATTAAACCATTATTCCAAAATTTTAAAGTTACTAAATAATAATAATCTAAAAAACAGTACTTAAAGTCAATAATACTAATCCATAATTATTAGCTATTAATCTAAATACAAAACAATAATTAAAATCAATAATATTAATCCAAAACTATTTACTATTAATCTAAATACAAAACAATAATTAAAACTACAAAAATAATAACAATGCAAAAATACTAATTACTAACAAAATATACTAAATACTAACTAACAAACTAAATACAATACTTAAAACAATAATAACAATACAAAAATTTAAATAAGAACATACCCGAAAATACGAGTACCGAAGATTGTCTACACCTTCGACACCAAATTTTTTAACTAAGAAGGTCTTTTATTAAAAGTCATCCCACCACAAAGCCTTTCAAAATTGGAGGTCTTATTTGTGGTGAAAGAAAACAAAGGCAAGCACTTCTATTTATAGTGTAAGGGAGGCTAAGTGGTTTCCCATTTAGTTGATGTGGGACTAAAGGCTTAAGAACAAAACAACAACTTAGGCAATGTGGGACTAAAAACATTTGAGTTATTACAACGGCCCAATCTCCTTCCAGATGTGTCGAATGCAAGTCCTGCAAGCAAAAACTGACAAACATGATATAGTAAAACTTCAGACCAGAAATGGTCTTAAGATACAATCAATTATTTCCTTTTAAATTATCTATGGATTACTAGTATATTGTTTGGGCGTCTATGTGAACTATATACATGACATATTCTAGTATTTAGTCTATTTTATTAAAAGTTGGAGAGTAAAAAGGGAAAACCAATCAATCATACGCACCAAATCATTCATATTAGAAGCTTCTGAAGCAAATACAATAAAAGAACAATATTAAAGGAAGGATTATCTATCCGTAGGGACGAAGTAATGAAGCTTGCAATTTTAAACTAGAGAAATAGTTCTTGCGGTTCTAAAATTTTCATTGAATTTGCAATTAGAGCATCATCTGCACGTGTCTATTCTGGAATGACCATCTATCTTAGCTTGGAAATGAAATGAGAGAGAAGTACAGTTTTACAGTAGATTTGTTAGCAGCTGCTAAAATCAAGTATCCTACTTTTTAGTCCTACACTAACATAAAATACAATAATACCCTGAAGGTGTAATTATTTATGACAACACTTGCGATGTCTCAACTTAAGATAAACACATAAAGCCTTACAAGAAGACTTGAATCATGCATGGATCTTCCAAAATGATGCTTTGAATTGCATGCTCTGAAAATAAGCATAAACTCTTAGAATATAGATATATTATTATAATTAGAATTCTTTTCCCAGCAAAATGTAAAATCATTACAAACTTCAAATTTTTATTGGAATCTGTTTAAATACTCACTACAGGCTGAATTGGTTTCTGTTCCTATTTCCTTAGTATAAGTCTTGTAAGAAGAAAATAACATTGTCAGGTCTCGGTTATCAGGTATACTTCTGACAACACTCTTTTCATTTATGAATGAATATTACAACAGAATTAATTAGCAACTAGGCAATGATATAACAATTCAATTTTAAATGATTAATTACTTCTGTTTTTCGCTTTTATTTTGCATAAGAAGAAGAGCATAATGATTTACTTTTAAAACATAGATAGCATCACCAGCAGCTTTTTGGGGGTTTACATCAATGTAATCCGCTCAAATTTAAAAAGGTATAACTACTAGTTAGTGCTCCTTTTGATCCCTATTTATAGAGAAGAGGATAACGTTATCAGCTATAATTATAAACCCCCAAAAAGATGCTGGTGATGCTATCTATGTTTTAAAAGTAAATCATTATGCTCTTCTTCTTACGCAAAATAAAAGCGATTCGCATTGTTCTTCTTCACCGGTTATTTCATATACTGCACATGTCTGTTTTGAAATCATCAGAAGTGCTGTTTTGTTTGGTTCATCCAGACCCCTTTGTTTGATTTAAAGGAAGCATCTATGCTTGCATTTCATCCCGACTTAAAAAGAAATCCCTTGACTGGACTTGTTGTTTTGAGTGCTTTATGTGCTGCTGTTGAACCCGTCTCTGACTGTCTTGCTTATTGGATGCCGTCAAGTTTTGCAAAAACCACAACCCACTGATGATATGGGATTCATCATTACAAAAAAAATAAAAAATTGAAGGTATATATGTGTGGCCATTATGGTAGAAAATTCATTTGGTACAAGGGAAAATAGAAAGAAAACCTATGTAGATGAGTACCAAAATAATCAACAACTGAAACTAATAAACTAGAGGGGATTAATGAGCCTTTTTGTATTCACCCAGTCAGGTTTGCTCATTTTTTTAAAGTTTTTTGTGCCCTCCTCCCCAAGATCACCTGAATGCGTGAGAAAATTTATCCTTTTGAAGAAGAATCTTGTTATCCTAGTCCAACTTTAGTTGACCATCATCTTTCCGCTGAAATATTATGATTGATAACCAGTTTTGGCACAGGTGAATCTTGCAGAAAACAGTGATGGCTGCTGAGCATAATGCTGTTTCCGCCTGCACAAAGTTTGGTAAGTCATTCTCTCTTGGAAGTTGTTAAAATTTTCTGATACTGGAACCTCCAAGAACAGGTTAGATTTGGATTGAATTTGAAAGAAAATCAAAGCAAACATATCATCTTTGCAATATCCTAAAAGTAATTGAGGATGTAATTAAATCTGTTGTCATGTGGAAATCTTTCTTAACACTCGGTACAACAAACAAGAAGAGAATCATAATCGAACATCCTGTTATTTTGTATTGTAACGCATTTTAATTAGATTTGTTTTTCATAGAATTATGAAACTGATGAAGATCGTAACAGATCCTATAGTATTCAACCAAAAGCTCAGGTCTAAGGTTTTTGAAAAATGACGACAGTGCGCTTGGGGTATTGTCGCTACATAACATTTAAACACGGAGGGACTCGTAACATCAGAAATCTATACATCATTAACTAAAAGTGATATTGAAAAAATCAAATTAGAAAATCGGAAAGAACTAGGCCTCCTTTAGTCCATAATATACTGCCTGCATCAACTGGGATAAGCTAATCCTATCACCACAACATATGTAATGATATTCTAATCTTTTGTGATGGCTATTCCCATTGTAAGTTAACAATATACTACCAAATATCGGAATAGAAGGTTAACAAAGAGTATTACCAGTAGGAGATAAGGTTTTGAGGACGGAATGCTCCACAAAACTTCAAATATGGTGCCTAAATCCTCCTTCCTTCCGATACGGCAGTACGTATATACATCCTAATATGGAGAAAGAAGGAAAGCAAAACAGAAACTGCAAACACAAAATAGTTTAGATAAGTTAGTCACATATAAGCAAATGAAGTCGATGTTAAGGAATAGGAGATGCCAAAAAATAAGTCTAAAGATACTTTCAAGTGTTACGAAATAAATAAAGAGAGACAACAGAGACCTTAATTAGGACTAACATCATGCATCTGTGTCCTCTGCTTTCTCAGTGTGTCGAAGCTTTTCCAGATGTTGAGCTATCTGTGTCAAGAGTTTTGTTCCTTCACCACCCCTCTGGAGGGTCATGGCAGCATGCTTTAAGAACCTACTATCTGCTTCAATGGTTCTCAACCTCTCCCTAAATAGTGACAACTCTCTTCTAAGGACGACCTTATTATCAATTCCTGCTACCCAAGAAGATCATTTTTATGCTCAATAAATTAGCAGATTGATTGAAGAAAAAAAAGGGGAATATGTTACACGTTAATTACCTCTGTCTTCATCTTCTTTGTTAACCATGTCAAGATTAGAATTAGAGGAACCGGTGCCCTCATCTGCAGAGAACTGAACTTTCTTCTCCAGATTTGTCAACATACCTAAAAGATATGATTTCTCGCCCTCAAAATCTAATGATGCCTCATCAATGGTCCCCCCTCTATTTTCTCTTATTCCTTCAGGACTTCTCTCGTTTTCACCATTGTAATCCGCTTCACCAGGACTTCCGCACTCAGATTTGTCACCATAGGATGAATAAGTTTGAGATTTCATGTCTCGGTAATCTTCATCTACATCGACTTCACACTCATCGCTACCTACCTTCTTCAATCCATATTTTTCTTTGTACGCCTCAAGATCAGCCTCTAAAACCTTAATCTCGTCCTCTCTCTTGACAATAATATTCTTCATAAGTTGTAGGGCTTCTTGGTCATACTCTGACTGCTCATCCATCATTCTCTGATATTGTAAAGCCTCCATTTGCACTGAGGCCTTCTCCGCCTGCAGCCTGGTGATCATGGCCATTGCGTTATTTGCAGCAACAGCAGCAGCACTCCTTTCTTCATCCAGTTCCATGTACAACTCGATGAGGGACTTGCGATCCAAACGAACTTGTTTTTTCAAACGCTGCACAATGTCACCCTCTGCTTCATTTTCATTTGCAGCATTCGTGTCATTGGACTCTGCAAAGAACTCCTTCTCAAATTGCTTTTTCCTCGCAAGCCGGTTAGCCCATCTAGGAGTGCCTGAAGCTGCATCTGTTAGTGGGATTCCAAAGAACTTGTTTCCTCTAATGAAACTAGGAGTTTTGGAAGCATCTTCACTTATATCATCGGACTCTGGTAGTAATCGCACCGTAGCAGATTTTAAATCTATAAACAATATAAAGCAAAATTTCTTTAAAATAATAACACATTTAAACTTAAGTGTTCAAATACTATCTACAAAAACTTATCCCTCGAAAGTTGTCAGTGTAAAAAACAATAAACTGAGAAAGAAGCTACCATGGGTCAAAATTAAACTAAAGAAATTACCATAATCATAATGAGTAAGAGGAAAACGTAGTTTTTTTTCTCTCTCTACTCTAATTGATCTCGTGTATGTTACAAATTGGCACATAATACTTTGCCTGTCCAAGAAGCAAATCTTAAACCTCGTCAGGTCTATTAAGATTTTTTTCTGAGTTTAATGCATTTTGCATCCCTCAAGTTTGCACATTACATACTATACTTAAAAAATAAACAATTTGCATTTCGTACTTTCAGTAAGCCAACACATAACACCCTCAAGCCCAAGATCTGTTAATAGGAGTGACGGAGTTCGTGTTTTTTGACTCACGTGTTAGCTTGGAAGGGGCAAAATAGTCTTATCATTAATTTGCATTGGTCGATCCAAGTTATTCCTTTGAACAAGTTCTCTCGTACCTACCTCTTAAGACCTTTTTGAATCTCCGATCAACCTGTAAGCATTTTCTATGTCTCCTCTTTTCTCCTTTCTTCATTACCAAACACTCTTCTTCATCTTCATCTAACTCTTCATTTTTATTATCGAAAGTGTATAATGCAAAGTGTCTATTTTTTAAGTATAAGATGCAATGTATAAAATGGCACAAACTTGGGGATCTAAATTGCATTCAACTCTATTTTTTTAAGATAAAAAATTACAAATGCAGAGAGAAAGAAGGTTGGTTTTGCCAAAGGCAGAAAAAGCAAGTAACATAGATTGCAAAAAATATAAGCTTACGCGGGTGATCTGCTTTGATTCCAATTTCATCTTCTTGAAGCTCTGAGTCAATATCTGACATTAACTTGAACTCATTGAAGCGAATGTGTGTCAATTCTAGATTGCGTGCTTCCTCGTTTCTCCATGTCCGAGGGGAAGAGGCTGGAGTATTTGAAAGAATGGTGGCATTGATGGACTTTTTCTTCAAGTTTCTCATCTTCAAACGCTCCCCACAACATGAACACCTATTAATACTACCCTTCTCTGCTGGCACCACATCATTGCCTTTCAAAAATATTTTATGATCATCCTCAACAAACCCATCCATATCCTTGTGCAAGATTCCAACCAAGGACTTGTGGGTATCGATGTCAGGATCTTTCTCGGCTGCAAAAGAAAGAAGGCATCCCTCACACATGCTCTTGATGTCCGAGAGTTTACGATGGACGTGACAATAAGCAAGGGAAGAAATGTTCTTCTTGTGTTCTTCACATATCGATTCGTTGTAGTAAAAATCAGAATCTCTATGAACAAGAACGTGATCGATCCTCGTGCAGAACAAGCAGGGGATTTCCAAATCAAAATACTTGGCGAACTCGTTGGATATTAATGCAAGAAATCCATCAATGAAAAGCAAAACTATCATTACCAATTCGAGGAAGGCGTATATCAAGAATTGTGGAAATATTCCCAAATTTTGCTCAACAAATTGCTTGAATTGCGATGCCATTATACTCGTACGGATCAAATAAAGAAGTCCGGATCAAAGACTACAAGAATAGCAATAAATATGATGGAGGGATCAAGGTCAAAAAGTGGGTATGAATGAATGGAAGAGCTAACAGAGTGGAGTGATCAGAATGCAGGAAAAGTGTGGAGACAGATCATGATCTTGGTGGTAAAAGGAGAGCCCAGATCATGATCTACCTCTTTTTTTTCTTTTTTCTTTCTCTCTCCCCTCTTGTAAGAGCTAGAGATGTTTTTTAATCTGGGTGGTGAAAATGTTGTGGCCGAATTTAGAAAAAAAGGTTGCACATGTTTTTTTTTGTTCAGGAGTAGAGGTTGTCAGCCAGACTATACACCTGAAATAACGGCCTATCCCGCACTCTTCGACCAACCTAGACAACGAAAGGAGCCATTTATGTTAATTATTATTAAGTAACAAATGGTTTTTTAAATATTAAATGTTTTTAGTCAAAATATTATATATATATATATATATATATATATATATATATATATATATATATATATATATATATATATATATATATCTGTGTGTGTGTGTGTGTGAATTGGGACATAAAAAGTACCACGCTTTACACTTAAAAACTGAAAATCAAATAGAATTTAAAATTTATTGTTCCAAATATACATGTAATGTTATATTAAAAACTCAATATGAATATAGTATTACAGTTTTAATATACTAATGAAATATGTATATAAAACATAAATTTTAAAATCTGCTTTTAAACCCTAGCATTAGTCATATTCAGAGGACTTAAATTAATCAAAATTGTGTATTTTTATAGCCGTCTACTTTATTAAGTAGATGTTATTTTTTAAATACAATTTGTCATTCCAAGGAATTACTCCTATAAAATATTTTTAAAATTTAATAAAAAAGAGGCTCATTTGAAAATTTTAGAAATTTTAAGGTTATAATTTGTTCCATACTTATAGTTAATTTTATTAAGTTTTTATTTTATTTTTAATTTTTTTGGTTAATAAAATATTTGGTTCAATATTATAAGAATATTTTATCATTGAACATTCATATTTGTTTGTAAAAAATATGTTTGAAATTAAATTATTGATCTTAATTAAAAATTATTTTGAACTATTTAATTCTTTAAGGAGAGACTGTTAGTCTTATAAGATTATTTCTTAACTTAAAATGGATAAATTATTAATCATATAATCATTATAGAATTATATAATTCTTTATACATAACTATTAAGAATGGTAAAAAATTATTCAAAAGATTATTAATTTTTATTATATAATAAATAATATTAAAATAAAATAAATAATTCAGTTCCAAACATAATTTTTTTTTATAGACAAACATAGTTAGGGTTTTCTTCGACTTCGATAGCCGGTGGACACGCATACAACAGAACACAAGCTGACGAAAAAAAAACTATTTGCGGTACTGGTGAGCTGTTAATATCACCGACAATCACACGCACAACATATTCCATCTCCTCGGATTTGTGAGTAATTCTCTCTCTTATCCCATAGCTCCTAGGTTGTTTTCTCCTCCTGCGCGCCACCATTCTAATATCCTAAAAGCCACCACCTGTTCAGCTATATTTCTTTTATTTTTCGGATTTCAAGCAGAATTTTTGGGTGTATTTAATCCAGTCATTATCATTTGTTCTTCATATAAACTCAACGAATTCCCAAATTCTGAGTTTGCGAACTGGCATGTGTGACTTAGCTATGAACCAGTGTGTTTGTGAAAATGCCTCTTTCAGATTCATCTCATTGTCATCTTATCTCACTCCTTCCAAGTTCAATTTATCAAGGCTCAATTCTTTTCTCCAGTTTTTCTACTCAAAATACCCATCAAGAAAAGACCTTTCCTCTTCTTTAAATTTTCACGCTCGGCCATCAATTGTTTGTTCTGCAAATTCCCACGGCAGAATTAGTTATGCTGCTTCTAAGGACAATGAATCTAGAAATGGAACAGTGTTTGACAAGGCCGTGGTGGATAAAAGAATTGATATAAAGAAGATTATGATTTTGGGTGCTGGGCCTATTGTTATTGGACAAGCATGAGAATTTGATTACTCGGGGACTCAAGCCTGTAAGGCGCTTAGAGAGAAGGGTTATGAAGTTATTCTTATCAATTCCAATCCGGCTACTATTATGACTGACCCCAAAACAACTAATGGAACCTGCATTGAGCCAATGACGCCTGAAGTAAGGATTGCATGGGATCAAAATTTCAAGAAGAAATGTGTCGTTCAATTTTTTGGGAGGCTATAGAGTCCTCCATTGTTCAAGCAGGCAAGGAGTCTTTCGTAGTTGTTTTTGAAGGATAGAGAGTCATTCACATTTGTTATGGGAGATGAGTGTTCTCTGTTATTGTTGGCGCATGATATTTGCAGAAAGTGGATGTGTTGTATACAAAGGGTGAGAAATCTAATTTTGGACGTAAAAAAATCTATCTTTTTTTCATGCAAATTGAAGATGGCCTCAATTTGAGGGGGAATGTTGAAGATAAAATAATTTCATTCTATGATTGGTTTGAGTATTTTATTTTTAAGATTATGTTATATAACAAGTTGTAAGTCGTTATATAAGACTTTCAACTTGAGAGGGAGTGTTAAGATTTTTATAGAATCATGATTATAGGAGCCATCAATGGAAGCATGATTATGGGAGAGATTAGTGATAGCATAATTATAGGAGTGATTAATGGTAATCACTAATTGATTTCCTTTCCATGTATAGCTTAGAGACTTAGCCTATATAAAGGCTTTCATTGTACATTATGATATGGAATAATATTATCTTTTAGCTTTCACAATATGCACATACTCACCCTTGTACACAATACCGTTTTCCATCATGTTTAACTTTTGGGTTTTACTCTCATGTATGCGTTGTGTTATATTTAACTTTATTTTTGTTGGTCTTTGCAGAATGCAGGCCATTAGATTATCACGATTAATTCAAATCCTGAGACAGTCTCTACAGTTATGATACCAGTGATTGTCTTTATTTTGAACCTCTGACAGTTGAAGATGTTCTGAACATCATTGACTTGGAACGACCTGATGGCATCATTGTGCAGTTTGGAGGTCAAACCCTGCTAAAACTGGCTCTTCCAATTCAGCAGTTCTTAGATGAGTGCAAACCTGAATGTGCCAGTGGTGGATATGTTCGCATTTGGGGTACATCACCTGATTCTATTGATGCTGCTGAGGACAGGGAGAGGTTCAATGCAACGCTGAATGAAATAGAGAATGAGCAACCAAAAGGAGGCATTGCCAAGAGTGAAGCTGATGCTCTTGCCATTGCGTCAAACATAGGATACCCAGTTATTGTCAGACCTTCCTATGTTTTGAGTGGCCGGGGAATGGAGATTGTTTATAGTGACGACAAACTGGTGATCTACCCTGAGCATCCTGTCCTGATTGACAAATATTTATCTGACTCAATTGAGATTGATGTTGATGCACTTGCTGACTCCAATGGTAATGTGGTGATTGGTGGAATAATGGAGCACATTGAACACGCTGGTATCCATTCTGATGATTCAGCTTGCATGATACCAACTAAAACCATTTCGCTTTCAAGCTTGGAAACAATTATGTCATGGACTAAGAAATTGGCAAAAAGGCTTAATGTCTGTGGGCTCATGAACTGTAAGTACGCAATCCCAGCTTCTGGGGAGGTGTTTTTGCTTGAGGCAAACCCCGTGCATCCCATACAGTTCCATTTGTGTCCAAGGCAATTGGGCACCCATTGGCTAAATATGCTTCTCTTGTCATGTCTGGGAAATCTCTTCATGACATAGGATTCATTAGAGAGGTAATCCCAAGGCATGTATCAGTGAAGGAAGCTGTTCTGCCATTTGAGAAATTCCAAGGCTGTGCTGTTTTCCTGGGTCCTGAGATGCGTAGCACCAGGGAGGTAATGGGTATTTACTTTGAGTTTCCCGTTGCATTTGCCAAAGCCCAAATAGCTGCTGGGTAGAAGCTACCAGTTTCAGGCACCATATTCCTTGGCCTAAATGGCTTGACAAAACCCCATGTTCAGCGATTGCCCATGCCTTTAATGGGCTTGGGTTTAAAATTGTTTCAACTTCTGGGACAGCACACATTCTTGAATTATATGGTATTGCGGTGGAGCAAGTGTTAAAAATGCATGAAGGAAGGCCACACACCGGTGATATGCTTGCTAATGGTCAGTTTCAGTTGATGATGATCACAAGTTCAGGCGACAAGCTTGACCAAATTCATGGGCGGCAGCTGAGAAGGCCATTCTTGCTTACAAGGTTCCTATAATAACTACTGTTGCTGGAGCTTGGTCACTGCTGAGGCGATTAGAAGCCTGAAATGCAGCAAGATTGAGATGACTGCTCTTCAGGACTACAACAATATTGAGAAGAAAGACGGGAAGGGTAAAAACCTTCAGTCCATCTCCTGTTCAACTCAATTAGGAATTCCTAGTCCATCTCCTGTTCAACTCAACTAGGAATTCCTAGTAAGCTTGTGATTCTCCAATTTAAGCCCGTGTTTTTTTCTCTTAGCGTCATCATTTTTTTTATAGGTTTGCATTCTTTTAGTTATTTGTTTATGGCAATATGTAACTTTTAATATTGGAATTTTAGATGAAGTGTAGGAGTAAGTTTGACAACTATCATGTTGAACACTGGAACTTAGTAGTGATGAAAGCATAACTGATGATGCAATTATCCAGTTTTAAGTCTTGAGCGATTATTCTCTAGTGCAGAAGTTGTCATATTTAGCTCGCTCACTCTGTCTGTATCTTCTTTTATTTTGGCTGATCTGGGGAAGTTGGGATTCTAATGATTTTGCCTCCATACATTTGAGCCTTCCCTCATTTCTCAAACGGACATGCCCCCAGTACCTAATGATTACAAGTTGTGTAGAAGATACTCAGCTGTTTAGACATTTGCATATATTGAATCCAAGGCGGCAGCTTGTAATCCTAAATGTCTTTTTACTGAATCAACTCCGTTTAGACAAGATATGCAGTACCAATATAAGCAATATTCCTGTTTAGACAAGATATGCAACGGATCACCTCACCTAATGCACCTTCTGAGAGTTGTAGGCTAGACCGGGTTCCGATAATGCAAGACATAATAATTTCAAATCACTGATCAGGAATATTGCAACCCATCAAGACTACCGAATAAAATGCTAATTCAAGATATACTTGTAGGTTGACTAGAAGTACAAGGAAGTTGTGGGTTTAGAACCTTGTACATGTATAACTTGACAATTTGTCTTCTGTTATATAAACTTCAAGAAAACAATTTTGGAGTAAACTATAAATCCTTATCAGACAAGCTAGGATACTACTTTGCTAGGTAATTAGCTCTGGATTGTGTGAAGAAGCCTCGGATTTTCAGCAACTAAGATCTTTTAATTTACTGGCATGGCATTTGAAGACATGTAAGGTGAAACGCAACCCTGTACCTGCAGAGAATGCAAAAGTTAAAATAAGATTGTGTAATATTCCGAACTCTTCGAATAAGGTAATGAAAATTTAATTGAATAATATGAATAAGAGTTTAATGAATAAAATTTTTGTATGTAAACTAGATAAGTAAACTAGTTATAATTTTCTTAAAATGAAAATTAAGAAGAATGAATATATGAATTATATGTATATGAAACAAGTGGTATATTAATATACGTAATTAGTAAGGAAAAGTAAAGTGATAGTAGGTTTACTAAGTTAGTAAATTAAATGGACAAACAAAGAAACAATGAAGCAAAGAAATAATAGCCAAACAAAGTAAAGATAGGAAACTAGTTGGGCTAATGAAGAAAAGAAAAGAAAAGTAAAGGAAAATAAAGCCCAAACAAATGATGGTGCAAATAAGAAAGATAATAAACCAAGCTAGCCAAGTCCATTAAGCTAACCAAACAAGTAAACAAGCCTAAGTTATTAACTAGCAAGCCAAACAATTATGCAAGCCTTGTGTGTCAATTGAAAGGAAACCCAAACAAAGTAACTAAGTATTATGCAAGCCCTTGTAGCATAAAAGAAAGCCCAAACATCAAGCCCAAGTTTTGATCCAAGTGATGATGTAAGCCATGAGGTAATGCATGATGCAAGCACTAGCAGAACCAGGGGCGGGGGGGTCAAATGACCCCGGTAGATGCAGACATGATGATCAGTCAAGTGGAGGAAGAATTGTGAGCTGTTTGATATTTTGATATGATGTATTTTGACCCTGGTAGATGCAGACATGATATATTTTGCCCCCCCCTCAAAATCTTCTTGTTCCGCCACAGGATGCAAGAAAAGAAGGGGAAAAAAAAAGGGAAGTCCGGCCCTTTAGGGTGGTTGGGCAACCCCCACCTACTCTCACCCACTCCTCACCTAATTTACATCACATCTTGTTAATAGTAATCCTTGCTTAATTAGCTTAAACCTTGTTTAACTCAAGTAAATTGTGGTTTAGTGCTAACCTTATGGGACCCATGGGAGAAGAAGGGAAGTAGGGGGAGTTATCCATGAGTAAGACTAACTCGAGAGGTAGCAATTCAAATTTGTGCAAGCCTTCTATAAATAGGCATTACCATTCATACTTCCAACACTTTAACCATTTCAACCAAGTAGCAAAAGAAAAAGAGAGCAAAGCTAAGAGAGAAAAAGAGAGAGAGCTAGGCTTGGTTCAAAAGGAGAAGAAGATAGGCCACGGGTTGGTGCTAAGGAAGAAAAAGAAGAGCAAGCAAGCAAGCTAAGAAGCAAGAAAAGGCAAATGAGGTATAAAACTAAAACCATAAAACTTTGTTAAAGTTATGTTTTTGCATGTATGATTGTGGGAGGTGGTTGTTTGTTGGTGGATCATGGTGGATCCGAAGTTATAAGGTTTTATATGATGTATATGTTGGAGTATTGTGTTGATATGTTTGAAAAACCAAAGAAGCATGAAAGAAGATACTATGAATATTAAGCTTTTCAAAAGTTAAAAACCCTTAGACAAACTGAGTAGATTTTCAAACTGATGTAACTCATTGTGATTAACTTATTTTTGAGTTCCGTCAGTGAGGTTAGATGCGTTTACGAGTCATGTAAACAACCCAATTGGAGCGAAAGAAAAAAATATTGAAATGACTAACTTTGGTGATCATTCTACCAAAGGAGATAAAAATTGAAAAAATGAAAAACCTAGATTATCAGTCTCAAATGAGGGAGATTATACATACCAAAATGGTGTATTTACTACTCTGTTACACGAAAATAGTTTTATTTTTACAAGATATAAATATAAAAAATAAAAAATAAAAAAATTACTCCACAAAAAATAGTCTTCTTTTATGGATGATATTACAAAATGACACAATACCCTCAATTTTAATAATACGATTTCATTACTATGCCATCACTACTAAACTAAACACTTATTTTATTTATGAATAAATATGGAAGAAAAATATTTATTTATTTATTTTTTGAGGGAGGGGGGATTATATACTATGTAATGCATTATATGAGACAAGCTCAGTGTCTCGTGCCAAGCACATGATTTACAATTGTATATCATTTATCAATTGTATTTATATTACTATCCGTACTCTAAATAATTAGCTACGTAATAGTAGTGTATACTATAAATGATAGTGAAAAATATTGACAAATAATGAAAATATATCTCTAATTTTAGACTGAATTAAAAAGATAATTGTATCTCTAATTTTAGAACAAAGCAAGTATTATTTAAAATTTTTATATAAAGTAACTTTAAAATGCTATTAAAATAGTTAAGACATAACACCTTACCTAATAATAATATTCATATTTGTTTTTAGTGAAATAAAATACATTGGCTCATCAAGACAAAAATTAAAAATTAAAAATTAAAATAAAAAAGGAAGAAGAATAATTAAAAGAGGATTATAAATACTTGTAGAATAGATTTCAAGTGTCCTAATTAAAATTGGGAGTCAAGCTGAAATTGAAATGATTGGTATCTCTTCAAGTCATTGTAAATGGATAAAATTTAAAAAAAGAACCAAAATTAAAAAAATAAGAAGAAGAAGAAGAATTAAAAACGGATTTTAAATGGATAAAATTGATGGAAACTAAAAATTTTGATACATATCTCATGAATTAGATAATACAATCTAAAATAAAAACAAACATACAAATAAAAATAAAAATATCAATCAATCAAATCTATGAGTCAACCCAGTTCAGGACCAACCAAAACTTCTCAGTTGACTCAAACAAAAGATCGTCGTTTGTGATATTATAATAAGCATAGATTGGATGAAGTTTTTGAGAAGTCATTCCCTTTCCTTTTAAAGGATTAAATTGTAATCCTTCCCATAAACAAAATTTGTGTTACATCACACTAACATAGTCTTAAATATGCTAAAACAAATACTATTGTATAATTGCATTCCACAGCAGACTCCCTGAAAACATTTACTAAGAACTACGTGGATTTTCAATTTTGCCAAAGCCGTTTCTTTAACAAGATCTGGTGGTCATACGCTTCAATTATTTTAAAACAGTGCCTAATTAAGATATAACTATGAAAAGATATCCCGATCACTACAACCCATAATTAAGGATTTTAACGTTATATGCAAATAGAAATAATAGGATGAATATTTATCATACATATAATACTTCCTTTCTTCCAAATTATAATATCATTATTGACTTTTAAAAGTGAATTTGAAAATTTTTCAAATTCAAAATTAATAAGATTCATTAAAAATTTCGAAACAATAAATCTTATGATTAGGAGTATATTTAGATGGTTTACAATCACCATTGTATTCATTAAAATTAAATAAAACCAAGTCAATTTCAAATATAAAATTGTCTCAAGTTGACTTCAAAAAGTCAATAATGATTTTATATTTTAGAACGGATGAAGTATATATTTGTGCGTGTGTTTATACAATAAGAGGAGAATAAGAATTGTCGCACACAATCGTGTTCAAGTGCAGTCAAACAAAGATAATGGATGATCGGGTATGTGAGAGTTGTAAGTAAACTCAAGAATATAAATGAAATTTTGCAGAACGTCCTAATCCATACCTGCAACAGAGAATTAGGAATTTGGATAAATCCCTGCAGTAAAAGATCAACGTTCTCTAGAGTGTTGTGTGGAACAGGGGTAATTACATAGAGTACCCCCTTGAAAGTGTCAATGCCTCTGACAATTCCTGTTTAGAAAGAATGTTAAGTACAAGAGGAAAACAAATAACTTATGCAGGACATAGTTATTATGTTGCTAAATTTCAAGCCTTCCACTTAAAACAAACAGATCAAACTTTCTTAACCATATTTATGAATTGATGCAAATCAACCAAAAAGAATTCTCACAGAAAAAAGGTTCGCTCACTGTAATAGTGTCATAAAAGTGACATACCTAGGCCAACACAGCAAGGCAAATGATCGCTGTCTTTAGAACTAACCGCCAAGCCGACAATAGTTGCATTCAGACTATAAAATACTTCACTACTTGGGACCTAGAGATATATATTAATCAAGAAGACATCAGACTTCCTAAATATGAATGTAATAGCAAATCAGCATGTAAATATTCTTATCAAGGAACAAAATATTCATAACTACTAGATTCGACATGTTGAACAAACCTCGCAGTGGAGATGTTTAATCTTAATAGTAGATACCGGGACTTCATATGGAGGGTGAGCAGCCAATGAACAAGCAAGTTCCTTGATCGTGGTGATATTCATCTCACTTGGAAAGCACTGCCTGAAATAAGCCATTATGCGTAGATCTCGGAGAAGACGTGAATCCTTTTGTACCAGCACCCTGAATGGTCAAATACATCTCTCAGAATATCCAAGTCTTCAAGAAATAAAACATATGTTACTTATTGGATTGATGGAAGTAAAAAGCCAATAGATATTGTCGATGACTTTTTTTGGACACACAAAGCTAATCCTTGATAACTTCATCACCTAGATGTAGAAAGAAAAAAAAAACATATGCGGGACCAAAATAATCAATCTACTATGCCTAAGATAATAAATCAAACACATCTGAATGACATAATAAACTTAACTGAGTTCAATACAAGTTATTAACCACCTGAATTGACTAATTACCAGGGATATTGATTTACTAATTACCAGCAAGGATATTGAACAAGCAAAGTTGGAAGATGCTAAAACCCATATGAGTTTACGAGAGAGATTTATTCGGAAATTCCATTCTAGTTGAGGGAAGTATTCATAACAAATTAAAAAATGATTCTGAGCAAGATTGACATTAGTGAAGAACATACGATCTTTTTAAAGAGTCCTGACGAGCTGCATTGATTTCAATTAAGGTCACTGCGGCATTATCTCCCTCACCTAACCAAAATTGCCCGGTTGGTAGATTCTTACTCTTAGCAGATATGTGAATCTTAATCACATGGGTAGGAGCGATGTATTTCAACATATCCACCAGTATATCGTATCCAATACCTGGCATTTAGAAATTGCTTTTAATTGTTGTAGTGAATAAAATTATACACCAATAATAAGAAAGTATAATGTAAAGTTGATAGTATATTACAATAACATAATGCTAATTACAAATAAAACAACAGGTAAGAAATTAAGCATACCTTTTACCCATCCAGGAGTATTCACAACAAGGGGAAATGCAGCGTTTATGGGACTACTACTCATGCTCAACTCTTTCCGATAGTAGTCATATAGTGCAGATATATATGTCAAGTATAATGTTGGATCCCTTTTTGAGGAAATATCACCAAAGAAAAAGCATCTGAAAGGAAATTTGGGCAGGGGTGAAGGACTTTTAATTGTTACATTTAATAGTATTTCTTCCCTTTTTGGGCTAAGGGACAGAAACTTCATATATCATGTGCATGACTTCAACAAATAACGAATTTGGTATGGAGAAAGAACGGTTTAAAGTAGTTGTAAAAAAAAGGGCGGTCTAAACTTTAAAGTATAATAGCATATACATAGATTTATTAGTAGAAATTACAGATTTCCTTTCTTATCGAAAGCCTTGAACCCTAAACTGACTAATCCATTATATATGGAATTCTTAAGGTTGCCTATTAATTTGAGTCCATATAACATCTGGCATCCTATTGAGCGGATCTCCATTCATCTTCAGGTTTAAATTCTCAGCTTCTAAGTAATAGTCTTCATACAACAATCTTCCTATCTTTATTTCTGAAGTTTCTACCCCCTAGACAAACACACCTTACAATGAAGAACAGATTCTAACAAATGTATAATATTCTCAGATTTCCACAGAATATTCATACAAACTATCATAGTCCCATAGATATTTTTATTTCATCTCTATGTTGCTAGTCATTTCATGCATGTTTACTTACTTCAAGTCTTCAAAAATAAACGATATAGGGCACAAAGTGTGTTATAGAATTTGAAATCTGATTAGACCTTGTTGACATCAAGAAATTGCACCATCAACTAAATGTGAGAAATAGCCTAATAAAATCTACAATAGCCTTAAGTTTTAAATCAACCTTCCAAACAATATAGGGTTACAACTTACAACCCATATTTGAGAGACAAAAAAAACATGTGTTGCTACTCATTAAATCATGTACTTCCATTCGATAAAAGTTGGGCACATGGTAAAGTGAACACTAAATATTTCTCAAAAATAAGGTCTAACTTCTCTTTCTAAGGTTTTTCTTTTCCAAATAGAAGGGTTTTACCAATGATTACAGTTGCAGATTTCAGGGCATTCCAACAAAATGCAATGAATAATATAAGAATAAAATATAGCAGGAAACAAATATCAATTCAATTGTTACATTCCTAAACACAAATTAGAGGTGAATGTCCCAAGACACTGCATAAAGCCCACAATATTGAGACATAAACACATCACTCCTCTATAACTCTAATTAACTCGCCCAGGAAACTCAAAAACCAGATCGATCCACACTCAAAACTGAAAACATAATACTCAAAGTTAAACAACCTTTAGTTGCGAAACAAAAATCACAAACATAATTGCCTTTTTCATTGAATCATACAAGATGTATAAACCTCACAAATGACAAAACTTCTAAAAACCAGATCGATCCTCACTCTCAACAGAAAACATAATGCTCAAAGTCAAACAACCTTTGTAGGGAAATGAAAATCTCAAACATAATTGTCTTTTTCATTGAATAAAATGTATAAACCTCACAAAACTTCTAAGATAATCCCTCTTTAAAGAAAAATAACAACTTTGCAAGATATCATGCATATTTTTAATATAGGTTAAGGAGTTCGTACCTCTCAGGCGTTTTCAGGCATGGAATCGTCAAATCTAATTGAACAAAGAAAAAGCATATAAGAAATGAGCATATAACATCACCTTAACACAACTCATGGACAATGTTTAACATTTTCAGGATTATAAAGCCTCTTGGCAGATCACCTGGAGTTATTTTGTCCATAATTGTAAACGACAGACAACCAGGAGGGGTAAACTCAGTTTGCCCAACATCTGTGTCCAGATAAGCTACTTTCTTATATCTGAAAATAAAACATAAACTTCAGTATCTATGCAAAAAAAAAAAAAGGAGACGTAAACATTTATGCAGCAAGTCCAGAAGAAATCGTAATTACGTCTACTTGCAAAATAAGTATAACATGATATGATTCTTCCAAATGATTAAACTGGATTACGAATCAGTGTTTATGATCATTGTTGTGTTTAAGTATGATTACACGTGATGATATTGAAATATAAAAGGAGTAATTTACATTTGTTGATTAGAAGTAAATTAATATCAAATAAATCCTAAATAAAAATAATTAGTGGAGGTTCAGGACGAAATCAGAATAAATTAAGTGCACCAAATAAATTTCATAGTCAAATAAATTCCATGGAGAATATGAAGAACATCTCACATTATATATATATATATATATATATATATATACACTCAAGTTAAAACTACAAAACATGTCCTGATTCACATACAGATATCAAATTCGAACCCTATTCAAATTCAGCATGTTAATCAATCTGGATTACCACTGAAATAAAAAACTTCAAATAATATGCAGCTTAAGGTCAAACAAATATGATGATAAACACAATTAACAGTCAAAGTTCAATCAAAATAATCTAACATAACTTGTCAGTGGAGATACAAATTTAAGCTACGGTATATTGACAGTGGATGAAAACCTAAGAAATCGTAAAACCAATGGAAGTAGTGTAAGATTAAAAAAAAAATTATTAATAAAACAAATTCAAGAGAGGGGAAAGCTTTTTTACCTTTGCAGGAGAATGTTGAGGAGGTGGCGGGAGAAGGTGGTTTTGCCGCTGTTTTTGGGGCCGCAGACTAAAGCAATTGGAGGTAGCGATGTGATTGAATCGTACGTAATCGTATTCGCCGCCTCCGACCATTCCTCTGGTATTATTATCTTCATCGCTGCTTCACTCTCTCCCTCCATACCAAACGAACCCATCGCTATACTCTACAACTTTCTCTCTCTCTCCTCTTTCTGACTCTGTGTATATATATTGATAGAGAGAAAGAGGCAAGCGAAGAAAGAGAGGCAATCGGCGCGAACTAGTAGTGCTGTGAAAATTGCAGGTCACGGCGACATTATGGTGTTCGAAATTGGAATAATTCGATGCTACTAGATGCTAGTGTTGGACAACAAGCCTAGGGTGAACCTGTTTTTTTAATATAAAATAATTGATTTCTTTCTTTTTTATAAGAATATTTTATTATCTCCTCTATAATTATTTTATTTTTGTGCTCTAATAATTTTGATTTCTCTAGTGAGGGGATTTTATTTTATTTTACTGGAATTGTCATAAATAGTTAAAGATATATTGTTCTTTCTCTGCTCATATTCTTGTATCTGTATATTCTATTATTACTTTTAAAATATGACTGTTTTTTAATAGTATATTAGTGTCCACTATTTATTGTTATAATTAGCCTTTTAGCTATTGTTCTGATTGATTTTTTTTTCTAATTATCTATCATTCTTTAAAAGTATTATCTTTTCAATTATTTGTATTATAATATTTTCATCATTTCTAATAGTTTACAGTTTTAATATATTAATTTTATAAAAAAATTTATCATTTGTAAGAGTTTACAGCTTTAATATATTTGAATCGATTAAAGTATTTGATCAAAATATAAAAGGGCCAAAGGTTGCAAATTGATTTTCGGATTATTGTTTAGGGTGCAGATTGTTAATTAGTCCCAATCAATTATGCGAGAGACATTCTAATTCGAGCCAATTTACTTGATTCAAAGCTAATTGGAATGCCCATGGTTGCCTCCCGTCATTTAAATATTGATGACCCTCTTTTCCATTCGCAAACTTATCCATCCTTAGTTGGTGCATTGCAATATCTCACAATTACAATGTCGGATATTATGTATGCAGTAAACTCAGTGAACCAATTCATGTATGCACCAAGAGAACAACATTTTCAAGCCGTAAAGAGGATCCTCAAATATGTTAAAGGAACTCTGCCTTTCGGTCTCCACATCAGTCCTTCAACTAATCTTAACGTCTCAACTTTCTCATATACCGATTGAGTTGGCTGCCCGGATACAAGTATATCAACATTTGGTTATGCAATCTTTCTTGGTGATAATCTAATTTCATGGACATCCAAAAAAGTAGTCCACCGTATCTCGATCTTGTGTGGAATTCGAACATAGAGCCTTAGCACTCACTGCCGTTGAGGTCAAATGGTTGTTAAACATACTTCATGATTTACAAATTCACCCGAGAGAAAAAACCCGGCTGTTGGCGCAGTGGTTTAAGCTCAGTCCTGGGACGAGTCGTAAACCCGGACGTCCTGTCCCACTAGCAACAATAGTTCTGCCTTCTCATAAGAACAGGCAATGGGGTCACCTGGCCCGGGGTGGGGAGATTTAGTCCGACTGCGGTTGGGATACTCCACATTATCATAAAAAAAAAAAAAAAACCCACCCTACTCTATGATAACACAAGCACAATTTTTATGACTAGAAACCCAGTGGCTCAGCACATTAATATTCACTTTGTTCGAGAATTGGTATGTAGTGGTGTCTTGAAGATTCAACATGTGTCATCCAACTTGCAAATCGCATATATATTCACAAAAAGTCCATCTAAACCCCTTTTTATGCTCTTTAGATCCAAGCTTCGCGTGTTACCAACCACGCTTGACTTGAGGGGGGTATTGGCAATAACACGAATCATTATTTGGAGACCATCAAGATAGCAATCAATGAGAAAATTAGTCCAAGCATTAAGGAGAAACTTATGGCATTACAGATGTTGTATAGAGTTTAGGAGTTGATTAGTTCTAATTATAGAATGTATAGATATCATTATTTGTATAACATGTACAGCTGTTGTTTAGCTTTTTAACACTTGAAACTCCCAACGCCATAAGCAATTGTTGTGGTTTCACTACTGCACTGAAACCTTTACAATACATACATTATTCACAACTTAAAATAGTCCGTAGATATTATCAATCCTATTAATGTATGTATATTTCGTAGTGAATGGCTTTTATTCTAAATCTTCATTAAACCTCCTCCTTCATAGGTAATGTATGCTCTACTAGCATTATTGAGAGCATATGGAGTGAAACCCAATGTTTTGAAACTCGGCCCGGATCGATCAGTTGAATCGAGACTCGGTTCACTTTTCGTTCTGATTTTGACCAGTTTAATTAATTTGGTCAAAAATCGGTTGACCATCGGTAAAATCGATTAGTTGAACCGGTTTAAAAGTTTTTTTTTTTTTTTTGTACAAATTATTTATTTATTTTTTAAATTATATATTTTTAGTAATATTATAACAGAATTTTAATATATTTTAACTTATAAAAAATTAGATGTTTTAAAATTTTATTAATTATTAATAATATATATTTTTATATATTTACAATGTTTATAAACCCGGACTAGACCGGCAGTCCGATCGGAACCGGTTGGCATGCCGGTCCGATTTAGCACAAAAAATCGATTTTCATCGACTCAGTAAAAACTCGGTTGACCACCGATAAAATCGGTTAGTTGACCCGATTTTAAAGTTTTTTTTGTACAAAAATATTTTTATTTTTAAAATTAGATGTTTTTACTAATATTATAACATTATTTCACTATATTTTAGCTTATAAAAAATTATATGTATTAAAAATTTATTAATTATTAATAATATTTTTTTAATATATTTATGATGTTGCTGGTTCAATAACAGTTCGACCATTAGTTGGACCAGTGACTCATCCATCCGGTACCCTTTCTGGCTCGATGAACGGTCCGGGTTTACAAACGATGTATATTTATGATGTTATCGGTTTAATAACGGTTCGATCACTGGTTGAACTCATTAACCCGATATTTTTTTCGGTTCCATAACGGGTCTAATTCTAAAAATATTGGTGAAAACTTTAGAGTGGACCAGGGAGAGCATTTCCCTAATACCATCGACTGTTGTAACCGAGGTGGAAAAGTCAAGATTTTTACAAGCATTGTCAAATGCTGCATCTAGCGCTAAACTGAATGCCCCCTTACGATTCCAATTGAAGAGCTGTCAGAAGCGTGTCGACGTAATAGGACCATCCAAGAGATTGTTCAAGAAGCTTTGAGACCACTTGAGTTGAATATGGGCGATGCATCATACTGGCAGAGGCGGAACCAGGGGGCGAGGGGGGGGGCAGTTGCCCCCGGTAGCTCTGGCCCTCAGGCTAAAATTCAGGCGACGGAAGAGTTCTTGACCCCCCAGCCCCAACCGGCGATCATGGAGGCGCGACCTTCAGGCTTCTTCCTGACTTTTCCTGTCATGGATGCAGGCAGGGACGGATGCACTCTTTGGCATACCTGGACAACTGGCAGCCACCGACCGACCACTGCTTGTCCAGTTGTCTGTTTCTTCTTCCGGCAACTAAGTGCCCTGGCAGGCGCACGATCATAAGGCTGTGTGTAACTACTGGACTGGAGTGACATGTAGTGAAGATGGGTCTCGAGTAACAGCCGTCCGATTGCCCAGGGTTGGATTTCACGGCCCCATTCAGGCCAACACTCTCAGCCGCCTCTCAGCATTGCAGATCTTGAGCCTCAGATTCAATGGTATTTCTGGGCCTTTCCCTTTTGATCTATTGAACCTCAAAAACTTGTCTTATATCTATCTTCAATTCAATAGCTTCCCAGGCCCTTTGCCACTTAATTTCTCTGTTTGGAAGAATCTTACTAGCATTAATTTGTCCAACAATGCATTTAATGGTAGTATTCCTTCTTCTATTTCAAATTTGACCCATCTTTCAGCTTTAAATCTAGCTAACAACTCGTTTTCTGGTGAAATTCCTGATCTAAAAAATTTGCATAATTTGCAACTACTAAACTTGTCAAATAACAAACTCACTGGCATTGTACCCAAATATCTACAAAGATTTTCGAGCTCAGGATTTGTTGGAAATGAGATTTCATTGCCATATTCTCCCATTCATGGAATTCCCAATTTTTTTCCTTCCTTTCTGTGACGCCCCCAAATCTGGGCCCACACAGCCCAAACTTGAGTCGTCAAAAGACTACAACAAAATTATTACAACAAAGCACAACGTACAACAATACAGTGTATAATAATACACAACTAAGTCTTCACTATTATTGCCACACTATTTTACAAAACGTGAAGACTATGATAACTATTCCTCGGACCCTCACTCCATTCCCCGGCTAGACCCTGTTATGTTTTCATCTCCTGTTGAAAAACAATGGAACAAAAGAAAGGGTGAGCTCAAATAGCCCAGTAAAGAATATCATGACTAAGATAATGACGAATAAATTATCATTAGTCTTCAACAGTTGAGTTCTTGATAGAATACAATAGACTACAAGGTTTATATCAAAAACTGCAGTTAAATTCTTAAACAACGTTCAGATCAATAATAGCAGCGGAATGAGTAATCTATTAGAAGAATAATGCAGACTATAATGTCCACTCGGTTCTCTTTTTAGGAAAAACATCATCAACTTTTATCATCTGAAATATCATTAGTCAAGATAATACAAATTCACAGTTCCTGATCATAATCATGCACATCAACAGTTCATCTTTGTACTACGGGCCAAAGATATTCAATATAGCACCAACGGTCATGATTATACCAGATTCAGCCTTTGGTCATAATCATACCAAACAACAGTTCATCTTTGCACTACGGGCCAAAGAGAACATTCACCACGTGCCATAAAAGACACCGAACAGATGTATCGCCTTTAACCTATTATATCGCCTTTAACCTATCATCTGTTCAACAAATATATCACATCTGTGCTCCCGGCCACAGATATTCACAACAGCTTGATTTTTGGATGATTAGAATGATATAAATGATGAACAGAAGAAATAGGATAACAATAAGTATCGGAAGTTTACTTTGTACAGATTCAAATAATGTCCAAATTGTCAACATGATGTGGAGTGAAATTCAAGATCCACAGTTCAGAATAACGGTTACAATTCAATAGAAAGGTTCACGTAAATAGGAAGGTTCAGTTGAAATAATGAAGTTCAACTATTATGGAACATATAATATTTTCAGGAATTATAGAAGCAATAGTTCCATAATAAATTTCGATTTAAGAGTATGAAAGAAAATAATATCCCTTACCGTAGCAGGTTTGATTAACAAAAGGTGAAAGAAATTAATACAAAGGGTTATTCACCAACAGGCGGCAATCCGCTCCGTAAGGTTATTCCCACAATTTAATAGAATTTGAGTACAAAGAGTTATTCACCAAACAGGCGGCAATCCGCTCCGTAAGGTTATTCTCAGAGATTAATAATGAATGAATACGAAAGGTTATTCACCAACAGGCGGCAATCCGCTCCGTAAGGTTATTCCCACAATTTAATACATGGAAATAAAAGGCACGTCTTATGAGTAAGGAAGAAACAATATTATTATCGAGAATCAAATAATGATAATCCCTTACCATAGTATGTTTGAATAATGGAAGATGAAAAAGATGGTATCCCTTACCTCAACACGTGACTGGATATTGATTTAAATGAGGTTGATTAACTTGAACAGTACACGTATACTTATAGATCTTCACAAATACTCAAGATGACTTAAGCACACTTAGAGAGAACTTTCACAAGAAGTATTTAGAGAGAGAAAGAAAGAACAAGTAAGGAAGTTTATGAAAAATCCTTAAGTTAAGGCTTCTATTTATAGCCAAAAATCTTATCATTCATTTAATCTAAACCATTCATTTAAAGATCATCTTTTAATCTACACCATCCATTTCAAATATTATATTATCTTTAATCTACACCATTCATTTCATATCACCTAATAATCACCTAACTTTATATTATAAACAAATAACTTTATCAATTCAATTATTATGACTAATTGTTATAAATACAGTATAGTTAGCTCTTAGATATCAAGTCAATAAATTAATGAAATACAACTGTTTAAATAGCATCATAATAGAGATAACAATAATGTAAAATAAAGCATACGTTACTGTGTAATGACAATTATTGATTCAATAATGTGAATTACTGTGCATATGTTACTGTGACAATTATTAGGTTCAATAATTTTAAAAACAGTGCAACAACAATTATTGACTCAATGATATAAAATACAGTGTAATGACAATTATTAAATCAATAATGCAAAATACTGTGTAACAACAATTATTGAATTGATAATATAAAATATTATGCAGTGACAATTATCGATGAAATGATGCGTAACAGTTACGGTGTCAATTATCAGACCAATAATATGAGACACTATGCAATACCGTGTGTTACAGTAGAGTACCGAGTGCTACAGAAAATACCAATAACTACCGTATGCTACTATTCTTTTATCACCGGTATTTTAACAGTTCCGTTGACTATTTTTATTTAAAAAGGTTACTTCTGTCGTTTTCTATATCCGACAAATATTCCGTTGTGGGGTCCACCAATAATTTATTATTTCGGCGCCGTCGTACGACACGAATATTCCCCGACCAAACGAATAATCCCCGACAAAGCGAATATTGTCCGACAAAATAAAATTTGCACATAACATCCTTAACTTTTAACTTTATCGATTTAACCACTTACTGTTTAAAAAAAATATCTATATGAAGAAAAATTAAATTTTGTATTTCATAAAATTCGGGGTCTTACATCAGTGGTGGTGAAGAGGTTAAAGGAAGTAGGTTCTGGGAAATGGGAATTCGAGCAACAAATGGAAGTCTGCAAGTCACCGCTCCGGACCTCTGGTAATCGCCTTCAAATTTTGACCCCCCTCAAATTTTGTCCTGGTTCCGCCACTGCATACTGGAGAGTAATATAAGGCGATTTTTTTGTTGGGCCTTTTCTATTCAAATGAGTTGGCTTTTCATTGGTCCGTATTTGCTTTTATTTTAGTTGTTGCTGCATTTTTGACAGGTTAATAGAGTTGGGGTTGTTGCATCTTTTGTTAAGATAGGTAGGTGGATGTTTGAGCTGGTTTCTACCCTTCTCAAAGGTGTCTCGGCGTTATCACTCTGTAAGCTTCTTGTTGAGCTTTAATTTTGGGATAAATTTTGTCGAACTAATGGTTTAATTAACTGTTTTACATGATAGAAGTTTATTACAAAATCTATTTTATTTGTAACAAGTTATGATACGAGAAGTTTTATAGAAGTGAAAAGATCTTTTTTTTGTGGTCATTAAAAATGATGACATTATTACAAGTCATTTTTGTAAATTACTTTTTGCTTAAGATATAGTAAGTATTATATAGTATATAAGTAATATGGGTACTTTTACACTTATATAAGTAAGTATTTTGTTAATGCTAATAGAAATGTTTATTTCTACAAGTTTTAATAATGAGTTTTTTCTCATATAAAAGCGAGGTGAGTTGTTTACGAGAGAGATAAGAGAGGATCTTGTGAAATTTTGAAAAAGGTATGTTGGAACTTGGAAGTAATATGATGTGCTGCCTTCTTAATTTTCATCGAAGTGTTGGATCAAATAATGGAACGGGAGACTAATAAACAAAAATTTGTGAGGCGTGTACCAAAATTTCCCGTTTCGAATAAATCTACAACCCGCCGCCATGTAGAAATCCAATTTCGGCATGAAATATACCACGCGCATGAGAGGGCGCGCGTTTGAATAACTCGTTAGCACTCTTTATTTGAAATAAAAAATTGAGAAAAATAATAAATTTTGTGGTTTTTTTTCATTATTTATATAAATAAATATGAGTCATAATTCTTTTATACCATTACAATCTTCACGAGCAATACTTTGAGTGAAGTATTATTTTTACATGAATTTTTGATATTAATTTTTATATAATTTTTTCATATGAAAATGAGATTTAATTTATTTTTATATAAAAATATTATATAAAAATATTAAAAAAAATGCGAAAATATAGGGAAAAAATTATGTGAAAATATAGTTCCCTACTTTAAAAATTGAGGATGATACCAATCATTTGTCTAGTTGCAGAATTCAGCCCACTTCATTTTTTCTCTCCCCGGAAGCTCTCTATCCCCTTAATCCTTGTCAGTTTCTCTCCCTAGGTTAGGTTAGCTCTCTCCTTTATTTCGGATCTATCTTGCTAGTGGTATACTGGTATATATTCTATATTTCTGAGATGTAATCCCTGTTCTGTCAGCCCACCCTGAATCTTTTTCTCGGTTGGCTTTCTTATCCTTCCGACCTAAACCCTCTCTCTCTAGTATTAGAATTATAGATATATCTGGTATATACCCTCACCATGAACATGGTTCAAACAGCTCAGAAGAAAACCCTACCGTCAATCCTGGCAAGCAAGCTCAACAATCTAACAATTCCACCTTCATCTTCTGCATCTTCCCCGGAACAGGACTTTGATTTCTCCGAAGTATTTGGCCCTCAGTCAGCTACCTCCTCTTCATCTCCTCCCAATCCAAACTTATTTGACCCACAAATTATCCATTATCGTTCTCACTCTTTCATCGGCCCTTCACCCAGATTCACCCTTTCCAAATCCCTCCCTTTTCAACACGAGGACATCGTTTCTGAATCCTCTGGTGAAGATGAAATTGAAATTCACGGCGCTGAAGAGGAACAAGGTAATAAAGGGGAGGACTTGTTAAGTAAAATAGGGCCGGGGGATTTTGAGATATTGAGGGTTATTGGGAAAGGCGCTTTTGGGAAGGTTTTTCAGGTCAGAAAGAAGGTTAAAATTGGTGAGGATATTGGTGATGGAATACTTGCTATGAAAGTAATGAGGAAAGATACTATTATTAAGAATAACCATGTGGATTATATGAATGCTGAGAGGAATATACTCACCAAAGTTGTTCATCCCTTTATTGTGCCGCTTCGTTATTCTTTCCAGGTATTTTTACCTCTGCTTTAAAGTTTCAATTTTGAATACATAGCTCTCATTAAATTAAGTATATTTGGAGCGATTGGAGGTATACAGTTGTTTTCAGTCCTATATTGGTGATAGTTTATTTGAAATCTCTTCTCGTATCTAATCTAGCAGAAATTAGAAGTTTGTGTTTAAGTTGAGCTATCTGCGGGGTAAATGTAAGATCTGGAAGAATAAATGGCTTACACAATTTCACCTGCCCTTTATTGCAAACTAGTAGACGTTTTAATGTTATTCCTTCGTACTCCCATGTCTTAGAATAAGACCTTTTCTTGATGCTCCCAGATAGAATTCTCTTAATAAACTTGAGAATCCAAAAATTATGATGTTCCGAACTTGGCATCTAAAATCTTGCATTATTTTATAACATGCACATATCGTAGTTTCAAGTACTTTAAATTAGTAGGTATAAGACTTACAACCTCTCCCTAAAAAATTATTTAAACTTCATACTTCATAGAGCAATATTTTTTTGATACTTAATGTTACAAGGAAAATGGATCATTTTAGTAGGTGGAATAGGAAAGGTATGCCACATACTCTAATTGTGGAAAGATGGCGGTTCAAATTATTTCATTTTCAGTGTGGTTTAAAGAAAGTAAAATAACTAGCATGATGTAATATTGTAAAATGATCATATTCGTTTTGAGATTTCCTATATTCAAGATATGTAAATATGATAAACTTGCAAATATTAAGTTGTTTTTAATAACCATGGTTTAACATGGATACATCTTTTTATTAGTAATAGAATAGATGCATAGTATTTTTCTTTGTTCTTTAAATTGCTTTGTTAGAAGATACACACACGAGGGAAGGAATTGTAAGAGAATTTTGTATCACTTATTTTTATGTATTGAAATGAAAGTAGTTTGAAAAATGCGTCCCACGGTGACTCTCAATGGTGTTTGCATTTTTCTGGTAACTCTATATCACTTCACTTTGTTTTGTGATGAAATAGTATATTCCTCATTCAACCACACTTGAGACCTTTTAACACAAGTAGCATGGTAATATGGCTGCGATATTTTATTGGAATAAGGTATTCCCTCCAACTTAAGCACATGCTTATTCATGACAGCTACACTAGAAGGATTCTTTCATCTCTCCTTTGTCAGTTTTTTTTCCAAGCTTGTAGAGATAGGCTGAAATTGAATCTCATATGTAAGCATGAAAGTAGAAAGGCAAGAGGAAAACTAAGCAATTAAAACAATTCAAATAAAAATAATAATAATAATAAATTAAAAGGTTTGAAATAAAAGAAAAGAAATGAAGGAAAATAAGTAAAATTTATAAATACAAGTGTGTATAAAGAAAGGAGAGGGAAAAGAGAAACAGAAAACACAACAGAAAGGTGAAACAACCTACTTGGCATCTGATATACAGATTACATTCTTCTTCTCTCACTCCTATTACAAGCTGTCCTTAGTTACATTATGCTTTCTAAAGTCTCTTTGTAACCTTCCCTCTTGTTTCTGATACAAGACTTTTCTTCGCACTGGTGCATCTAGAGCCTGGCACTAGATATAAGCAAATAATCTCAATCGATGTTCACTAATCTTTTGCTCGATCAGTGGTCTCCCACCTTCTTTCAAATATCCTCATTTATAATTCTATTCAACCTTGTGTGGCCACAGATCCACCTTTACATTCTTATTTCAGCAATTCTAATCTTATGCATATATTGCTTCTAGGTCGCTGACATTCAACGCTATATTGTTTTTGTTTTTATTTTCCTTTTTTGGGCAGAGGGATGTGGTTTTAAGTTGAATATTTTTAAGTGGTAATATATTTTAATGTTTGTGGAGGTTCATGGTCTTAACTCTTAAGTTGACGCTAAACAAATATTTAGAAGATCTAATTTTCTCCAAGGTTAGGGGTCAAGACTAGGGAAATAAATATAAAATATTTTGGCATCCATTTTATAGTACCAAATTTTATTCGTAGGAAGTTGAAGTTAATCTACCCTGTGCGAGCCGTATCTAATATTCTTGGGAGCTTCATATAGAAATTTGTCCTTGCTTTGCTTTCTAGTTGAGAGTTTTGCTGCACCGTCACAGTTTGGCACATAATATGTAACTTATATATTTAATTTAGAAAAAAACATAAAGGTCAGGTTAGTTTCAAATTTAATAATGGTCAACACGGTTCCCGCCTCTTCCCTCTTTGTGCTTCTTTCCTTCATTCTCTTCTTTTGAATTAGGACGAATGTGAGTTTATTAAAGGGTGTTGTGTTGTGCTTACACTTTATTTTCATTCTTGTGCGTACTTCAATTTTACAGACAAAGTCAAAGCTTTATTTGATCCTGGACTTTATAAATGGAGGACATCTATTTTATCATCTGTACCGACAGGGGATCTTCAGGTATCTTTTGTCTAAGTTTTTGAATTGTTTATAGTGACTTTTGTTCATCCATTTGATTTTTTTCCTCGCATATGTCTTGGGTAGCGAAGATCAGGCTATGGTTTATACTGCTGAGATAGTATCTGCTGTTTCACATCTTCACAAGAGCGGGATCGTGCATCGAGATCTTAAACCTGAGAATATACTCATGGACGCTGATGGGCATGTAATTTCCATGCCAATATACTCTATGCTGTTGCAGGAATATGAATGAAAATCATAAGAAATCCTTTTAAGTGATATGATATTGAGTTCAATTTCTCTCCTAAACTGGTTCGTTTTGTCCAGGTTTTACTTACTGATTTTGGACTAGCAAAGGAAATTAACGAATCAAGTAGATCGAATTCAATGTGTGGGACCACAGAATACATGGCTCCAGAAATCTTACTTTCAAAGGGCCATAACAAAGATGCAGATTGGTGGAGTGTTGGAATACTCTTCTATGAAATGCTCACTGGGCAGGTAAAGCTCTCTGTGGACAATAAGACCTTATGATGCTCTAATATGATGATTAATAGGAATCACTAAGAGGAATTGTACTTACATCATGAAATTACTTCTTACCTTTAAATTATTAAGTTTATGTAAAACATTTTTTTGTTGGAATCGGTTTCTGAAGGTATGGTTTCATTCTATACAAGCTTCTTTTTGGGATCTTTTTCATGCCT
The DNA here is from genome assembly GCA_947179155.2 of Hedera helix. Lineage (NCBI taxonomy): Eukaryota > Viridiplantae > Streptophyta > Magnoliopsida > Apiales > Araliaceae > Hedera > Hedera helix. The sequence goes on from OX359275.1 coordinate 44,034,797, forward strand.
TTTGGTCAAAACTATGATTAGCTTGTTCAGTTAAAACCCATTGAAATGAATTGGTGACATTGTGACCTTGGATAATTTATGGTTTGCATATTATGACTTTTTTGGTACGTTATAGTTTATAATTTATAATATATAGTTTGCATATTTAGTTTAGAAAGCCAACAGTTTTATCTTAGGTAATAATGTCTATTTCTCTCTATATATACTAGTATCTAGTAGCAGTTAGTTGGATCTTGGATAGGACATGGGGGACACTTTCCATTCAATAGTAATAATCATGCTTGGTCAACTGTAATAGTGGTTTCTAATATGAGAGCTGCCACTTTGTCAAGTAGGTCTGTTCCTCTGTTTAGATTGGTTGGTTTTACTCCAAACTTTCAGTCGAACACACCTGGTCAGTTTGTAAAAGTTGGACCTGATGTTAATTCATGGTGTTTAACTGAGCCAACCCCTATCTGAGGTTGGTAAATTGGGCTTAACTCTGAAATGCTATGTACTTGTGTTTATCTACTCTTTTCTCAGCAATTTTATATGCAGGGAAGATGGAAAAAATGTTACATTATTGAACTTGAAAAATATCCTGAAAATGAAAATATTGATATAAAAGAAATGAAACAACCCAAATTATGAAATGCCCTAAAATATCAAGGAGATGAAAACACAATTAGTAAATATGGTTATCTTGAGAAAACAGTATATAGGAACCAGAAGCCACTGGTTTAAAATTGTGAATTGAACTATTATTGTGTAAGATGTCAAATCTTAGCAAATCAAGGTTGTTTCTGAGCATCCATATACCTAGCATCAACATGCACCTTTTGCCTAGCCAACTATATATCCTTATTAACCATCATCTTTACCAACTGATCAAACCCACCTCAGGTTTCACCCAGGCACCTCCCTGCTCACTTCATGTCCCCTTTCCAGATATCAGTCTTCCTGGCCTAAAATACATTATGGTTAAAAGCGAAGGAAAGATTATATTAGAGAGATCTGAGAGCCAATAACCAAACAAACACCCTGATTTGCGAGGAACCTTAGCCTTCAAAATATAAGAGGCAAAAAAGACCTGCAAGCCTCAAGTCTGCCCAGGGTTGGGCCGGTTCTAGTTCATTTTCATCCCTCCAAGAACCCTGAATAAACCGAACCAATGCTAGTTATTTATGAGGATTGTATTGTTTATTTGGTAATAAGCCATTATGACATCATCAAGTTACCTGATGATCTGCACGCTTCAACATTTCTTTCGTTGAGGATAATATTTAAAGTTTTGAATTGGAAAATATATGATCGAAACAAAGTGCACTCATCTCTTCTGCTCTTTTAAGTTTGTTCTGATTTGATGACACCTGTAGCCTGTTCCGAATAAATGGCAGTTACATATGCATTTTTTTTGTTTTGTTTGTCACGTATTTCTTCAGCCACCATACACACATTCGAATAGAAAGAAGCTGCAGGAGAGGATCATCAAAGAAAAACTGAAGCTTCCACCACGCCTAACCAGCGATGCTCATTCTTTGCTCAAGGGAGTAAGTACGAGCTTTTGGATTGATAAATTTTAAGTAAGATCCTTTTATCTGTTTGTGAAAAATAGCAGCAATGTAAAAGTTATCTTTATTTCTCAGTTGTTGCAAAAGGACCCAACGAGAAGGTTAGGCAGTGGCCCTAGGGGAGGGGATGAGATTAAAAGTCACAAATGGTTTCGAACAATTAACTGGAAGAAATTGGAGGCCAGAGAACTGCATCCAAAGTTCAAGCCCGATGTGAGTGGCAAAGACTGCACTGCCAATTTTGACAGGTGTTGGACCACAATGCCTGCAGATGACTCGCCAGCTCCTACACCAACAGGAGGTGAGCACTTTCAGGGGTATACTTATGTAGCAGCTAATCCTTGGCTTTCCATTGAATGAATTGAAGAGTGAAGCCGTTCAAGCAGCCCACAAAATTTGTCGAATTAATTCTTGTAAGTTGAATATTAATTTCTTCCTGACAAAGAAAAACTAGAATATTTGTCCCCCGTATAAATATATTTTACTCTATTATTTTTGGTAAATTGTACATTATTACCCCTGTAATCTTATGGTGGCTAACAATTCAGTCAACTTGCTCTGTGATTATAGCATGGTTATGATTTTCCTGATAGTTTATCTTGGCGTAGTATGTCTTTAAATAATTCCAAAAAAAGGTCATTTGCCAGAAACTAATATTAGTATATATTCTTCACGAGGTCAAACGTAACAATGAATTTCTAGGACCAAATAAACGGAATTTCAGACCAAACCAAACTTTCAATGAGATGAATAACTTTCAAACAGAAATTCTAAATATGGAATACTAGGGTCAACGAGTTAGATTTATATTGATTGTAAGGTGTTTTTTAAACTCATTTTGTTCCTTTTGTCCGAAAAGAATGGGAGTTTTTGACCATTTCTTTGTGCCAATGGCAAGGCAAGGCCCTCCTCTTGAAGTAGTCCTTTCAAATGCATACCTAGACAAATTGACAATATTTGAGATAATAACGAGGGGAGAAAAAGACCTTCAATGCTTTTTCTTCCCAAGGTTATTTTGAATGAAAGTAGTTGGAAGAACAAGTCCTCGAAAATAGTCCGTAGTAAACCCGCGTAAAATAGTGAATATTATTTAATTCAAAAGTTGACAACAATATCCAAGGACTCGGTTTTGGATCCAGGACAAGAGAAATAGAGGAGGACTAAAGAAACCCGTTAACTCACTCGCTAACTTTAATCGGGGGATTTACAAATTGCGCAAGGGGTGTGATTTGCTGTATTTTACTCAATCGAATCATGTCTGAAATTTTGAATTAATGCAAAATATGAGCACTGCACTCTCTTAGAAGAATTTAAAGTAAAGACTTGTGTTTGTTTGTAGAAGACACTAAAGTTACAAGTAACTACTTTCGACATCACCAATATAATTAGATCCATTTCCCTCCTCGAGTTCAAAATACAAAATGCATCCATCTCTACTTTTTAGGATATAGCTTCACCATCACCATCTGAGCCGCTGCGTAAAGGCATACATTATCCACCCAGACTTTGTAGAGTGGACAACAGAACAAGCAATTATATATGGCAGCTACCTTTTAACCCAGCGGATGGCAACGCAACACCAGTCAATAACAAATGTTAAGAGGGAGGGGCTCCCGCACTTGGTGAAAATTGTAAAACACCAATTTCATTTACATTTTGCATATTATTTTGATTTTATATTTTGGACAGACTATTTCATACATTTTTAGTTTTTCACTTCATTTTTGTAAAATGGGAAATGGCAATCGTATCGGTCCCACCAGTAATAAAGGAAGCCATAAATGCTATCCACCACTCGAACAACATCACAGTCTTCTCCAAATAAAATCCCTATGTAGTATTTGTCCCATACCAGAGACAACTGCTGCCATAAATGAAATTGAGGTTTAAATGCCATCCACGTTTAAAGAACTGAGATCCATCACAGAAACAAGAAGGCAACAAAATCAATTATATTTTCACAAAAGAGGTACAATTGACTCCCCACCAGTACCCTCCACTTGAAATTTTCAAGTATAATAAAGTTATGGGAACCAATAGACCAATTCCACCACCCAACTCATAGCTTCATCTCGACCAAAAGGGCACTGGTGCTATTCAGTTTCTTTCCCCAACTAAAAAAAAAAAAGGCAAACAGACGAGCATCTAAGAAGATATTAAGATCAACAACAGTACATGAATTCTGGACTGTACATAACAAAAGGATTAATATCTCTAGTCAAACTAATTTCATTTTTTTTTTAATCCACTTTCTCTAAATTATTAACCTCTCTTCAGGTCTTGAATTTCATTTTCATCATGCAACACTGATCATGCCATCTCCATTGCGGAAGTTTGGCATCACCTGAAATGCTGAATGTGGCGACAATTGATTTTGATGATCGGACGACAGCGACAGCTTGAGAGACAAAGTTGAATCCTCGATTGCCAATTTCTGACTTGAGCTAACCTCTGCTCTTGTTGGTAGAGGATTAGGCATGGGAAGAACTGGAACTTGATCAGCATTTCCATAGGTCAGGTTTTCAGATGGATTCTCGATCTGTATTGGAAATACAACAGGACCAACTGATAAGGGGAAAGGCGCCGGTGGAAACCCACCAATGTTGGGAGTTTCTGGTGACTGCATCACATGCTGGATTAAGTTATCTTGGCAGACAAGTTCTTCTTCCATTGGGATTGCAGTGACCTATGATAATCAAATAATTTTTAAAAAAAAAACACAGATCTAATCATCATCATCTTGAAAAGCTTACAGTTCTTAGCATCTTAAAAGAGTACATCCCCTGTTTTTTAGCTCAAATTCTTTAAATTTTCGCTTACATGATCCTTCAAATTTTGGCTAGTGCTATATCATTACATTTAATGTCGCAAAACGAGGAGAAACAAAACAATGATATGAAGACTTATTTATGGTGGCAGGATGCTACATTAGATGGTGAGAAAAAATTGTGAGAATAGTTAGCTTTAAAGTAAGAAAGGTATGTTTTCAATAGTCGGTGGAGGATATGATTCATATGGACTTGGAAAAGGAGTAATATTAAGAATGTTATATTGAATTACCGAATCGGTGGTAATATCAAAGAGGCTAGAACGACGGCGACGGCGATTGAGGTTGCTTCGGCGGAGGAAGTATTTCTGAGCATGGCTAGCAACTTGCGTTGGGGTCCGAGTCTTGACGAAATTTCTGGAAATTCCTCTCCAGTCTCCTTTACCTACTTTCTGCAATCCTAGGAGGAATAGCTTGTGTTCTTCCTCCGTCCATGGCACACCTGTCAATGATCCATCCATCAAATATTTAAGTTAATCAACAGTTTTTGGATTTTTAATTATTTCAAAAACAGTATTATTGATTGATAAGGGATTAAAAAAGTATAGACATGTCCAAAATAAATACTCTGTGGAACAGTTTCAATAAAAAGTCAAAAATCCCAAAATAATAATTTGCAAACACATCAAATTTCAATATGTGTATAATTTCCTCACACAAATATACCAATAACTTACCGGTTTGTGTGTATAATTTCCTCACACAAATATACCAATAACTTACCGGTTTGTACTTGTATATAACTAGTATTTATGTACATACATCAAATACTCCTATAAAATGTGTGTCAAGCTAATACAAATTTTCAGCAAGACATAAATTAATTGATGATACAACATATACATTTAAATTGACTAATAAAACAGGCAGAAGAAAAGAGATTGGAATCAAACCTCGCTTACGCTCCCGACTCGCGTTGGACTGTTGGTGAGCGGCGTCGTCGGCGGAAGCATAACTGGTGGCGACAGCAGATGCCGCGTAGGCTATAGCGGCGTTGTTAGACAAGTCATGAGGTTGTTCATACTGAGACAAATTATTCATACTGACACTCTTCCTCATAGGATCCACCTTGACGCGGACACCAAACAACATGATCTCGCCGGAGATACAACCGTCACCACGGACGACGGAGGAGTCATCAGCAACGGTGGGTAGACACGTGCCAGAGTTCTGACCGTTGGAACTACAGTGCGAGCAGCAACGCGAAACCATCCTGAATGACTGATTGATCAATCGTAAGGTGAAATGAATAAAATAGATGGATCAGATTAGATAAGTATTGGTGTATGGAAGGAAGGGAAAGGAATCTTGCTTGGCCGTACAATGGCAGGAAAATAAAGAACAAGAATTGATACACGGAATGCGCTCTTATATAGAGGAAGACAGATCAAGTGGGATGGGATGGATAGGAGGTGCACCATGTGGCGCGGTGTTTGCTAAAGCGTTATTGGAATTCGCAATTACGACGTGGCTGCCAATGGACGGTTTATCCATTTCATCTACTTTATTCATTAACTATTGAGTAGTTATTAGACAAAATTTATTTAACAGTATCAATGGAGTGACATTACAATTTTCTAATATTTTTTAAAATATAAGAATAATATTTTATTTTTTAAGCTTAAGACTTATGATCTATTTTCAAAGTAAATATTGATATTATTATTTAATTTTAAAAATTAATAAATTTTGTAATTATTATACAATTTATAATTTTTATAATTGTATCGTTTATAGCAAGATTAATTTGCATTAATTTTAAATTTTAAAGTATTTTTAATTAATTTCAAAAGATAAAATTTAATATTATATTTTATAACAGAGAGAATATCTTTTGTAGATAAATATTAATTTTTTTAATAATTATATATAATTTTTGTAGGCTTTTTGTTTTGAATGAATATGCCAGCCAGGTCCACCCTAATCTTTTGCTATTTAAGAGGTGAAAAATAAAATTAAATACGAAGGAAATATGAATAATCTTATAAGTTCCAACCTTGTTCATGCGGTCAAGTTCAGTTCTTGTAGAATAAAAACTCTACCAAAGATGTGACTTAATACACAGAGTTACGACAATTGATTGAGAATTTTTTATATTCACTTTAAGACGGGGATCATGGGCTGAATAATAATGATATAAATATAAATTAAATAATTTTATATAATGAATTGCCCCCATTTTATGCATCTAGTCATAAACCTATTTCAAATAAAAAGTTATGATTGAACTTTTAACTTAACTAATAAGTGAATCTTATAGGAAATTTATAGTTAAACAACTAAAGATTTAATTCTAATAAAATTTTCGCACATGAATATTAAATAAGTAATTCTAGGTGCATAACCCGTATTGTACACAAAAACTATTATCTAATGTATTGAATAAAAAATAATAATAAATTTTATCAATAATCTAAATGATAGATATGTACACTACTTTTTTCCATTGTTTATATATAATTTGTATACATAAAATAATTTTTTATAAATAAATAAATAAAGTTCGCCCTCAAGTCTCAAGTGAATGAATATGTTCTGAAATTAATAATTTTACGTATAAAAATATTAATTTCTGTCTTATAATACATATTTAACAAATCACTAGTGAAACACAATATTTTCTCCATTTTTTTAATTGAAGTTTTTGAAAAAAATATTTAAATTAAGAAATGTAATTAGTTTTTTGTCTGATTCACCAAAATTATTACCAAATTTCAATATTATACCTATAAAATCCATTAAAAAAGATAAATAAGTTATGAAAAATTAAGTCATTAATATTTTCTTAAAATGCATAACGAACAAATAAAAAGGGGCAAATTTTATTATTTAAAAAGATAAATAAAAAGAAATGGACAAAGTACTTAATAAATAAAACCCTTACAGAAGTTTTATTTAAAGAAAATTATCAATTCCTTTATTTTTCAATTTTATGAAGTATTGTAATGTTCGAGATGGGGTAATAATATATTGACAAATTGATTATTCTTGATGTTGTCTTCTTCATTTTGTAAGATATAGCAATACAGATCAATTATGTAAATATGTCTCGAAAGCAACTGAACAGTTTAGTATTAATTTGTTTTAGGGTCGGTTTAATATGTGTTTTAAGAACACACACTAAATATAAAAAATAAGAGATGTGACTCGTTAAAAAATATTTTTTTATATAGTTATATTTAATTCAATACGTGGGGTTCACTAGTATATTATTTTTTTATATATTAAATTCAGTACGCTTATATAAATAAATAATATTATACATTATTTTTCACATATATATTAAGAGCACGTATTAAGAAAATTCTTTATTTTAATACCCCGCAACTTTGGTGTTTTGGAACTAAAAAATAAAAATAATCTTAGAGATAAGAGCAAGTGGATCGGAGATAATAACAACAATCTATATAATATAAAACAAGTGCTTTAGTGACTGATTGATTGGCTCACAATCTTATCATCAGATTCCCATCTCAATTTGAGTTCGGCACATAATTGACTTTTTTACCAGACCATAATTATCGTTAGGGACAAAATTCTCAAATTTATTTATCCATCAGAGTCCATCTATAAATACTAATATTCTCATAATGGATTCGTTTGGTAAATTAAAAAAAATACAGAGTGAATAGATTATTAGTTTAATTAATGATTAAATTATTATTAAATTAATAACATTATAAATATATAAAAATATATATTATTAATAATTAATAAAATTTTAAAATATTTACTTATTTATAAACTAAAATATAATAAAATTATGTTATATTATTGGTAAAATACTTTTTTTTTTATAAAAAAAAATTTCAAAATCGGTTCAACCAGGTTAACTAATCGATTTTACCGGTTAAACTGATAGTCAACCGATTATTGACCAAATTAGGTAAATCGGTCCAAACCGGATAAAAAATTAAATCGATTTTCGGTTCAACCGGTCCGATCATCAGTTCTGAACTGATTTTCAAAACATTGATAAGTATATTTATTTTATATATATTTTTTGAAACATAAATTTAAAACTTATTAGATGAATAAAATTAAAAAGATGAGTGTTAGACTCTTGAACAGTTATATAATATGATGAATGATATTTATAATTCTATTTAATTTCAAGTAGTAACTATTTCTTAGTAGTAATTTGGCAAAATACTTTTGTAAGTAAACATAAAAAAGATATTTTAAATATTTTTACATGATTAGTCCCTTTCACATAAAGTAAAACCTATTTTATTTTCCTATGAAAATGTTAAAAACATATAAAAGAATATCAATTCCGTAATAGTAATTATTTAAAGGAGTATGGACCTTCTGCTGAGCATATTTTATTTTATTTATTCACTGAACTACAAGCAAGATTACATTAGACTAATTTTTTACTTTTGTACATTTGTATAATCGCCTAAGGCCGTGGGACGCATGTGGCGGATAACTCGAGATAAGGGTGTGTTTGGCCGCCTCCTTCCTTTCTATCTTTTCGCTTTTCTTTATCCATTGAATCATTATCTTTAACCAGATGCCACGCCCACTCAACTAGTATGAAATATCTAATGCTGAGTAAGGAATCGAAACCAGCCCGAAATTATATTAAAAATTGATTAAATCCCACCAATTGAGTTGCACTAATAGTTTTGACGTAAATGGTGACATTAAAACGGTTAAAAAATTATATGTGCGATTTAAGTGCGATTTTAAGAGCTTTTTGTATTATTTATATCGCATCATACTGTTTTTATATATTTTATTTTTTTATAAGTTATGTAGGCCATTAATATATATACCAAATATTAAAGAAAAAAAGATCATTTTCTCTTGTAACTTCATTACTAGGATGATTTCATAGGAACTTAAATTTGTTAAGGAATCCTAATTCCTAAAAATAAATTAGACAATTTTAATTATATTATATATTTTTAAACTTATTGTTTGTGGCTAAAAATATTTTTAATTGAATTACAATGATTAGAACAATATTAAAGCATTCACGCGTAACAAATTTCAAACCTAAAACTTCTTGCTTGATGTTATTATGATAATTTTATATATAATTTCTTTTTACATAAAGATGAATTTAATGCATAGAATATTATTGTTGAGCAAGTCGGAAACATAAATGACTTATTTCTTATACAATTTGTACATAATTTTTTATATATAATTTGTTCGTATAAAATTATAAAAAATTTAAACTATCGGACATTAGTATGAGTTTGGATGTGAAAATAACAACAAAAAAAAAGAAGAAGAAAGAAATAGAAGAATAACGATAATAACTTGACTTTTCTTGTGCTCTTGAGTGAAAAGAGTTTGTAATAATCTCCATTATATTTATCATTTAATTTCTTTCGATACACAATTAACGATATAAAATATTATATATAATGATAAAATAAAATTCATAACAATTAATTAACAATACAATAAAATTTATTATAAATAATTATATTATTAAAAATATTATTAAATATAATATTTGTATAGCTAAATATATATTAAAAAAATTGGACGATAAATATAATAGAGGGAATCTAATCCAAGTTAAAGAGTGATGATAGGAGTGGGACATAAAAATAATTTTAAATTTTAATATCTGTTCATTTTTTGAGGTGGAACGGGAATAGTAACCCCTTCTATGAGATGAGATTATTTTTCACCCAAATCTTCTCATTTTTGGGCGAAAAGTCTTGGAAAGAAATTGAGAGTAAGTTTCCACTCTTTTTCCTCACTTTCCTTTCGTAAATAAATAATATAAAAAAAAACTGACATATAAATCCTTAAAAATATATGTCGACGCCGGGATTTCGCCGTCTCGTTTTTTTTTATTATTAAAAAAATGTCCCTTTTCAATTTTAGCCTTTAGATTAAGATGTGACTTTTGAAAAGGGTCGGCTTAGTGTCGACGGGTTTTGAAAGATCGATTTTATAATGAGCCAATTGACCAGAGTCGCCAGTTGGTATATTTGAAATGGATGTACCAACTCATCCGAGTTTGTTTTCGTAATCGCTGGCTCATATGTGACTCCGATTAATTGGTCCGCAAACCGAGATTCATAGAGCTCGGGGGCTTGCTTAAGCGAGGGGAAGGTGTTAGGCACCCCCCGACTTCCGTGAAACACGGTTACCGCAATCTCGATGTTTTCCTATCCTTTTAAATCCTAAAATGTGTGTGTGTGTGTGTGTGTGTGAGTGTGTTTTGCATAAAAAGTTTGCTGTTATTTTATATGGCAAAAGTGTTTATCTGGAAAGTGTTTTGGACGTTCTTTGACCCAAATGACGAGGCTTCGCTTTTTATAAGAAAGATTGATTTTAATTTCGAAAGCGTTGAGGGTTTTTTTATTTAGATGTCATTTTAGAAAACAATAGTTTTAAACTTTTGTCAAATAGGAATCGAGACTATACATTGCCTTCTAACAGTTAATATAAATAAAACGAGGGCAACTTCTAGAACTCTTTAACCCTATGCACAAAGTTTAATGAAAACATTTATTTATTTGCAAAATCGTTTCTTATGACCTTTTTAAAACCAATTGGAGCCTTTTTGCCAAACACGGGTTAAAGTTCGCCCAAGACTCTTAATTTTAAACCTCGTGAATCTAATATCCTAATTTGCTTGATTTTATAAAAATCTTTATCATTTCATTCCAAAATTGTTTTCTCGTGTCAAAAGTAAAATCAAGCATTAAAACAGCGTTGCGGCTATTCACGGGCATGTGAGCCATCCGAATAACCCCAAACGCCCTCAATCGCACATTTTATTATCCCGGGGCCTTAAACCCGATTTTCGATCCGACGTCGCTTTAAGGCCCGAAAGTTACATATTTACAATAAAAGCGCATCGCAATCGCTACAAACGTAAAAGCTATACAATAATCTAAAAGGATATCATCGGGGGGTTAGGAGGAGATTTCATCCGCCATAAATCCTCTCTAACCGCCCCTAATCCACAGATCTACAACATATGTCGACTACATTGTATCTAATCTCAACATAAACAAAATCAAACTATTTAATATCACAATGCGCCAAATATTTTCGGATCTATCAGTAGATCCACCCAACAAAAGCACAAAGAAACAAATATATACCGATTAGACTACTAAAGCAAAATAAACGGATTAGATCCAAAAGATCTACAAAATGTACCAACACAAAGAAAGATCGAATATTCGCCTTGATATTGATGGAAAGCCACACACTAGCACTCAAATCTAATGTAGAACACCATATATAGCATGAATATTACACAAAAGGGGTAGATCTTCACTTTTCTTTTACAAACCCGAAGGTTTCTCTCTCTATTTCCGCCATTTTCTCTCTCTAAAACCTCCAAAATTTCTTCTCTCCTTTTTCGGACGCGAAAATGGCGATCTATAGCTGATCAGCAGGCAGCCGCAGATGCATCTGCGGCTGGCCGCAGATGCATCTGCGGCTGCCTGCTGTGGCCGTCTGAATCGCCGAACCTCGGCTGCCGTGTGCCGTCCTCGAGCCTCGTGCCTGTCACGTCTGTCGGTGGCAGCGGTTGCATTCGCGGCCGTCCGGCTTGCTTTTTCGATTTTTTGCCACGCGGTCTTAATTCGCCAATTTCTGCGGTATTATTTTGGAAGGCTGTATTTTTGAAATTCGGAAATCCCTGGAAAACGTGCCACATTGTTCTGGAAGGCTAGTTCGGAGGGCCGCGACTTGATATGGAATTTGATATTTGTGCTTGGCTTTCAGGGGGCGCTGCCCCCTTTCCACCCCCGCCAGCTCACCGGCGAGCTGGGCAGCCGCTCGCTCACCGGGGAGCGAGACCCCCGAACATCGTAAGCGTAGTGGCCATTTGTCGTCTTTTGCGGTCAGCTCAGGTTTTTTCTGGATCAACTTTTCGCCTCGCCTCAGTGACCGGATGCTCGTTGTCCGTTGTGGCGGCTTTGACCGTAAATCGTTGGGGTGACTTCGTGTTGGGGTCCACCTTCCTTTTCGCGCGTCGGGTCAAATAACGATTCTGCCCTCCTGTCAGGGTTAGTAGAGAAGTGCAAAATTTGGGTGTCTACAGCTGCCCCTCTTTATCATGTTTATGGAATGGTAAGTGAAATGAACGTGATAAAGAAGTAGACACTCAATGCATGATGATGGCAACATGTGTTAATGATGCAACATATATACATTAATGAGGCGACATATATATATCGCCGGTTATCGTCTCAAATTGACTCGCGTCGCATATTCTCATTAAATCAACCTCGCATCGCATCGCATTGTTCTTTTGGACAGTTAATTATGGTCTCTAATGGGTCACTTTTTGGATGGTCGGGTATCGTCTCCGACTGGTCGTTTTGAAATTGATCAGGTATCGTTCCTGAAGGGTCGGTCTTGGTTCGGTCAGGTATCGTTCCTGAGGGGTCGTTTTTGAAATTGGTCAGGTATCGTTTCTGACTGGTCGTTTTGAAATTGGTCAGTTATCGTATCTGACGGGTCATTTTTTCAATTGGTCAGTTATCGTATCTGACGGGTCGTTTTTCACTTGGTCAGTTATCGTATCTGACGGGTCGTTTTCCAATTGGTCAGTTATCGTATCTGACGGGTCGTTTTTCAATTGGTCAGTTATCGTATCTGACGGGTCGTTTGTCAATTGGTCAGTTATCGTATCTGACGGGTCGTTTTTTCAATTGGTCAGTTATCGTATCTGACGGGTCGTTTTTCAATTGGTCAGTTATCGTATCTGACGGGTCGTTTTTCAATTGGTCAGTTATCGTATCTGACGGGTCGTTTTTCAATTGGTCAGTTATCGTATCTGACGGGTCATTTTTTTAATTGGTCAGTTATCGTATCTGACGGGTCGTTTTGAAATTGGTCAGTTATCGTATCTGACGGGTCATTTTTCAATTGGTCAGTTATCGTATCTGACGGGTCGTTTGTCGATTGGTCAGTTATCGTATGTGACGGGTCGTTTTTCACTTGGTCAGTTATCGTATCTGACTGGTCGTTTTGAATTGGTCAGGTCTCGTATCTGACGGATCGTTTTGAATTGGTCAGGTCTCGTATCTGACGGGTCGTTTTGAATTGGTCAGGTCTCGTATCTGACGGGTCATTTTTGAATTGGTCAGGTATCGTATCTGACTGGTCGTTTTTGAAATGGTCAGGTCTCGTATCTGACGGGTCGTTTTGAATTGGTCAGGTCTCGTATCTGAATGGTCATTTTTGAAATGGTCAGGTCTCGTATCTGACGGGTCGTTTTGAATTGGTCAGGTCTCGTATCTGACGGGTCGTTTTGAATTGGTCAGGTCTCGTATCTGACGGGTCGTTTTTGAATTGGTCAGGTCTCGTATCTGACGGGTGGTTTTTGAATTGGTCAGGTCTCGTATCTGACGGGTCGTTTTTGAATTGGTCAGGTATCGTATCTGACTGGTCGTTTTTGAAATGGTCAGGTCTCGTATCTGACGGGTCGTTTTGAATTGGTCAGGTCTCGTATCTGACGGGTCGTTTTGAATTGGTCAGGTCTCGTATCTGACGGGTCGTTTTTGAATTGGTCAGGTATCGTATCTGACTGGTCGTTTTTGAAATGGTCAGGTCTCGTATCTGACGGGTCGTTTTTGGTTTGGTCAGGTCTCGTATCTGACGGGTCGTTTTGAATTGGTCAGGTCTCGTATCTGACGGGTCGTTTTTGAATTGGTCAGGTCTCGTATCTGACGGGTCGTTTTTCAATTGGTCAGGTCTTGTATTGGTTTGGTCAGGTCTCGTATCTGACTGGTCGTTTTTGGTTTGGTCAGGTCTCGTATCTGACTGGTCGTTTTTTGAATTGGTCAGGTCTCGTATCTTACTTGTCGTTCTTGGTTTGCCAGGTCTCGTCTCCGGAATCGCTGTGTACTATCCTAAATGGACTCGCATCGTATTGTATATCATAAAAAAATGCAATAATTCTAGAGGAAATTTAAAAAGAAAGCGTACCTGATTAGGTTGTGGGGCCTCCCTGGGATTCGTCCTCGTAAATCGCTCTTGCCTGCCACTTCTTTTGGTTTGACTTGTCATTCTTGGGGTTCGTCCTTGTAAATCTCTCTTGACAGCCGTTGCCTTTGACCTATCATCCTTGTTGATTAGCTGAAGGTGCTTCAGACAGTCGTTTTGCAATTCCTTTATGTTCTATAGATTCTGGGCGCATTGGAACGTGCAAGTTTCCCGCTGCCATGTCCCTCCGATGAATGGCACCGGTATTCGTGTCGCCGACAGTCTCGTACCTGTGATTTTCTTTTCATGCACATTTTTATTTTGATATATATATACATGGATGCACGGATGTTATGCTTGGATCAATAGATATGCTGGGAAGGAAATGACCCCTGTTTAGTCAAATGATACAATTTTTCACGTGTCGTTCTTTTTGACTACTCAGTTGTGCCATGCCTTATTTGGGAGCACAGTTTCTGGACTTCAAGGTTGGTTCATTGAATCGCATGCCCCTGATCGTTTCTCTGTTGGGGGAATTGTATCTGTCGTTTTGAATGCCCAATCGACTTATCCAGTGCTCCTCATCTTGCTCACAGATCTTCACGTCTTTGAATTTGGGGTGCAGGGACTTCCTCTTATGCTAGAGAATTATGCCTAGATTCTGGGTTGATATCTAGGTGATCCCCTTGTCAGTTGGTCGTATGTTTTGATAGTTCTTGACTTTCATCTGATTGAGGCAGTCCATTTGCCTTGTTGCGATGACCGACGGCCATGTTGCCCTTCCTCGCCTTTTAATCGATTCAGCTCAGACGTCCGGAATTATATCGCTCTTGCATATGCTCACTTGAGTATCGAGGTAATGTCAGCATGCATCAGGCTGAGTTTGTTAAAATCCATTGATGGTCGTGGGGGAAGATTCGTTGATGAGGAGTCTGATATAGACCTGTTCTCCTTTCATTCCCATGATCTTTAATATGGCCCAGCCTTTACTCATGTTTTTGTCGAGGATTCGTTTGGGAAGTCATTTCGTTTGTCATGCCGAGTTACGCACACCGATTCATATCCTGCACAAGTAACAAACGCTAAATGCTCGACCGTTCGGGTCGGCGGGGTTAACTCCGATATTACTAAACATCTCAACAGTAGAGCACAAAAATGGAATGCTCGTGATTATGCAATTTAGCTCATGTCTGTGATGTTTTCGTCTTATCGTAAAAACTTAGCATCTAGATGGATCTCTTTTTTCGTGAATCGTGAGTGGATTAACTTGACATTGAATGAATTGTGAATGTGTTAAGTCACTCTTGATTTCATTTTTTTTTTTTTTTTTTTTTTTTTTTTTTTTTTTTTATTTGACGAGTTATGAAATCGTAATAAAACTTTTAAGCATTCATGGTCAATATACGTGAGTATGATTAAATTCAAAAACTACCTTCCTTTATCAAAGGTGTTCCGTCTTCATTCTTGATATCGTTCTTCGCAGGATTTACGTCATATGGCAAGTGCACTGTACGATGCATCCTTCATTTAGGGGCCTCTTTTCCGTGACTTTAGATGAGCTTCCTTCTTTTCTCTGGTCGAAAATTTTTTCTTTTCCTCTTTTTCAACTCCGCATTTCCCTTTTCGTGTCCACTTAACTTGTCTCGTTTTCTTAGGCTATTCAGAGTTACCCATTTAACGAGCTTTGGACCAATGACTCCCAAACCAGGCGGCTTTAGGGCATTAGGTGTAAAGACACCCCTTCGGGTTTACTTGCTCGAGTAACAGAGGCCACGCTTCGATACAAGTTAGGTGGTTTACCACATTCATTCCTCGTCTGACTCTTCGCAAGATTCGTTTTCTTAGGCTTGAGTTACCCATGTAGCGAGCGTTGGGCCGGTGACTCCCAAATCGGACGACTTTAGGGAACCAGGTGTAGAGACACCTTTCAGGCTTAATTACTCGAATAACCCATGCCACGATTCGAATCTGCTCAGGTCTCTACAGTCGTAATGCTCGTTTTCTTAGGCTCTAAGTTACCCATGTAACGAGTGTTGGGCCGGCGACTCCCAAATCAGATGGCTTTAGGGCGCCAGGTGTGAAGACACCCCTCAGGCTTATTTACTCGAATAACTCAGGCCACGATTCGAGGCATTTGATTCATTTTTATTTACTTTTCGACTCCGCATCAATCGTCATCATTATCGTCATAGCTTTATACCCCACATCTGAAAGTCGGCGCAACCGCAAAGTGCAGACTTGCCTATGAGGTTGATTCTGCTTCGAACAACACTTCGAAATCAGCTCTTTGTGCAGTTTTAATAGGTTGATCAGTTTTAATCGTCTAATCATACTCACGAGTCTGCTCCACGGATGCTCCTTAGGATTAATTCGATTCCTATCAAGTCAAATAAAAATTTCTCTTTCCAAAAGTAATGTTAGCGTTAAACTATGTACAATCTTGATATATGTACAGGGAGACATGAAAGAAATAAATAGATGAAATGAGTTGTATCTTACCTGTGGGTCCTCGTATCCTGAAAGAGCTCTGACTGGAAAGGACCAATTGACAGTACATCTCTGATGATGTTATTGTACGCTGACGAGATCGTATCATAGATGTTGAATCGTGCACTACCTTTCCACGGATGGCTGATGAATGCCCCAGTGTCGAGTCGTCATCGATTTTGAAACTGCCCCAGTCCTGATTGTTGTCAAGGTCATTGCTTCGTGGTGTCTTTGACAGGTGGGCTGATGAGATGCTGGGAACCCAATAATCATTTGCCGTTGATCAGGTTGGAAGTGTACTCCGATGGGTTGACAGGAGAACAGGTCATCTGAGTCGTTGATCGTTAATTGCAAAACTATCGAAGGGTTATATACATTTTTACAAGGATTAGACCGCGCCAAAGTGGCTGCCTACGTACTCCTATAGGAAGAGGAGATCAGGTCTTTCGTAGTTCAGGCCTGATTAGTTCACAAGATTGCTTTTTCTTTTCTCTTTTTTTCTTTTTTTCTTTTTTTTTTTTTTTTTTTTTTTTTTTTTTTTTTTTTTTTTTCTTGGTTGTGAGCTCGTCAATCCATTTGTCGATGGTCATGCTCCCTTTGCGGTGATCTCAATGTCGTTGGCCATTTTTTAGCTCTCCTCTGCCCCTCGTACCTTGGATTGTTGAAATTTGATTGACGCGGGGGCTCATTCCTTTGCATGCGGACAGGAGGGTTGGTCACTGTTTTCCCAGATAGCCCTTGCAAGACCAGGGACACATCCTCCTCTTTTCTCTCCTGTGGTCTCTGGGAAGAACTGTCATAGTTTCCACTTTGGATTTGCTCAGCAACAGCCTCAAGAGCCGTGAAGTCTCGGATCTTTCCTGACTTTAACCCCATTTCTGCCATCTCCCCGTGTTTGATCATCTCTGAAAAAGGTTTGCCTAATCCAGCCAATACTCTTTCGTAATAAGGAGCCTCCTGTATGTCTATGAAGGTCATCACCATCTCAGCCTCATCCATTGGAGGGTTCACTTGGGCAGCCATCCTTCTCCACCGTTGAGCATAATCTCTGAAGGATTCATTGGTCTGCTTCCTGATCTTTGTCATCTGGTATCGGTCCGGGGCCATTTGGGATTGAAAGCTGTATTGTGTTAAAAAGGTGTGGGCCAGTTCTTCCCAGTTGTGGATCTTAACATTATCCAATCTCGCATACCATGTCCTAGCCTCCCCTGTCAGGCTTTTCTGGAATAACTGCATTCTCAATGACTCGTCCTCAGCATATGCCCCGAGTTCTCCGATGTAGATCTTCAGATGCGTGTAAGGATCCCCCGACCCGTTGTACTTTTCAAATTCGGGGATCTTGAACTTCTTGGGGTATTTGGCTCCCGGGAAAATGCATAAGTCGGAGTAGTTGACACTGCCATATGACCCGATCCCTTTCATAGTTTTTATGGCTTCTTCCATCTGGTTTATCTTCTTGCTGACAGTATTGGCAACTTCATCTTCTGGAATGACAATAATGTGTTTCGGCTGTTCAACCTTTGGGGTTTCTGTGGTTACTCCGTTTCCTTGATATGATGGCCCGGGTGGGTCCTCGGTTTGTGCCTTCGATTTCAACTTGAAGTGCTCTTTTAGCATCATGGTCAATTCCGTCAATTGATTCTTTACTGCATCAAACTCTTCCCTAGATACGGGAGTTGGGTTAGGATTGGGGTTCTCAGCCATTTCAACTGTTGACTCTCTGGCTTTCTTGGATCGGAGACGGGTTTTGAGGAGCAATCCTTCGAATAAAACAAGCCACGTTTAGTTTCGGGAAATGACACTGGTGGATGCATGCTAAAGCAAATATTTTTGTGTTTTTTGAGTTTTATAATCTTTTTCTGCAAAACAGGGTCAGTATCCCTTTAACCAAAGTAATGACATTGTGCAATTTATGATGCTCTCCAAGCTGTCCCTGTAAAACAGAGGTTAGTACTTTTTATTTTGACAAAATTTGGTTGGTACAAAAGGATTGACTACAGTATGATTTTTATTTTGACAAAATTGGTTGGTAAAAAATGATTGACTACAGTATGATATCATGCGCGTAAAGCGTAAAAGGGCATGAAGAGACTTTCCATGCGTTGGGTTTATCTGAGGCTGACCTACCCTAAGTTACTCTCGCGGGCTTTTCGGCATGAAGGTTCCCAGATCTTCGCAACATACTTGAAGGGAAATAGATCCGATCTTTCAAT
Source organism: Hedera helix (assembly GCA_947179155.2). Taxonomy (NCBI): domain Eukaryota; kingdom Viridiplantae; phylum Streptophyta; class Magnoliopsida; order Apiales; family Araliaceae; genus Hedera; species Hedera helix. Next base: position 44,053,798 of record OX359275.1, read on the forward strand.
TGGATTGGATCTGAGTGGATGCTTTTCCTGAGCCTCGCCGGGGAGCACCCCTTTGAGTCCAGTAATCCACATCCGACGGGTTTGCCTCAGGAGGAGGAACTGCTCAACATACATTCATCATACATTCATCGTACCTCACCGTATGCATATGATGCTAATAAAGTAAAGCTTCGAAAAGGAATTGCAATCACATCATTCACATACACACACAAAAAGGTAAATCAACGCAAATAACGCAAACACACATTTTTTAGATTTTTAAAGGATAGGAAAACATCAGGATTTTAAACGCGGCTTAAGCCCTCTAATGTCCCCAGCAGAGTCGCCAGCTGTCGACGCCGGGATTTCGCCGTCTCGTTTTTTTTTATTATTAAAAAAATGTCCCTTTTCAATTTTAGCCTTTAGATTAAGATGTGACTTTTGAAAAGGGTCGGCTTAGTGTCGACGGGTTTTGAAAGATCGATTTTATAATGAGCCAATTGACCAGAGTCGCCAGTTGGTATATTTGAAATGGATGTACCAACTCATCCGAGTTTGTTTTCGTAATCGCTGGCTCATATGTGACTCCGATTAATTGGTCCGCAAACCGAGATTCATAGAGCTCGGGGGCTTGCTTAAGCGAGGGGAAGGTGTTAGGCACCCCCCGACTTCCGTGAAACACGGTTACCGCAATCTCGATGTTTTCCTATCCTTTTAAATCCTAAAATGTGTGTGTGTGTGTGTGTGTGTGAGTGTGTTTTGCATAAAAAGTTTGCTGTTATTTTATATGGCAAAAGTGTTTATCTGGAAAGTGTTTTGGACGTTCTTTGACCCAAATGACGAGGCTTCGCTTTTTATAAGAAAGATTGATTTTAATTTCGAAAGCGTTGAGGGTTTTTTTATTTAGATGTCATTTTAGAAAACAATAGTTTTAAACTTTTGTCAAATAGGAATCGAGACTATACATTGCCTTCTAACAGTTAATATAAATAAAACGAGGGCAACTTCTAGAACTCTTTAACCCTATGCACAAAGTTTAATGAAAACATTTATTTATTTGCAAAATCGTTTCTTATGACCTTTTTAAAACCAATTGGAGCCTTTTTGCCAAACACGGGTTAAAGTTCGCCCAAGACTCTTAATTTTAAACCTCGTGAATCTAATATCCTAATTTGCTTGATTTTATAAAAATCTTTATCATTTCATTCCAAAATTGTTTTCTCGTGTCAAAAGTAAAATCAAGCATTAAAACAGCGTTGCGGCTATTCACGGGCATGTGAGCCATCCGAATAACCCCAAACGCCCTCAATCGCACATTTTATTATCCCGGGGCCTTAAACCCGATTTTCGATCCGACGTCGCTTTAAGGCCCGAAAGTTACATATTTACAATAAAAGCGCATCGCAATCGCTACAAACGTAAAAGCTATACAATAATCTAAAAGGATATCATCGGGGGGTTAGGAGGAGATTTCATCCGCCATAAATCCTCTCTAACCGCCCCTAATCCACAGATCTACAACATATGTCGACTACATTGTATCTAATCTCAACATAAACAAAATCAAACTATTTAATATCACAATGCGCCAAATATTTTCGGATCTATCAGTAGATCCACCCAACAAAAGCACAAAGAAACAAATATATACCGATTAGACTACTAAAGCAAAATAAACGGATTAGATCCAAAAGATCTACAAAATGTACCAACACAAAGAAAGATCGAATATTCGCCTTGATATTGATGGAAAGCCACACACTAGCACTCAAATCTAATGTAGAACACCATATATAGCATGAATATTACACAAAAGGGGTAGATCTTCACTTTTCTTTTACAAACCCGAAGGTTTCTCTCTCTATTTCCGCCATTTTCTCTCTCTAAAACCTCCAAAATTTCTTCTCTCCTTTTTCGGACGCGAAAATGGCGATCTATAGCTGATCAGCAGGCAGCCGCAGATGCATCTGCGGCTGGCCGCAGATGCATCTGCGGCTGCCTGCTGTGGCCGTCTGAATCGCCGAACCTCGGCTGCCGTGTGCCGTCCTCGAGCCTCGTGCCTGTCACGTCTGTCGGTGGCAGCGGTTGCATTCGCGGCCGTCCGGCTTGCTTTTTCGATTTTTTGCCACGCGGTCTTAATTCGCCAATTTCTGCGGTATTATTTTGGAAGGCTGTATTTTTGAAATTCGGAAATCCCTGGAAAACGTGCCACATTGTTCTGGAAGGCTAGTTCGGAGGGCCGCGACTTGATATGGAATTTGATATTTGTGTTTGGCTTTCAGGGGGCGCTGCCCCCTTTCCACCCCCGCCAGCTCACCGGCGAGCTGGGCAGCCGCTCGCTCACCGGGGAGCGAGACCCCCGAACATCGTAAGCGTAGTGGCCATTTGTCGTCTTTTGCGGTCAGCTCAGGTTTTTTCTGGATCAACTTTTCGCCTCGCCTCAGTGACCGGATGCTCGTTGTCCGTTGTGGCGGCTTTGACCGTAAATCGTTGGGGTGACTTCGTGTTGGGGTCCACCTTCCTTTTCGCGCGTCGGGTCAAATAACGATTCTGCCCTCCTGTCAGGGTTAGTAGAGAAGTGCAAAATTTGGGTGTCTACAATATATATATTTAAAATGTCCCCTTTCGGCCATTTCCCTTACTTTTAATACCTTTTTTAAGAATTACAAACTCAATGTAGTTGTGATCTAGTTATGGGAGTCATGTCTTTGAAGCTACTTCTATTAGTAACCACTTAGCATTTATTAATAGTAATTCAATAATTATAAAATGAATACTAAAATTAGAAATAAAATGATGTTTGGTTGTGATTGGTTATAATTATCGACTTTATTTATCAGATAAATTATTAGCTAATTAAAATATCATCTTGTGAGTTAATTTTATAAGACTTTTTAATTACATTTAGCATTATTATTATTATTATTTAGTTCATTTTGAATATTATTACTGTTAAAATTTATAACATTTAATATTTTAATGACTTACACGTGGTGCGTGCTTCACATCTTCTCCTTTTACTTTTTGTATTGACCTTTGGTGGTTGTTCTTGTTCTTCGCCCCTTCTTTTACGCGCAACATCGTAAAGCGCGTGACTGTTTACTTTTTTATTTTTTTGCTTCTTCCTTTCCTTCTTCGAAGTTTGAACGGAGGATGAATTCTGCCCCTCCCAACAAGCGTTTTTATTCGTGAAGAAGACAAACTATTAAGTCCAACAAGAGAAAATATTAGTAATTGTTTGGTTAGGTGAGCATTTTTGCGTTTTGAAACACTATTGCTAATGTCATAGGTTCAAAATAATAATTATATTGTAAGAATAATAAGTGTTATTAAAATTTTAAAATATTATTAAAATAAATATAAAAATATCACTAAATATATATTTTCTCTGTTAATATAAACATATTACTATAATCTTTTAAAATATGAAACAAAATGTATTTTTAGTATTTTAGTGTTATAGAAATATTATCCGTTTTCTATTTTATTTTATTTATAAAGAGACTTAATGAGTGAGTTGGGTCAAAATTTCAACAGATCAGATACAGCTGTGGTTGGAGAGCCGTGGCTGAAGACTAAAATAACCTTCGAGTGCATGTTTGCCTAACTAGTGATGTAGTATTCCTTATGTCCCAAAATAAATGTCATGATTTATATTTCACCATGTTTCAAAGTATGTTATTAAATTTACAAAAAACTATATTTCATTATTGTTGGAATCAGGATATTTGAACTGAGGCGTGGACTGGTCTATGTTATTTTGTTGGGTTGGACTTTCCTTTTAACACTTGGGTTCTTTCATGAGCCGGGTAAGGGAATCTCATGGGAGTTGAGCTTTTTAACTGTTGGCCCATGCACGGTTAGGGGCTCTTGGCCCTACACACTTTTCGATATTTGTACGCTCATATAAATAGAGACTTACATGGGAGTGGAAGAAGATATTATTATTATCAAACCGCCCTTACTACTTTTCATATTCAAAACCATCATTTTCCAGCAAATAAGCTCTCTGTTGTACTTGAAAAAGATTGTAAGCACCACCATCATACTAGTGAAATTACCCTTTTATCCGTGGTTTTTTTTCCGTTGGGTTTTCACGTAAATTCGTGTGTCTTTATAATACTTTCTCTTGTTTTATTGGTGTTTGACGTTTGATTTTTCTGGTTGTTTCGTGATTTTCAACGAGTCATAAAATTTGACGTTAAAAATTAGTGAATTTTTTTTATTTATTTTTCCTCTCCTTAAATTATATGCATCTATTTTAGGGTTGAGTAGCGATGATAACTCATCAATATGTGGAAATTGTATGAACCAGTCATCAATATAAATTAATATTAAGCCCAGCTGCCTGCCTTATATATAGCCTCAATAGATCCGAAAAATTTAACCGTCAGCTTGACCTAGACGAAGACTACATTCTAATGACTATTTTATTACTCTAATAATTAAGCTTAATTAATTAAGGGTTGATTCATATGGAGTCATTTATTTGAAGTCAAAAAAGGCCAACTTTCTGCAGCTCTACTACAGCTACATGCGTGGTTTAATGTGCTAAAGAACAGATCTCAAAAGCCTGTAAAGTTGGCCGGAGGGGATAGCTAAATATGTATGTAGCATATATTTGGGATCTTAATAAAGTACATCCAAAGTTGTATTGTCAAATTCTTTATGTTATCTTGGATATAGTAATATATATATGGTTGATTAAGGTTTGTCCACTATGATTGATTCTTAGATAGGTCATTAATTAATTAAATATTAGTAGTGCTAGTAGCCCAAAACTTGCATTAATTTAGTGTTTGTTGACCCAACCCCAACTTCGGGTTATCTCCTTTGAGATTCATTGGTAGCCATGGGAAATGGGAACCATTTTGTCCCCCTGCTTTTTGGTTATTAATATTACCTAGTACTAATAACAGGGACCATTCCCCATAGATACCAATTTCAAGACCTAATAACGGTAGAAGTGTTATTCATCGGTTCTGCGCGGCATGCGGTCATATCTCAGAATCATAAAATAATTTTTTCTAATATCAATCAACAATCAACTTCTTTTGGGTAAGAAATTTAAGTTGAAAAAAAAGTTTTAGGTATATGGGATTTATTTAGTGTTTGGACTGGGTTATTTGAATTATTTAGCCCAGAGGAGTGGGAGCCATTTCATTTTTACCAATATCATCTAGTATATACTAGTAGTAACAGGCCTATCTCCCGGCCCTTCCCATACAGATTGAGTGGGTTCCATTATTTTTCGAAAAAATAAATACTCTTTTTATTTTAAAATATAAGATTATTATGACTATTTAAAGTCAACTTGAGATCTTTTAAAATTCAAAATTAATATACATATTTTTTATTTTAGTTAATACAATGATAAATATTATAATTATTTTAACAACACAACACATTGTAAGATTTATTATTTTGTAATTTGTAATGAATTATCTCAATTTTGAGTTTTAAAATATTTTAAATTGATTTTTAAAAGTTAATAATCATCTTATAATTTAAAATGAATATAGTATTTGCTATTTATTTTTTAAATAAATAAAATAAAATACAGTAATACTCCATATACCAGTTAGGATTAGGGCCCGATTTGACCCTTGGCCTATAGCTAAGGGCTAATACACACGATCACACGACCAGCAAACCCTTATATCGGGATCGGGACCAGCCCAGGCTAGATACATATGTCCCATAGTGACCATTACTACACCCCATATGAGTCCAAGATCGTTAAGGGTTTGGTTTGCCCAACCCAGGCCCATAGGGCCTAGTTACATAACCTGAGATCGGATGTACAATACTTGCACTGTTTACGGGATGTTGTGAAAGTAGGTTATAAAAGGTGAAATGGATAATAATCGTAGAGACGACATTCTGGAGGAGGATGCCTATTATTGTCTAACGGAGCTGGCAAGATTGGGCTAATACATAGGCAGTAAAGAAGAAGAAGAAGAAGAAGAAGAAGAAGAAGAAGAAGAAGAAGAAGAAGAAGAAGAAGAAAATTCCAAAATTCTACTCCTGTTCTAACTATTGCAATTAATTTTGTAATAAATGCGCTCTGTTTCTACTTACCTTTCATAGTGTAGTTTTCTTTAAACGTTTGCATATTTATTCAATTTGAAATTCAAAAAATATTTAATACGGTAAATGCATAAATATATTAATTTTTTATAATCAAGCATTAAAAGAATTGATTTTTATACAAAAATTCTCTCACATAACGAGACCCATATTCATAAAAATATTTCTTTCATCTCAGGATAAAAGTACTGGTTGACTTTTTGCACAATTAAGAAATATGATAAAATGACAAAATTGTTTATATTTAAATTATCATTTAATTGTATAGTTTTCTACACGTGATTACTAATACTCCATAAATATGCATAGAGAATATAAATATGACAATTAAGACTAATGATATTTTAAATATATTATTATAAAAAAATAAATTATTTAAAACGTATTGATTACTTAATCTTTAAGGGTAAAATAGGTATTGAATAGATATTTTTCTCTTATATATATATAAAACGTCTTATATTTTTAATTTTTTTTTTTTAAAACGATCTGTATAATAAAAAAGATGGGGTACTTATTAGTGTGTTTATAGACGTTTATTGCAATATAATTATCAACATTTATTCTACTCACTCTGTCTCAAAATTGGGCATTTGACTCAGCTATTGGATATCCCAATTTTGTTTTTAAAAATAATAATTTATTTGTTGAGATAAGCTTAAATTAAGAGTTCAAAGAAAATTTATTATTATTTGTTTGTATTAAATTTTGGGAATTGATATTTACACAAGTTAATTTAATATTTTTATAAGATCAAATTTAACCTAATTGTGAAAATAACAAATTAATTTATAAAAATATCAATTCTTATATATAATTGATATTTTTTCAAGTTAATTTAATATTTTTATAAAATTAAATAAAATTAATTTATAAAAATATTAATTCTTTAGATATTTTGTGCTATGTTTAATGTTTGTAAGATCTCTAAAGTTCCTAGAAGTAAGGCTCTTGGGCTAGCTCATATAGCTACAACGTACTATTCCTTTTGACCCTTATTATTTATCTTTTTTAAATTGAATTTATATATTAAAAAAATTAATTAATATTATATATTTTAATTAAAAATAATTTTAAATATTATTATTATTATTATATTGAAATAAAAATATATTATTTATTGAATAAAAAATAATGAAAAAATTAAAATTATATTTAATACTTAAAATAATATTAAAAATTAAATAATTAATATTTATTTAAAATTTTTAAACGATAAATATTAAAAAATAAAATTATTTTTTTAAACCGACATTTAAAAAGTTATCAGGGAGTACTAAGTACTAAATAATGTAAACGGTTTTTGCTATGTTGCGTAAAAATAAAAATAAATTATTTTTTGAGAAGCTTATAGGGAGAGTTCAAAGAAAACTCATATAGCTGCTGCTGCTGCTTTGGTCAGCATCGAAACTCGAAAGTCATGCATGCATCGAACCACGTGTCAAGTAACGGGCCACGTCAAGCTTGTAGCGGTGGGACCAATTTGTCCTGGCGAGCTCAGAGAAAAACCCTCAAAACAAAGGTGTTTTAAGTAATTACATGTTTATAGCAAGGACAATTTCGTAAGAAAGGGCAACAGAACTTTCAGTTCATAACAGACAGCTGCTCTCTCTCATAAAAGAAGCTAAAGAAAAACAACCTTCACTTTGTCTCTCTATTCTCTCCCCAACTCGGTCCCAATTAAAACGACATTTGATGCTCTAAAGGATCAGAAAATGGACGCCGACGAGGTAAATTCCGCCAACCATTACCAGAATTTTACCCAAAACCAACCTCCCTTCACGGCGGCGCGACTGCCACGACCACTAACAGCACCTCTATCAACTACCCACCTGATTATTTCAACTTTTATTTTATTTTATTTTTATGTCTGGGAATTTTTTGCAACTGGGTTTGCTTTTGATCTTTTTTCTGCAAACTCCATTGGTGTTTAAGTGTGTTTTTATGTTGATTTGATTCTTGGTGGGTTGATTTCTTTTTCCTTTTTGTGCGCAGAGAGTATCGCCACTGAAGAAGGCTTATGCCGATATAATCTTGAATACCTCAAAAGAAGCAGCGGCAAGAGTCATCGTGTCGGAGAGGAGAGCTCTTCGGTTTCAACACGAGCTGATTGTAGCAAAAGAAGAGGGGATTCAGATGATGCTTCGACTTAAAAAAATGATGGAATCTAAGGTATACTTGTTCTTCACTCAAATAGGTTTCTTTTTCTTTGATTTTGATTTTCTTATGATCAATGTTTTTAATGTGTATCTATATATATTAGGTAACAATTTGTTTAGATATGTCATGTTCTCACTGTTTTTCTATCTCGACTTCTAGTTTTATTGTCCAATATAGTTAATGTTTGTGTCAAGAAATCTTGATTGTAGATTAATGTGGGTGGGAATTATGACTGTTCATATATTGTGTTAATCACTTAACAGTCCCTCTTTTCATCATACATTATATTAATGATTCTTATTAATATGTTTATAGTTTTAAATATTCAAATGCACTGGGTTTTCTACGAAGTTGCTTTGATGTACTGAACTTTGTGTCTACTGGTGTTTCTTGAGAAAGCGGCAAAATTTGAAAAATGTTAGAGCTGCAATGATGATGTTAATTTATCCACTTTTTGTTAATTTATTGTTATGAGGTCTACAAATGGGGGATGCTAAGACTGTTCTGGATATTAGTGTATATTTGTATTTCAGAGTTTTGTCGCTACCGTAACTGAAAATTGTATAGTGATATTAATTTTGTCGTTATCCTAACTGGAAATTGTATGGTGATCTAATTTTGTCGCTGTGATCTGAATTTTGTCGTAGCATAACTGTATGGTGATCTGAATTTTGTGTTTATTGTAACTAGACATTGTATAAAAATATGACATAGCATTAAAGTTCAAAATATGGTTAATTTCTGATTAGTTCAAGAATTTTCTTGGCTGTTGCCGTTTCATTGGTCATTAAAACATTTATTGCTATGAGGCTGCAATTTATGGATAATAAGAATGTTATAGAGGATTAGTGTATATTCGTTTCTCTGAGTTCTGTCGTTATCCTAACCGGAAACCTTGAATTGGTCAGAGCCAAAAATGGAGTGATCCGAGTTTATCGTTCTCGTAACTGGAAACTGTGTTGGTGATCTGAATTTTGTTGTCAGCATAATTGTATGGTGATCTGAAATTTGTGCTTAGCGTAACTTGTCATTGTATAGTGGTCTGATGGCATCAAAGTTAAACATATGTTTCTTAAGAAAGGGGAAAAATTTGAAAATATGTTAAAGCGACAAATGGTGTTAATTTATCCATGTTTTATTAATTTATTGTTATGAGGGATACTAGCGGGGGATGTGAAGACTGTTTTGGAGATTAGTGTATATTCGTATCTTGAGTTTTGTCACTATTGGAACCGGAAATTATATAGTGAGCTTAGTTTTGTCGTTATCACCGGAAACTGTATGGTGATGTGAATTTTGTCCTTAAAGTAACTGTATGCTTTACATGTTATCGGAATTTTGTCGGTAGCGTAACTGTATGGTGATCTAAATTTTGTGGTTACCGAAACTAGACATTGTACACTTATATGACTTTTTGTTCCGTTCACGACTTTTCTTGGCCATTAATGTTTTGTGGGTCTTTAAAACATTTATTTTCACGAGGGCTACAAGTTATAAATGATAAGAAAGGTTGACCTGGAAACTGTATAGTAATCCGAAAAGTTAACTAAAAAGATGGAGTAGCATCATTGCACTTCCAGTGTTCAGGATTATTCTGTTCCATGTGTTGGTCTTTTTTTTGTTACTATTTCTCCATAGTGAGTGCAATGTTTACGGCTCTAACATTTTGCGATAAATTTACAGATCAGTGAAGCAGAAATGACATCCCGGAGTCAACAGGGAAAAATTGAAGAACTTGAAACACAACTTCATGAAGCGGAGGATACAGTAAGAGACCTCAGAGAAGAGTTAAGATATGTGCAGGGTAAACTAGAGAGGATGACTAACAATGAAGCACAGTACCTGGATGAACACGATACTGCTGCTGCTCTAGAAGAAGCATCTGAGGAGAACACTCTCTATACTTCTCGGTCTATACATCCTCCTCTAGAATCACAATATGGCTCCCTTGGAGCTTCCGACATGAAAACTTCAGATTTGAGTCAGAGGATCGAGCACCCTAAGTGCTATAATCCACTGATTCATATGAGAAATTCTTATGGTGTGAGGCCCAATTTACCCTCTATAATATTGAGAAGCAAGGAGCATGAGTCTTACAAAAATGGACGTACTCAGAGAATTCGTGCATGTGAAAGGAACCTCTTAAATGGTGAATTGTCTCTTACTAGGCAACCAAATGATATAAACCATGAAAGAAAGATTAAAGGTGATGAAGAAGATAAAAGTATCCGTCCAGCACCCTCTGACGAAGTTGATAATATGTGTAATATAGAGAAAAAAGAAGCAGTGCAAGTGGATAGCAGGCTTAGCAGCTGGTACCGAGTTCAGGCTAATGACTCTTTTCTTAGAAAGAGGGACATCACTACTAGATGTGGGAAAAATAGAAGCCCCTCATGCAAGCAACTTTCTGATCAATATACGAAGATGGATCAATCTCCTGATACTAGTCTAAACTCAGTTAAAAGCAGTGCTCAGTCTGAAGAAAATCCTACCAACATAGCCTCTAAGTTATCAACAGATATAATTGACACAGGTCTGCATCCAGAGTGTGCAGAAACCACTGAAGAGTATGTTAAAGAATTTGATGTTGAAAATAAATTAACTAAGAGCGAGAGTTTGATTGATATAGAACCTATGGGAGAGGAAGGTGGATCCACAAAAAGTTTTGCCATTCAAGTTTCTAAAACAAACCTTGAGAAAGTTGATGAGGCAGTGGCACACTCCGAGTCCAAAGCCTCTGATACAACAAATGAAATTCCTTCTCAACCTGTGAATCCTAAAGTTATCAAATACACATTCCAAAGGAAGCAGAAGAGAGAACCTTTGAGCAGCTCTGATGGGAGTGTCTCACTTAAACATAGAACTTTGAAGAGAAAGAAAGAGGAAAAACAAAATGATTCTGCTGATCCAGATAAGTCTTGCTTTGTAAAAGAATCCTCTTGAGATGGTAGGCGGTTACTGCAGGTTTTTGTCAGGTTGGTGATGTATATGTGTTTTCATTGTTTTTTTCAATCATGTGTTTCTGCATATATACATTATTGGAATCCTTCGTTGAACATTTTGTAGAATTGCTACATGGCTATCATAAGTGAATCCTGCTAATATCTTTGTGCGTGCATCCATACACGTGCACCCTTTGAATGTGTCTTAGAAATTTTATATGTCTACTATTCTGTTTTATAATTTCATTGCTTGTTTAGAGTAATTATCATGATTGTCATAACAGGTTGCAGGAGAGAAGCAGGCTGACGAGCCATTCTCCCCAACCCCTATGTCCCTAAATAAGAATCTCATTTATTATGTATCAAACTGTGAAAGGTTTTTCTTCTAATAATAAAAAATAAAAAGTAAGCTGTGAGAGTTGTTCCTGCAGCTTCCAGATGAGGTTATCCGATCTCTTCCCACTCCGTATTTTTTCAAATTAATGATTTGAACTTTCTTGTATATGTATACTGTATGTTTTCCTTCTCTTAGTTTCTTTCTTAAATTGGCCACTAATTTATATTTTGTAAGGGCTTTCTTTCATGTTTATGACTTGACTTGCTTAAGTCAAGTATTTTGGGCTGAAATTACTTGTGTGTTTACTTTATTTACTAGGACTTGAATACATTCAGATAAATCAAGTTTAAACTATTTGTGCGTTGAGTTTTTTTATAGGAGTACGTAAAAATCGTTAGCTGCAATATTACCTTCTATCAAGATTCCTCATGAAAAATTAAGAGCCCAACATATTAGTGACTTATTAGTCCATTCAAAAAAATTTCAATGAGAAAATAACATCAAAACTAATGGAACCAGAGTTCGATAATATACTAACTGATATCGAGCATTTAAGGTAATCAAAATTAGACTTTAGTAGCTATTTCAAACAACTTTAATATTGTGAATGATTACCAAGTAAAGATAATTTATTCCAATATCTAGCTAGGTTGTGGGACCCCCATTCCCAAGGAAGTGCAAACCAAGCATGTCATTTGATAACATTATCATTAAAGTTATAATTGTTATGCCTATATTTCAATTAAGTTTTACAAATTTAGTTGAGCCTCAATTTTTCACACACTTGTGCTTTCAGGATGCTAAGTAACATGAATATGTATGTAGATGCTACTTTAGAGAAATGAAATTAGGATAGGGTAAGTGATTAACATTTATCTTTGAGAGATATGACATATCTCAAATTATCCATTAGTATTGTTATTTTGTTTGTGGTACATTACTTTTTTGGTAAGTATATAGATGCGAACACTACTAAGAAACTAATCGAAGTGACAATCATTGAACTTAAACAACTCAATTTTGTACATATATATATATATATATATATATATATATATATATATATATATATATGATTAACAATGAAAAATAGTATGATGGCTATAAAACTTGCCATGATTCACCGGGGAGATGATAGGGAGGATTTTTGCTCCTTTTCCATTCCAGCTTGCAGACTACTAAATATAAGCAACAGGATAGTTTGAGTAACTTGAAGTTAAAATTTTCATTGAATATTGTTGTAAAGCATCTGTTTTATCATTAGCTTCAGCTTGAGAATCTTTTTCTGATATTATCCCATGTGCCATGCCCATACTGCCATATCTATGCAGTAAAAGAAATTCTATCTGCTCTAATTTTTTTATTCACCTTGAGTTTTCCTTCTCCTTTCATCTAGGCTCTTGTAATATTTTTCCTTGTCTTGAGTCTCTCCAACTCCATATCTGTTATTCTTCGGTCTGTTCTGAGGCACGTGGCATTATAATCAAGATTGACATTTATTTGTCTATATGATTATTTTATACCAGTATTGAATGCCAGTGTCATTTTTGGCTGTACACACAGAGATGTTGAGCATTTGGATTGAGAAATATTCCTTAAAGTATGTTATCCCTGTATGAACACACGAGCAGGATTAGTCACCTCAAAACTTTTATGAGTTGGTGTTTTCCTTTGGTGTGAAAGAAGTCTTAATCTGGTTTACAGATTTTCTAGTGCTGGTAGTCTGGAGCAGCTCCAAGAGTGAACCTATCCTGTTCTCTCCTTTCTTATAACTTCACTAGTTCCTAAACCCATATGTGGTCTTCCAAAAAGATTATGTTTCCACTCTATGTAATTCTCTCCCTCTCCCCTGAAAGTACTGTCTTTTTGTCTGCCTCTATAAAATATAGATAGTAAGTGAATATTTTAGCAAATAAGTTATCTAACTAGTGAGCGTCAAAACTTTAATTATCATTCGATATGTTTGGGGAAAGAAGTGTAGATGTTGATCCGTAGTGCCTGAAAATTGATTAGGCAGCTAGAAACCTTCACCATTTAATTCTCAAGTGGAGAAGGACAATGGAAACTTGATAAATTTTTCTTGGCAAGTCGAATATTATAGTCCCAACTATTGACATAATTTCTTTTGCAATAATAAAAATTCGTAATAATTTTCCAGAGATACGTGGGTTGGGTGAAAATTGGACCATTGGAGATATAACGTGGTACTGATAGCGGAAAGGAAACTTGTCTCCTTTCAATTATGTCTTGGACACTTCGATGAAAGAAGTGAATTTAGTTCGTCTTTGAGGATTGTAAAGTAAGAGGGATGCCATAATTTTATGGAAATATACATTCTTTTCAGTTTTATGGCGTATTTGGAATGAGCGTAATATGGGTTTGTTAGATGGAGCTGCTTATCTTTTAAGGTGCTGAGTGATGGGGTTATTTTTTTCTTCTTCCCTTGGGGCTTCTGTTATGGTTAGGGGTACTTCTATGACTGATTTGTCCTGAGATCGGAGAAATGCAATTTTTAAGTACTCTTTTGGTCTTGTTTTTCATTCCCATTTCCTCTTTTTTTGATTAATATATTGTATTTTTATAAAAAGGAATTATTGCCATGCACTTAAGTTCTACAAAAGTAAATGGCTAAAAGAAGTCTTGTATGGGATGCTAAGTAGGTGTTTACCCAACATGGAAGTAAGTTTCCCAGATTGTAAGTATAATTAAACATGGCATTTTTCTAGTGGTGTTTGGGATGGTGAAACAATTAAGTTTTACAAAAGTGAATGGCTGAAAGAATTCTTGTATGGGATGCGAATTAGGTATTTACTGAACATGGAAGTATGTATCCAAAATTGTAGGACCAGTGTCTTATTAGACATGGTCTTTTTCTAGGGGTTTTTGGGATGGTGAAACAATTAAGTGGTCTTGTCGGCGTTGTTTACCATGTAGGGTTTCTCTCTTTGTAAGGGTCTAAATATATCTTCCGGAAATATTAGTAGTGTGAAGATTATAAAAGTATTCATATAATTAAAGAATGATAACTCACTAGAAAAATGTTATTGTTTGTGCATGGGATTTGTTGTAGAATACATCTACGAAGCTAGGGCATTTTTGTGGAGAAAGCTTACTATCATCTTATCTATGAATAGATCTTACTTTTTGTTACTCAACACATCTGCGGAATATATGGAAAGACATAGGAAAGCAAGCTTCAATCAGAAATTGGAAATGTGGGTAACATAGAAATTATAATTGAAAACAAACACCACTGGTCCACCGCCACCACAACTATAATGAATACGGTGATTATGTTTTTGAGGAAAGTAGATTTTCACACATGCTGGTTTTAGTCGACTCATTTCAAATTTGAGTTGGCATTTCCACGAGAACAATTGATTCTTCTGGTAATGGCACTTGTATGGAATTTACATAGATAATGAGCTAATAGCTTGTTGCTCTTATTGTGGTAAGTAGATTGCAAACGTGCTTCAGTCTTTTATGGTGTATATATGTTATTATTTTTGTATTGGGGGTCATGACTATACATTGATAACTTTCTGCTGCTGCTTTTTGCAGCTTATGTCAGAGAAGGCAATAACAAATCCAGGTGTTCTGGAAGAAATAATAGTTAAGAAGTTGAGAAGAAAGAAAATTAGCATTCTTCTGCACTGTAAATCCTAAGACAATGCTTATTTTTGAACTGCCAACCTACTGCTTAGACAGGTTACCATTGTTGTAATGTTCTCTCTCCCTCTCTCTCTCTCGTGTCGGAGAAAAGTTGCTGAATTTCTCTCTGATAATGTGACCAGAGTATTATTTAAGGGGAAAAAAATAATCATTTGCTGGCTTTTAATATGTTGAGATTGAATCATAATCCTTTCTCTTCAACTATCTTTATGTTTGACCCTGTTGGCATAATATCTCTATCCTAAAAAACATCAATGTATATTGAAATTTGGCAACAACATACTATTTAGCCCTTTTTGGTAATTCTTATGTAGATAAGAATTTTAGTCTACAATTTTAAACTACTATAGGCGGGTGTGTTTAATATTAAAATTGAAATTGATTTAGTTGTCCTTCTCGATCACTATGAAGATAGATATGCTGGAGGTGATCTTCAAGACTAACAAAGAAAAATCATTTTAGGCCAAGAAGGGGGCGAAACTAACCACGTGAATAAAAACCTTTAAAGCCCAGTAAGTTGATAGATTCGGCACAATGCCAATAAGTTGGTAGTGTCGTAGAGCAATGAAGGGGTTTTATAAACGACCCAGCTTTCCTTTTACACAAGTTCACCGCAGAAGAAGTGTAAGATTGCCGAGAGAGAACGGGAATAGCAAGCAAAGCAGGAGATTGGGCGTTTAAGGCATTCATGGCGGGGCTCGACATCGCCACCATTTATTGTCACCAGCTTTAGGGCTGTTCTGAAATGTAATATCTAGTTTGCTGAAGATCTGCGAAGTGACTTTTCTATGTGGTATGGTTAATTTCTGGTTATTGTATTGTATCAGTCAGATACTACCTCACTATAGTTATGCACAATCCCTGAGTTCCAGGTGTAACAGTGTCAGTGCTTTAGCTGTTAGCTTGTCTTGGTTGGATTTGGAACCATTTTTCTGTATCCAAAAAGCAGTTAACGACCAGGTAGAAAACATTGCATAGCTTCACAATTAGAGAACTGATGCTATAAAAATCATGTGAATTTATGAAAAGTTTTTTGACATAGAAGCTTAAAGGTCCTTCATAATTAGTTAATCAAGTGATGCTTGTTATTTGATTTAAGTATTATATAATATTGACCATTGATTCCAGTTATCACTTGAACCTGTTGGAAATTAGTCCTTCACATTTGCAAATGACATGTTGGTGATCAAGAGTATATTTCTGGTTAATTTAGAGCCTAAGAAAGTGAGTTTTCATCTTATCGAGCATGTCTCTATTACTATGCATGAGTTTGACTTGGTAAGTTTCATTGTTGTTTAACATATGAAGATTTCCCTTTCATTCTACTAATATGATTTGTTTAATTTTTTGTTATACCACTATGAGAGGTAAAAAATTATTATTAATTTTTTTATATAATAAAAATAAAAATACTTATAAACAGAAGATTTTTTTTTTTTGATATAAAATATTTTAAAGCATGAATATAAAAAAACAAACTAAATAATTTAAAATCCTACATCCACATCAATATTTAAAAAAATAAGTAAGATTTTTCTTATAGATATTTTGGGTTAAAATGAAAAATATTATCATTCAGTTATTTCAAACGAATTAGTTAACAAACAAATTTTTTTATTCAGTGTTTAATTTTAATTAGACATCTGTTTTATTCATTTAATTCAACCATTCAAAATTTTTCATTCAGGTTTTATCGAACACTCTAGGGGACTTCCTTAACTTCTCACGGTATGAAATCTATACTTCACAAAAGGCGAGAAAAGTTGAAAGTAATTGCTAATAATAGCAAATGACTGATCTCTAAATCAATTTGAATGATCTACACAGATCTGAATAATTTTTGCGTTGAGATGAACAAACGTGTAAAGCAAACTACTATTGCTTAAGTAGTAACAAAACACCTTCCATTATGTACTTCGAAATCAAGCTCCAACTCTAGTTGATTATATCATTACTTGAATACGAACCCCACTTTTGATCGTATTTATACAGCTTGCCCTGTACAATACAAGCACATAAATATCAGAAGAGGGTTTAGTTCCTGCCACAACTCATTAATTTGCAAATGTTTGCTTCTTAAGAAAGAAGAAAAACCGGCAACAACACCATCACCAAATTTTTTTTTGGTACCATTAGAGATTACATTTCAACATTGGGGGAGGGGGAATTTGATCTCATGACCTCTGCCATAGAGTAATATGTTAAAATACAAGAGAAACGGGCCTGGTTGAAATTTCAGACAAACTTGTGCTGTGGAGATGAGGCATGTTACGAAAGAGCTAATTTTTCGTCAAATGCACTTTTGAAAAATGCTTAATAAACTGTTTCATTTCATATACTACTATTTACCATGTTTGGAGGTCAAAACAGCGAAGTGCTTTCAATCAGAATTGCATTTCTATCATCCACAAATGCAGGAGACCGTATGAAAGACGGCTATCCTATATGGACGTCTTCGCACCTCGGATCATACCACAGATACTGCCTACAGATGATGAGATGCAATAACATGCAAATCAGACTAGCATTACACATGGCGTGTATGCAAGTCCAAACTCTAAAAGTGATTTTATTGAGGCGTTTGATTTATTAACTTCAAAATAATGTTATATAAGCACATACTTCAACATGATTTTCACTGGGCCCGGTAATTTCACTCGAACCCAATAGAGCCCGCTCAATCCCGACCTTAATGGAATCCAATTGTTTAAACCCTATACGTTAGGTACGGGTATAGGATATATAATTATGTACTTATTTAGGCTACTACATTATAAATTCATAATATTTGTAATATAATATATTACTAGTAATAGAAATATTGCATATTGCTTGATTTTAAATCAAAAATAGTTGTACAAAGTAATATAAAAAATTATAGAAAATTTAATTTGAAAAAAAAATTAGAATAATCGGGTAAATGGGACGGGTATGGGATAATGTGTTTGGGGTCGGGTCTAGTTTAGGGTTTAGGGTTCGAAGATTACTACATATTGACAGAACGGGTATGAGGAGGAGTCCCCCGAACCATACCCGCGCCCTCCCCATACCCGCCCCGTTGCCAAATTTAATTTTTGCACAGAAGGAATGATGTAGCTTATTCATGAACCAGTCATTTCAAGACAAACACAAGGAATCACTATCCTGGATGAGAATCATGTATAAAATTCTGTACGAGTAAAATTTTACTGAACTTCATTTAAATAAGATGCAACTAATAATAAATAGTTGGAATGAAATTTATCCATAGAATACCTTTCCACAATTCAGGTACATGATTCACTGATGACATGTCATGCGGCACCACGGGCATCCTTTGAGACTTTATTTGAGGAAGCCTCTGAAATCCCCTGGGGGTCATTATGGACCTCAGCCAATGGATTCACAATAAACCCACCACCACCCTGGAGCCCAAATCTCCTATTCTCCAGCTTAAAAGTATCAGTGTTCCCTTTCTTATCACCCATGTTTTGTAGAGCAACCACCGATGAGGTTCCACCAGAAGCAAAGTACCTTGAGGTTGACTGTCGACCTTCTGTTCTCTTCCAGAGCTTAGAACTTATAAATTTTGAACCAGGTAGCTTGCAACACATGGCTCCTGCAGAGTCGGTATTTGGCATCCCTCCGGTTGACACAGCCAAATCAAGTGAGATCTCATCCAAGACCAGCTCTAGGCCATGAACACGTGATTCCAAAGAACGCATTCCATTCTGTGAGCTCCCAATGAATCCCTACAGTAAAAATGAATGGGAGAAAATTGCTTCATTATAGTAAAGGCATGAGTAGATAAACCAGTGAAAAATCTGATGGTACTAAAAACATGCATCAAACACAACCAAAACCATGTACAAACCAAAGGCAGGCTAAGAAAGTAGATTACACTAGTCTCTCTCATTGCTCTACGGCCTCTATCGATAAGCGCCAGTAACGAAAGTAAGTTTAATTTACCATAAATTTGATTCATTTTCTTTGTCGTAAGTTTCAGCTGAGTTTAGTCTTTTTTTCTAGTACCATATACCAAGTTACATAAAGGGAAAAATTATGTTTCATAGTTTAGAATTAGTCAACCAAGGTCTGCAAATTATATGCTTCGACTTCCTTGTTGCTACAGTGATACTCTTTCCATCCTATAAAAAGAGTACTATATATTTTTCAAATACAAAATTTTGCATAGGACTGAATTTACACACCTTTTTTCAGTTGATTTTGTGTCAATAATAAACTTTAAAGCTAAAATTATTATTGCAGTTACATCAAAGTGAGTCTTATGCAATTCATAATACTCGAAACAAGAAAAGTAGTATGTAGTATTTTCTTTAGTTGGTAGGAGTACAATACTCCAAAACACCTTTTATTCCAAACTAGTTGGGATATGCTGAGAATGAGTCCTATATGTAAGCGTAAAAGTACAAGGATATATATATATATAAGAGGACAATATTTATGGGAGCCTAATTTCCAAGGATAAGAAAATTACCTGGAGTAGATCTAACAAACTGGACTGCTGGTTTTCAATCTGAAGAAGCTGCTTGCGGATCAAAGATAGATCCTCACAGTCTTTCTGGTTCCTATAAAGATCCTCAGTAATGTTACTAGCTACTGCTGTAGATCCTAACTCATCATCATGGTATAGAACCACATGTGAGCCAGCTCTAGCCCCATCGAACTTGTTCATCTTTTCATCGGAGTCCTTACCGAAGAGTGTCCGTCTCATTTCTAGCTTTGTAAACCTATTTATCTCCTCATCTTTGTCAAATACTTTCTCATCCCTATCTTTGCTATCCCCAGAAACTACAGTCACAGATGGAGCAGCAATGTCAACTTTCCAATTAGCAGGCCTCTTCTTATGATCTAGCTTTCTGAACATTGCTGGACCTGTTTTCTTGACGCTACAATCTAGAGGACTTCTTTTGAGGGCACTGGCAGGGGAAGAACCATCACGTGCTGGGGAACCATTAGCCAAGCTATAATTCTTACTCAATTGAGGAGCTCCAGAGCTAATGGTATGCAAAGTTTGTGAGCCAGGTGGATAGCATCCATCAGTAGCGACTTCTGTCCATTATACATGAGAAACAAAATACTTTCAGAAAAGCCAATTAGGGATGTACCATCCTTCACATTTTCAATCTGAAATAACAGTCTAAATCTAACATCTGAATATAATCAGTTTTGTCGGTCATCTCAAATAATACTACATAATGATTAATTCTTTCTGAGGTGATGGATAACAAAAATATTTGAACTTGAAAATAGATCAAACAATATGAAATCCTTCTTTTTCAAACAATATGAAATCTCTCTCTTTGGTATTTAGCTTTCTGATCAAGACAGACAAATTGTAAGGAAAACAATATCATACCTTTAGAAGAAGATAGAGATTCAGGAGGCCGTGAGACCTCATTGGGCACATCCGGAATTTCTCTCCAAGCTTCCACCATCTGATTCATAGTCTCCCTCACTACCTTTACCTACACAATTACCAACACTTGATCCACTTTACAGCTACCTAATCCAATTTATCCAGATCTACATGTCTTATATCTAAATGCACATTATTGCATCACTTTGCAACTCTAAATAAAAATCAAAAGTATCAAACAATTGATCAATTTAAATTCAATTTAACAGAAATTACAAATCTAAAGATTTTGCAACAACAATCAAACTATTTAATAGTTGAATTAATATGAAACCAAACCTTATCGAATCGTTTGGCTTCGAATGTCTTCAAACAGGAAGCCTTATACTCAGGCAACTCATTTCTCTCAACCACCGCCAACTTGGCCAACGCCTCCGCAGCTGCCTTCCTCGCCGCCCAGTCCTCACTACTCACAAACTCAACCAAACACTTGACCAAATTCCTCAATGCCTGCTGACTCAAAACGCCATCTGTTCCAATCACACTGCCGAAAACAGTCAACAGTGCCGCCTTCGCTTTAAAACTCCGAGACCTCAATAATTTCTCCAGCCTAGGCAGCAGTCTCTTCAGAAACACCGGCTCCGGATCCGGAGATCCGTCAATTGCCGCGGCCAAACACAACGCCGCGCCGATCTGAGAATTCAGGTCCTGTTCGGTCACCAACGCATCGATTAATGGTTTAGCAATCGATGTGAAGGGCGGTTTAGTGATGTGAGACGAAATTGAGCTAATGGCGGTGACGCAGGCGGAGCGGACGGCGGAGTCAGGGTCACAGAGGCGGCGGATTATAGAAGAGAGGAGTTTGGAGAGGTGAGGAGAGAGAAAGTTTCCATGAGATTCAGAAAGGAGAGAGATTAAGCGAACGCATTGTTTCCGTACTGGTGATTTGTCGGAGGAATCGGTGGTGGTGATTGAGGATAGGAAAGGTGGAATCGAGTCGTGACTGAGGGTTTTGGCGATGGATTCGAGCTCGTTGGCCGCGGCGGAGAAGGTGTCGCGGTCGGAGAGCTTGTTGAGGCACGTGAGGACTCGGTGCTTGAATTCACGTGCTGTGGTGGCTTGGTTTGTAGACTGTTTTGCCAGGGCAGCCATTGTCGGTTAAATGTCAACTACCGGATTTAGATTAAGAAGTGGCAGTGCCGTGGTGGTGTTATGGTCGTCCGGGTGGTGGTGCTGTATGAATTCCCGGCGGCATAGCTAGTGTAAGGAAGCGGTAATGGTGAGGTGTTTTTAGCCCCGCCTTGAGTGAACTCTGAAGATTTTTTTAAAAGCTCCGTAGTTCCTCCTTTTAAAGAGAGATAAGAAGATCGTCGACCTGGGACGACGATGATGCTACCGTTAATTTTCAGTTTCTTTCCTGAAAATTTGGACACGACAGCGTTTAGGCTATGTGTGTTAGTTTTGAACTTTTTAACGAGGAGAGAATTAGGAAAAAGAAAAGAGGGAGATTGACTTTATTTTCTCTCCAATTTTTATTTTTTAATGTTTAAGAAAGAAATTTTTGGGGGGAAATATGTGTAAATCGTTCTCCCTTTCTTTTCTAGAAAACTCCGTGACATATTTATGTTTTGAAAATTTGATATTTTCACAATAATTTTTAATATTTTTACACGTAGACTTCACATAAAAGTCAATCATGCATCTTAACAATAATTAATATGTAGGCCTTACGTGTAAAAATATCGAAAATTATTATAGAAGTATCAGTTTCCTATATTTTATTTTTTTTATGTTTTCTTTTAAAACTCCCATGTTTTCAATTTATCTTCCATTATTTTTTTCCACAACTTCATCTAAATTTTACTATTGAGAGAATGGGTTGATAAGTCATTTGCATAAATAATTGTATAAAATTTAAAAAATATTAATTATGCAAAATTAGATTCTTTTATCTACTTTTATAAATAAATAAAATTTACGCATTTGTTGACACGGATTTTATGACGGTGTCTAAAATATTTTTTTTGTAAAATAATGTTTTCATTCTAAATTTTTCCATTTTCAATTCTCGTCTTATATATATATTTTTAATTATTGTTTTGGGTTCAGAGATTAACCAAAGTCATTACAATTAGAAGTTAACAAATTTAAGAGTTTCATAAATATTACTTCTATATCATAATCATTCACATGTCCGAGCAAGTCGGAAAGTCGCATCTCATCTTATATTCAATGGCAAGAAAATACAATTAGGGTGTATTCAATTAAAATTTGTAAGAACTTATAAAACTTTAAAAGTTTAGTTGTATTCAATTAAGACATTTAAAGAGTTTATAAAAATTTAGTGGTATTCAATTACAACTTTTCTAATGTCTTTAAAAGTTATGTGGTATTGAATTAAAACTTTTACAAAGTCTATAAAAATATTTCGGTATTCAAAAAGTCATAGATTTTAAAGATTTCTATCAAATGGTGAAGTTTGATAGACTTTAAAACAATATTTATTCATATTCAAAGTCTTCCAAAGTCTGGCCTCATGCCCAAAGACTTCCAAATATTTGCCAAAAACTTTCAAATATTTGAGAAAAGGAGAAGATGAAAATAATATAAAATAAATACAAATAAAATTAATAAAAACACATAATAATAAATAATTTTTCTAAAATAATATAAATACTTAAAAATTAACAAATAAAAATAGTATAAAATAACATAAAATAACATAAATTAATTGAAAACTCACAAAATATATCAAAATCAAATTAAAATAAATATTAATACATTTAAGTACAAAATAATTACAAAAATTTAGCATTTAGGGAATAAAAATATAGCATAGTTCATCCTCATAAGTTGTGTAAGCTTACATGTTAGTGTTGATTTAATATATTTTGGGTGTCATTTATACTGGTGATTTGAAAATGCCTCCTATAAAACTTTTGATAAATAATGATATACTAAGTAAACTGTCTAATAGAATTGTTCGCATTTTAGCAAATGTTTCTATGGAGAATTTTCATGAATAACCCCTCTTTTCATTTGGTTGCGAATGTCATTTTATGTTGTTGAGTTAAAATTGTAATTACAATATTTAGGTACTAGCAGTAAAAAAAACAATAGAAAATTTTAAAGTTCTATGTGGTTTATAAACTTTTTCCATTATAGGGTAGTGTGTAATTTTCTCTAAATCAGTTATCCCCTTAATTTTCTTATCCATTTGTGATCATTGGGTTATGTGATACTCTATTATGTCAAAGGTGTAAAGATGGGGATGTTTCCAAACCAAATCAATCTATCCAGTTCATCATTTATATAGTTTTCTTCAAAGCATATTGTTCGACCTCTTCAACAAAATGCTTAATTATGTAAGCTACAAGATATATTAAAAGTATATAAAAGTCTATCAAAATCTTTAGTAAAAAATCTATAAAAATATGTCACTTATTTCGTGGAGTCTTTAAAAGTCATTTTAAAAGTCTTTAAAGTCATTAAAAGTTAACGAACTCTACAAAAATCTGTCACTTAAAAAGAGTCTTTAAAATTTTTTAAAAGTCTTAATTGAATACACCCCACTTAATCTCATTAACTGATCCTAAAAGCTGATTCTTATTAGTTCGTTCCAAATGTCAATAATAGCCTTTCATCAAATGCAAAAAAACATACTCTCATCTTTCTTCCTCCTCATCATAAAACAGAGTATAAAAATTATTTCTCTTTTTTTATATATTGAAAAAAGGCATCCAATTAAGTTGCCTAGCATAAATAATGATTATATAATTGTCAACGTTATGTTGGTAGACTGATCAGAGGCAGCAAAATCCATCCACTATATATATATATATATATATATAATCCCTCCTTTCTAAACTTGGAGATATACATTTAATTTTTGAAGATAATTTATAAATAATTTTGTTTAATTTTTAAATACAACATATATGCTAATGAGTAGTATCTTATACTAGTTAGTAAACAATTATTAGAGTTATTTGTATTAAAATTAAACAATTTCATCTTAATTTTAAGATTTAAAATTCATAAACGTTAATAATACTAGTTTGGTTGCATATATATATATATATTCAGATTTTCAAACTGTGTCCATGTGCAGCTGTTTTGTATGTACTGAGCAGACAAATACTAAGATGGGAATGGAAAGGTCTGTTAATTTAAGCAGAATCATAAATGATGAATAAATATACTGTTGTACAAATACATACATCATACATGTGGATATATAGAAGTAAGGTAGTAGAAGACAAAGACTTGGGCATATGCAGGCATATGAAGGTAGCTTAAATTATCCGACATTCCTTTCTTCCTTGCAATTGGGTCGCCTGCACACCCTCTTATCACATGACAACCCACACCCCCCACCCCCACCCCCACCCCCACCACACGCCACAAAAATAAAAAATAAAACTAATTACAATATATGTTCAGATAACATGCACGGACGGTGTCATGCATTAATCTCTCTCAGATCAACTTATTTTGATAAAAAAAAAATCGATCATTACATAAAATGTTAGTATGTTACTCTTGTTTATGTTTCAATATAAAGTACCAATGAGACTGTAATCTAGTGATTAAAATTAAGATATTGTGATTTTTAAATTTTAGGTTTGATTTTTATTTAAATTATGTAAAATTTATTTTTTATTTATGTGAGATTTATTTGTGAATTTAGCGAGACTTTTAATTTTTTTTTAATAAAACGTAGTCATAATTAATTAAACTATTTTAATACTTATTTCTTATAAAAAAATATATGTAAGGTTTTTTTATTTTTACAACGAACATTGTTAATTATATATGGAGTGGATGATAATTTAAGGAAGGGACGGAGAATATTTCACACTTTGTATTATTTTAACGGTGATCAAGCTGCCCGACATAAAATGCTAGTCTTTTAGTAGTGGACCACATTTGCCCCTTATTTATTAAATTATTATTATTTTGACCAATATCCATAAATATCAGAATTTTTATTGAAATTGTCACCATAAAACGAAAGCCACCTTCTTTCAAATAAACTAGAATACGATACCACGTTATAAATTTATTTTTAATAAAAAGTTACTAAATTTAGTATTTATTTAAGAGATTATCTTTTAGTATCAATTAAATTAAGGTAGGATGTTAGCCCCTTTCGGATAATGTATTTACATAACTTGTAACTTTTGAACAAAGTTTAATAAGTCAGACCGATTAAGATAACTTATTGAATCAATTTAAAAGTGAAAACGAAATAAGCTGAGAGTCAGCTTCTATTTTTTTGAAATGATTGTATAAAGGAAACTGATATTTTCACAGCTACTTTTGATATTTTTAAAGTTCAATTGTCGCTATAAATGTATAATGACGATTTGACTATAAAAATATCATTTTTTACTGTGAAAATATCAATTTCCTTATATAAATCAATCAGTTATAATCATCAAACGGCCCAAGCCTAAAGGAAGCAAGTACTACCACATTCAAATATTTATTTCTCTTCATACAATTTTAATATGGAATTGAATTCAGAGACCGGATCCTCTATAACTAAAAATTATCTGTTTCTCTGAACAGACTTATGGCGACGGTTTTAAGGTCTATGACGACGGTATGTACCGTCGCTATATCTCTATAAAAAAATAAAATTATAACAATGGTACATATCGTCGTTATAGGTCCTAAAACCGTCGCTATAAACCCTAACACAGAGTAACATAGAATTTTTTGTTACAGAGAATTCGAGCCCTTGAATTCAACATATGAATTATAATTTTAACATTTAGAAGCACACTAAGAATTAAATTTCATAAGATTTCAAAGAATGCATTTTCTCTGACAATAGCACATTTATATATACTGCCACTTTTGAATAATTCCTACTCTCAATTTTCATACCAACTGAAAAAGAAACGAAAAATAAAAAAAGAGAAACAAGAAGCGGACCACTTTTGATTGTAACTAAATGCTAGGGGTGCACAAATATTGATTTGGTCGGTAAAAAAATAACCAAATCATTTAAGTCAGTTATAAAAAATTAAAAATCAAAATCGTCCAAAATTTTACTCCGTAATCGGTTATCAATTTATTTGGTTATCGATTAAATCAGTCGGTTATTAAAACTTAAGCATAAGAGAAGAGTTGGTTATTAAAACTTAAGCATACGCGGTTAAGTTTAAAATATTGTATTCAAATTTAATTTTAAATCAAGTGTGTATATCATTATACATGTAATATAATTGTGTAACTAATTGTCATAACTAAATTAAATTTATTAAATCTTAAGTTTCATAACTAAAATAAATATTTATTAAAAATATATATAAATTATATTATAATTTTAAAATGCTTGGCCGGTTAGGTCGGTTTTGATTATTTGAGACGTAAAACCAAAACCGGCTGAACTAGTCTCGGCGGTTTTTCGATTTTACAATGTTCGATTATTTGGTTTTGTATTTTTTGGTTTGAATTTATAACGGTTCGGTTTGGTTCAATTAATTTTTTGATTTTTTTCGCTTTCTTGTGCACTCCTGCTAAATGCCAACTGCCCGAGTGATCTCCATATTGACCTGGTGAATTGAAGAAATTTTTTCTTATATTGGCTCCAAGATTCGTACACAAAAAAATCAAAGGCGCAAATTTTTTTGGCCACTAGTACAACCTTAGAGTTACTAAATGCTAACAACCAATATGTAGGGTATGCAATTATAATCTTTTTATCTACCATTTTCCTCAATTTATTATGTTCATATCTTTTCTTCGATAGAAATTAGTCATAAAAGTTTGTCGGTGGGTAAGTTTCTAGGCATCATTTTAATCTTCTTTCCAAAAGCATTAGTCAATTTCGGGAACAGTATGCAGATGGTGTTTCATATAATCCAAAAATTTTCTATTTATTTATGAAATAAAGATGGCCACGAAATATTCAACTACAATTTTGGTATATTAGCTTTATAAGAGTAATTAATATTTACAAACAAAATTAAAATAATTATCTTCGTTTGGTAAGCATATAATAACCCTAAATATGCATAAAGTAAATTGTAAAAATTAAATAAGTCTCTCATTTTGGTACATAAAGAATATACAAGAGTTAATATCACGTAATTCAACAGTTTCACAAGATATAACTTACATTACCAATTTTCAATAATATGCATTTGTTAAAATAATTAATCTCGAGATAAAAAGATTAAATATTGACAATAAATATTGACATAAGGTTATTAAAATTCTAAGGATAGTGGATGTAGAATCCACAATTATCATCCCCAAAAAAATAAAAAAATGGACCACCAACTACCTGAACAATGTACACCACCGCAGGGAGAAGGGGAGAAAAAGAGACCTCAAAACAAAGATGCTAAATTACAACCTTTGAAGAAGAGATATAAAAGGTAAGAGGTTATTGTCTAATGAACAGCTAGCTAGCTAGCTAGCTAATTTATGGTTGGGTTCGAAAAGAATAGGTGAACAAAATCAGACAAGGACATTTCTGGTTTCCAAAATCCTTTTGATTCATTGTATTGCACCATGGCCCTTCATACAAATTAATACAATTCAAAGGCTCAGTTTGGCCCACTATGCGTGTTAGATATGAAACTAGAAATTTAAGCTAAAGATCTAACATATGGAACGACCTTGTAGTAGTAGAGTGTAGAGATGGACCGACCTTGTAGTAGTAGTAGTAGAGTGTAGAGTTAATTTGCAGAAAGGTTGAGAAAATGAAAAGAAGGTTTTATTATTATTATTATTATTATCATGCAAAGGTGAAAGCACATAAATGATTGTCTGATAAGACAGAAAGGAGAAAAGCATATTGCTCAATTTTTCTTTGACAGGCAAAAATAAACAGGTTTGCCCACTTTAAGTCCCAACATCAAGTCCCTCGTACTGAAAATCAGTGACCAGTACTTGTGGAACCATAAGAACAACTTGTAACTTGGAAACTTTTAATTGTGATTAATTAATCAAATTTTTTATTGTTTTAATATCGGTGATATTTTTATAATTACAGAGTTTTATTATAATGTCAATAAACATGAATAAATTTAATAATAATGGTCTTCTAGTATAAACAATACACTATCTACTTTTAAATAAACAACTATTCGCTATATTTTTACTTATTATTAAATAGCTATTTTAATATCTTCTATATACATTTGTTGCACATGAAAATTAGATGATTCTTTCAGAGTCTCTGCATACTTTTAGTCTTAATTTTTTGTATATGTTCAATTGGTTTTGAAATCAAAATCGTACCAAGTAAAACCGCACCGCACGTTTCAAAATCGCATCATACCAATTACAAGCAGTTTCATGTGTAGTTTTAAATTTGTCAAACTGTACCTAAGCGGTTTCATATGCGGTCCAAACCGCACCATGCTTACTCCTAGGCCTACCCACACTAATAAAACTTTAAAAAGACATGTTTAATTAAGCTCTACTTGTTTTACAATTATTTAAACATTAAGTTGCAATAATGAATCATCAGTAGAATACAGTTTTAAGTCGATAATTAATTAGTCAAGACACTATTACTTCTAAACAAAAACAAAGAGAAAACCGTACACCTTTTTTTTTTAAAAAAATAATTTAAAATGACAGAAATATGGAAGCATTTAAGACCTAGATTAACAATACGGGCTTATTAGATTTGCACGAGGCTTCCGGATTATAATTAAGCTGTTCTGTGTTTACTTCCAATTGCAGTAGTTCTTAAAAGTACTTTGGGCATTCTTATAGATGTAAATGGCTACCATGCAATGTGTTCCGATATATATAGTAGAAAAACCAGACCTTTAGCTGAATCAATTCATCAAGTTCTCATTTGGATACAACCCATAAATCATAAATGAGCTTGTAATGGTTATTTGAGGCATCTCCTCATTGCCCAAACGAAAGACAGCTTTCTCATAGTTTCGGTAACCAGCTGAGGCAGTGGATTGAGTTTTAGTGGCCATATACATAAAACAAAGAGATGTATAAAATAGTGACTTCCATTTTGAGAACAAGAATAAAATGCAAGAAAAAAGTACACAATATGCCACTAGCCCACTACTAACAGTACTGAATAAATCACAGTGGTCTTTCGTCGCTAATAATACGGTGTAGGCAATGGTCTTGGCTCCAAATAACTAACTATTCATATCCTTAATAGTCGAGATTAAGCGCAAAAGACTAAGTTAGGTTACTTTCCAAACAAAATGAAGAATCTCATCCTCCTTTAATACCTCCTTCAACCCTCTTAAAATTTCATATGTTCCATAAACTCCACCTTCATTATATCCTAAACAAAATTAATTAAAGACGCCCAATTCCCATCCAGCACAAGAACTTGTTGCGGCATGAAACATCTACAAGGCTCGCATGTGTTTTCGGTGGGGTCAAAATTAGCTTTAGCTAAAAAAAAACTTAGCTGGAGCCAAAATTTTTAGATAATTTTACATGTTTTAGGTTGCATGTATAGTATACATAGTTTTTTTTTTTTATTTAAAAATGAGAGATATATCTTATTTTTTTGTCCGTTTTAAACTTATATATATATATATATATATATATATATATATATATATATATATATATATATATATAATTGATATTTTCACAAGTAAAATGATAGTTTCACAAGGTCCCTTTCACATGAGTGTGGTACCCATCTACTATTCATGTAAGATGGATCTTGTGAAACTATTATTTTTGTTTGTGACCACCATTACTACATTTCTTATGAATATATTGAAAATTATAGTAAAATTTTATTTTAAAGGTTTTCGTCTTAGAAATATTTATATAATTTTAAAAATAAGGGAGTATTTAATTAGAATAAAATTTAATCAATAATGATATTATACTTCCTATTGACCCCTAGTAAGTTTTTTAATTACGAATTTGTTCATAAATACTTAATTCTTTAAATACTTGATTGAAAATTTTGTAAAATTATAATTTGGCCCAATATGCTATAAAATTTCAATAGAATTAATTTATATATTATACTTAATTTTTAAAAAATATATCATATATTTAAATTAAAAAATTCAAGAGATCACTTGACTTCACACGCCAATACCTAACTTCGTAATTGTAATCCTAACTGGGATTTACCATCTTTTGTCTATATGATAAATATAAAAAAATTAGACTTATTCATAAATCTTACGCGGTATGTTTATCCAAAGAAAAAATAAAAAAGTGTGGCTTACTTTTAATTATTAAGATAAATGTAGTGAGGCTATATTCTTTTGTCTTTCTTACGAATAATTTTTGTGAATAAAATTTATGAGTAAGTATAGAAAAACTCGATAAAATATGACAGATGGTTACTATATAGTTAGAAAATTACTAGAGATAAAATAAATAAAAAAATCTACAAATCTCAGGATTTGAAGCCTTTAAACAAGGCATATGTGACTTCTGATCTTAATTCTTCCATTTAACCACCAGAAAAAGAATTATCTACGCATGCACAGCATCAAATGAGATAAATAAAACTCAAAATACCCACTGATTAAAGATATACATCCTTCTTTTAAACTCCCAATGAAAGAGTCTCCGTTTAAAAGTCAAACTTTATCTATACTTTTTAATAATCAACCGTCAATAGAAAAAATAAACATCAAGATATATATTCGGTACCTGACATGCAAAATTGGAACTCTTAATGTAGGTAGGAAGGAAAGGATGAGTAAAATACATCAATCGCAACAACGAAGATACTGAAGACAAATATCAAACATTAAAAATGGCCGATGAACACCAGAACAACCCCCAATCGTCTGACGAATCGTGAGTTACTTCTTGTTTTTGGAAACGACTTTTCATATATATATATATATATCAAATTATTCAGTACTCTATATTATATATCAATTTGTATGTAATGATTGTAATTTATAAGTAATTTACATTTGATGTACAGTAGTGAATCTACATTATCGTTTCAAGAAGTGGAGAAGGTGGAGTTGAATGCAGCAAGAGCGACCGTCACTGATGCCTTAAACTATCTCAATTTAGTGAAGGTTGCTTTTGGGGCCAATAGTGAGGAATATGGTGATTTTCTTCAACTGATGCAAGATTTCAAGGCACTCAGGTTTGGGAACAATCTCTCTTAAAAAAATTTACTTTTCTTATGGGAGGGATCTGTCTTAGCTAGCAGTTTGGAATCAATTCTTGATAATATTGCACAATGTTTAAATGTTATTTTATTGGGATGTCATAACAGATAGATTTAAGGTTGGTCATTTTAAAGATTTACTTATAAATAGAATTCTTCTACGTTTTAAGATGGGACTTGAGAGTCTCGAACCAATTTAAAGTTGAAGCAGGGAACTACGTTTGTATAAAGCCCTAATCCATCCTAATTCCTGTAACTGTTCAAGTTATTGGTCCAAGGCAAAGTGAAGCTAAGATAGACTACACAAGATCACACAAAAATATTTACAAAAATACAGACCGATATTAGACTCCGAGTAGTTTATTAGTATAAGATAAAATAAACAAAAATGAAGTCATAAATAATAATTGTAAACTTAAGTAAGAAATCCATTTTATGTATTATGATATGCTAATTCAAGTAAATTAGGTAATTTTTTTGTATATTAATGATTTATATTCTAGATAAGTTCTTCCTAAATCTGAATACTGCTATTTGCAGAAGTTCATGTACATCCTGTTGTTATATTGTGCAAGCTCATTTTACTTGCTCTAAGCCTTCATTCTCTGAAAAGAGTGCGGTTTGGTGCTTCCACCTAGGAGCAGTTTCCTTTGACCTCCTGCTCAATGATTCTTAGATCAGTATTCTGTTCTGCTGGAAAACTCGTAGCTTTTATTTGTAGGAAAAGAGTCTAAAATTCATAGCCCTATGTACTTGTAGAGAGGATTAAGAAAATAAGATAAAAACTAGAGAGAACCATTATAGTATAGAATGGAAATTGATATTTTCACTACACTTTTTAATATTTTCACTTGAAAATCGTCGCTATAGACCTATAGCAACGATTAAAACCGCCGTTATAGACCTATAGTGGCGGTTTTCATGTGAAAATATAAAAAAATATTGTGGATTGTAGACATTGAGATTCATGGGCCATTCACTACTGCTCTTCTTTAAAGTAAAACCGCTTATACGGATTTAGAAGGAGGAAGAACTTACTTCTTGACAAAGTGAATAACTTGATTAAATTGCATCTATTGATTGGCAAATTAGATGATGAAGTAAAAATGGACTAAATTTTCTTTGTCATTGATGTTGTTGCCCAAGATCTGAGACCATTTAGTAATATTAATTTCTGAAGCATAAATAAATTGTCCAATTGATTAGATATCTCCGTTATAGGTGTCCTTCGTATAATCTCTATACTTTGTCGTTTGCATATAAAATGATCATGTGTCTATTATTCCTGCTGGGAATTAAGCCGACACAAACCAAACAATATAAAATAAAATAAAATTCAAACAACACAAGATTTAACGTGAAAAACCCTTAAAGATAAAAACTATAGGGTAAACTTTGAATCAATAATAAGGGGCTTACAATAATCCTATAAATTTTACGTCCTAAAACTTGAGGTTCCATAATACTGCAATACAACTTTTTATACGGACTAAAAGTTGCAAAAACCTCATTCCCACGATAGTAAAACTTTTTTGCATGGAAAATAAAAGCTGCAAAAACCCTTTCTCCCTCACACAAATACAAAACCCACTCACAACCTCTCTCAACTCATGGGATGCTACGTGACTTTTGGTTGTGTTACTCTTCAACAATTAAACATAAGATTATGTTTATAGAGTACCCACAGTTTTTCTTTTCTTATTCAAAATAGGGCACTTCTAAAATAAAACTCCTATTACAAATAGAGCTACTTTCCAAAATAATACTCCTATTAAAAATAGGACTTCTTCATTTTCATAACAACAATCTTTTTCTAAAAAAGATTCGAGAAACATCCCAACAATTCCTCCCTTGACTCGAATCCAACTTCATATCTGAATAGGATTTGAGGAGTATCCCAATAATTCTTCCCTCGACTCAAATCCCCAAACACTTCAACTTTATTACTGTCATCGTTTTCGTATTCGCTACTATCATTCACATAATCCGTAACACTCGCACTATCTACATAATCCGCAACATTCGCATTATCTGCAACATTTACGTTATCCTTGTTATTCGCATCTTCCTCATCTTTCGCACCATTCGCATCATCTGCGTTATTTGCATCATAGTCATCGTCGTCATCATCTTCAACATTATCTTCTTCAATAGTATCATCATTAGCATAATTGTCTTCATCTTCATCAGCATCTCTGTCTTCCCTTCCATAATATTTATCACTATCATTCGGCAATTGCTACGGTGATCCTTCATAACTACAGAATCTCTTATTCATCAACATCATGACTAATATTGAATCCAACTCCCTCAAACTTCACTCTCTTTATTTGCCACACCAATGAGACTAATTCTCCCCTACCTTGGATCTAATTAATCAAACTCTGATATCACTTATTGAGAATTAATTCGACATAAACCAAATAATATAAAATAAAGAAAGTTAAAATAACACAAAATTTAACGTAAAAAACCCTTAAAGGGAAAAATCACAAGCTAAACTTTGAATATTTACTTTATCAATAATAATGGGTTTACAATAATCCTCTCAAATTTTATGTCCTAAAACTTGAGGTTCCGCAATACAACTTGTAAAACCCTCCCTCTCACGATAGTACAACTTTTTTGCACAGACAAATACAAAACTCACTCACACTCTCTCACAACTCTTATGTTGCATTTGGACTGATGTAATGGAATGAAGGACGAAATGAAATGATTTTAAGGTATTTTAAGTGTATGTTTAGTTGGTGGTGGGGGTGGATGGATGTTGTCATGGAATGGCAAAATTATCACAAGTATTCATTCTATTGGAATGGATTTTATTCCACCTTCTCCATATGGAATACAAAAACAAAGAGATAGAATGAATTATCATTATATTGGAATGATTTATTCTCCAAAATGATCATCAAATACCTTATTTTTATTTCATTCATTCTTCTATTCCATTCTCTAAATCCAAACGAAGCATTAGGATGTTACATGACTTTTGGTTGTGCTACTATTCAACAATTAAACATAAAATTCTATTTATAGAGTACTCACAATTCTTCTCTTCTTATTCAAAATATGACACTTCTAAAATAGAACTCCTATTACAAATAGAACTACTTTCTAAAATAATATTCCTATTAAAAATAGGATTTATTCCTTTCCATAATAACAATCAATCTTTTTCTAAATAAGATTCGAGAAATATCCCAACAATTTCTTTTGAATTCATGGAACCCTAAAGTTGTTGTCTGAATGTTAAAGTTGTATTTCCTTGGGTTTCGCGATAAGTCAGCCAGACCTAAATAAAATACAATTCTCAGTATAAGATATCTCATCTACACTTTGTCATACTGAATTACGAATGCTACTTCCACTTTAATTGTTATTGTGTTTGTAATTGATTTCTCGTGGTACTGTAGTTTGAGGTTTTAATCGGAGGATTTTTTATTTGGTTATTTTTTTTAAAAATGAGGGTTTAATTGTTGATATACAATATATTTTTTTTTGGTTTGTTGGGGTGCAGGATACATATTTTTGTACCCTGCATTTTTTTTTACTCCGGGTGTACCAGGGCGGCACCCCTTCATTTTGGTCCCTTGGAATAATGATTTACTTATAAAATTGAAATTAGTGGTTATTTTTAAAATATATGATGTAGTTATACTAAAATATTTAGATTTTTCGTATTTATGTCTCTGGCCACTTTACACTTAGTGAGGACATGCTGTGCATGTCATTTGCCAAACAAAAAGGGAAAATGTGACACATGAATTTGGTTGATAAAGGATGCAAATCAGTTTTGTACCAAGTCCACATTGTAAGCTGATGGTAATGGTTAATTATCTACTCCAAAATCATCATTAGAGTCTGATCCATTTGGTTTCTTCATATCGACTTTCATTGATTAGGTGTTGGCATCATCAAATTCTTTCTGCATTAAGTTTATTCTTGTGATCTGTTATTTACATGAACATATCATTTCATATTTATGGTGCAGAATTACCTTATCAGTAGTGATATCGAGGGTTAAGGTATTGTTTGTCAATCACCCGGAACTTCTTGAGGGGTTCAACAAATTCTTGCCGACAGGATTTAAGATATCTGTCCCTTTTTCATGGAAGTCTGGTTTTGATTTTGAAGAGGCAATGAGATTTGTTAACAGAGTCAAGGTACATTGTCAAAAGCAATTGAACTGGTTAGTTTTAAATATCTAAGCCTCTATATCAGTTCATTAATGTTGCAACTGCAGGAAGCGTTCCCACATGACGAAGTGCGCTACTCCTCCTTTCTGGAACTTCTCAATGGACATCACAATGCTAACATGAGTATTGCGGAGTTGACTGGAAAGGTTGTTACTGCTGCCGATCTTAATGTTTCCCTTTTGTATATTCATCAGAATATAAAAGATAAATTATTAAAATAAAGAGAGGAGGGACTGTAATGTTTTGGGAGTTGGGAGGAGGATCTTTTACTGCTATTTTCTTCTTCTTTTATTTCTTCCCTTTTTTCTAGGCAAGATGTATCTTTGGCATAAATACTAGAACAGGTGAAACTGGGAGTATAGAGTTAGGTTAGCTAAAAAGAGGGAATGTACACTTTCAAGATTCAACAATCCATTAACCTAAGATCATAAAGGGGGAGAGCTTCCATAGTATACATCCACACATATAATACATGTAAGTATATGTAAAAGATTCATAATTCATAAACTACTGCTATGAGTTTGTTTAAGATATAATACTTCAATTACCCACTAACACTGACGCATAACTGGATTTAACAACTTGTGGGCATTAGAATGTGTACTGGCTTCTCATTTTGGTTTTGGCCTATATGTTGGATTTAGAAATAAGGATATCTTAGTTGTATTAATGGGTGAATAAATGTGCATTTCCAACTCTAATGTCTCTTCCACTCTTATTTATGGGTTTCTTATTTTCTTCTTATGTAGATGAGTGTTCTTCTTCAAGATAGGAAAGATTTACTTGCGGATTTCTTTCAGTTCCTTTATAAATCAGAGCAGCCAATGATCCAAAATGCAGTTAGCAGCAATGCAACGCAGTACGAAATTACCAGAAAAATGAAGAAGAGCTACATGCTTAAGTACCTTTTTGCAATTGTCTTGTCAGTCCTCGTGGCTATCGGAATGGGAATTGTGTTTGGAGTTCATTCTACCAAGAACTGAGGATTCCAACTGAAGCACAATATTGACTTAGTCTTGAGCTACTATACTCCTTGATTCGTATAGGTTATTGGCGATGTCATGTAAAATATATCTGTGTTCTTGTGGTGATTGAACTTGTATACATTTTTTTGAACGAATTAAAATTGGACGGTAGCACCACTGCACTTTGTTTTGTTGGGTTCTGAAAAATATTGGTTCTTGATTTGATTATGTTCTTGGAAATTTAGGCTCCAAGTATGTTCTTTTGCTTATCATTGGTTTTAGTTATTTATCTGTGTTATTTTTGTTAGCTCACTTGACTGCTTACCCTTTTTCCTTAGCTCTGCTCCATTTGCTCTAGTAATTGTAGGGTTTCGACACATAAACGCAGCGGAATTTCAAAACTTTTTCGAAACCCTAAAACATGATCTATGCGAAAACATATAAATTCAGAGGTTTAGATATATTTTTACCGATTATCCGAGCTTGAATGGAGACGATGGAATTCTGGAACAGCTTCGAATCTTCAACGCAATCCAATGACTGCGTCTCTACGGTATCCACACGAACACCTCCGCGAATCGTCCCGCGATCTGCAGCAAAGAGAATCGCGGTACTAACCGCCAAGATCTGGATCTGGATTGAATTTTGTGAGTGAATCGTCTCACGATCTGCAGCAAAGAGAATCGCGGTACTAACCGCCAAGATCTGGATTTGGATTGAATTTTCTGAGTTTTTCTCTCCAGTCTCTTTCTGAAAGCAGTTAGGGTTTAGGTTTTTTAGTTTTCACGTTCTTTTAAAACAGCTGATATATCATATATATATATATATATATATATATATATATATATATATATATATATATATATAGCTGTTAAAAGAATTAACCAAAAACTAATTAGAAAAATAAAATCTGAATTTATATATATATTATATTTTAATTAAGTCTTAATTAATATACATATATACAAATTATCCTATTAATTTAAATTCGTAATTTAAATATTATCAATCATATTAACATATTTAAATCTTAACAATTTAAATTAATTCCCTTTTAATTACGTTCTAATTGTGTGACCCTATATGTTATTATTATATTGTCAATAATTTTAAAATCATATTATAAAATTATAAACAGTGAGCGTCATCTAGTAATACATCACTGTTATCCAAATAATAATAAGATCGATGATTCGATGCAACATTTTGTGACTAATGTTTTAATGTAATTTAATCATTTTAACCTTGACATCCTAGATTAAACTCGAGGCATGAAATGTGTCATACTCTTCATAATTTAATCTGAGTTTTCTTGATCAATGAGTATACTATATGAAACAAATCACTATTTGAGCATGATTATGCATTTTATAGTCTTACTCAATCAAGAGGTCTATGGATATCACCCCTAATATATAGGAGGGTTAAATTCCATTTAGATCACTCATATTCCTTACATGATTCATGATGTACCAAATAATCACATTTATTGTCCACCCTATTAAATGTGACTTTTGATGATATTAAAGTACATAAATTCTCGTGTAATAATATAGTGATTTCAGGTCGAATGATTATTACATCATTGTCACTATGAGAATTTCTTATGACACTTTGCATAATGCTCCACGTAGAATTCTCATGGTGGGTCAGTCCAATACATTGTTTTCTAACATATACCTATGCATTGACTCAATATCTTATATATTTATGACCAATGAGATTTGACCATCAGTCAATCTATACACTAGTCTCAATGCATCATTGTTGTTCATTAACAATGATACTCGACTAGGGACATTTAAGTGCAATGATACTAAATGTAATTATATAATCTCATGTTAAAGTCACATACTTGAAGCTATATAATTCGTATAACTATTCTAAGGACTTTTATTATGCTAACATTTATATAACGCAGTAAATAAAATCATAATAAAATAATTCATTTATTCAATCAAATATAATATCAAAAATGTTAAGTAATTACATCAAATAATTGGTCTCTAGGGCATGAACTTTAACAGTAATATATTTATAATTAATTATTACTCCATTCATTCCAAAATATAGAATAATTTTAACTTATCAATTAAAAATATTCTCAAAATTTGCTATGAATTAATTTAAAATAATATAATTATGAAAATTGTATACATTTTAAGAAGTACTACTAATTACAAAATTTGTTGTGTTTAAAAAATAAATAAATCATACTAAATGATTCAATCATATGTTGGCTAAACGAGGGCTAGGATAACTGGATGTAATGTTTATATTTAATGCTAGTTCTTATCATTACCAAAAAAATAAAAGTGAGTTACATCAATTTATTTCAAATTAATTTTTAAAAATAAATTAATTTTATCTCTCAGAATAGAGAGAGCATTATTCTTTTAATTTTGTAAAATTTTCTTTTACTTATGTAAATCCCGTTTAATAGAAATGGTAGATATCGCTAAATGGTTTAATAGGTTGAGACCATTTTACAAAATTCACTGAATATGGTAAATCATATTAAATTTTAAAAAAAATAATTAATTTGTCACTTTAATTAACAAATGTAACGGTTGAATCAATGCCAATTTTATCTATCGTTAGAATAAAGGCAAAAATAAACTTAATTTCCAGTTAAGGGGAAAGAGGTCAATTTTATCATTTTTGATTGAGAAAAAAGGTCTAATATGATGTAATTAGTGATTAGTCCTTTAGTTTTTTTGAAGGTAATTACTCCTTTTATGGGTTAGAGATAATTACCACTACTAATTATCAGGAGTCTAATATTCTTGGGCCCAAAGGCAAAAGAAATCAAACGGAGGTCCACACAGGAAATTTGGTGAAAACGCAGGGGTATAATTGTAAGTGGAGGGATATATATAGGGTCAGAGAAGCTTATGTTTTTAGTCCGAAAGAGGGCGAGCGAAGCAGAGTAGTTTCCGTTATTCCTTATTTTTTTGGCTAATTTTAGTTTCGGTTATTCGGTCAGTCTATATATCATATTTAGATTTCGCCTCTCTAATATATCTATTGTGCTCCATCTCTAAATATTCGAGATATTTTCCAATTTGATTAGGGTTTGCTTTATCCCTGAAAATCTAATTCACAACCATGGTTTTTGATTCAATTGCCAATTCTTCCATTCATCCGGACTCGAACGCCAAGGATTTCGCTAAGAAAAAGAGGGTATGCATTAATTTTTATGTAGTTTTTTTCATTTTTTTTTGTTGGTTCCCAACCCCTACCTTTTTTTCCCGGTGTCTGAATTCAGTTTTCTGGATTGGTTGTTTGATTTTCAGGCCAACAGGTCGGCAAAATTGAAGCAGTGCAAGCTTGATGCTCGTCGTCAGCAGTGGCTTTCACAAGGTGTGCTTAAAGGATATCTTTTTTCATACCCTATATATATATATATATATATATATATATATATATATATATATATATATATATGTATGTATGTATAATACTCCTATTATTTGGTAGTGATTTCGTTTTCACTCCATATATATACTGATAAAGGCACTTGAACACTTGAACAGCTGTTGATAAGCATAAAAGATTTATCTTTTTCCTGACCAAGTAAAAAGTTTTTTGTTTTTGGGTTGGTAGGGATACCAATGATTTGGTGTTCATAATTCTTTCTTCTTTAGTCTTCTTCAACTTATAATTGACCTCGGATTTTGTTTGATCATTGACTTGTGCAGTGAAAAACAAGGGATGTAAGGAGGAATCAAATGGTAGTGGAGAGATCAATGTTCCCCCAGTGTATGCACCCAATGAGAGGGAACAAGCTATTGGGAGTTTGGAAATTAGTCCAAGAAACAGAGAGAACGATGGATCGATGCACAATTTCAGTGATTCTGATTCGTCCTCTACTAGTCCCACCAGTCACACTAGCAGTATTGTGGGAAGTAACGGCTCAGGAACTAATTTCACTGGGAGTAGCAGAAGCAGTAGCAGTAGGAGCAGTAGCAGTGGTCGTTCTTATTCAGGTAATATAAGCGAAGAAGAGGATGAAGGGTGCTTGGATGATTGGGAGGCTGTTGCTGATGCTTTGATAGCTACTGATGACAAGCTAGAGCGGCATAATCATAATTCGGAATCACCTCTGGAGCATGAAAATGTCATCCAATCAGATTCTCCGCCTGAATTAGTAAATTGTCCGGTAGTAGTAAACATCTCCAAGCCAAAGCCGGAAAACAGCAGGGCATGGAGACCTGATGATGCATTTCGCCCTCAGAGCCTGCCTAATTTAATTAAGCAGCATAGTTTCCCTATGAAATCTGACCAACATTGTGGTCATGGAGGCACAGCATGGGTCTCTAAGAATGTTATATCTGCTCCAGCCTCATGCCCAATATGCTGTGAGGATCTGGATTTTACTGATTCATGTTTTCTTCCTTGTTCTTGTGGGTTTCGTCTTTGCCTTTTCTGCCACAAGAGGATTCTCGAGGAGGATGGTCGCTGTCCAGGCTGCAGGAAGCAGTATGATTATGATGCTGACAAGGGGGAAGGAAATGCAAATTTGGATGGAGGTCCGACGTTCCGATTTGCTCGTTCTTTTAGCATGATTACAAGGTCTTAGGAAGTCTTTGTTTGCATTGAATATGTATGTTGGATCTCTTTTTTGCGTGTCTTGCATGTTCTTTTAATGTTAGACTCTGATATTAGCCGTAGATGTGTTTATGGGGTTGTGATTT
The DNA here is from genome assembly GCA_947179155.2 of Hedera helix. Lineage (NCBI taxonomy): Eukaryota > Viridiplantae > Streptophyta > Magnoliopsida > Apiales > Araliaceae > Hedera > Hedera helix. The sequence continues at coordinate 44,095,314 of OX359275.1, forward strand.
TGTAGCATCAGGCGATCAAGCTGGTTCCTGTCTGAGTTTGGTCCATATTTCTACTGTGCATGTGATGATGTAGAAGACTCTTGGTATGTGAATAGATAAGGCGGTATAGAAATTCAATACATATATAGGTTGATTGAAATAATATTTTATTATCCTTCTCTATTCATGTGTGAACTTATATTGCAACCATTTTGAGTGACGTAAATTAACAAAGATAGTGTTGGTTAATTTTACAACTTTGTGTTCTTGTCCCAATCCTGCTGGCACATTGTATTGTAGACAAATATATACATTGAATTCTGGATAAACTTGATTTATCTAGAGATGTCAAATCTATTCAAGGTATTCGATAAACTGGTAATGATAAGCTTTACATGTGATATGTTCTCTTTTTGAATTGCTTTACATGTGATATGTTCTCTTTTTGAATTATAAACAAAGTGTTTTGGTAGCTGTACTTTATTAAGTTCTTTGAGGAAAACCTCAAATTATTTTTCGAGTTCTGGTAATATTGAGGTAGGAAATAAAGAATCTTATTCAATTGAACCTTGAGTCTAAGGTTCATAAGAGAGTAACTCATGAAGTTAAAGTTGCGAGGTTGACCTTATTTGCATGAAGGATTAAAATTTTATTCACTGAGGGTACTAAAGTGTTTGGTTTGGAATAGGAAGCAAAATGGAATACCGTTGATGTAGGTAACAGAGCAAGAAACTAAGACTCAACTCAACTATGTCTTTTATCCCATACTGGTTGGTGTATGATGGGAACCATGGTGGATGATTTATTTGCTTTGTTTATTTATTTATGGACTTAATTTAATTTTGGGAGATAGTTGGTATTTATTTTAATTAGTTAGGTTATTTTTGTCTTTAATCATTTTCTTGGTTCCCAAGTACATTTTAGGGTTTGTTTTGTTTAAATACTGATGTAATTCTCCAACTCTTGAGATTATTGAACATTGAGATTATCATTTAAGCGTAGAGCTTAAATTCTAGATTCCTATTCTGTTGCTTTTATTGATATTTATTTGCGAAACTTGTCCTACATCAGTGTAGGCTTAGAATGAAATACCTAAGTGAGGGTAAATGAAAAAAGGCAAGGAGGAGAAGAAAAAACAAAAAACGGATATTAAGAAATAAGAAACGAATAACCCAAATAAAAGGTTAGAAATAGATCGAAATAAATCAGCGTAGGCTTAGAATGAATACCTAAGTGAGGGTAAATGTAAAAAGGTCAAGGAGGAGAAGAAAAAACAAAAAACTGATATAAAGAAATAAGAAATAAATAAACAAAATAAAAGGTTAGAAATAGATTGAAATGAATAAAATAAAAATAATTAAACAAACCTAAGAGCGCAAACCAGAAGAGCCAAAAAAGGAAAGCTTATTTGTGCCATCCATGTAAAGAATTTATTTGCTCGCTAGTCAAGCATAGAGACAAGAAAAGAATGCTGTTAAGAGCAAAACTCTCCTGAAATCTTTGGTTTTGTTGATCACTTTTGAGCTCATTTAGTCATCTTCATAAACACGATAAACATTTCTATTGATTTTTTTTCTCTTTCTTTCTTATAAATGAATAGAATATAAATTTGCTTTGCTAGAGATTATATGTGCTGATGAGCATATTACGCAAATTTTTACCTCCGAGAATTAATGTGGTACCTAGCTGTCTAACTTTATTTCTGGGAGCACCAGAATGCTAAAGACATTTTTAATAAAAGAATTACTGATTTATTTATAGTTAATTCGGGGATGGGATTTTTCCCACGGTAGAACCTACAGGACTTGAAGACTGTGCATGACGTTTACTTGTTAATTTTGGCACATTTCAATTCGATCATTTTCGCAAAAACAATTTCGGCAATTGTACTCGTCATATTGAGCAAATTCTTGCCACCTCTTTGATGTTGGTCTTTCGGATGAGAATTAAGAAGTGACTGCAAGGTAGAAAACTACTGGAAAGATCTGTAAAATTTCTGGTATCAAGTATAAAGTCAATCATGGCCTTAACACTATTAAAAACTGGTTTCCTATTGATGTTGTTAGAGAAGATGGTTAAGGAATCTGGCTCTGGGAATCATATTAGCCTTCTTATAAGTACAATATTCTGCCAACTTGATGATTTTATAAATGTACTATCTTATTTCCCTTTGTTGTGTGCTTAAAGTTGCTCCTGTAAGGACACCTCTTTCTCTTTTCGATGAAACTGTCCCTTATAATGTCTTCGATTAGTTTTCTCAAGGTTTGGGACAGGTTGACTAGATGATTTTGAAATTGGTGTTTGGCTCTCAAGGATCATGTGTGATGCTGAAGCCAAATGTTGATGATGTAACTAGCTAAACAGGGAGAACATGCAAGTCTTTTTCTGATGATGCATAAAGTTTGAGGCATCTAGTATTATTAGCTATAGCTGATGTAGTTAGTTCTTAGTGGATTCTGTGTCTTGATAGGATCTGGTATGGTCTTTTAACTCTTGAGGAAACTTTATATGATTCTCATGATTGGTACTAGAATGTGGACCTGTTAATTTTATCTGCTCTTATAGGAAGATTTGCATCAGTTCGCCGTATGTAAAGTTGCTATTATGTTTGGACATATGAGTTAGGGTCGATTTTGAAAATCGATAACTTGAGGAGGGAAAGAGTATATGCTTAGTTGCTGATACATGTGCCGCAGAACCAAGGAGATAGTCATTCATCTGCTATGGCATTGTGAAAAGTGGCTGGGAGCTTCTGATTTTTCTGTGTTTTTAGCATACAGAATTGATGTCAGTGTAAGTGTCTGCTCTCATGGGAGGGTAGTTCTCTAGTCAGGAGACAATACAGAAGTACGAGATTTTATCTCCTATCTGCTTGATGTGGACTATACGGAGTAAAATGAATATTAGGTGCTTTGAGGATAGAGAGATCTATTGTGCAGCAGCAGCATATTCTAATGAGTCTCTTCCTTTTATGGCAGAAGAGAACCTGAGGTCAGTTAACTTAATCATATTTTCCAAGCTCCTTTGTCTTAAGATCTTTCTGATATGTAGTTTGTTTTTATAATTTCCTTGATTGATATGTAGTTTGTTTTGATATGTGGTTTGTTTGTACATGGATCTTAAACCTACTTGGCAGGCATAGGCCTCAATTTTGTTTCTCCTATTCAGTTGCTCTGTTTTGTTGTTGTTCATGTGACAATTCCCCCCTTTAAGCGCATGTTTTGAATAACTACTCATTTCAAAGCAAATAAATAAATAAATAAAACTTCTTGTCATTTCCTACTCTGGTCCTGTCCTTTTTCTCCACATCGGCTTTTGGTCATACTGCTTTAGAACATGCTAGGATCCCTATATGCCCGCATCTTTGAGGTATTTATCGCACATCGCTGCTTGATACTTTTGGAAAGTGGCTTAACTGAATCTGAAGCTAGTTATCTCATTAAACTTGTATGTTCACAATTTGCAATACTTATTAAACTGGTCTTGGTTTATATCATCTTAACTTAGTTTTGACTGATGGAAGGTGACTGAACATAGTTGCTTGCTCGTGATCTCTGGTTGCTAGTCTTTTATACATCTTAGTGTTTCATACAGAGAGACAATAACATACTCTAGGACAACTATCTATAGCTTGGTGTATGAGGGAATGTCTGCATACACTTATATTCACGCTTCATTAGAGACTACTGATAACTTGAGCGTTCAAATTAACTTACCAAGATTTTCTCTATCTGTTTGTCTTTTTGAAATATAAACATTATGTATGAATATCGTTATAAGAAATTCTACACTTGGTGGATGGTTTTCAGAGATGTTTTCAAGACTCATGTTATGACTCTGTTGTTTCTTTTGAGTATTGTTTTTTTTGCATCTTTCTTTCTTTGTACCCGCTGCTTTTGTTATTATTTTACCTACTTAAGGTTTTGAAGTGGGTTGGTTGAATTTGAAATTAACTTGCTGATTAAGTGGACATTTATACTGGATTCTATTGTGCATGACCAAGATTATGACAGTTAAGGGAAGTTTGCTTATAAATTAGTCAGAAATTTCAAATGTCAATTGTGTCAAATAAAAAACTATAAAAAATCAGAATATAAATTATCTTGTTGGGAAGTCCAAATTATATTTGTTTTGAAACCAGGATAGTGTTTATTATAGATTATTGTATATGCTAAAAGTAGTTTTGTATTTAAGGCATCAACTAAGGCATCATATGGTGGCTTTACTCTGCGATCAACACAATATTTGTCGATATACTTCATCAAAATTTTCTTGAATAGGATATGGGAAATAGATAACTATATTAGTGCCTAAATATCTTGGTGTCTTATATTTACCAATTTCCCATGGACCTTTAAACTAGTTTTACTTATTGGGTTTAATAATGACAAGCATAGTGATCTCCCGGTGGTACTAAGAATGAACTTCATTTGCCTCCGTTTGCAAATTATAAAAAGCTGGTCTTGGTAAATCCAAGCATATTACGCTTGCTTGAAATGAGGAGATGACATGATCAGACTTGATTTACTCTTTTAGTGGTGACTTTTGTATCTGTGGAAATTCTGATTCTGATGATTGTTCTGATGGTACAATTGAACTTATTTTTTGCTTGTAAAGAAGCTAATTTTATTTTTGTGGCTTGAGGGTTTAGGAGGTTGTTCCAGTAAAGATTGATGAATGCTTCTAATATCACACACGGAATCCAATGAAAAGTTCATAAATATTAACCTTTATGTAGGAGCTAACTGAACAACTCTTTTTTTTCCGGAGCTAACTGAACAGCTTAATGTATAAGAATTTTTAGTTTGTTTTGCAGTATAAGCAAGGGCTGAGAAAATCAACAAGGAGTCTACTTTTTTATTGATGATTTTTTAGATAGAAAAAGAAGATTTCATCAGTAAAAGAAAGAAGAAACAAGAAGGGTACAAGTAGTGCACCCACAATAGAACAAAGAGAAAAAAGACGCTAAACAAAAGATAAAAAGCACACAGATAAGATGAAGTATTTCTCGCTCTCTGTCACTGGGTAGGGTGATTGTGGGTATTAAGTGGCAGGACCTTCTCTAGCCCTTGTTATATGCTCTGCAAGGCAAGATGTCGATCTATGTTGATTGGGAAGAGTATTCCACCACTCTGCAAAGGTGGATCCATCCAAAAATACATCTTTGCCTAGCTCTCCTTTACTAATCCATTTTAGCACATCTTTCTCTAAACCCTTAAGCTTCTCCTTTATGTCTTCAAATCTCTTGTTTCGAAGTTCCTCCACCTCGGCCCAAAAACAGGAGCTTGAGCTTGATCCTACCTCCATCCTTGAAGCATGTTCATGCCATCTCTGGGTGTATCTGTAGCGTCTTGGCCTACCCTTTGTCAAGTAGGGTCCTGTGTCATCATTCTTCAAGAGTCTATAATAGTTTGCAACATCTAGGGGCTCAACAAGTTGTCGAAATTCGGTTCCCAGCTTTATCCAGTCTTTGCGGCCCTCAAATCCATCTGGAAGTTCGTATCTCTTCAGCAGTTCAATAATCTCATCCCATATGCCTGCTAGCTCAAGCCTACTCACATTGGCATTGAAATCTTTGAGGTCTTTTTGAAGTTTGAAGGCATCATAATAATTCCTTCTGAGCACTTCACATCCCTTCTGGTATTCTTTTATTTTGGTTAATGCCTTTTCAATGTTGGTCTTGTTAGAATCAATCTTACTTTGATTTTTAATCTTTTGCTCCTCTAATTCGCCTGCAGCACGAAGGCACAGTCTGGCTCTTGTGCTCTGAAATTTCAAGATCATATAGTAAGTTTTAATCTGTTTAATTAGCTGGAGTCAAAATGGTGTAAATCTTAAATGCTCCTTTTTTGCAATTATAAAGTTGTCAAAGTATTAGACTCTATTGCTGCATGATTATCATTTTTTCCTGCAGAGTTTTGTGATAAAAAAAATAAACCAATACTATTCAAATGAGTTGAAATGATTAAAACTTACTAGGCCAAGGTCGTTTAGGGCCGTGTTAGCTGTTGTAACCTCATCCATTGTGTTGCCAACTGAAGACAAAGGAAGTTTTTCTAAGTGATCTAAAAAAATTACAGTTTGCATTTCCAAGCTTTCCTGCAATTCCTTTTCATATAGCATATGTTCGTTTAAGCTTCTAATAGCAATCTCTTCACCTTCTGCTTCACTGCTTAACTGAGAACAATAGAACAACATTTGCAGAACAGCGTCTGGATTCTCCACCACCACCAGTTTTCCGGTTGTAGAGCAGAAGACATAGGTGCCAAAAGGTCTGTAAGGGCTAAGCTTAATGAAGTTAGAGAAAGTTTCCAATAGCATGTTTGTGCATCCCATGAGGTTGCATGCAGCATGGCTTGCAACAGACGATGCATTTCTCATGACATTCATGAAAAAAGCATGAGCTTCATTAGCGATTTGAAAAACTTCATTCTGGGAAATTGGAATTTTAAATTTTTTGAGGAAATTGAGAACTTTCTGTAGTTCTTTTTCCATAGGCGAGAGAGGAGCAAGCATTATACGAGGTACAACGTCATACTTCATGACAAAATGTACAAAGTAACGAGACCAGTTCTCTCGCTTAATAGCATGTCCAAAAATCTTGTCACCTGTAAGAGGGGATCCGAAAGTCACACAACGACACAGAATTTGATTGCCTTCTGCTCTTGCGTATTTCTCCAAGAACCAAAGGGTTGCCAATATAGCCATTGGCCCCCCTGAGGAGTGCCCCGCAAACACTATTTGCTTTCCCTTCTTTATATTTTTCTCCACCTGAAATTGAAGTTTGATATCAGTACATATTATGTTCATATAAGAATACACCATAGCATAAATTATGCTTATATTGCTGCTTAAAAATCTCTGCTTTTCCTGGTGCTTTTTGGTCAAAATTTCTTGCTATGTTACTTGCATATGCATATGCAAACATGATTTAACAAAATTGTGCTTGGTAACAAAGGTTAACCCCAAAGTGATGTATGCTAATTATTTTATTTTATTTTTTATTTCAGCTCCACAAGTCAACCAAGGTCAACTGACTGGGAAACTTTTTATTTCAGCAGTAATGGGGGTGACTGGAATTCATTGTGACTGACTGATATTTTCATGTTCTTAATTGTGGTCTGGAACGAAGACAAGTATGATGAAGAATTCAGTTTACCTCATTTTTGAATGTTCGGAGGATAACTTCTTCAAATCTTGCAGCAAATGCTTTGTTCACCTTGGCAGTTTCGTCGTTGCCAATACTTCTCATAGATGGAAACAGTTCACGACTGATGTTTGTTTCTCCAAAAGAATTGTCTGTAAAAAAATCATTCGCAGACCATGATCCAGCAAACCCAAACACAACCACTGATGAGCCGCGAATTTTGTCATGAAGGTAATGCTTTTCGGCAGACTTGTGAGCTTTCATGGCTATGGAACAAGCTCTCTTGATAAGCTCATCTGTCATCCCTATTCTTTCTTCAAGCCTGCCTGCCTCCATTTCTTTTCTCCTTTCTTTGCAACCAGCAGTTGGTTAGACTTTTTGTTTTTCTTTCTGTGATGGTTGGAATTTAAAGAGAAGAATGATGTGGTATTATTACTGGGATGCCCCCTCATAGCCATAGCATAGCTGTGTGGGGAATATGGATTTGTTGGTCATTGGACAACCATGGACTACGACTCTGCTTGACTTGGATATAATTTGGGCAACTTAAAGAAAAGTAAACAGCCAAGAAAATGCCTCGCAATTTCTTGTGTCATTATTGCAAGAGGAAATATTCGCCCAAGCTTTTTACCTTTTAATTGGGTTACCAATCTAATCTATTATGTGTTTCTTTTTCTTTAGGGAATTGTTCTAAACTATTATATGTTATTTTTTTTGTAGGGAATGAATTATTATTTCTAAAAATAAAAATTAATATTTTCTCATATAAGTATAGTGTGAGATTTATTTATTATTCATGAGAGGAATTTTGTTAAAGTATCACTTTTATTAATTCCCTAATTACTGTTCCATATAACATGTTGTAAGGACATCGCAATATTTAACAAGAAGCTCCGAAAGAAGAAAATGAAGCTAATAATTGTTACATATTTATCCTTGAAATATAATAAGATTTGTCTAAAAATGTAACATAAAAAAAAATCATTTTGAAAAATAATATTTAAAAGTTGGATAAGACACAAGAGTAAAATGTTTATCAAGATAGAAAACCAAATGTTTTACCATTCTACTTTGAAAGCCATCAAATCAAAATGGCAAAACCTCGAAATACTTCGGGGCAAAAAGATTAAAATGCCAAGGAAAATATTCTTATATTTTAAAGTATTTCAAATTATTATTGATTTTTAAAATTTAATTTGAGATAATTTTATATTTAAGATTTATTAATATTAGTACTTGTCAAATAATTTATAATTGTTATTATTATATTAACTAAAAATAAATGAATTTATGTTAATTTAAATTTAAAAATATATTTTTTAAAAATAATAAATAATAATCTTTTATTTTAAAACAGTCAAATACTATAATATAGTCTGGAAAACAAAAAGTAAGTTTTTTAGATTTCTCTTTTGCCCCCGTCCAGGTTCTTCCCATACCCCGGGATTGAAAATGTAAAAGAATAATATGTTTAAATTTTATATATATAAAAAAATAAAAAAATAAAAAAATAAAGAAGAAAAATAAATAGCCTAAACCTATAAAGCGGTTTTTCTCCGGCCCACCCAAAAAGATGCAGAAATTGCAAAGAATATTTAGCCGCCCCCGGCCTCTCTGCTTGAGAACTACGGTCAGTTTTTTCACTTTAAACAGGAAGAACTTTAAAGAATGAGGTAATCTTCTTCACATTCTCTCTATTATCATACATAATTACATTTCACGTCACAAAGAACATAATTTCTTTGAGGGGTTTTGGTAATAGTTGTAGTTGTAATCATTTGATGGGTCGGGCGACCAAGAAATGGTTAACTTGCAAGATCATGCATTAAATTTGTTGGGTCCGCAGTTTAGACTACTCTGTGTAGACAGGATGTAGTTAAGAATTTAGTTCTCTAGATGCAAATGGAATACTTTATTTAGAAATTTTCAATGATAATTACAAAGAAAGTAGGACTCTCTTTTTTCTGGACGAAAGGAAAACATATATAAAAGGTTTTTGTGTAAACACGTTATACTTTATTTCATGAGAATAAAAACTGAATTTTTTTGTGATGTTTTTCTTATATTTCTCAATCCTATATTATCTTTCCAATCTTTTTCTTCTTTTAGATTTTTTGATAGGTATTCTAGTTCCAATCTATTTATGTGGATCAATGAATGATTAAATAAAGATCAGAAATTTAATGGTATTGTTGCAAATGAGATGGCTGTCATGAGCAAATTCGACTGGGTTTATCCATATTGTAATAGTAGTTTATATTCAAATAACTGGTTTGCTTAGGTATACATCTGACATCACATCCAGTGATTCTGGGTTTATTTTCTTAGGTTTCAAGCTAGGGCCATAATATTTTTCTGTTGTCATCAACATCTAGGATAGAATTGTTTTCTTCTTCTCTACACTAAAAAATTCTAGGTATAATTAGTCAGGAAAGCAAGGATTTTACACATGGGGATTCTTTTATGAAATTTATAAATTGAAAATGATGGCCTGCTAAATCTCTTCACTCAGGACTGCAAATTCGTTGGTGAAATGTAATGTTGGATTTGCAGTTTGCCTTCAGACCAAGTCAATTGTGGATTTCTTGGAAACGTTTGAAGTTGAACAGATAGCACTTTCATCACCATTTTTGCTCTCTCTACCTTCCAGAGGAACCTGGCCATGCTGTATGCTTGTATCAGTCCTTTTGCAATTTTCTGTCCCTTATTTTTACATTCAGCTCACATGGTTAACAGTTATCCTGTAAGTATTTAATGTTCCAAGATTACAGCCATAACGTGTTCACTAAATTTTTAGTTTCTTCAACGTTGGTTACAGTCAAAATTATCAACTTAATTTTTCAAAATAAGGAAAAATATAAGCAAATACACAGAAACGTTTACAAAATAATGTAAATATCCATATTCTCCTTCCTAAAGAACGTAATGCATCCTCTTCTAATGTTTCTTTGTTAATGAGTTCCTAAATACCTTGTTGTCTTATATTACCAATTTCCCATAGACTTTTAAACTAGTTTTACCTATTGGGTTTAATAATGATAAGCATAATGATCTCCTGGTGGTACTAAAAATGAACTTCATTTGCCTCCTTTTGCAAATTATAAAAAGCTGGTCTTGGTAAATCCAAGCATATATTACGCATGCTTGAAATGAGGGGATGGCATGATCAGACTTGATTTATTCTTTTAGTGGTGATTTTTGTATCTGGGGAAATTCAGATTCTGATGATTGTTCTGATGGTACAACTAAACTTATTTTTTGCTCCTAAAAGAAGCTAATCTTAATTTTTGTGGCTTGAGTGTTTACGTTGTTGTTCCACTAAAGATTGATGAATGCTTCTAATATCACACAAGGAATCCAATGAAAAGTTCATAAATATTAACCTTTATGTAGGAGCTAACTGAGCAACTCTTTTTTTTTTCGTCCTTTTTTTTTTTCCGGAGCTAACTGAACAACTTAATTTATAAGAATTTTTAGTTTGCTTCGCAGTATAAGCAAGGGTCGAGAAAATCAATGAGGAGTCTACTTTTTAATTGCTGATTTTTTTAGATAGAAAAAGATTTCATCAGTAAGAACAAGAAGGGTACAAGTAGTGCACCCGCAGTAGAACAAAATAGAAAAAAGACGCTAAACAAAAGATAAAAGGCACACAAATAAGATGAAGGATTTCTCGCTCTCTGTCTCTGGGTAGGGTGATTGTAGGTATTAAGTGGCAGGACCTTCTCTAGCCCTTGGTAGGAAAATATCTTTCCCTAACTGGTCATATGCTCTGCAAGGCAAGATGCCAATCTATGTTGATTGGGAAGAGTACTCCACCACTCTGCAAAGGTGGATCCATCCAAAAATACATCTTTGCCTAGCTCTCCTTTACTAATCCATTTTAGCACATCTTTCTCTAAACCCTTAAGCTTCTCCTGTATGTCTTCAAATCTCTTGTTTCGAAGTTCCTCCACTTCGGCCCAAAAACAGGAACCTGAGCTTGATCCAACTTCCATCCTTGAAGCATGTTCGTGCCATCTCTGGGTGTATTTGTAGCGTTCTGGCCTACCCTTTATAAAGTAGGGTCCTGTGTCATTATTCTTCAAGTGTCTATAATAATTTGCAACATCTAGGGGCTCAACAAGTTGTCGAAATTCGGTTCCCAGCTTTATCCAGTCTTTGCGGCCCTCAAATCCATCTGGAAGTTCGTCTCTCTTCAGCAGTTCAATAATCTCATCCCATATGCCTGCTAGCTCAAGCCTACTCACATTGACATTGAAATCTTTGAGGTCTTTTTGAAGTTTGAAGGCATCATAATAATTCCTTCTGAGCACTTCACATCCCTTCTGGTATTCTTTTATTTTGGTTAATGCATTTTCAATGTTGGTCTTGTTAGAATCAATCTTGCTTTGATTTTTAATCTTTTGCTCCTCTAATTCGCCTGCAGCACGAAGGCACAGTCTGGCTCTTGTGCTCTGAAATTTCAAGATCATATAGTAAGTTTTAATCTGTTTAATTAGCTGGAGTCAAAATGGTGTAAATCTTAAATGCTCCTTTTTTGCAATTATAAAGTTGTCAAAGTATTAGACTCTATTGCTGCATGATTATCATTTTTTCCTGCAGAGTTTTGTGATAAAAAAAATAAACCAATACTATTCAAAGGAGTTGAAATGATTAAAACTTACTAGGCCAAGGTCGTTTAGGGCCGTGTTAGCTGTTGTAACCTCATCCATTGTGTTTCCAACTGAAGACAAAGGAAGTTTTTCCAAGTGATCTAAACAAATTACAGTTTGCATTTCCAAGCTTTCCTGCAATTCCTTTTCATATAACATATGTTCGTTTAAGCTTCTAATAGCAATCTCTTCACCTTCTGCTTCACTGCTTAACTGAGAACAATAGAACAACATTTGCAGAACAGCGTCTGGATTCTCCACCACCACCAGTTTTCCGGTTGTCGAGCAGAAGACATAGGTGCCAAAAGGTCTGTAAGGGCTAAGCTTAATGAAGTTAGAGAAAGTTTCCAATAGCATGTTTGTGCATCCCATGAGGTTGCATGCAGCATGGCTTGCAACAGATGATGCATTTCTCATGATATTCATGAAAAAAACATGAGCTTCATTAGCGATTCGAATAACTTCATTCTGGGAAATTGGAAATTTAAAATTTTTGAGGAAATTGAGAACTTTCTGTAGTTCTTTTTCCATAGACGAGAGAGGAGCAAGCATTATACGAGGTACAATGTCATACTTCATGACAAAATGTACAAAGCAACGAGACCAGTTCTCTCGCTTAATAGCATGTCCAAAAATCTTGTCACCCGTAAGAGGGGATCCGAAAGTCACACAACGACACAGAATTTGATCGCCTTCTGCTCTTGCGTAATTCTCCAAGAACCAAAGGGTTGCGAATAGAGCCATTGGCCCCCCTGAGGAGTGCCCCGCAAACACTATTTGCTTTCCCTTCTTTATATTTTTCTCCACCTGAAATTGAAGTTTGATATCAGTACGTATTATGTTCGTATAAGAATACACCATAGCATAAATTATGCTTATATTGCTGCTTAAAAATTACTACTTTTGCTGCTGCTTTTTGGTCAAAATTTCTTGTTATGTTACTTGCATATGCTTATGCAAACAGAATTTAAGAAAATTGTGTTTGGTAACAAAGGTTAACCTCAAAGTGATGTATGCTAATTTTTTTATTTTATTTTTTATTTCTGCTACCACAAGTCAACCAAGGTCAACTGACTCGGAAACTTTTTATTTCAGCATTAATGGGGATGACTGGAATTCATTGTGAGTGATGTTATGGGTCAATATGATGTTTAAATACATGTATTATATAAATATATATAGAGTTAATAATTATTATAGTATCATTATAATTAAATTTATGTTCTGATACTCAAAAATATAAAATTATTTAAAAAATTTAGTTCGAGGTGCCCCCAACTCCCGCTAAATTATTTATAGACTCATAATTTGACTCATTGATTTTTTTTCTGGCTTCGTCACTGTGAGTGACTGATATTTTCATGTTCTTAATTGGGGTCTGGAACGAATACCATTATGATGAAGAATTCAGTTACCTCATTTTTGAGTGTTCTGAGGATAACTTCTTCAAATCTTGCAGCAAATGCTTTGTTCACCTTGGCAGTTTCATCGTTGCCAATACTTCTCATAGATGGAAACAGTACACGACTGATGTTTGTTTCTCCAAAAGAATTGTCTGTAAAAAAATCATTCGCAGACCATGATCCAGCAAACCCAAACACAACCAACGGTGAGCCGCGAATTTTGTCATGAAGGTAATGCTTTTCGGCAGACTTGTGAGCTTTCATGGCTATGGAACAAGCTCTCTTGATAAGCTCATCTGTCATCACTATTCTTTCTTCAAGCCTGCCTGCCTCCATTCTTTTCTCCTTTCTTTGCAACCACCAAGTTGTTAGAATTTTTGTTTTTCTGTCTATTTCTTTCTGTGATGGTTGGAATTTAAAGAGAAGAATGATGTGGTATTATTACTGGGATGCCCCTCATAGCCATACCATAGCTGTGTGGGGAATATGGGTTTGTTGGTCATTGGACAACCATGGACTCCGACTCTACTTGACTCGGATATAATTTGGGCAACTTAAAGAAAAGTAAGCCGCCAAGAAAATGCCTTGCAATTTCTTGTGTCATTATTGCAAGAGGAAATATTCGCCCAGGCTTTACCTTTTAATTGGATTCTCCAGTGACCAATCTAATCTATTATGTGTTGCTTTTTCTTTAGGGAAATGTTCTAATCTATTATATTTTATTTTTTCTTTAGGGAATGAATTAATATTTTTATAAAAAAAAATTGATATTTTCTCTCATATGTATAGTGTCGGGGTTCATTTATTATTTATATAATTTTTTTTTTTGTGAAAGTATCACTTTTATTAATTCTCTCCCTTTGATGGGTGTATAAATTATTACCGTTTACCGGGAATCTATTCACACCGGACCTAATTACTGTTCCATTGCAAACCCATCACAATATTTAACAACAAACTCCCAAAGAGGAAAATGAAGCTAATAATTGTTACATAATTATCCTTGAGATATAATAAGATTAGTCTTAAAATGTAACATAAAAAAAAAATTCATTTTGAAAAATAATATTTAAAAGTCGGATAAGACACAAAAGTAAAATGTTTATCAAGATGGATAACCAAACGTTTTACCATTCTACTTTGGAAGCCAACAAAATGGCAAAACCTCGAAATACTTCGGGGCAAAAAGATTAAAATGCCAAGGAAAATATTCTTATATTTTAAAGTGGAGGAGTATATTATACTTCCTTAGTTTCAAATTATTATTAATTTTTAAAAGTTCATTTAAGATAATTTTAAATTTAAGATTATCAAGATTCATTAATATTAGTACTTGTCAAATAATAATTTATAATAGTAATCATTGTATTAACTAAAAATAAATGAATTTACATCAATTTTAAATTTAAAAAAATAATGAATAATAATTTTTTATTTTAAAACATTGAAATACTATAATATAATCTGGGAGTAACAAAACAAAAGGTAAGGTTTTTAGATTTCTCTTTTGCCACCTTCCAGGTTCTTCCCAGACCCTGGGATTGAATATGTTTAAATTTTATATTTTATATAAAAAGAAAAGAAAAAGACATAAAGAAGGAAAATAAATATCCTAAACCTATAAAGCGGTTATTTTCCGACCCACCCAAAAAGATGCAGAAATGGCAAAGAATATAATTAAGCCCCCGGTCTCTCTGCTTCAGAACCTCCTACGGTCAGCTTTTCACTTTAAACGGGAAGAAATTAAAGAATGAGGTAATCTTCTTCACACATTATCTCTATTTATCATACATAATTACTTTGCACGTCACAAAGATCATAATTATGTACGATATTAGAGGGAATGTAGTGTAAAATGAGAATGAGGGGTTTTGGTAATAGTAGTAGTTGTAACTATTTGATGGGACGGACGACCAAGCAATGGTTAACTTGCAAGATCATGTATTAGATTTGTTGGGTCCGCTGTTTAGACTACTCTGTGTTGTAGACAGGATGTCGTTAAGATTATTTCATTGCAGCTGTATATGGAATTTAGTTCTCTGGATGCATATGAAATACTTTACTTATAAATTTTCAATGGAAATTACAAAGAAAATGGGACTCTTTTTTTCTGGACAGAAGGAGAACATATTTTGTGTAAACACATTACTTTATTTCATGCAGCAAAAGGGGAGAAAAAAAAACTGAATTTTTTTGTGATGTTTTTTTATTTCTCAATCCTATATTATCTTTCCAATCTTTTTCTTCTTTTAGATTTTTTTATAGGTATTCTAGTTCCAATCTATTTATGTGGATCAATGAATGATTGAATAAAGATCAGAAATTTAATGGTATTGTTGCAAATGAGATGGCTGTCATCAGCAAATTCAACTGGGTTTATCCATATTGTAATAGTAGGTTATATTCAAATAACTGGTTTGTTTGGGTATACATCTGACATCACATCCAGTGATTCTGGGTTTATTTTCTTAGGTTTCAGGCTAGGGCCATATTATTTTTCTGTGGTCATCAACGTCTACAATAGAATTGTTCTCTTCTTCTCTACACTAAAAAATTCTAGGTGTAATTAGTCAGGAAAGCAAGGATTTTACACATGGGGATTCTTTTATGAAATTTATAAATTGAAAATGACGGCCTGCTGAATCTCTTTACTCAGGACTGCAAATTCGTGGGTGAAATGTAATGTTGGATTTGCAGTTTGCCTTCAGACCATGTCAATTGTTGATTTCTTCGAAATGTTTAAAGTTGAACAGATAAGTTTTTTCTTCACCATTTTTGCTCTCTGTACCTTCCAGAGGAACCTGGTCATGCTGTATGCTTGTATCAGTCCTTTTGCAATTTTCTGTCCCTTCTTTCTACATTCAGCTCACATGGTTAACAGTTATCCTGCAAGTATTTAATGTTTCAAGATTACAGCCATAATGTGTTCACTAAATTTTTAGTTTCTTCAACGTTGGTTACAGTCAAAATTATCAACTTAATTTTCCAAAATAAGGAAAAATATAAACAAACGTTTACGAAATAATGTAAATATCCTTATTCTCCTTTCTAAAGAGCCTTATACATCCTCTTCTAATGTTTCTGTGTTAATGAGTTCCTATTACTATTGAACTGGGAAAAACCCCTAGATATCATCCTCTGATTCGCTGAACGATGTTGAGCCTGGCTTTTCTGACGTAAAATATGATTGCAAGTTTTGGAACATTTCTAATGGCCTTGTTGACGGTGAAAGCAGTGGTGATAATTCCACAGCCTTTAAATTCTTCTTCTGAAGTTTCTTTGTGATTTCAGTACTAGCTTGATCAACCATGTCCAGAAAATCCTTCACCACGATAAATATTTGAAGTGGGTGCACCCCTTTATCCTTGGAAGCTCCTGCTTGATAAAATTCCGTTGTTCTCTTCACAAGCTGCATAACCCTTGTTTGTTCCTCTCTCACCACCTTAAGCTCCTCTTCACATTCCTCTATAAACCCCTTCATCTCCCTTACAAATTCACCTCTTTCATCATTTCCACATTGTGTCACTAGTTGCCGAATCTCAATGACCCGTAGTATGAGATTTGGACACTCATTCATAAAAGTGTCAGGGTCTATTGTAGCCGCTTTCTTGACATTAGAGAATTCAGTGCTTAAGCTGTCTAAAACAGGTAAACCTAGCATTAGGTACTCTTTATCTCTATCTTCCTTGTCTGTCAGGCAATCTGAATCTTGATCATTATTTTTGCTATCTTTAATTCTTCCAGGCCCCTGATTGCTGTTGATGGCACAACGTTTACCCTCAGCTCGAACAACTTGTTCCACAACAAATTGGAGTAGAGTAGTCTTCCCATCAGTACTTTTCACGTGGGAAAGTTTCCGAAGAGCACTAAGGTTGAAGCCTTGTGCATTTCCTCTGGCAGTGCCAGCATTCATGCGATTACCAGCCTTGAGAATGGCTTCAAGAAGTTTTAAGAAAATTCCTCTCGCTCTTAGTTCTTTACATCCAAATTCGAGGGTTTGCAACGTCTCCTTGAGACGCAAGATATCTGGGTCATAATTTGATCTGAAGAGCATTGCATTGATGCGGATAAATGCTGACGGAACAGATTGCAGGAGCTGGTAGAGGAAAGATTCAGCGACGGCAAGTTTTGTTGGATTGCCATTGAATTGGAGGATTTTGGCTGCTTCTTCTTGGGTTGGAGAAATTTTTGTCAGTTTCTCTAAGGTATCAGCATTGAGTCCGCGACCCTCGAGGAGGGCATCTTGGATTTGTTTGTGAGAGACTGCAAGAGCTTTCAGTACAATTGCTGTGTTCTGGGATCTCCGAGGATCGAGGATAAAATTTTGAGGTGCAGTTGAACCGGAACTTCCTGAAATTGATGAATTGTTTTTTATTTCAGGTGATTTATTGTTGGTAGCATCATATCCAAACAAAGCTTCGATAAGCTTATCGTCAAATCTGAGAAGCACATAATGAATAGAATGTCATTCATTGGAGGGATGGAAAGAAAAGGCAAGAAATGATGAATTTTATGGATCGCACTTACCTAAAAGAACCACCATTGATCTCATTCCAGACCTGTGAGTGATCAACATTAGCTGTGACTTTATCCCAGTGTAATGGCTTCATCTTCAACCGGACTTCATTCCCTTTTGAGCTTTGTTCTGTTGAAGTTTCTGCCCTGCTATTGCTGTTGACTTTCCCTCTTGATGCAGTAGGGGGTTTTAATGATGAAACTGCAGCACCTGGATTTAGTGGTGGAGGTGGTGCCGGAGGGTTCCTTTTTGCTGGAATTTTTGGTGGAGGTGGTCCTGAAAATTTCTTTATAGGTTGAGATGGTGGAGGTGGGGGTGGGGGTGGGGGTGGTGGAGTTTGCTTGTCTGGAATTACAGGGCAAGGTAGCTTAGCCGGAGGCTGAGAATGCTGTAGAGGGGGCAGACTTGGACCGAAGTAATCTGTTTCTGTATAATGAATAATGTTTGATGTATCATGAAGTAACGGAACTTCCTGGATTGGTTCAGGCATATTTGGTTTTTCTCCTCTACCATCCAGCCTTTTATCTTCTTCTTCCAAGGGATTAAACCAAATTGTAGAAAAACAGCCAAGTTGCCCACCTTCAAGTTTCTGCAAACAAAGCACATCCTTGCAATTATCATCAACAACTAAATTTTTCAGATCCACACCTGCTTCTCGTCGAAAACTTGAAGCAAGTTTATTTTTCTGGTGTTCTCGAGCCATAGCATATTTATAGATGAAATAGAAGATGATACCGGCAACAAGTAAAGTAGTCGCAACCGTGGCAGCTATGACTTTAACATCTATTCCATCCGGTGATGGAGGTGACGGGGATGCCTCTGTTGCAGACATTTGTTCCAGAAAGATCGGAAGATTATTTACAGTGCCAAGTACTAGAGCAATCAATTTTTGTGAAAGCAGGTGTTTTCTTGAGGAATTGGATTCAGAGAGAAACAAGGGAAGAACCAGAGAAGTCAAAGAATTCCTTGCTGAACCGTGACCTCGTGGGAATTGAGGAGGGCTTTAGAGAAGAGACAAATTTTTGTGGGTTATTTTTCCTTGTATTGATGGAAGTTCTGGCTTTGTGTGCTTGGAGGTTAGTTGCTGAAAGTTTCATAGATGGTGGTTTCTGTTGGTCAGGTTGATTTAATTTATCAGACTTAGACCTCAACGACTTCAAGTGAGACATCTATGTCAACTAGCTAGCTAAGGAGTTTATTGTAATTTAATGTATTCTAAAACATAGGGGCAGTTTATTATAGTTAGCCGGCTGATTTAATGGTAACTTTGTCCTCTCTGTATTCCATTGGTAGCCACGACATGCATATTAATTTTTGTATCTGTGATATCAAATATTTTGTATAATATTTTATCTTTTAATCATATATCTGTGAGACTGAAAGGATCTGTTTCTCCACCTTGGTTGTCCAATTTATGATGATGATTAGTTCCACAAAGGAATTACATTTTAATTTTTTAGCATCTTTTTAGTAAACCCAGTACAAGATACTACTCACGGAGTTTTTCTAAATTTCGAATAGTATTTAAAATCCTCTGCTTTCGATTATGTAATGAATCCCCCTATGGATCTGCCTGATCGCCTTAAGCTCACGTTGGTTGAGTGTGAATTAGAACCAAACTAGTTTGATTTCAAAGCACAACAGCTTGATATACAAATTTTGGATTCCAAAATCATTGCTCTGGAGTTTACTTTTCTGTGAAATTGTTGTTAGCTAGTAAAAGATTTAATTTTCAGCCGCCTTTAATGTTTTTGTTTGTATGTATGCATGTATATCAGTTACTTGACTCCGTCTGCCTATTAAACAAAACAGTAGCCGTCCACTCCTCTTCACCAACTTCCAAAAGGGCCTTTAATTCATATATCAGGAAGGATAATGTGTGCCTATGCCGGTAATTTTCCTGTTTAACTGAATGGGGAAAAAATAAAATTCACTCTTCATTTTTTCGAATATAGTTAATTGTGTGAAATCATTTTACTCTATATACCTGAAATGAAATGGTGACCGGACCGCCAGGAACATACTTCACATTTCTTGTATTATTACAGCACTTGCATAAATTTGATGGAGCCAAGGTAGGAAGTGGCTATTTATTTTGGGTGTTTGTTTTATTGTTTTGCTATGGGAACAAGACCAGTAAGTGAAGCAACAACCGTGTTCAAAGCTGCATGAATCAATAGGTATACATATATCTTGGAAGGTGTATTCATTTATGGACATTACTGCAATTAGATAGCTGAGTTATGACTCATGATTCCGGAGCCCCAAGTATAGTTACAGATGCACTCCAGGCACAAGACTTTGGATGTAAAGCCGAGACCAAAGCTAGAAGTTTAGCTTAGCAGTGACATCTCATGGTTCTAGTCAATCCTCCAGCAAGTTGGCATGTAAAGTACGTAGTAAAGATAAGTAATTCCAAAATTCCGTTTACCCAGTTTCCATTCAGGGCTCGGCCTAATTGAGTGACATTTACCAAGCAGTAAGCACAACGGCATGAATGGGTACCCTCACATGGGTTCTTAAAACAATTCTACTCCAACTATCACCTTTTAATTTACATTCTTTTAGTTCCTAATACCATTAGATTCCAAATTTACTCTCTCTCTTTTACCAGTTCGGTCATTTTCAGACATTCATACATGGTGCAGGACGAAGCACGATAAGTAACGCAACGTCTCTATTCAGTTTTCTAGTGAAACTGATATAATTAATGGAATTCTAAATCTTGGTGCAAAATGGAAATGGAGGGGGGACTCGAATTATTATCAGAAACACTATTCTTCTATTGCTGCTACGCCCAAACATATATCTCAAGCCTCACTTGGGAAAGAAAACAGTGGCAGTTGTAACTGAGGCCCTAATATTGGCTTCCAAGTTAGGCTCTCAGATATGAAGTTAAGGGGGATGATGCTAAAATTAAGTCACCGACGGTTCAAATGGCTAGAACGGCCTTTAGTCTGTGTCTAGGACTTTTTTAATTGTAGAAAAGAAAAAAAAAGAGAGAAGAGAAAGACTCGTATTCCCCCCCCCCCCCCCCCCCCCCCCCCCCCGAACTTTCTGTCTCAAAAGTGAGAAGAAATTTTTTGACTAGAAAAACACTTATTTTCTTTCTATAAAAATAAAAATTTCTCTTCTTACTTGAACTTCTAGACGTCCCTTCCTTTTGTTCTCCTCTACCAAAAAAAAAAACTTTAAAATACAGAATTTTAGCCTCAATTTTGTTCTTTCTAACTAAAAACATGTCAACAATAAATCTTTTTTTTAAAGATATTGACGATAATTTTTTAACGATATATAAATCGATAATTTTGAATTTATAACAAAATAAAATTTAAAATTTAATTGAAAAAAAAAAAGTTGAATTAGAAGAAAAAATAAGTGATTTGACTTTTAAGGTAAAATATTATCCGTAAAAACTTACAGATATTAATTAGTATGTGCAAAAAAAAATTATGAATAGTAGTAAAAATCTAATATTATACTAACGAACAACAAGAAATAGGTTGGCTGAAAAATAATTCATAGTCGGGTTACTACTAATTCAAGTATTATATAGTTGTGCTTGTCGGCTGGCAAAATTTTAAAACATTTCTTGGCACAAGGAAAACGGGGGCATCTGGTCCTATTTCTTTAAAAGGGCAAAAAGGCGGTGCAAGATTTTTTTATTTTTTTTGGCTAAATGTTTCAGTATATTAATATGCAAAAAAAATAAAAATACAGATATTACATTGAAGCTCAAGGCATTACTCACATCTCCCGTTGGTATTAAGTCTAAACTAGGAAGCAAAAACCTAACCTAATAGGATCATCCTCACAACCCGAGGGAAGGAATAAAAATAACAACAAACAGCCCACAAGGCCCAAATCCAATAGCAGCAAAGAAGACATCAATCTAGCCCAAGATAAGCAAGAACCCAACAGTGGCCCACACAGCTTGTAAAACTCGGACCCACTGTTAGAGGACTGACTGCTTGAAGACTGCAACAGCCTGCCTCGAGAATCCCAATGCCTGCAGCGTCATACCAACCCACATGCGACTGACGCACTCTGTCGGCAACAAGGATAGGCAGCCGGAGAGGACCGGAGCAACCCACAGCAAAATCATCCCATCAACCCCGGCGTTCACTGCCAAAGATCATCAAAGAAACCAACCAGCAGACCCCAGTATCCCGGGTTGCCGAGAAAACCCCTAAAACCTGGAGCGAAAACCCAGTTTCCGTGGTTGCGGTGTAAGATTGCTAGAACTCTCATTTGGGGACTAAATATCAACTCTATATGAATTCAATTTGCAGGTATAATCAATTCACTAGGACCATATGGAGAGGCTGCCAGATTCGGTA
Source organism: Hedera helix (assembly GCA_947179155.2). Classification (NCBI taxonomy): domain Eukaryota; kingdom Viridiplantae; phylum Streptophyta; class Magnoliopsida; order Apiales; family Araliaceae; genus Hedera; species Hedera helix. The sequence goes on from OX359275.1 coordinate 44,117,351, forward strand.
ACCAGAATAATGAACGAGAACAAATAAAAGGCCCACTATTACAAGTTGGGCATGAAGCTGTACCGTATCTTGAAACTGTGCTAGCAGCATATTGGACATGTAATAAACATGAGAAGTAGAATTTATATCATCCCCAACTTTTTTCTTACATCATTCTTTTTCCCTCCCAAGTGGGCTTCAAAGCATGTACAATGAGTGCTATTGGGAAACAAAACACAAGGAATCATCTCCATCCATCAATAAGAAAAAACACACGGGTGCATGGGTAGGGATTTGCAAAAATATAATGGTCAAAAAACAAAAGACAGTTGATCATATCTGTTATAATCTAGGTCGCTTTGATAACGATTGTGGTGATGAGGATAATGGGCATGATAAAATGGATGGTGATAGATCACAAGCAAGGCGTGAAGGCAACGATGACGATGCTGGTGGCAGCATTGATAGCGAATCATCTTTTAGCTTTCTTGCTGGTGGAGGCACTGATAAAGGGTCATCGTTTAGCTTTCTCGCTGGTGGCAGCACTGATGAAGGGTCATCATTTAGCTTTCTCGCTGGTGGCCGCACTGATGATTGATCATCTGTTAGCTTTCTCGCTGGTGGCAACACTGATGATGGATCATCGTTTAGCTTTCTCTTGTGCACCTGTATCTCCTTATTATCTCCTTCCCCTTTCAGTATGCATTCTTTCAAGCGCTTCACATCTGAAAGCTTTACTGGCTTTACAAGAAAATCCTCAGCCCCTTCTTCCAAACACCTATCATCAATACAAAAGCAAGTCCTGCCTGTTAGCAAGTTTTATTTGAAATCACATGTCTTGGGCATAGCTATATCCAAGCGGCGTGTGACAAGAAACTGTTGGAAGGAAATTATGGATGAAATCATAAAGGTTCTTTCTTTTTGTTTCTGTGTACCACATGAGCTAATATACTTAAAACAAATTAACAGCAATTTTTGTGTAGCGCTCTTTCTTTTTGTTTTAAACCGTCAAGGAAGAATCTCGTTATTGTTTGAAAGGTCGGACTCATCAGCAAATTGATCAAACTTATACAAGCATGGCAAACTTGCTCGGCCAGAAAGTATTGGTTTTGGGAAAAGAATATTGGACTCTTATATCAACTATAAAGTGCGCATCAGTAACCGTCCAAATTTGTTTCCAAATTGACCTTTGAATTGGATTCATTTTTCATATTATCGAGGGAATATCTGCCAAATCTTCAAACATACAAGCAGATGGTCTTAAAAGCGCTACAGTTTTTTTCTAAAAGATGACACTACAATGAGTTGAAACATTGTTATATATTTAGATTTAGAGCTTGTAACTCACTTCATGTCAACAACAAAATGGTACCGCCTTTCCAAGGTAAATGCAAAAATTATGACTGCTGAATTAAGAAAATACCTATCAATTCGAGCCATAATGTTCTCTGAAGACATGATCACTACGGGTATTTTTCTCAGCGTCGATGAAGTCTGCTGAAAATGAAATAAATCTATTACAACGTCAATACATAGCAGTATGATAGATTTTCAATCTTTTCCTTGATAATAATGCAGGAAAAGAATCAAAATTCTGAAATTTTTAGGAGTTAAAGCAACTACTTAATATCTAATATTTTTACCAATTTCCATTATAATTGCAATTTTTTGATATTTAGAGTGCATGACTCGCATAAAAGTCGAACCAAAACAGAAGTCTGAAATATAACTAACCTTGAGCTTCTTAAGAAGTTCATATCCAGTCATTCCAGGCATAGAATAGTCTGTCATTATTAGATTCACCTTCAAGCCCTATCACGAATCCAACAAATAAACGAACGCATTTAAAAAAAAGTATCACAAAGCTCTGTTTTGTTTAATAAAACATCTCGTCATTATTAAAAGAAAAACAGAGTAAATAAGTAGAGCTTTGTTTGGTTGCCGCTTCTTAATCTCAGCCAAGCAAGTATCCATCATTTAAAAAGAAGACCTCTCACTCAAAGTTTCCTTCTTCTTTGTATCACAAACCAAACACATAACATAGGTGGCCTGTTAGACAAATTTGTGAAATACTATGGAATAATAAATAATGCTCACAACTTGTTCAGTAATTGATTGATTGTCAAAGTGAAAAATGCACAAAATTCAAGTTCAAGCTTTGCTGTGATTTTCAGTTGTTGCTCATAAACGAAACACGCAAAACATAATAGTATGAAATTAATTAAAATAAATAGAGGATGTTATTAATTATCCTCTCTCTTACATCGAATGATCCAACCGAGCTTTGTTCTCCATCCAAACCAAGATACTGCAGAGCCCTGCTGCCGCTCTCTACAGCCGTCACTGAAACAATCAAATCCAATCGGCTTAGAAACCAACCAAAAAAACACACAGCATTAAATAAAGAATGTCTTTTTAATTTATTTTTTTTTTAAAAATAAAAAAATGGAAAGAATCTAACCTTTACAGGAAGAAATCTTAAGCAATCGCTCAATAACCTTTCGATCGACGAGACTATCGTCAACGGCAAGAACATGTAGCTCTTCTGAATCCGACGCCAATTTATCGGTAACATTCGCCGTCTCCGGTGAGTCTTTCTTCCGCACTGTTCTGAAGGCCATTCTCTCTTCTTCTAATGAAATGCGATGCGCGTGTCGTAACGAAGGGACAGTGTCGCTCTGTTTCTCTCTATCTTACTCCATAAATAAATGTGATGTGCAACGTGTATAAATTTAAATAAATTATTTTATGGTCTCGAAGATAATCTGACAAAATCTTAAAATTATTTATATATTATCATTTTAATATATACAATAAAAAAAGTCTAATATATGTTGACATACAAATATATTAGTGTGGCTTAAAACGGGCCGTGATAATACTTCAAGATCACCAAATAACTCCTCATAAAATTAGACGATGAGATCCATACGTGGGTACAGACGAGACAGAGAGATCTTAGCAAATCAACCTCGCACAATCCCACTCGTCTCTTTTAATTATTACTACAACCCCTTCGAATTACTACAATTCTAGTCTCCTCCCCTCCCGTCCCCTGTTGGTTGTAGTTACTCCTCCAAAAACGTAACGTATGACAAATTTAATTCGCTCCTAAAACAAATCTCTACCCGGTTTAACTCAAGCTAGTTCGTTCATTTAACTAATGCAGCTTAAACAAGTCTTTTTAGTCATGAACGTTAACCGTCAACCTAGATTTGTTTAGATTTACTAGAGATAAATTTTATTTAAACTTTACTTGAGATCAATTTATTTAGACTCAATTCAAGTTTTACTTTAAGTTCAATTTATTTAAAAGTAACTTATTCATTGTAAACGAAGAACTTAAGCTTGCCTCAATCAAATATATATTTTAATAAATAAATAATGCTAGAACACATTTAGACTTTTTTATAAACTCACCTCGTTTATACATTTAGGCTTGTTTATAAAATTGTGATATTAAATTTAAAAATATTATGTTAATATATATATATATATATATATATATATATATTTGTCATCAATAGAAAATATTACAAAAAATTATGAAAAAGTTTTGTATATATATTAATAAAAAAAAATTTATAAAATAAAAGAGTATTAATTGTTGAATTCCAAAACACATCAACTTTTAAAGAAATTTGATATTTTCGTATGAATTACATAGATACAAGTCACACTCATATTTATACGAGGAAATCATAGGAAAAAATATTTTTATGTCAAAATATCAACAACAAAAAGAGAGAGAGAGAGAGAGAGAGATTCTCGTGTTGAAGAAAAATGTAAGGGAATCTATAGAGTAGGTAGATACTATTGATTTTTGTGGTTATATCGAAACGGTAGCAACAAATAGATTGATGGGAGCATTGCATTGATATGTCTTGTCTTAATCTGGGATAGCATAGCATTATTATGGATGGCCCTGCTTGCCTGCTCGCCCGCCCGCCCGCCCGCCCTTCATTCATCACTCCAATTTCGTGTACCCAAGAAGAAAGAGAAAGAGAAAGAGAGAGACACTTGAAGTAGGAGGTTGACTGAGATTGCGTCAAAGGCTTGACAGTCCAATCAAATGACTCATGGAATACTATGCTAGGTAAAATTGTTAAAAGCGTAAACGAATAGAATCGTGTAGAATATTAATTTATTAAATTTATCAAATATAAAATAAATTTTTATTAAGACTCGTTTATCTATTCAGTTAGATATTATTTCAAATCGAACCTGAACAATTTAAACTTCTCGATTCAAATATTAATAAAATTTTACAATTTGAAGATATTAAAATAATTTATCAAATTTTAAACTTTATTCATATTTAAATCGTTTATATTTCGTATCGAACTTTTAGTCAAGCAGACACGAATCGAGCTCAAACCGTTTAATTCATTTTACAGTTTTATCTAAAATTAATACTCCGCGTACTAATACTACTTCCCTTCACTATCACTAGATTAGATTAATAGGAATAATTATTCAGTAATTTTGAGATAATGTCACATAGTATTTTAAGTCATGAAAATCTCTTTATTTCAATAAGTTCATAACTGTCAATAATAAAATATCATTAAAATAAAAAGATTTTATTTACTTGAAATACTATATAAGGTTATTTCAAGACCGGTCAACAATTTTTCGGCTAATAGACTACTGGACCATTTTCCCAAAGGCTTTCCTCGCCTAAGAAGATAGAGAGAGAAAAAAAGAAATAATATGAGTAAACAGTATTCCCTCCCTTTGTTTAATATTAAATAAATATTTTTTCTCTCCGTCCGACCAATACGTTTGTTGTAACCGGAGAAATTTACCATATCTTGAAATGTTTATTATTAAAAAGAATTGTTAAAATATTTTGAACTTTTTTTATTAAAAAGAAAAGTGTTTACATATTGCTATAAATTTTTTGTAACTTTTCAACAAAGTGCTTTTTAATATTTATATTTTATAGCACTGAGAAGTAGAAGTGGTATAAACTTTATGGATAGTTTTTTTTACGTATATTTCAAAATAGGGTCCGTTTAATGTGTATCCTAAGGGCACACACTAAGCGCGGAAAACAAGAGATGGGACCCACTAAAAAATATTTCTTTATATAGTTGCACTGAATTCAATACATGGGTCCACTAGTATATTATTTTTTTATACATTGAATTCAGTGCGCCTATATAAACAAATAATATTATACATCATTTTGTGCGCTTAGTGTGTGCCCTAAGGGCACACATTAAGAAAATCCTTCAAAATATAATGAAGCAACCAACAAACCAACCGGCGGCGGTGATGAAAAGGAGAAAGCCGCCCTTCTCTCTGTGTGGGTTTGCTGACTACTGACTGGTGAACAGCGGAGGAGTAAATAGACTATATAGTCCCCCAGGGGAAAAATTATTAGGTGGTTCGGGGATAAAATCATCTGATGTCCTAAATTAATATAAAAAAATTATTTTAGTGATATCCTATTATTTATAAATATAAATCAACTGAAATAAAAATATTTTATTAATATAAAATATTAAGTAACGTTGATCTTAAAATTATTAAATAATTACTCTCCTAGACCTCATATGTAAAAATAGAAAGTACCATTTACTTTATTTTCAAAATGATAATCAAAGTACGTCAAATAAAAAATAAATATATTATTTAATAAGATCCATTAATATATATAAAAAAAATCGTCATTTTATTTAATTTTATAAAATTATTAAAAATAAATTAACTTGAAATTTTTTGCACCTTTTTTTTTACTTTAAATGCAAAGGTGGGGAGGGAATAGAAAGTAAAGAAAAAAGATATACACGGTCTCTATCTCTCTCTCTATTTCTACTCTGTACGTACGGTCAAATAAGATTTGGAGGCAGGTGGGTTCCACATCCCCATAAAGTAAAAAGATACGATAGATCATCATAGTCATAATCTAGATCTCCTCTGTTTGAGTGATTAATCAGATCCCAAATCAAATAAATACTGCTTTCCCTCACTTGTATTAATTAATGCCATCCCCACCCAATTTTATTTATTCTTTACGTTTATTTTATTGTTTACTGACAAAAAGAATTTTTATTAAGAGGTTGATATTTTTATAAGTTAATATAATATTTTTATAAATAAATTTTATTTTTAACTAACTTAATTCTTTTATGTTTTAGTTAAAAATAAAATATATTTATAAAAATATTAAATTAATTTACAAAATATTAATTTATATATATAATTAATATTTTAGTAAATTAATTTAATATTTTTATAAGTGATTTAGTTAAAAATGAGATTTATTTATAAAAATATTAAATTAATTTATAGAAATATTAATTCCCTATTTATTATACTAGTTAATAATATTGGTGACAATTCTTGACCAATTAAGAATAAATCGTTGGCAACGGACTATATACCACTTTAATTTTTTAACCCAAATTTTACAATTAATCAATGTTTTATTTAGCTTGTGAGTTTTGTAAATTGAAACGTTTAATGTGTATTAGGATTTAAAATACAATTGAAATTTTTATTTATAATAAATAAATAATTTTAAATATAATTTATTTAATTTATAAATTGATACTCTCTATGTCTCGAATTATAAGATCACTATTGATTTTTTAAAAGTCAATTTGAGATATTTTTAAATTTAAAATTTACATGATTTATTTAAATTTAAAAAAGAATAAATTTTAGTATTTTTAGGTACTTTTTAATATTTATAATTGTATTGATATAAATTAAATGAATTTATCTCAATTTTAAATTTATAAATATTTAAAATTAATTTTTTAAAAGTTAATATTTATTTTTTAATTTAAAATAAAAAGAGTAGTTGCATATTTTATCGGGTTACCAACTGTGTGGTATTTAAATTTCTAAATGTGCCACAACAATACAAGGTGCATGAGATTTTTTGTAATTAAATTTTTTTATTTCCCTGTATTAAAATTTATGACAATGATTTTTAAAATTTATAACGATAGTATGTTTCGTTGTCATAGCGTTATAAAAAAATAGAGTTATAAATACATACTATCATTATAAAGTCTAAAAATTATCATCATATATTTTGACACAAAAAAAATAAAAAATTTAATTACAAAAAATCTCATTCCAATGCCCAATACAAGGAAACTTTATTTGATTATTATGCATTGGAGTTGCTCAATCTGCTTGCAAAAAATATTGGATTGTGAAAAATAAAATAATAAATAATGGTACCAATCTCTATGTCCTCCCAATTCTCATGTTTGGACTTTAATAGTTTTGTTATGTGAAATAATTTGGCCAATAATTTATATAATAATTTTTATAAAAAAATAATAAAATCTATCACTTACATGATGAGTATCATTATTTTTTACAAAAGATATTATCCATAGCATTTTTCGGACTTTAAGTAGGTGGAAACAGACATTATCCCATCGGAATCATATTTTTGTCTGATATTCTCTCTCCAAATATTTGTAGGGTCCTCCAATGTCTCCGATAACCAAAAATAAACAAGCAAATAAATACTACTGCACGAGAAAACCCTGCCCTCTCTCTAATTGCAGGCATACCACGTGTTTCCGATAGAGTCATTATTTAGTAATTTTAAAATACTAATATATAATATTTTAAATTAATTATATTTTTTATTTTAATAAATTTAAAATTTTAAATAATAAAATATTATTAAAATAAAAATATTATAGAATAATATTTCAAGATCATTAAATAAATTTTCTTTTCTTTGTCACCCGCCCGATTGGAGGATGTTATAATCCACACCAGATCGGGATTACATAAAGTAAGTATTTGGTCAATTTATTCTCAGGCATTTGACAATTTTTTTTAGATATCTAGCAATGTTTTTATGTTTGTTTATTTTAATCAACCGGTCCAAAAAATAAAATATATTAAAATCATAATATATTACAAAAAATATATATAAAATATAATAAGGCGAATTGAAAGGTAATTTTTTCAGACAAAATGACATAAACAATATCGATTATAAAAATAATTAATGAACACCAAAAATAATAATAGAATAAATAAATTTGAGATGATTCTGAACCGTTCTTCAACATAAATAATATAAAATAAGTTATCATAAAAACACCACACCAAAATATGAATAATTTATATTTTAATCACTCTACACCAAAAATAATCTTCAAAATCGAAAAAATAAAAAGTTTACACCGTTAAATTTTTATATGAACGGTATATATATGTATATATATATATATATATATAAAATATAGCTGCTCAGTGTTATAATATTTTACGATACAACACAGCATGTAGTATTATACCGTAAAATGCAATAATATTTTTTAATATTTTGGGTATAGAAAAAAGGTTAGCATAAGTTTTTGTGGACAAAAATTAATGAATGTAATAATAATAAACTTAACAAAATGGCATAAACTTGTACAATTATAAATTTGTACAAGGTTACTCAGCAGTTAGGTTGACATATTTTCTGAAGTACTCCATTAGAGGAGGATCCCCTTAAAATCTGTCTGGCATCATTACAATGATTTGATGGAAGTTTAATATCCTCTATATGTTTTATACAAACAGTTTAATTTTTTTTAAAAAAAATTATTCTGTCAAAAGAGTTTTTTTTATTGACGTAAAAAAAACTCAAATTTATTATTATAATTTTATTATCAGGTCATTATTATTTAATTAATAAATTATTTTATGAATAAATATAAAATAAAAATATATTATTAATATTTATATATTTTTAAATAAGACTACTTTTATAGACAGAGGAAATTATTTAGTACTCCAAAATCTTCATCATTAAATTTCTGGCCTGAATTAGCTGCCCTTCCTTCATTTCATTAATCATTAATATCCTGAACCATTATTAAATTTTAAATACTACTCTTCTCATTTTATAAAAACTTGCTTGGTTTGACTTTTTAGTCAAATTAATTATTTTTATAATCAAAATTTATAAAAAAAAATATAAATATAAATAGAAAAATTATAACAATTAAAAATTATATTAAATTCACTACCACTTATAATTTTTACAGTTTTAAAAGTATTAATAAATATATTTAATTCTTAATTTTAAAATAGGTCAATTTAACAACAACGAACAATCAAATTAAAACAGTTTTTGAAGGATGCAGGAAGTGTTTAAGTCTAGCGAGGGCTAATTCGACTTCAATTATATAATTAAAAATATAAATTTGGTTTTACAATTTTTTTGTTCAATTTTATTATTTTTTATCCAAACTAATATAAGAACTATCTAAATCTGTATCAATTAAATACTATTCAAATTTGTTACATATTCAGAAGGAATCCCAACATGTTAGGAAAAAGAAATGTTTTTGTTTTGTTTTTATATCTCTACTAGGAAAAGAAACATCAAAAATAATTTTTATCAAATTTATTACAAGATTTTTTTTATCACAAATTTATGTAAAATAATATATCTTTAAAAAATTTATGTAGGATAAATTTATTATTGCAACTTTAGCATATCACACGAAATATTTATATTAATATTTGTAAAATTTATTATTAAATTAATATCTTGTCTAAATTCAAAATTTAAATTTTAAAATTATATGAATAATATATGTAATTTTTTTTTAATATAATAACTGTAAAATTAGTTAAAAAAATTATAGTGAATTTACTGTTAGCTAATTGCATGACTAAATTAAAATTTATGTTCTTGAATTTCATATTTATTTTTAGGTTAAAATTTCAAGCAAATTTTATGAATATAAACAATAATATAAAAATCTATTATAAACTTAAAAAAAATAAAAAAAATTATTTTGTTCATAATTATTACCAAATAAATTTATACTACATTCAAATGTTTAGCTTAATAACTATCTTCTTAAAATCCTATTTAAATATTTATGCTATATTTAATTAATTATCTAGATAATTAATATAACAAATTATTATTGATGTTGTCGTGCTTTGCACGAGTTGATGAGCTTGGTTTAAAAGCCAAAACATACCGAATTCCAAATCGCGTTGAATTGAGCTTGTCCCTTGCGTAATTTAAATTAGACTAAAATTCAATTTGTATTCCAATTTTTTTTTTGAAAATTATTTTGTATTTTAAATTATTTTTTTGATAACTTAATCTCAGATAATTAAATGCATCATGCACAATTCGTTTATTTTTTCGACCAAATCTTTACCCAAATTTGATAATATCATAGAGTCATGGGCATTATAATCATATCACCTCAATTTTTCATGCTAACCGGATGACCCGAATTGTTGTAATTTTTTGAGGTGGGCAGTGGGCTAAATGGAATTCAAACAATGAATGCCCATCTTTAGCTTCTCTATCACATTCCCAATTTGCCTTATCCAACAATTTTACAGCAGAAAATAGATTCATTTTCTCTCTCCTCCTTTTCCTCCTGATATAAAAAATTATCTTCATCCTCCGAAAATATTTCAACACTGCAAGTAGGGAATATTTCAAGCCACAATTATATACCAAAATGTAAGTTCAGTGTGAATTTGGTAAAATCAAAGTTACATTTCTGTAAAATTAATTTTACAATGGTATTCATATAGTTCAGAGTACAAACCCTACTAACTGTTTGCAAAATAATAGGAGTTCAAAACTTTTACAAACATTCAAACAGAATGGGTTTTACAGATCTATTTATTTACAAGAAAAATTAATATAAATTAATATTTTTACAAGACTCTATTAAATAAGTTATCTAATTATAAGTTAACTTAAAATACAGTAACTTAAAAAGCATCTAACCCAAGAACCAATATTCTGGGAAAGGGGTTTGGAGTAATCCCTAAAACTTTACAGCTGCTTGAGGTATTCAATTTTTACATTTTTATTTTCATTTTTTAAGCTTGGTTTATAAAGGTTTTCAAGGTTCAACATGGAGCATTTTCATTACCATTAATTTTATAATTTTTAATTGAATTTTTGGATTCTTTGGTAACAAGAAGGCCTGAAGGAAAGATATACTGCATTTGATGATAATATCACTCTGAAGGTGTGTTGACCGTCTAGGGCCTAAAACTGTTTTTAAAAAAACGATTTTGACAATGTTCAGTTGTTTTTCCCCACTTTTCGGTTATAATGTATGGCAGTGTTGCTTTGCCTTTTCTTGTTACGTAGGTTTCAGATGACAATGAAGATGAAAAATTATACTGATTACTTTATGCTTCATTATGCATAAGCTCAACTTCTTATACAAGTATGGGTGCTGATCTCATTGTGATGTACCTGAAGATTATCATGCTAGACATGTAGTTGGACATCTGAATACATCTTCACTTGGGTTGACAACTTAAAAACAAAATCGGTTACTGGAATTTTTTGATGATTTGTTTTGTGGTGTGTACATTCAAGAGTACTTGCTGAAATATTTGAATGATTTCTGGTGTGGAGATTGAAGAATATAACATGCTCAGTTAGTGGAAATTTGTGATGATTTGTGGTTTGTAGATCCAAAATAATGCCAAGAAAGCCATTACTTAGCTTTATCACTCATTTTCATACATACTGATGAAACCCTTGACGTTCTAATATAGCAGCTAGTGTTTTTCCTCCAAAACATTCATGCATCGGTTTTATCAACAATTACTTTTTTTCTATTTAAAAAAAAAACACTTATTTGAATTGATTTCTCAAGTTATGTTGTACAAGCCATGGTCTTAAATGAAGTTGCTCGGGGCATGTAGATTATGCTATTCTCAGCAATCACTGGTCATTGGTTTCAATTCCAAGGTTATTGGTTTAGGTGCTATCCGTTCTAGTAAATAAGATCTCATTCTTATATGTCCAAGTGAAACATCACAATGACTCAGTTGGACATTGCCAACATTTAACTGAAAGGTTTATATTAATTAAGTAATACTTTTCTATTAAGTCGCAGCAAATTTTATTGATAGACAGCTGGCTTTTTTGTGATGTTTCAGCTTTGAAAGATCTCTTTGCTCATTACATGGAATCATGGAAGTCATGGTATTCTTAAGTCGCTGGGAAAATTCAGATACAATTACTTTCCTATTAATTGTCCCTTCAGCTATAAGCTCCTTTTGATAGTGAGTACAGAAAAAGTGGAAACCTATAAACCATTCTCTGTTCAGTTTGACATAGAAGAGATGGCCAAATGTTGAATGCATAAATGACAAATACATTGGCTTCAAATGGTGCTTCTCTTAAGTCAGAATAATATGAATTGTAATGCTTTACATTATTCATCTTACACTTCCTCTGGGAGCCATAATCATATCAGAAAAGCATGCGTCTACAGAAGAAGCAATTTCCTGCTTTTCTGTTCCAGAGCCATAACTCTCTTGCCATTTTTTTCCCCATAAACCCCTCATGTTTTATACAGAATTCTATTTTCATACAATTCTTGAAGATAATGCACAAGAAAATTAAAATAAGACTCCTTATTAATGATGAAAGTTACATACGTAAACCTTAGTAAATTTTTTTATTTTCATGGATATATGTTAAGTTTTATGGAGTTTATGTGAAGAGGTCATGTTTATGCATGTATATAATGGATTAAACTTGTATAAATATGAATCAAACAAGAGAAATCAAACAAGAAGAACAAAGAACAAAATTTGGAAAATTTTCAGAGAAGTGAGTAGGCTGCCCTGTTTTGTTAACAATCATAACTTCTTGTGTTTAATGAGTTGAGATTTGATCTTTATGTCTAATGAAAGGTCTAGAAGTTAGCTAAACACAAACAAGAATCACTCAAAAAATCTGCACAAAACAGCCTGATCATTTGCGATACAAACTAAGAAATACTAATTAATTACTTGATGGAATAAAAAGAAAGAGAGATCAAACTAGCTAGTAAGAAAGAATCATGGATAATACAAAATCGTGGAATAAATCTAGCTACATATGATTTACAAAAAAGCATAACTAACTAACGAAATCAACAGATATACACTAGTACAACGCCGCAAAATGAAGAAAAGAACAGAAAAGCAATATAAGTATGCTACATGCATATATATACGCAGAGGTAACAAGATTTAATGTTTATTATGGGTGGTGGTCTTCTTGCTGTGATACTTGTCCTTGAGCCACTGAAGGCCAATAGAGGTGCCTTCCTTGACCTTCTTGGCACCATTGGAAGCCACAGATTTGGTCTTTCCTAATCCATCTCCAACTTTCTTTCCGTAATTGGAAGCCATGCCAGTACCACTACTCTTCTTGGAGGATTTATCAGGGGCGTAATATTCCGGCAGCGGGTCCCATTGATCTGCCCATGATGTTCCATATGAGTTGTTATAATTGTTTCCCAGTTCGGCCATCGATCGATCCTTAATTAAATTACCGCAGCTTACGTATTCACTGCTTCCTTGAGTGTATAAATCTAGCTCTGAGAGAGAGATTTACAGAGATCTATGTGAACTAATTGCTAGGATACGGGGTATGTTTGTTTGGGGTCTGCAGCTAGCTATATCTCCGTATATCTCTCTCTTATATATATATATATATAGTCATACAGAAAAATCTAGAACTTAATTTTGGGGAAATATACTAATATTTATTTATATTAGAATTATAGGAAGGAACTTGAATGGAAGAAGAAATGTTTTTTAATTTAATTTCCTGTTGTATGAACATAACGTTTCCACCGCGTACGGTCAACCTTCAACTGCCAACAGCTAATGAAGAAAAAGGCGGCTGGTGGTCTGATGTGGAGAAACAGGTGTAATGAATGATGCATGATTTATTTTACTTTTCTATTTTGAGCATGCATCATGGATGATGTTGGACTGTTGACCAACCGTGTAAGATATTATTGCATAACAGTATACAGATGGCTAACCATTTTGACCATGCCTGCCTTTAAGAATCTTCCTCGCTCCCTACTCGACCACGATATTGTTGCTGATGCTTCCAGAAGTTTTCCCACACACATATATATATAATAAATGAGATAGAGAGAGATTATCTGAAAATCGAAGCTAGAGGAGTGAGAAGGAAAGAGGCGATTGAGGATGGCACGAGCAGCGGCTAGTTAGACAGAAGGGGGAGCACTTTCACTGTCCTGAATTTCAAGCAGGCGCGAAATATGGTTGATGAGTGTGCCACCGCCAAAAACGCATAGAAGAAGCAGCTGAGGATCAAGAATGAGATGGCCGGAACGGAAGAAGGAGAAGAAGCCATACATATTAATGTAATTGGTATTATAAAGAAGAAACCCTAGGTGGGTGGAAGGGTTTATAACAGTATTTATTGTAGCCATTGGAGATGGGGAGAGAGAAACAAAAAATGAGAGAAGGTGACAAAAATTCAGCCGGCTAAGAGTAGAGAGAAAGTGAATTGGGGGGAGAGAATAGTATGTCTTCTCCTTTCTGGAAATCGTCTGTGACGAGACTCACAAATATACAAAAAAAAAAAAATTGTTCTATAGATATGAAATAATTTTTCGAGTTGATTTCCTTCGGCTTACTTTTGTACATTTAATTTATATCTAAAAAATATTTCTTGCTACACTCTTTTTTGTACTTCTTGTTACACTCTTTTTTTTTTTTTTTAAGTTAAATGAATTTCGTGCCCTTTTGAAAATAAAATATCTTACATTAATGTTAAAAAAATTTAAATTAATTTTTACATTATTAATAAAGTATGATTCGAGAAGGGAAAAAATAAAATAAAAAGGAAAAGACTAAATAGTATACTCTAGTATCTACGTCTATTTATATTCTTAAAACAAACGTTTATATAAATAGGAGAAACCGATATTTTAATTTAAAATTTTGATATGTTACAATGTGGGACCCATATTATAAATATTTGAGTTGATGCACGTTGGTTTTGTATATTATTTTCAAAAACATGTATCCTGCATATCAAAATAATAAAGAAATTTAGTATTACATAGTTCTTGTCTTATTAAAAATAATAAAATTCACAAGTATGTAAGGCGGAGGCTCTCTAAAATCAACAATTTTTATTAATTAATTTATAAATTAGTGTTCCACATTATTTACCAGAAGTCAAGATAATTTTTTCTTGACGAATTAATTTACCCACGCATGATGATGACACTGTTGTTGTGCATGATCTATAAAATCCTGGGCAAGGGTGTTTTTTCTTTAACGCACTGAGCAGGGCGTTAGTAAATTAGAAAGAGGTGAATAATTATGTCCAAAAAAATAAATAAAAATAGGTCTATAACTATAAGTATCAGATCTCCGGCTGCTGGGCACCGGAACCGACCTTCCTTCCTTCCTTCAGCTGAGGAGGAAGTTTCAAGTTCTGGAAGTAATTTTTTTTTGGACTGAGCAAATGTTGACACCTTTCATGTTAAAATTATGTGGTAGATTTTTTGTGCTCCTTTATAGGATTATTGCTGCAACACGATAAGATTGTAAAAAATAGGAGCCACGCATCATACTCGTGTGCTTGTAGGCCTGAATGTGCTATTAGAAAAATATAAATACAAAATAGTGGAATTGTTTTTGAATATTTTTACGAGTGGAATAATGTAATGGCAACAAAATAGTGTATCAAATAGTAATTAATTAATGTTTCACCATACACAAATTAACTCAATTATTATAACCAATTATAATTATAAGCATCATTTTTTAAATAAATTTGATATGTGACATCGGCACTCCCGATCCAAATAACCAACACGAACTCACTCATTTAGTACCGTGATGGATAAAATAAGGCGATGAGATTAGGTTAATCAACCTAAACACGTGCCTTGGGTTTAATTTAATGGACATGAACATATTTCGCTACCAAGCACCAAATTTTAGATTTTTGAATTTGAATCACAAGAGCATATTTATTTATCGGTAATTTAGTACTAAAATGTAAGGGTAATGGCATAATGGATTGTATTTTTGTTGAAGTAATTCTTGACATAGTGTGCGTCCATATAGATATACTAGAAGCACGGAGAAAACTTAATAGCTGTTATAATGAGATCTGCATTTGTGCATGACCACCCGTCCACCCCACCCCACGCAAGGAAAAGGAAAAGAAAAAGAGTTGCTGCCTACATATTTTCCTTTCCTTTCCCTGTAAATCAATCGTGCCTATATATATATATAATCCCCCCAAACTTGACTGGACCCCACCCCTCATATACGATAGTATTATGTCATGAACACCAAAAGCTTTTATTATGGTGCAACGGTACTTATTTTCCATTTTAGACAACATTCTGATTTACGAAAATGTATGGCAAAATTGTTACACTCTTATCATGGCCAGGGGATGAGGTGCTTAATTAAGTTCATTTTCCCCATTATGAATGTCGATGGATGTCGGACCGGAAAAGAAAAGGAAGGGAAAGTCAAGCTACTTTAACTAACTCACTGTATTAATTAATGGTTCAACTTTTTAAGAGACCATAGCACGTTCCTCCTTTTTATTTAAAAATAAGAGAGAGATATATTTACCCCGGCAAAATGTATAGGACAAATCTGCCCTTCACAATTAGCTTTGGCTATGGTGACTGTAAAGCACCACACTATTTTAATGGCAAGGGTATATTTGTCCAAAAAAAAATAATTGTCACTTCCCCATGATTTATCAACATCTATTTAATATCCATATCTAATTAAAGAAACAGAAATAACTTTGAAAGCAACATAAGAAAATTTTCCCATCCATTTAATAATAATTTCCGGTCAAATTTGGAAATATTTAATTCACAGATAGGAAAGGAAAGGTAAAGGAAGAAAAAAAAAGGATCCAATAAGATATTCGGACTATTGATGCAAAGATAAGGAACAAGAACACCGAGAATATTTCATAAGGAAAAAGTATTAATAGAAACAAATTAAATACAACATTTAATTACAATATCATTTTTATTATTAAAAAATATTATATGACATAAATTTTAATATAAAAATATATTTTTTAATAATAAAAATAAAATTATGTTTAATTTATGCATCCGCGTTCTTATCCTTTCATAAGCTTTTTGTTGCTTGATTACTAGTGCCTAGTGGTAGCGTACCCAACGTTTAGTAAGTAGGCCTAGCCTAAATAAAGCATTCCGAATGGAGCAGTTGTGTTCTGGCATGGAGGGTTTATAGGGTCTAAGATAAGAGGGATGTGACTCAGCCCGGAAAATAATAAAAGGCAACCAAATAGATTATGGACTCTTGGTAAAAAGAGGAAAGCAAAATAATTAATTATTTGTCTAAATAAATAAATGAAACAGTTACATCAATTAATAATAATTTAATATACTAATGGATTTTGATGGGACCCTGTTTGTCTACCTAACGTACCTTGGGGGACATAAGTAGTAGCTTCTAGACCAATTTAAAAAATGTACGGTAAGATATGGATAAGCAAATTTTATGTGCGATAAAAGCAGATTCGTTCAACACTGATTTTTACTACGCTTTTGGTGGGCTGAGTTTTAAGCCATGACTCAAGCTTTTACTAAAGGAGCACCATGCGCTATCCCTTCCCGTCCGGCTCCTAATAAAGTTTAAATAGGGGGGATGGTTATGGTCCGGTTTGGTCCTTCTTAACAACATAGGAACGAAAGCTCAGCAATTTCCGCAAAAGAAATGTTAGCAATCTCACTTTTTACATGTTTATGTAACAGATCTCTTATATATATATATATATATATATATATATATATATATAATACATGTCTCTTGTAACATGGAGCTGTTACAAGAGATATGTAACAGAAGATTTCATACCCACTTTATATATATAGGTTATATCTTGTACATACACAATTATATTAATATAAAAAATATACAAATTATATACAACTGGCAAAGCAGGACTGCTCACGTTTTTTCAGTTCCCGTGAATCCAAAAAACACATGGGATGACGGCATGATGCCCAACCATTTTATGACGAATCAATAAATTTGCAAAACAAACTACTCTACCTGACACTACATAGCCACAATTTTGAGAACTTGGCCAACGAATTTTACGCAAGAATGGTAAGGAGCGGGGACTACTTTTTCTACACACTCTCGTGCAACCTTCTGACGATAAAGGGAATCTAATGGATGGCTAAGTTGCAACCAAACGACTAAATTTTTACAACATAGGCAAAGCCAAGAAACATATTCAAGTTTGGAGGAATTACAATAGGATCAGGGTGGTCATATTTCTATCGACACTGAAGCTCTTCAACGTTATTAGAGGACTAGTTCACTATAGGAGTTGCATGTGGGTTTCTGGGTAAAGGACTATAACTGACACGAAACAGTACAAACTTAAAAACATAACTGTCGTTTTGCATCATATATGATTGAATGCCTACAAGATTTCAGTGCAAATCATCTTCCGCTAAGCTCCTCAACAATGGAGAAAGAGTAGACTTCTGTCACCATTTCTGTAGTAATAATTCAGGTCATTTTAATTACCATAACACGGGAACAAAAGTACCCACTCCATCTTGTTTGGTATATTGATTTTACAGAGAGCCCAAAAGAAATTTAATTAGTTCATCCTGTTTACCTGAACAAGACGAGGATAACCATCCAATTACTCTTCGATCTAATATCATATTATCAAAAGACGCAGGATATGAAATTTCATTTTCTCTAATCCTTTGCCACTGAGCAATTAAATGGTAGTTAAGATCATAAACATGGAGCCATGGGGCTTTTAGGAACAAGAGGGTCCCATTTAGATGGGTTGCCCGAACCTGCCACTAAAACAAGGGTGATTAACATTAACGGTGGACAAAGCTACCGAACTCCATTAATATGGACAAAATTTAGCAATCATAATAGAGGATAATTAAGTAAAATCATTTCTTAAGGTATATGATACCAGCCTTATTCAAAGTAGCATATGATAGCGATCTGTCCACAGGGAGAGGGGTGCAGGGTTAAGTGGATTCTCTATGATAAACCCAAAAAATTCACATAAGCCTTCCACCAAGTCTAATCTAGGCCATCCATGCTTTAACCTATTTAAGCCTATATAAGTTGGTTTACTCTGGCTCTACATTCCGCTTATGTACCAGCAACTCAGCAAGGCTAACACCTTCTTTTCTGATAAAATGGCCTACCCTTGATGCCCTCTTCTTTATATATCAAACTCGAGTCATTATTTCCAAACTTTCTCTCTCCCACTTCAACATAAGAAATATGTCATATCATCAAAATTACTGTTGGGAAAATGAGTTTCAATATCACTCTGAACTACTACTGCCCCAAGAGTCGACCTCCCTCTATTCCCAGCGAAGTCTCCAATCAATTCCTTCCCTCACATCACAACATCATCCAGAGAACCATCATCGCTCTACCTGGCATCACTGTATCACCACGCTCAAAGGCAACAACTCATACATATCCTCTCTTGCCCTCAATGGGAAGTTCCTCTATACTGGCTCCTCTGACAAGGAAATCCGAATGTGGCATCGCAACATTTTAAGCTCTGAACTCAATCATGAAAATCTAGAGGACAGCATGGTAATTGCGGGAAAGGGGGCAGTAAAGTCTCTAGTAGTTTTAGCTGATAAAATCATCAGTGCTCATCAAGACCACAAAATCCGAGTATGGCAAATTGGTAATCATGAAACAAACCGCCAAAAGTTCATGCATTTGGCCACACTCCCGACGCTTAGTGACCGTGCCCTTAGGCTACTGATACCCAAAAACCATGTACAAATAAGGCGCCACAAGACAGCTACATGGGTCCATCATGTTGACACTGTATCAGCACTAGCCTTGTCCACTGACAACTCGCTCATCTACTCTGTTTCATGGGACAGGACACTAAAAATTTGGCGGGCAAATGACTTCAAATGCTTGGAGTCAGTATGGAATGCACATGATGATGCAATAAATGCAGTAGCGCTATCTAATGATGGACATGTTTATACGGGATCAGCTGACAAGAAAATCAAGGTGTGGACGAGAAACTCAGGGGAAAATAAGCATTCCCTAGTAGCTACACTTGAGAAACATAAATCTGGGGTCAACACACTGGCACTGAGCACCGACGGGTCTGTTTTATACTCTGGCGCATGTGACAGATCGATAGTAGTCTGGGAGAAGGATGATGATGGCAACATGGTGGTTGTTGGTGCGCTCAGGGGGCATGCCAAGTCTATATTATGCTTGGCCGTAGTAAATGACTTGGTCTGTAGTGGTTCAGCAGATACAACTATAAGAGTTTGGAAAGGTGTTGATAGAATCTACTCTTGTTTGGCAGTGTTAGAGGGGCACAAAGGCCCGGTTAAGTGCTTGACCGTGGCAAGTGATCATTGTTATAATCCATCTGATACAACATCTTCTTACCACCTCTACAGTGGCAGTTTGGACTGTGACATCAAGGTCTGGCAGATTTTTGTTCCTCTTCTTTAACAGACCTCTCGCATTTGATCTTCTCTTTGAGGGTCTGAACATAATTTTCATGCTTTCATTCTCTTTTATGGGTGCTTGGGTCCATTTTATCATCAGTATTAGTGTGCTCATGAGTAACTTATGGTCCATAGGAAATTTAACTCAAGATTTTAATGGGGTGGCTTTCCTCATAAGAACTAAGCTGTGTAAGGCCTCTATATGTTCTGGTTTTCAGATTGTAATTTTATGATATCCGAGTAACTATACGTCTTATGTGCTACCTTGCATAATAAGTATATATATGTGACTTGTAGACCTTTAGTGAGGTATTAATAATAATTGGACTCTTCAAATATGATCGGTTGAAGGGTCGATGGCTCACTGCATCTTCACTTAAAAAACACTACTATTCACCTCGACCACGGCCACGGCCACTGTAAAGGCCGTTTGTTATTGGAGTTCGTGAATAGAATTGAAGCTTCTCTCTTTATGCCCAACTCCAATGTTGTGTTATTGATATTGTGCAGCTTGCTTTCTAGTATTATACTTTGATAGTATTGGTTGTTGTTAAGGCTAAATTTTGTACCACTCGTTTAAATCACTAAACAACAAATAAAAAAAACACCGAACACAAATAAGTCTAAGAATAAAAGAGATTTTACGTGCAAACCCAATTGAAAAAAAATCACAGAAAGAGAGAAGGATTCACTAGTATAATGATTGTGTTTACAGATTTCTCTAAAATAATGAATAGTCTTAAATGTTGGAAAATAAGGATTCTGTTATATGATAATAAATTGTATGTCTCCTGTAAGGAGGTCTCTCTTGAACTCTTGTTTATTGATGTATTTATAGATGTCATGTCCATTTAAAACCAATTAGGAGTATGAATCTTTTTTCAAATCTTCTTATAACTGTAATTAATTATTGATAGATTTCCTTCCAGATTAGATTTTCTTATCTTTCCCAAATAAGAAAACATAATTCTATTTTAATAAGGATTCTCCCACTATCCCAGCTGCCAAAATAAATGTATATGAGCCAACACCGAATCTGGGTCATTTAAATAAGGTGGGTTGCCCAAATAATTATATTCCAACAGTTGTATTATCGGGGCACATAGAAAGGACTTAAATTTTATACTATAAATTAATACACTATTTGCATCCTCTTTTTCCCCAAAACACCTGCATTCCAAATCACTTTACCCTTTCTCCTTAGTGTGGACTTACAATATGCCTATACATTTTATCTAGCCTCCACATATCAAACCAGCCACATTAACCCTTAAATAATAATTGTGCTCCACCTGCAAATGGTTAACTAATAGAATGGTTAATATCTTTTCATCGGCGAAACTCTTGCTCATAGTTCTCCCATGGTTTACCTAAGAAATAGTTAAATCAGTACATATTTTACATGAAAATGAATGCCATACTCAACTAAGCTTTAGTCCCCAACCCGTAGAAATAATAATTGTAAAAACTATTAATTTCAACTAATATAATTTGATCTAGTATATCAACCGATATAAAAGAAACCTGAAAATTATTCTAATCCGTATCTCGTCACTAGCGTTATTATTTCTAATAATTTACATGTATTGCATAAATATATTTACTCAATTTTTTTAGTTTGCACAGTTAACTCATAAAAATTAATCATTTTAAGAAATATAATTTGTTATGAATGGGGAAAGAAGAATTTGTAAAGTGCAATGGACAGGGAAAGAAAAAGTAAATGTAAGAAAGTGAAAAGCTTCTTAATAAATACTATACTCCCAAAAAAAATCTAATACTCCCACTTATCAAAAGAAATGATAAAATATTCGAGTCTATCGCTTGACAGAAGTAAAAAAAAGTAAGAATTAACTAACGGTTTATATAATAAGAGTAATTTTTCCCAAGTTTCTCTTTTAGTTTCCTCCCCGGACCCTTTCCCAGGTTCCCACTAGGCCATGAGATGAAATGTATTCATAGAATTAAATTGTAATAGAATAGTGTTTCAAAAAAATGATTGAGTTTAACTGATACAAAATTTAAGGAAGAGAATATTTTATCAAGAATAAGATTTTACTATTATTTACCTAATGAAGCGAACTTTCAAATTACAAAACCCTTCCAATTTAAACCAAATCACTTATTTGGGATGAAAGTAGGACCAAGTATAATACAAAAATTAGGCAATCTTAAATGCACCCCATTTTTGATAATAGGACGGACTCCATTCAAAGAATAAATATTGGAACATAAATGATTAATAATAGGGTGCTTTTACCATTACTCTAAATAAGTGCAACTTTTGGAGCTCTGAACGAACACTCAAAGATACTTTAGTAACCTATAAGATTAAGTTATTGTACGACTAATGTATAGATAGATAATCATAATGCAAAAAGACAACTTTTTCCACCAATCAATGGCAAGCATATGTTCGGAGTATGTAGGCAAATGAAACTTTGTTATATAAAAAAACCACAGGGAGTTACATAATGGAGTATCTATTAAAAAAAAAAAAGCAACTAGAAGTCAACAAAGTGAATGACAAAATCAACTACAGAAAGCCAGAAATTGAAAAGTCATGCGCTCCAGTTGATTAATAACATTACATTATCTCAAAAGGTCAAGAAACAACTCAAACTCTGATGTAATTTTAAGATCCGAATAAACACAATGTAACATAATCAACTATTGATAAACGTGGCAGTATTTTATTGGGAAAAAAATCTATCCAAGAGAGATATTGTCAGTTAAAGCAGGTTAGGTTTTCTCAAGCTAACTTATCTACCCGTGAGAGCTTCTCTGTTTCCAAAACCAATCTCTTTCATGATGTACCAAAAGTTGAAATGAGACCTAGTGGGACACAAGGGTACAAGATGCATCTAAAGCCTCCATTAGATTAGGGCTAATAGCACAAATGCTAACATAATCATCGTACTCTTTATTCTACGCTATTAAACCTAACTCTCCTAACTTTGCTAACTCTGTAAAAATAATATGTACCAGCAATATTATACATAGATAAAGGAAATGCTTTTTCACTTTTTACCTAAACTTTTGAATATTTAAAGGTTCCTAACCAAAAAATGATTTCAATTGTTGTGACCAAACAATTGATTGGAACAAAACAAGCATATCCAGAATCTGTTTTAAAATCAAAACAATTTCCAAGCACACTCGAGAAAAAGGAAAACAAAGCAAGAAAAAAATGGAGAAGAAACATCTAAATGCCTATGCAATACATAGATTACCCTGTTAACCTGTCTTACTTATTGTTTATACATCCAATCTGAAAAGGATCTATTCAAAGTTTTAAGTAACTGTACTAACATTTACTGAAACAAATACAAGAAGCACACAAGTAAGCTACTTTGGTATTTGAGTTATTTACAAAGGTAACTTTGCTGGTGTACCCGGATCACGGGGATATTTCCTTGGGGTGGGGTAATCTTTTAAACATATGATGGCAGTTCTTTGTCCATGTGGGCTGTGTGATTCCACTGTATTCAAAAAGAAGTAGTCATATTTCTTCAGTATGTAATTTCATAGATGCAAGTTTAGGATAAAAGCAGTAGCCAAAGACTGTCAATTTGCTAAATATTACTGGATTTTAAATTGAGAACTTATGCACAAAATGGATTGATGCTAATCTTATGATCAATTATAGAAACTAATCACATTCCTAAACTACCAAAGACAAAATACCTTGGTTTCCACTGAACTCTAATGAGAAACGTTGAGCACTAGACAGCATTTTACAAACCTATCTTCCAAATCTACTCTCGAAATCACTAGGACAGAAGACCGCAAAATATTACTCAAATTTAGCAAAAAAAATATAAAAAAATAAAAAATAAAAAAATATTACTCAAGGATGGGAAGATTTGATTCCGAACTACCACGGAAGAGTTAGTAGATCGTGAATTATAATTGGACAAGGTGTAATATTACAGTCTGCATCTAAAACCATCAAGGTTAAATATAATACACTAGTAACATATTGTCTTTATGTAAGCAAAGTATATAGAATAACAAAAGACTAGGTTCCTAATATGCATGATTAGAATATCACCTATCATCTTTAAGCCATCAACAGACCACCTTATTTTTCCCATTTCATTACTAGTACATAAAGATAAATATGTTGAAAAGATTCTGAGAAGGGTATACCGGAGAATGTTTGGAGCCACGAAGCACCCATCAAATTAATTGCTCTCTCACCTCTTCTAACTTCATCCTGTCAACATGTGTCGAACAGGAAAACATTTAATGGTTGAAGCGATGGCGAAAAGCTATAATCAGCTATATATATTACGGTAGCACATTCATATCAAGTATCCACATAAGGCGTCACATATCTCTTCAGCCTATAGATGCATTTATTAAATCAAGTTGCAATCAACTTGTACATTTGATATAAAGGGCAAAGGTGCGCAATATAGCCCCTGAGGTTTGGGCAGTAGGCCCATTTAGCTCTTGAACTTTATTTTTTAGATGCCCCTGATGTTGTAAATCGTAGCTCAACTAGGCCCCTCCCGTTAATAAACCTTCCAGCTGGACAAACATCCATCACTAATGCTGATGTGTCATCTTACTTGGCATCTAAAGTGTGAATTATATATATTTTTGTTGACATAATACATAATAAATTAAAACAAATATTTTTAAAAAAAGAAAAAATAAAAGCAAAAACTGTTATTAGAATACAAAACATCATTAATAAAATCAGAAAAAATAGGAAAAAAAAGCAACTACAAATACAAAACAACTTTTAAAGTATCTCGAGCTTCGATCTAAGCTCGTTAATGGTGATCAATTAGAACTGAAACTATAGGGAGGAAAGAATTTCTGGCTGGAGTTGGTGAAGAGACGTATAAGAGTGAGAAAATCTGTAATGGCGTATTTGTTTTCGGAAGAGGTGTTGGAGTATGTAATTTCCTTCATAAGCTTGGATAAAGATCGAAGCACGGTGCCATTAGTGTGCAAATCGTGGTACGAGATTGGGCGGTGGTGCCAGAGGAGGATTTTTGCAAGGAACTATTATGGGGTGAGCCCTGGGACTATGATTAGGAGGCTTCCAGAGGTTAGATCCGTGAAAATTAATGGAAAGCCACATTTTGCTGATTTTCATTTGGTTCCGGAGGGATGGGGAGGGTATGTGTATCCATGGGTGGCTGCAATGTCTAGGGCTTATCCGTGGTTAGAGGAAATTAGGCTTAAGCGTATGGTTGTGAGTGATGAGAGTTTGGAATTGATATCCAAAAGCTTTAAGAATTTTAAGGTTTTGGTTTTGTCTTCTTGTGAGGATCTCACTACTGATGGACTTGCTTACATTGCAACTACATTGTAACTTGGTGTGTGTTTTTGTGTGTGTGTGTGTGTTTTTTAATGTGTATCTTTGGCTTCTTAGAAGATTAAGGGTAGAAAATTTATCTAAAGTTTGAATTGGGGAACTTGATGAGAGAGATTAGGGTTTGGGATTAAATTGGGGGATTGAACTTCCTGTTTGTAAATTGGTTTTAGTTTTTTTTTTCTTTCTAAATGATAGGTAAAAATGAAGGAGAAGAAGTGCATAGAATTTTTTTTTATGTTTAAATTTTTATTTTGTTTTGTATTTTAATATATATGTTGAATAATGGAAAAGACAAATTTACCCTTAAAACTGAGTTTTTTTAATAGGCGTTGTCTAGCTGGAAGGTTTATTAACGGGAGGGGCCTAGTTGAGTTACAATGTCCGGGGCATCTAGGATATAAAAAAAAATAGTTCAAGGGAAAAATGGGCCGACTGCCAAAACCTCATGGGCAATTATGCACGTTTGCCCTTTGATATAAATGGTCCAACTATTTCATTAAAGCATCATTGAGAAAGAATAACGTTCTATTGCTCGCGATACATTGTACTTAAATGTGAAGAAATAAATCATTTTTATTTCCCATATTTAGAACTATGTGAGATCTCTAAACCCCACAAGATGTTCACAATAGTTCTGACTACATAGGTAGTGAACCTATGAATATAGAAAACAAAAGAAAAAGTGACCACCTATACCCAAGAAGAACCACCCCAAACTAAAGCCCCTGCAAAAATTAAATTAATACGCTATTGTTCCCTAGAAATTAGTGTCAGTGGGAACCAAAGGCACATATGATGACTTACAATAACACAAAATTCATATTCTCATGATTTAAATGTAGATATAGGCTTCCTTACAATAGTGCAAACCATCCAACCAGAAAAATATACTAACAAAATAGATAAACTTCAAGAAAGATCTTAAGACACCATGATTTCATATCATTGAGTACCTGAGGAACCAAGCAAACCGCCCACACGAACCAGAGGAAGATAATATTCAGCTGATAAAACATATGAAAATTACCTCATGAAGTAAAGGAATGCTAAAAGATGACTGGAAGAAACCTAGATGAAATACTATTCCAAAACCTAATATTCTCATTTCTGCAACTGCTCACGCCACAGCTACATCAAATACCTCTCTGAAGCCAAGATTTTGGCCCAAATTCTGTCCTATAACAAGATACAAGAAGTAGAATATGCAGTATTAAAAAATAGAAGCTAGGTTATGCAAAATAAAGATTTTTTGGCAGGAAATGATCCACACACATATGGAGAACATTGTGCATGAACAAAAGCAGTCTTATATGCCAGCAAAGAATAAACTGCTATAGCAACTTGAAACTTTAAAGTGAAGGGACAGAGGAAGTTGAACAAGTAACTGAAATTACATATCGCCTTACAGAAATAATTTACAGGACGAGTACAGGTGCACTGCAAGCTTTAACATTTACATTAGTAAAGGCTCATGCACGAAAGATAAACCTGTCTGTGATATTCAAGTTTCTATCTATTTATTACTTTTTCTTCTAATTATCTATATGATAATGGAAACAATTTGTGGAGATATTATTTATTTGTTCCACTTGCATTAGGATCATATGTCTAATTGGACTTCCTTTTCCCAACTGAGGACAACCTGGTATAGGGAAAAGACAATAACAGCGCAGGCCACCAAGTGAGTAATTCATATGTTATTTTGCTTGGATTCTGAATTTGGTCACCAGTAGGACTAGAAACTACTTCAAATTAAATGAGATCATTAATTCAATGAATGGAGGATAAAAAAGTTGCTAGAATTGACTAACAGGCGTGGTTAGAGATGCAGTTACAGTCACAGTGATATATAGGTGAGGCATATCTTACAAAACGGATGGGGAAATTGGAGGCATGGCTTTGTATTTTGAAATCAGATCTTATCTAAAAGCATGGTGATATCCAGTACCAAACTAAATTATCATGCAATTTGAGATTTTAACAGTCTGTAGTGACTTTTTCATTGTTGCTATATATGTAAATGAACAATAATTTGCCTACAAGATGGAAAATGAACAATAATAAACTTGGAGCAGTAAGGAGTAAAAGTATACCTCAGCTCTTCCTCGTACAACTTGCACATTTGACAAACCAGTCAGGTCAAGTGCATGCTCCTAGACGACACAACGCTTATTCATGGATTCCAGAAGTGTCACTTTCCAGCCTAACCATTAGCAAAGTCATAAATTTCATAAAACTAGTAGTGTAGTAGAATGACATTAAATAGCTCTCTAACCAACAACCAAATTAAAATTAAAATGAATCTCTACTTTCATTTCATCACCCACTTGATTTCTGTTTCAGGCAGTAAGAAAAACAAAAACTCAACTCAGCCACGTAAATTTCCATCCTACACTGAGTGATCTTAAGTTATCAACGGAAACCAAACTTTGGACTTCAACATTAATGATGAAAGTAGCAACCTTAGACGGTTTTCCAATCAGTTTTTTAGGCTAGCTTTTCTTTTTCATTTATTATTTTGAATCGAAAATAACTAGAATCGTAAACGAAGCCAAAGAAATTAAAAACATATCTTAAATGAAATTGAGCTACCCCTAGGAGTGATACATTAGATAAGTAAATTCACTCGGTTTAAAAAGTTGAAATGAGCTACCTGGGCACGCAATGGCTAGATCCAAACCCGGAAGGCCAGCACGATTTCCGACATCAACGAGATTAATGTTTTCACATGAAGCTTCACACCGTGAGAGATATGAACTCCGAATCGGAGGTATGATCGCAAGAGAATCCTCAATGTGCCTTTCCATAACTTCACTTGCCTCCCTAACCGCAGTAAGATTCATCTTCTGAAAATAAATAAGGAAAAATAAAACTTCTTAGTTACGATTTACATCAATATATATAGATATAGACGAGAACGTCGAGTTCATGTAGCAACGCGCTCTTCTCCGTAAAAAATATAACGTGGTATATTTATTTATTCAAATTCATTAAGTATTGAATAAAAAATTAATTTCAAAATTATTTACTTGAAATGTTTAAACTTGTCATAAATACTTTGTCCTACATAAAATAAATGAGGAAAAGATAAAGGGTTTATATATGGGATAGTTGCACAATAAGAAGGGCCCCGAGGGGCACCCCACTTTTATAGAAGGGAGAGGACCTAGTTAAGACTTGGTTTGAACACGCGTCGCCTGCCCCGCCCGAGTCGGGTCGGGTCGTGGGTAACTATATATAATTTTTTAAGCAAAATTTATTTTAAAGTTTTATTGCAAAAGCAGAAACAAAACTGTGTCGTTTTGAAACGCGCCTGTTCTGAACAGAAGCACCCTTCTGATAGACCCAAAACTACGTCGTTTTTATGGCGCATTTTCTGAACAGAAACATCCATTCTTATTGGTCCAAAACTACATCGTTTTGACGAATGAATGTCATGCCAAAGAAGATGTTTCTTCTGATCAGTCACAATTCATCCTATAAATAGCCTGTCTGCGCTGCAATCATTCATTCATTCATTTTCAGAAAAAAATTTCATTCTTCTGCGTTCATCATATAGTCAGTTCGAGTATAAATCATAGAAATTGAGTAGATAATTTTGAAATGCTTCTAATTAAGGATTGAAAATCTGTTTCATCTTGGGAAGTAATTATTCAGAAATCTTTTAGCACCAGTGAGAGAATAAATTTGCTTCAAGGAGACTTTGTGAATTCAAAGGACTCGGATTTAATCTTTTCAAAAATTCAACCTCCTTTTTCCAAGTAAGTATACTGAACTTTCTAATTTTAATTTACTTACTTAATTTAGTAACTCTATTATTGCATATTAAATATTTACTATAGTTACGGAACTACAAATATCTGGTTCCATAGTAGAAGAGCGTCGACGTAGAGATGAATATGTTCTTTTTGGCGCGGAGTTAGGGTTTCAAAATGGGAAGTTTTGAGGACGGAAGCGGTGGTTAAATGTTTTCTGTTAATTCTATTGATTTTGAACTTTGTTGGTTTTGAGGCTTGAAACTGTTTGACGAAATTCCCGACACGGCAAGCCAGCATCTACGCGCGCTTGTAGGCTTTTAACTGCTGAGGAATTTAGAGTTCTGCGACTTGGAAAACCTACAGCAACCAACATTCTTCCCAAATTTGGCGTTAAATGTCAATAATAACTCTTTTTTTTACAGTCAACCTACTGTACTTCACTTGTACGCACTTTTGACACACATAAGCTTTACCTGCTCACCCATCAAAGGCTAACCCATATCACCCATAGCAGACCCGATCCGATCCGACCTCATTTTATTTCTCTTAAATAAGAAATCAGACTTGAAACGGTACAAAAGTTAAGGCTCGAAATGCAGACGAAATTGAAGAGCAAAAGTTAGGGCTCGAAGAAATCTCTGTTTTATTCTGATGGTTACTTAGATGCCTGTTTATTTTGCTGAGATTCGTTGATTTAAAGGTGTTGTTTCTGTCTTTAAATCACAAATGTTAGCTAAATCTGGGTTGGGTTTCCTCTATTTGGATTAGGTTTTCCCTTCCGTTGTTTTGATTCGATCCGTTGCTGGACTTATGTTATGGGTATTTTCCTTGTTTTGTCTCTTTTTTGTGATGGTGGTTCCTTGTGTTTATAAGTTTGGACAGCTCTGGCGAAATCCTTGTTGGATGTGGGGGTTCTATCCCTGATTTGTCGAATCCGTAATATGTTTCCTTTATTTATAAACAAACAATTTAGCAAAAAAAAGAGTTAAGATGCAAAGTTAGATCTAGATCTAAAACTCATGAAAAAACAAAAATCAAGACGAAGAAAGAAAGAAAAGGAAAGAACGACCAGGGAGATGAAAGTGAGGGTGCGGGATGACGGTGGCAGTGGGGATGGCGGTGACAGCGAGATGATGGTATCCTAAGCCATGGCAAAATTTGGGTGCAAAGTTCCGATTTGCTGGTGATGGTGTTTGGTATGAAGAAGATGAACAGTAAGCATTCGTGTATATGAAGAAGAAGACGATGATGAACAGTAAGAACAAGATCGACGGTGGTAATCATTTATCCATGGACTTTATTTTCTTCCTTTAATTTAGTTAATTTAAATGTTAAAATTTAATTAAAATTTTATTTTTATTACACATTAATTACACATAATTCATTAATTTGCCAAGTAAGAATGCATGTGCATAACGTCAAAACAAATTTATAAATATATATGCAAATAAAATTAAGAATTGTCAAAACATTTTTGCTACATCATCCTTGCCACATAAATATTTTTTGACAACTTAACTGTTTATTTAAATTTTTTGTTAAAAATTAATGCAATTAACAATTTTTTTAACGAAATTTAAGAAAATTAGAATTCAATTACTTGACTATAGAAAAAAATATATATAATTATTTAATTGTAAGTTAACCTAAAATATACTGATCAAAAAATTACTTAACCCCCCAAATTTGTTACAAGAGTTGACTCAAATATGGGTTGACTCAAAATAATATATTTTATAATTATTTTAGTTAAAATAAATAAATAAATATCTTATCCCAACTCTATAAGATACATCAAATTAAAGAGTTGCATCTCTTTTAACAATAGTTTTATTTATCTTCACAACATATTTTTTTTTATAACCTATTTTTCAGGGTTAGACTACAGAACTGTACATGAAATTTTTATCTCATATGATTTCTTGGATGTCACAAATAAATTAAAGAATTCGTTCACTATTACTTATCATCTTGATATGTTTAAATGATAGAATCAAAATTTATTATAAGGTCCTAGTTAGACAATGAAATTCTATCAACTTATGACCAAAATAAGGAATGTAACTTTCACTTTTTGGTTGGTATTTTGTCGTGATAAAGGTACAGGAAATTTCAATTATTGTCTCTTTTAATTTGTATATATATTTTCATATTATAGCTCAAGGGGGATGAGGAGTTGTGTCACCACTTTTCCCATTTTAATGATTTAGACAGATCGAAAACCAAACGAGTCCCTATGGAAGTACTATTTATTAGTATTACCTTTTTATCGGTTCGCCATATGAGAAGCCATACTAGGCATTACCCACGTAAACACTAGTTTGTGGCTCCAAATTCTTAATTAAGAGAGGCTCATCTCACTTTAAACTTTGATCAGTATATAATCCTAGATGATGAGATAAATAGTATTAATTTAAAACAGTATTTATAAATTTAAGATTGATATAAAATTTATATAATTTAGACAAATAATTATCAAGATTTCAATTATTTAAATAATACTACATATTTATTATTTTTAAAAGTTAAATGAGTCACGCCTAGCAATCACTTTGCATTAATATATATATATATATATATATATATGCGCGCGCGCGTACGCGGGTATTGAAATCATGTATGAGCAATTACTTTTCATAATTCCATTAAATCCATGACTCACTAAATATGGAGTAGTTGCATGGTAGACCTTTACAAAAGGTGACAAGAAGACATACGGGTGGGTGGGAGACTAACTAGAAATGTACACATATATATATATTTTCAAGTTGAGTTAGTATCTATAGGAAAATTTTCAAAAACGAACTTTAAAAAACGAACTAAAGACGAACCGTCGTCTTTGATATCTATGGCGACGGTTCGACCCGTCGTCATAGAGTGCATGGCTATGGCGACGGGTCGAACCGTCGCCATAAATACCAAAAACGACGGTTCGTCTTTAGTTCGCTTTTTAAGGTTCGCTAGAGAAGGGGACTAAGTATCTATATATCTATTGTAAAGGGTAAAGCAAAGTGATGAATAAAAACTTTTGCTTATTGGGTTTGAACTTTGTTTGGCTTCAAAAATATTTGAATCTTGAGATCCAAATTTACTTTTCTTTTCTAGGAGCTTCTACTTTCTCCACCCAAAAAATATTTTTCTCAAAGTGGAGGGAAAAGTGGGTGGGGGTAACTTTATCAGGGTCAAACATCAAAGTCATTAGGCATGCAGATGGAGGGTCAATACTGCACGGGGGAGTTTCAAAACCTAAAGACAACTGGAATCTTTTGCCCCACCCCCCCCCCCCCCCCCCCCCCCCCTCCCCCCCTCCCTAGCACCATTATCAACATTAAAAGTGCATGCAGGACTTGAAAAATATATCAAGTCTGTTCTTGGTGAATTATATAATCAGAATTAACCCCTGTACGTATATATGCCCTTATATGCTAATCTATAGTCATCATCAGAGTTAATAATAATAAATAAATAAGGTTTAACTCCCTCGATCCTTCTGAAAACGTATGGAAGGAGAGTATTTATGTTTTCAAAAATGTTTTTCTTATTAAAAAATACTAAGACTCTAGGCATGTAGACATATAAATTAATTCTGATGAATTTTACATTAATTATAAAAATTAATATTAAAACGAGTTAAATAATTGAGATAAAATATTGGTATAAATTAAATAGGTACTGTATTTTTTGGGAATGTTTATATATCTCGGTGAGAATTTGTTGTCTGAAATATTGATTCGATCCTTGATCCCTCTGCCATTGCTGAGTTCTATGATTCCTTCCTCTGTCGACATTCTTTATTTCTTACTAATAATTATAATTAATTTATACGTATTGTCTCTGCCAAATTCTATCTTTAGCTAAGCCCAATAAAGTCACTAATTTTCAGTAGCATTTCTATATATATATATATTTATGAGGAGTCCCCGCATACAGTCACAAACAGCCTTTTACTGTTGACAAATTAATATAAAATACATAACCAACTGCTATATATATACATATATGAAAATTATCCATGACAACTAATTGTTAGTGACAATCAAAATTAATTTACCGCAACAAGGATGAGCGACAGGACCAATTAGCGTAATTTTGGCTTGTTACAAAAAGGGATAGGGGCGACACAAAATTACGCGTAAATTAATTTGTCGCAAGAAGGATGTGAGCGGCAGAGGCTTGCCGAAAAAAGGATGAGCGGAAGGGTCAATGTGAAGCCACTAAAAAAAATGTCTTAAACTGTCCCCTTGAAATTGCAGGTAGGGTTGAAATGGGCAGAGACTCATGGGCCTTATGCTACAACTTGTTGCATAGAATTATTGTTACCAATATGCATGCCTAGCTAGCTCTAATTATATTAGGGCACGCAGGCAGACTAGCTACCTTAGAATATTAATAATAATTCCCCAAGATACTTGTGATTTAATTTCAACAGGAGATATAGGAATTAAGGGCAGGCAACAGGAGCAATGATGATGTCCTCCTCTTGTGCTTCATCAATATCCATATTCAGCTTGTTTCATCATGAGTATAGTCCTCCTTTAGTTCTTATCATCCACCAACCCCAACAAAAATCATCATCACACGACTCACTACTCCTCAAAACCCCTACTATTAATCACAAGCAGAAGAAGAATATTATAAAGAATTGAAGATGATGAAGATCATGAAGAAGAAGATTAGGGTTTGCTTGTTATAAATAGTAGCTAGCTACCTAATTCCATAGAGCTCTCTCTCTCTCTCTCTCTCTTATCTTTCGACTTTAATTCGGGGAATCAAGCTGTCTCGGTCCGATTGTTTGCTTGCTTGCTACATCAAGCTACTCAGCAATTCATGATACAAGTTTAATTAGTTTTGAAGCTTTTATTTTTAATTTTGGCTACTTAATTTCTTCTTCTTAATTACATATATAGTACGTACGTACTAGATCGTGAGTAAACTCTTCCTTGATTTTTTTGTTTTAGACTAATGTGTGTGTGGTGTGTGTGATCTGATCTACGCGTAATATATGGAGTATTTTGTTGTGTTGGAATTAATATGGCATGTTTGTTTTCATCATAAGAAGATCGATCCATGTAATATATGTAGTGTGCTCTCTCTTTCTCTCTCCTCCGATGTGAGACTAATTTGTTCAATTTTTTTGTTTGAATAATGCTGTTGGAGCAGAATTTT
This sequence comes from Hedera helix, assembly GCA_947179155.2. Lineage (NCBI taxonomy): Eukaryota > Viridiplantae > Streptophyta > Magnoliopsida > Apiales > Araliaceae > Hedera > Hedera helix. The sequence continues at coordinate 44,151,898 of OX359275.1, forward strand.
CATGGAATGGGATTTCATGTTTTATATTTGTACTGTAGATCGATGTGGTGCACTAAATACATGCTATTCGATTGTGTTGTTTAATTATGAGGACGACATGAACAGTATGCACGATGAGATCGAGTTTCTATTTTTAGCTCAAGGATTTTTTATTTGGGGGTACTTATTTGTACACCAATTAATCTAATTTTCTTAAATTAGGGTTTCTTTCTATTCTCATCGTATTGTCCCCAAACAATTAAACAGGTTATATATATATATATATATATATATATATATATATATATTATTTACTTCCATCATCTGAAAATATGTTTATTCGTTATTTGACACTACATAACCATGAAGATAGTGAAATACATATAATTACACACGCATACATTCAGCAGCCTTGAGAATTGATCGAGATTGGTGTATATGTGTGTAGATGTGTCTAGTTCTGTATATTTAGGAATTAGGCCAACATGCAAACTACAAGATCTGCGCGGATGATAATATTTCTACATTGAATTAAATGTCATTTACATGATGAATTAATGCAAACTAATTTGCATTTTCTTCTGATATAATATGTATATAGTAATATTAAGCTTTTCAATACTTAATATATAATCAAAGTAGTCTGATTAATTACCTCGATCAGGTACAGACCATTTTTTCCAGTAGTCTAGCCCTTAATATACGTGCTCCTATACATAGAATATTTAGGCGCCTGCAATTGCCTCAGGAATTGAAATAGCTAGCTAGTACGTAAATGAAATGACCGTGCCACGAGCAGCGGAATAAAATAAAATGCATATGTAGCGCGCATCCACTAAATTCACAAGACGGGAAGAAATTAATTTGAGGTTAGCAAGTGATACAGTTATTTATCTATTTATAATAACCACACCAGTAGCTAGTATTCATGACGCTTGGTTTCATTTGGTTGAAAATTTTCAGAACTGCATGGTTTGGGACCTTTGGGTTATAGATAGTACTTTGCATCAAGTTTTTGTTAATAATTATGCTCATATATAGTTCTTGTTTAATTAGGGTTCTTTATTGGCCTTAATTTGAGCCATGCCTTTTAATTTTAGAAACCACGAGCAAAAGGTTTACGTAATAGCATCCGATTAAGCTATATATAGTATTAAACCCTTATGCTGGCAATGGACAATATATGTGACACTACCTAGCTACCACTTGACAATTAGGGTTAGAATCTTGATGCTGTGAAACAGTCTAGCAAGAACGTGTTACCAAACTATGCACCCAATACTATTATTTTCGTTACATTTTTTGAATATGAAGTTTTTCATAGGACATATATACCCAATATAATTTTAAAAACATTTTATTAATTTTCAAATATCAAAGATGTGTCTGATACAATCATTAATATTCGCAGGGGAGATCCAACTAGGTAGGAAGGAGTAGTAGGACAACATAATTCATGAAGTGCTCCTAATTTACTAAAATAAAAAATAGTAGGTCTAAGAGACTGTTTGATTAAAGTTGAATGGTTGAATCGGTCAGTCATTCAGTACGTTTGTTTATAGCTGAATGGGGCTGAATCGGTCAAATTTTTGGACTGAATGACTAAGTTTAATTTTTTTGACTGAATGGTTAAGTTCAGATTGAATGAAGTAAAAAAAAATAATTTAAAAAAATATTAAATATTATATAAAGTAATATTAAAAAAATTTACAACAACTTTGAATTTTTTTCAGATGAGTAAAATAATAAAAATATATTATTCAGATGTTTCAGATATGTCACTTATCAAACAACTTTTTTCATTCAGTATTCAGAAATTAGTCATTCAGCTCATTTAAATTACTTAAGCATTCAGAACTATTTTATTCAGTTTTTATCAAACACCCCCTAATTCTGCTACATCCATCACATTGTTTTTATACACGGACAGTAGGCCTGTTCTTAATGAGCATTTTAATCAGGGCGCAAATACCCTATGCTTGTGAACTTAGGTGTTTTCTTAAGGACCATAACGCAACCTGGGTGTTTTCTTAAGGCCCATCTATCCTTTGGGCCATTTCCCAGACATCACACGTATTGTGAAATTCAAGTTTAGTTTATTCACTCCATCGAGTGTGACACGGCACCCCCTTTAAAAATGTAAAATGGTAAGTATCACCAAAAAGGAAAAAGAAATTCTTTTTTAATTAAGTCATATGTTTCCTCCATTTAACAAAATTGGAAAACTCAAAAGGGAAGAAAGAAAATAGAAAAATTAATTTTAAAAAATTATTACAACGCCCCACCCCCGCGCGACACACACACAGAGCACTGAACTCGTTTTCAAGTGCATAAAAATAAAATACTCCCATGTAACTACAATCTTTTGTTTTCATTACTATAATTCTATCATGTGAGAAGATAAGAGAGGTAGGCACATCGTTAAAATAAAATTTGAAGTATTGTTGTTCATAGTATTTACTCGGGTAATGGAACCCTTATATATGCGTAATTAGGTCCATTAATGACAAAATATATGCGTCTAACTAGTTATGCATAATAGGTCAATTTAGTCTGAGCCTATCAGACCTTGACCGTTGATCAGATCGAGCCGGAACTTTGACTTTTAGCCTGCAGGCCAGACCAGACATAACTTATTGCTTGAAAAGGGGGTCTGTTGAGGCCTGCAATCAGGCCGATCCATTCAATTTTTTTTAATAATTTTAAATATTATAAAAATACCAATTAAAATTTTAAACTTAATTGATATATTAGTTAAAAGTAATGTATTACAACTTACAAGTTACAACTTATAAATTACAATAATGAATTAAAATATTATACAATTTTAAAGATATTGTATTATTTTCTACTATCATTAATAAATAAAAAATATTTTTTATGAAAATTATTTTTATTATTATTATTTTACAAATGACTTTCTAATTTCCAAGGTAAATATTTATTAAAATAAAGACGCAATGAAATGTCAGCAAAAAGTGTAGGTTGCTAGTTAGGTAAGAAAAATCTTTATATATTACACTAACTAATGTATTTTCATAAATTTATTTATTTGTATATGAACAAACATGTATGAATGAACGTATTGAAAGACGTCAATTTTATTTAGTTTATTGAATGAGTTGTCAAAAAGAAAAAGTTTTCATCTGCAGTGGAAGAATTGAAGTAGCAAAAAAAAAAATTGACAAGTCGGCCCGGGCTCAGGTCAGGTTGGGCTTGTTGGCAAGCCGAATCTGAATAAAAAAAATGTAGCCTATTCGTGGCTTGGACTGGCCGAATTGGACTAGGCTAGACTTTGACCAGATCGGGCCCAGGTAGGACCAAGGCGGGGCCGCAGGTTACAGAACATTTATGCACCACTACGCTTAACTAACTAGTATTTCTCTCTCCATAGTTTATTTTTTGGTGATTTGTGGAAAATTAGGACATATAATTAAATTCTACGAAGATACTGCTTTACATATTGATTCATATAATCAAGATCTAGATGGATTAAAATGTCTTAAACAATACATTAATTGAAAGAATGAGCTGAACAATTCAACAATATATATATATATATATATAGTATGGATCAAGAGTATACCTCTTAAAGGGTATACCAAACATATCTCATTTAACGACGGACAGGGCGACAGTTTGGTATGTCACTGTATATTTGTCCATCGCTATATATTGTCCGTCGCCAAAACATATAGCAACGGACAAAATCGCAGTTCAATCTGTCACTAAAAGGGATATGCTTAATATACCATTTAAAAAGGTATACTTTTGATCCATGCTATATATATATATATATGATTTCCTTTATTATATAATCTTAGTAGTACCTTATTATTTTTTTAGTGTTAAAAAATCTCCAGTAAATTTGACTTGTAATTTTCTTTCATGTCGAGTTATTTTAGGTTACACGTCAACTTATTTTTTTCATCAATAACGAATTTTAAACTGAAATATATTTCCTAAAAGAATATGAAGAAAATCCACATATACAAATATTGTTAAAAAATTTGATATTGATATTTGAAAAAATATAAATTAAAAGTAGATGAAACTCTAAGTTTGGAAAAGAGATACGTAGTTCGTGCAAGTACAGAAGCAATTTTTAACCCAGAAAAGGTGAAGTTAAAAAACATTAGAAAAACAAAACAAAAGTTTGATGAGATGGGGACAGAAATTCAAACATGATTCACAGACGCAAGGGCCTAATTCGGAATCCATTGCTCAATTATAGACCACCTTTATAGAAATCAGTGTTCAATTTTAGTTTTGCATATGTATTAATCCTTTTTCTATTTATTTTAGTTTGTCTTGCTTTATATGCCTTCACGTAAACATAAAAATTCTCTCGAAATGTTGATGAAGACGCTTGCAAGGTTTGGTACGTATTGGTTATCAAGTACGTAGCTGCTAGCTCACAGTAGTGTAGTTTATAATAAAGTAGTTAAATAAAATATACAAATGTAATAAACTATATTGTGTTTATTTTTTCATAGTTTGTAAAAAAATATTTAGCACCCCACAAAACCAGGTTTTTAATTGCTTCTTTTGGCCTGCAAGCAGATTAATTATTAATTGTACTCCGAAGAAGCTTTAGGCGAAGATAATTTATCTAAATTTACCTAACTTTTTTACATTAATTATAAGATTATTATTGATTTAAAAAAAATATTTTTAAATTTAAAATTAACATAATTCGTTTAAGTATTAAAAATAATAAATCTTATAATTAATAATATTTTTAAGTAATTAATAATGTAAGACCCCGAATTTTATGAAATACAAAATTTAATTTTTCTTCATATATATATATTTTTTTTTTTTTTTGAAACAGTAAGTGGTTAAATTAACAAAATTGAAAGTTAAGGATGTGACGCCCCCAAATCTAGGCCCACACAGCCCAAACTTGAGTCGTCAAAAGACTACAACAAAATTATTACAACAAGGCACAACGTACAACAATACAGTGTATAATAATACACAACTAAGTCTTCACTATTATTGTCACACTATTTTACAACACGTGAAGACTAAGACAACTATTTCTCGGACTCCCACTCCATCCCCCGGCTAGACCCCGCTACGTTCTCATCTCCTGTTGAAAACAATGGAACAAAAGAAAGGGGTGAGCTCAAATAGCCCAGTAAGAAATATCATGACTAAGATAATGACGAATAAATTATCATTAGCCTTCAACAGTTGAGTTCTTGATAGAATACAATAGACTACAAGGTTTATATCAAAAACTGTAGTTAAATTCTTAAACAACGTTCAGATCAATAATAGCAGCGGAATGATCAATCTATTAGAAGAATAATGCAGACTATAATGTCCACTCGCTTCTCTTTTTTGTAAAAATATCATCAACTTTTATCATCTGAAATACCATTAGTCATGATAATAAAAATTCACAGTTCCTGGTCATAATCATGTAGATCAACAGTTCATCTTTGCACTACGGGCCAAAGACATTTAATATAACACTAACGGTCATGATTATACCAGATTCAGCCTTTGGTAATAATCATACCAATCAACAGTTCATCTTTGCACTACGGGCCAAAGATATTCAATAAAGCACCAACGGTCATGATTATACCAGATTCAGCCTTTGGTCATAATCATACCAACCAACAGTTCATCTTTGCACTACGGGCCAAAGACATTTAATATAACACCAACGGTCATGATTATACCAGATTCAGCCTTTGGTAATAATCATACCAATCAACAGTTCATCTTTGCACTACGGGCCAAAGATATTCAATAAAGCACCAACGGTCATGATTATACCAGATTTAGCCTTTGGTCATAATCATACCAACCAACAGTTCATCTTTGCACTACGGGCCAAAGAGAACATTCACCACGTGCCATAAAAGACACCGAACAGATGTATCGCCTTTAACCTAGTATATCGCCTTTAACCTATCATCTGTTCAACAATTATATCACATCTGTGCCCCCGGCCACAGATATTCACAACAGCTTGATTCTTGATGATTAATACAAATAACAGTGATACAAATGATGAACAGAAGAACAGGATAAACAATAAGTATCAGAAGTTTACTTTGTGCAGATTCAAATAATGTCCAAATTGCCAACATGATGTGGAGTGAAATTTAAAAATGATATTCAATATCCACAGTTCAGAATAACGGTTACAGTTCAATAGAAAGGTTCACGTAAATAGGAAGGTTCAGTTGAAATAATGAAGTTCAACTATTATGGAACATATAATATTTTCAGGAATTATAGAAGCAATAGTTTCATAATAAGTTTCGATTTAGGAGTATGAAAGAAAATAATATCCCTTACCGTAGCAGGTTTGATTAACAAAAGGTGAGGGAAATTAATATCCCTTACCATAGTAAGTTTGAATAATGGAAGATGAAAAAGATGGTATCCCTTATGAGTATAAAGGAAAATGATATCACTTACGAATATGGAATAAAAGTGTCATGTGATAATTCGTGTAGACAAATTATTTCCACACGAGACAAATAAAAAGGGTTATTCACCAACAGGCGATAATCCGCACCGTAAGGTTATTCCCATCAATTTGAATACGAATAGTTATTCACCAAACAGGCGATAATCCGCGCCGTAAGGTTATTCCTATCAATTTGAATACGAAGAGTTATTCACCAAACAGGCGATAATCCGCACCGTAAGGTTATTCTCAAAGATTAATAAGGAATGAATACAAAAGGTTATTCACCAACAGGCGGTAAACCGCGCCGTAAGGTTATTCCCACAATTTAATACATGGAAGTAAATGGCACAAGAAAGAAACGATATTATTTTCGAGAATCAAAGAATGATAATCCCTTCAAGTAAGAAAGAAAATAATATCCATTTATGATGATGAAAAGAATGATACCCCTTACCGTGGTAAGTTTAAATAATAGAATATGAAAGAAGATGATATTCCAAAAAAAATGACATTCCTTACCACAGTAAATTTAAGAGTTTGAAATGAATGGTATTCCTTACCGTAGTAAGTTTAAGAGTATGAAAGAAAATGAAATTCCTTACCGTAGTAAGTTTAAGAGTGTAAAAAAAAAAATGACATTTCTTACCTTAACACGTGACTGGATATTGATTTAAATGAGATTGATCAACCTATATATTTATAATAAAATTAGTAATTACAACATGTAAACTTCAAAGTGTATGATAACTCATATATTATGAACTATCAAAATTATATATATTTAACATAATTTTTGTAGTATAAAATACCAACTTTAAAATAGTTTTAAAAATAATATTTCAAAATAAATCTTCCAAAGAAAGCTTTTAAAAATGAATCTTCTCAAAGAAGAGTCTTCTAAAGGAAGATTTGTGAATACCGTGAAAAATAGGAATTTATAAAATTACTACTCTTTAATAAAAGACTTACTTGAAAAATTCCTGCACTCCTTTTGGCTTTCAAACACTCAAAATAGCCTTACTATTCTCAGAGAAAACTCATAAAATTCTTATAGAAAAATTTTATGTTTTAGGTGTGATTTTTCTATTCAGCTGAACAATCTATTTATAGGAGAAAAGAAGTTACTATGCGTGGTAGGTGAACTAAAAAAAAAATTCAGCAGAGGCTGCGCAAACGTTTTTAAAAATTTTCAATACTTGCACAGTAACTTTAAAATTTTCAAAAAGTGAACAGTAATGAACAGTAACTTTTGTCGGTAGATGAACAGTAACTTCCCCCGAGATGAACAGTGACTTCCGTCAGTGAATAGTAACTTTTCCGGGAATGAATAGTAAATTCCGGGAGTGAATAGTAACTTTTGAAAAATAAAAATTTTTATTTTTTTTCTGTGGGTCCAACATATAAAATAAAATAATGCTACAACAATAATGTAATAAATACGTTACAGATTATTATTAATTTAATAATATAAATTACAGTATATTTGCAACTGTGACAATTATTAGGTTCAATAATTTTAAAAAAAACAGTGCAGCAACAATTATTGAGTCAATGATATGAAATACAGTGTAATGACAATTATTGAATCAATAATGCAAAATACTGTGTAGCAACAATAATTGAATTGATAATATAAAATATTATGTAGTGACAATTATCGATGAAATGATGCGTAACAGTTACGGTGTCAATAATATGAGACACTGTGCAATACCGTGTGCTACTGTAGAGTACCGCATGCTACAGTAAAATACCATAAATTACCGTATGCTACTATTCTTTTATCACCGGTATTTTAACAGTTAACACCGTTGACTATTTTTATTTAAAAAGGTTACTTCTGTCGTTTTCTATATCCGACAAATATTCCGTTGTGGGGTCCACCAATAATTAGTTATTTCGGCGCCGTCGTACGGCCCGAATATTCCCCGACAAAACGAATATTCCCCGACAAAACGAATATTGTCCGACAAAATAAAATTTACACATAACATCCTTAACTTTCAATTTCGTTAATTTAACCACTTACTGTTTCAGGAAAAATATATATGAAGAAAAATTAATTTTTATATTTCATAAAATTCGGGGTCTTACAAAGGATGTTATGTGCAAATTTTATTTTGTCGGACAATATTCGCTTTGTCGGGGAATATTCGTTTGGTCGGGGAATATTCGTGCCGTACGACGGCACCGAAATAATAAATTATTGGTGGACCCCACAACGGAATATTTGTCGGATATAGAAAACGACAGAAGTAACCTTTTTAAATAAAAATAGTCAACGGAACTGTTAAAATACCGGTGATAAAAGAATAGTAGTGTAAGACCCCGAATTTTATGAAATATAAAATTTAATTTTTCTTCATATATATTTTTTCATGAAACAGTAAGTGGTTAAATTGACGAAATTGAAAGTTAAGGATGTTATGTGCAAATTTTATTTTGTCGGACAATATTCGCTTTGTCGGGGAAATATTCGTTTTGTCGGGGAATATTCGAGCCGTACGACGGCGCCGAAATAACAATTTATTAGTGGACCCCACAACGGAATATTTGTCGGATATAGAAAACGACAGAAGTAACCTTTTTAAATAAAAATAGTCAACGGTGTTAACTGTTAAAATACCGGTAATAAAAGAATAGTAGCATACGGTAATTTATGGTATTTTTCTGTAGCACACGGTATTGCACAGTGTCTCATATTATTGGTCTGATAATTGACACCGTAACTGTTGCGCATCATTTCATCAATAATTATCACTGCATAATATTTTATGTTATCAATTCAATAATTATTGCTACACAGTATTTTGCATTATTGTTACTACACGACATGTTGCATTATTAAACCAATAATTGCCACAGTAACAAATGCATAGTAATTCATATTATTGATCTGATAATCGACACAGTAGTCGTTGCATTATTTTGAATTATCGTTATCACTGTGGTAGAATTATTTTAGTTGTCATATTACTAATTGGTATTTTTGCTTTATTAAAGAAAAAAAAATTTATTATTATTTTTCAAAAATTACTATTCACTACCGGAGTTTACTATTCATTCCCGGAAAGGTATTATTCACTGACGGAAGTTACTGTTCATCTCGGGAAAGTTACTGTTCATCTGCCGACAAAATATACTGTTCATTACTGTTCACTTTTTGAAAATTTTAAAGTTACTGTGCAAAGTTACTGTGCAAGTATTGAAATTTTTAAAAACGTTTGCGCAGCCTCTGCTGAAATTTTTTTTTAGTTCACCTACCACGCATAGTAACCTCTTTTCTCCTATAAATAGCTTGTTCAGCTGAATAGAAAAATCACACCTAAAACATAAAATTTTTCTATAAGAATTTTATGAGTTTTCTCTGATAATAGTAAGGCTATTTTGAGTGTTTGAAAGCCAAAAGGAGTGCAGGAATTTTTCAAGTAAGTCTTTTATTAAAGAGTAGTAATTTCATAAATTCCTATATTTCACGGTATTCACAAATCTTCCTTTAGAAGACTCTTCTATTAGAAGATTCATTTTTAAAAGCTTTCTTTGGAAGATTTATTTTGGAATATTATTTTTAAAACTATTTTAAAGTTGGTATTTTATACTACAAAAATTATGTTAAATATATATAATTTTGATAGTTCATAATATATGAGTTATCATACACTTTGAAGTTTACATGTTGTAATTACTAATTTTATTATAAATATATAGGTTGATCAATCTCATTTAAATCAATATCCAGTCACGTGTTAAGGTAAGAAATGTCATTTTTTTTACACTCTTGAACTTGCTACGGTAAGGGATATTATTTTCTTTCATACTCCTAAATCGAAACTTATTATGGAATTATTGCTTCTATAATTCCTGAAAATATTATATGTTCCATAATAGTTGAACTTCGTTATTTCAACTGAACCTTCCTATTTTCTGAACCTTTCTATTGAACTGTAACCGTTATTCTGAGCTATGGATCTTGAATATCATTTTTAAATTTCACTCCACATCATGTTGACAATTTGGACATTATTTGAATCTGCACAAAGTAAACTTCCGATACTTATTGTTTATCCTGTTATTCTGTTCATCATTTGTATCACTGTTATTTGTATTAATCATCAAGAATCAAACTGTTGTGAATATCTGTGGCCGGGGGCACAAATGTGATATAATTGTTGAACAGATGATAGGTTAAAGGCGATATACTAGGTTAAAGGCGATACATCTGTTCGGTGTCTTTTATGGCACGTGGTGAATGTTCTCTTTGGCCCGTAGTGCAAAGATGAACTGTTGATTGGTATGATTATGACCAAAGGCTGAATCTGGTATAATCATGACCGTTGGTGTTATATTTGAATATCTTTGGCCCGTAGTGCAAAGATGAACTGTTGATTGGTATGATTATGACCAAAGGCTGAATCTGGTATAATCATGACCGTTGGTGTTATATTGAATGTCTTTGGCCCGTAGTGCAAAGATGAACTGTTGATCTGCATGATTATGATCAGGAACTGTGAATTTTTAGTATCATGACTAATGGTATTTCAGATGATAAAAGTCGATGATGTTTTTACTAAAAAGAAAAGCGAGTGGACATTATAGTCTGCATTATTCTTCTAATAGATTACTCATTCCGCTGCTATTATTGATCTGAACGTTGTTCAAGAATTTAACTACAGTTTTTGATATACACATTGTATTCTGTTGTATTCTATCAAGAACTCAACTGTTGAAGGCTAATGATAATTTATTCGTCATTATCTTAGTCATGATATTTCTTACTGGGCTATTTGAGCTCACCCTTTTGTTCCATTGTTTTTCAACAGGATATGAGAACGTAACGGGGTTTAACCGGGGAATGGAGTGAGAGTCTGAGGAATAGCTATTGTAGTCTTCACGTGTTGTAAAATAGTGTGGCAATAATAGTGAAGACTTAGTTGTGTATTATTATACACTGTATTGTTGTACGCTGTGCTTTGTTGTAATAATTTTGTTGTAGTCTTTTGACGACTCAAGTTTGGGCTGTGTGGGCTCAGATTTGGGGGCGTCACAGTTGGCATCAGAGCTTAGGGATATGGTCTTTAATGGAGATCTGGGGTAGAACTAGGAGGGGAGAGACGAATAGAATCAGTCACTAGTGCGTCCTACTTAAATTAGATTTTATTATCTAATGAGTTGATTTGAATATAGAGACATGAAGTGATGAGTCAGTTTGTTGGAACTAACAATTATTTTGTGACCACAGTTATGTATCCTTACCTCTTCGAAATGTCAGGTACGTCAATTTCGGGGACGAAATTTCATAAGGAGGGGAGGTTGTAAGACCCCGAATTTTATGAAATATAAAATTTAATTTTTCTTCATATATATTTTTTCATGAAACAGTAAGTGGTTAAATTGACGAAATTGAAAGTTAAGGATGTTATGTGCAAATTTTATTTTGTCGGACAATATTCGCTTTGTCGGGGAAATATTCGTTTTGTCGGGGAATATTCGAGCCGTACGACGGCGCCGAAATAACAATTTATTGGTGGACCCCACAACGGAATATTTGTCGGATATAGAAAACGACAGAAGTAACCTTTTTAAATAAAAATAGTCAACGGTGTTAACTGTTAAAATACCGGTAATAAAAGAATAGTAGCATACGGTAATTTATGGTATTTTTCTGTAGCACACGGTATTGCACAGTGTCTCATATTATTGGTCTGATAATTGACACCGTAACTGTTGCGCATCATTTCATCAATAATTATCACTGCATAATATTTTATGTTATCAATTCAATAATTATTGCTACACAGTATTTTGCATTATTGTTACTACACGACATGTTGCATTATTAAACCAATAATTGCCACAGTAACAAATGCATAGTAATTCATATTATTGATCTGATAATCGACACAGTAGTCGTTGCATTATTTTGAATTATCGTTATCACTGTGGTAGAATTATTTTAGTTGTCATATTACTAATTGGTATTTTTGCTTTATTAAAGAAAAAAAAAATTATTATTGTTTTTCAAAAATTACTATTCACTACCGGAGTTTACTATTCATTCCCGGAAAGGTACTATTCACTGACGGAAGTTACTGTTCATCTCGGGAAAGTTACTGTTCATCTGCCGACAAAAGTTACTGTTCATTACTGTTCACTTTTTGAAAATTTTAAAGTTACTGTGCAAAGTTACTGTGCAAAGTTACTGTGCAAGTATTGAAAATTTTTAAAAACGTTTGCGCAGCCTCTGCTGAAATTTTTTTTTAGTTCACCTACCACGCATAGTAACCTCTTTTCTCCTATAAATAGCTTGTTCAGCTGAATAGAAAAATCACACCTAAAACATAAAATTTTTCTATAAGAATTTTATGAGTTTTCTCTGATAATAGTAAGGCTATTTTGAGTGTTTGAAAGCCAAAAGGAGTGCAGGAATTTTTCAAGTAAGTCTTTTATTAAAGAGTAGTAATTTCATAAATTCCTATATTTCACGGTATTCACAAATCTTCCTTTAGAAGACTCTTCTATTAGAAGATTCATTTTTAAAAGCTTTCTTTGGAAGATTTATTTTGGAATATTATTTTTAAAACTATTTTAAAGTTGGTATTTTATACTACAAAAATTATGTTAAATATATATAATTTTGATAGTTCATAATATATGAGTTATCATACACTTTGAAGTTTACATGTTGTAATTACTAATTTTATTATAAATATATAGGTTGATCAATCTCATTTAAATCAATATCCAGTCACGTGTTAAGGTAAGAAATGTCATTTTTTTTACACTCTTGAACTTGCTACGGTAAGGGATATTATTTTCTTTCATACTCCTAAATCGAAACTTATTATGGAATTATTGCTTCTATAATTCCTGAAAATATTATATGTTCCATAATAGTTGAACTTCGTTATTTCAACTGAACCTTCCTATTTTCTGAACCTTTCTATTGAACTGTAACCGTTATTCTGAGCTATGGATCTTGAATATCATTTTTAAATTTCACTCCACATCATGTTGACAATTTGGACATTATTTGAATCTGCACAAAGTAAACTTCCGATACTTATTGTTTATCCTGTTATTCTGTTCATCATTTGTATCACTGTTATTTGTATTAATCATCAAGAATCAAACTGTTGTGAATATCTGTGGCCGGGGGCACAAATGTGATATAATTGTTGAACAGATGATAGGTTAAAGGCGATATACTAGGTTAAAGGCGATACATCTGTTCGGTGTCTTTTATGGCACGTGGTGAATGTTCTCTTTGGCCCGTAGTGCAAAGATGAACTGTTGATTGGTATGATTATGACCAAAGGCTGAATCTGGTATAATCATGACCGTTGGTGTTATATTTGAATATCTTTGGCCCGTAGTGCAAAGATGAACTGTTGATTGGTATGATTATGACCAAAGGCTGAATCTGGTATAATCATGACCGTTGGTGTTATATTGAATGTCTTTGGCCCGTAGTGCAAAGATGAACTGTTGATCTGCATGATTATGATCAGGAACTGTGAATTTTTAGTATCATGACTAATGGTATTTCAGATGATAAAAGTCGATGATGTTTTTACTAAAAAGAAAAGCGAGTGGACATTATAGTCTGCATTATTCTTCTAATAGATTACTCATTCCGCTGCTATTATTGATCTGAACGTTGTTCAAGAATTTAACTACAGTTTTTGATATACACATTGTATTCTGTTGTATTCTATCAAGAACTCAACTGTTGAAGGCTAATGATAATTTATTCGTCATTATCTTAGTCATGATATTTCTTACTGGGCTATTTGAGCTCACCCTTTTGTTCCATTGTTTTTCAACAGGATATGAGAACGTAACGGGGTTTAACCGGGGAATGGAGTGAGAGTCTGAGGAATAGCTATTGTAGTCTTCACGTGTTGTAAAATAGTGTGGCAATAATAGTGAAGACTTAGTTGTGTATTATTATACACTGTATTGTTGTACGCTGTGCTTTGTTGTAATAATTTTGTTGTAGTCTTTTGACGACTCAAGTTTGGGCTGTGTGGGCTCAGATTTGGGGGCGTCACAGTTGGCATCAGAGCTTAGGGATATGGTCTTTAATGGAGATCTGGGGTAGAACTAGGAGGGGAGAGACGAATAGAATCAGTCACTAGTGCGTCCTACTTAAATTAGATTTTATTATCTAATGAGTTGATTTGAATATAGAGACATGAAGTGATGAGTCAGTTTGTTGGAACTAACAATTATTTTGTGACCACAGTTATGTATCCTTACCTCTTCGAAATGTCAGGTACGTCAATTTCGGGGACGAAATTTCATAAGGAGGGGAGGTTGTAAGACCCCGAATTTTATGAAATATAAAATTTAATTTTTCTTCATATATATTTTTTCATGAAACAGTAAGTGGTTAAATTGACGAAATTGAAAGTTAAGGATGTTATGTGCAAATTTTATTTTGTCGGACAATATTCGCTTTGTCGGGGAAATATTCGTTTTGTCGGGGAATATTCGAGCCGTACGACGGCGCCGAAATAACAATTTATTGGTGGACCCCACAACGGAATATTTGTCGGATATAGAAAACGACAGAAGTAACCTTTTTAAATAAAAATAGTCAACGGTGTTAACTGTTAAAATACCGGTAATAAAAGAATAGTAGCATACGGTAATTTATGGTATTTTTCTGTAGCACACGGTATTGCACAGTGTCTCATATTATTGGTCTGATAATTGACACCGTAACTGTTGCGCATCATTTCATCAATAATTATCACTGCATAATATTTTATGTTATCAATTCAATAATTATTGCTACACAGTATTTTGCATTATTGTTACTACACGACATGTTGCATTATTAAACCAATAATTGCCACAGTAACAAATGCATAGTAATTCATATTATTGATCTGATAATCGACACAGTAGTCGTTGCATTATTTTGAATTATCGTTATCACTGTGGTAGAATTATTTTAGTTGTCATATTACTAATTGGTATTTTTGCTTTATTAAAGAAAAAAAAATTTATTATTGTTTTTCAAAAATTACTATTCACTACCGGAGTTTACTATTCATTCCCGGAAAGGTACTATTCACTGACGGAAGTTACTGTTCATCTCGGGAAAGTTACTGTTCATCTGCCGACAAAAGTTACTGTTCATTACTGTTCACTTTTTGAAAATTTCAAAGTTACTGTGCAAAGTTACTGTGCAAGTATTGAAAATTTTTAAAAACGTTTGCGCAGCCTATGCTGAAATTTTTTTTTAGTTCACCTACCACGCATAGTAACCTCTTTTCTCCTATAAATAGCTTGTTCAGCTGAATAGAAAAATCACACCTAAAACATAAAATTTTTCTATAAGAATTTTATGAGTTTTCTCTGATAATAGTAAGGCTATTTTGAGTGTTTGAAAGCCAAAAGGAGTGCAGGAATTTTTCAAGTAAGTCTTTTATTAAAGAGTAGTAATTTCATAAATTCCTATATTTCACGGTATTCACAAATCTTCCTTTAGAAGACTCTTCTATTAGAAGATTCATTTTTAAAAGCTTTCTTTGGAAGATTTATTTTGGAATATTATTTTTAAAACTATTTTAAAGTTGGTATTTTATACTACAAAAATTATGTTAAATATATATAATTTTGATAGTTCATAATATATGAGTTATCATACACTTTGAAGTTTACATGTTGTAATTACTAATTTTATTATAAATATATAGGTTGATCAATCTCATTTAAATCAATATCCAGTCACGTGTTAAGGTAAGAAATGTCATTTTTTTTACACTCTTGAACTTGCTACGGTAAGGGATATTATTTTCTTTCATACTCCTAAATCGAAACTTATTATGGAATTATTGCTTCTATAATTCCTGAAAATATTATATGTTCCATAATAGTTGAACTTCGTTATTTCAACTGAACCTTCCTATTTTCTGAACCTTTCTATTGAACTGTAACCGTTATTCTGAGCTATGGATCTTGAATATCATTTTTAAATTTCACTCCACATCATGTTGACAATTTGGACATTATTTGAATCTGCACAAAGTAAACTTCCGATACTTATTGTTTATCCTGTTCTTCTGTTCATCATTTGTATCACTGTTATTTGTATTAATCATCAAGAATCAAACTGTTGTGAATATCTGTGGCCGGGGGCACAAATGTGATATAATTGTTGAACAGATGATAGGTTAAAGGCGATATACTAGGTTAAAGGCGATACATCTGTTCGGTGTCTTTTATGGCACGTGGTGAATGTTCTCTTTGGCCCGTAGTGCAAAGATGAACTGTTGATTGGTATGATTATGACCAAAGGCTGAATCTGGTATAATCATGACCGTTGGTGTTATATTTGAATATCTTTGGCCCGTAGTGCAAAGATGAACTGTTGATTGGTATGATTATGACCAAAGGCTGAATCTGGTATAATCATGACCGTTGGTGTTATATTGAATGTCTTTGGCCCGTAGTGCAAAGATGAACTGTTGATCTGCATGATTATGATCAGGAACTGTGAATTTTTAGTATCATGACTAATGGTATTTCAGATGATAAAAGTCGATGATGTTTTTACTAAAAAGAAAAGCGAGTGGACATTATAGTCTGCATTATTCTTCTAATAGATTACTCATTCCGCTGCTATTATTGATCTGAACGTTGTTCAAGAATTTAACTACAGTTTTTGATATACACATTGTATTCTGTTGTATTCTATCAAGAACTCAACTGTTGAAGGCTAATGATAATTTATTCGTCATTATCTTAGTCATGATATTTCTTACTGGGCTATTTGAGCTCACCCTTTTGTTCCATTGTTTTTCAACAGGATATGAGAACGTAACGGGGTTTAACCGGGGAATGGAGTGAGAGTCTGAGGAATAGCTATTGTAGTCTTCACGTGTTGTAAAATAGTGTGGCAATAATAGTGAAGACTTAGTTGTGTATTATTATACACTGTATTGTTGTACGCTGTGCTTTGTTGTAATAATTTTGTTGTAGTCTTTTGACGACTCAAGTTTGGGCTGTGTGGGCTCAGATTTGGGGGCGTCACAGTTGGCATCAGAGCTTAGGGATATGGTCTTTAATGGAGATCTGGGGTAGAACTAGGAGGGGAGAGACGAATAGAATCAGTCACTAGTGCGTCCTACTTAAATTAGATTTTATTATCTAATGAGTTGATTTGAATATAGAGACATGAAGTGATGAGTCAGTTTGTTGGAACTAACAATTATTTTGTGACCACAGTTATGTATCCTTACCTCTTCGAAATGTCAGGTACGTCAATTTCGGGGACGAAATTTCATAAGGAGGGGAGGTTGTAAGACCCCGAATTTTATGAAATATAAAATTTAATTTTTCTTCATATATATTTTTTCATGAAACAGTAAGTGGTTAAATTGACGAAATTGAAAGTTAAGGATGTTATGTGCAAATTTTATTTTGTCGGACAATATTCGCTTTGTCGGGGAAATATTCGTTTTGTCGGGGAATATTCGAGCCGTACGACGGCGCCGAAATAACAATTTATTGGTGGACCCCACAACGGAATATTTGTCGGATATAGAAAACGACAGAAGTAACCTTTTTAAATAAAAATAGTCAACGGTGTTAACTGTTAAAATACCGGTAATAAAAGAATAGTAGCATACGGTAATTTATGGTATTTTTCTGTAGCACACGGTATTGCACAGTGTCTCATATTATTGGTCTGATAATTGACACCGTAACTGTTGCGCATCATTTCATCAATAATTATCACTGCATAATATTTTATGTTATCAATTCAATAATTATTGCTACACAGTATTTTGCATTATTGTTACTACACGACATGTTGCATTATTAAACCAATAATTGCCACAGTAACAAATGCATAGTAATTCATATTATTGATCTGATAATCGACACAGTAGTCGTTGCATTATTTTGAATTATCGTTATCACTGTGGTAGAATTATTTTAGTTGTCATATTACTAATTGGTATTTTTGCTTTATTAAAGAAAAAAAAATTTATTATTGTTTTTCAAAAATTACTATTCACTACCGGAGTTTACTATTCATTCCCGGAAAGGTACTATTCACTGACGGAAGTTACTGTTCATCTCGGGAAAGTTACTGTTCATCTGCCGACAAAAGTTACTGTTCATTACTGTTCACTTTTTGAAAATTTTAAAGTTACTGTGCAAAGTTACTGTGCAAGTATTGAAAATTTTTAAAAACGTTTGCGCAGCCTCTGCTGAAATTTTTTTTTAGTTCACCTACCACGCATAGTAACCTCTTTTCTCCTATAAATAGCTTGTTCAGCTGAATAGAAAAATCACACCTAAAACATAAAATTTTTCTATAAGAATTTTATGAGTTTTCTCTGATAATAGTAAGGCTATTTTGAGTGTTTGAAAGCCAAAAGGAGTGCAGGAATTTTTCAAGTAAGTCTTTTATTAAAGAGTAGTAATTTCATAAATTCCTATATTTCACGGTATTCACAAATCTTCCTTTAGAAGACTCTTCTATTAGAAGATTCATTTTTAAAAGCTTTCTTTGGAAGATTTATTTTGGAATATTATTTTTAAAACTATTTTAAAGTTGGTATTTTATACTACAAAAATTATGTTAAATATATATAATTTTGATAGTTCATAATATATGAGTTATCATACACTTTGAAGTTTACATGTTGTAATTACTAATTTTATTATAAATATATAGGTTGATCAATCTCATTTAAATCAATATCCAGTCACGTGTTAAGGTAAGAAATGTCATTTTTTTTACACTCTTGAACTTGCTACGGTAAGGGATATTATTTTCTTTCATACTCCTAAATCGAAACTTATTATGGAATTATTGCTTCTATAATTCCTGAAAATATTATATGTTCCATAATAGTTGAACTTCGTTATTTCAACTGAACCTTCCTATTTTCTGAACCTTTCTATTGAACTGTAACCGTTATTCTGAGCTATGGATCTTGAATATCATTTTTAAATTTCACTCCACATCATGTTGACAATTTGGACATTATTTGAATCTGCACAAAGTAAACTTCCGATACTTATTGTTTATCCTGTTCTTCTGTTCATCATTTGTATCACTGTTATTTGTATTAATCATCAAGAATCAAACTGTTGTGAATATCTGTGGCCGGGGGCACAAATGTGATATAATTGTTGAACAGATGATAGGTTAAAGGCGATATACTAGGTTAAAGGCGATACATCTGTTCGGTGTCTTTTATGGCACGTGGTGAATGTTCTCTTTGGCCCGTAGTGCAAAGATGAACTGTTGATTGGTATGATTATGACCAAAGGCTGAATCTGGTATAATCATGACCGTTGGTGTTATATTTGAATATCTTTGGCCCGTAGTGCAAAGATGAACTGTTGATTGGTATGATTATGACCAAAGGCTGAATCTGGTATAATCATGACCGTTGGTGTTATATTGAATGTCTTTGGCCCGTAGTGCAAAGATGAACTGTTGATCTGCATGATTATGATCAGGAACTGTGAATTTTTAGTATCATGACTAATGGTATTTTAGATGATAAAAGTCGATGATGTTTTTACTAAAAAGAAAAGCGAGTGGACATTATAGTCTGCATTATTCTTCTAATAGATTACTCATTCCGCTGCTATTATTGATCTGAACGTTGTTCAAGAATTTAACTACAGTTTTTGATATACACATTGTATTCTGTTGTATTCTATCAAGAACTCAACTGTTGAAGGCTAATGATAATTTATTCGTCATTATCTTAGTCATGATATTTCTTACTGGGCTATTTGAGCTCACCCTTTTGTTCAATTGTTTTTCAACAGGATATGAGAACGTAACGGGGTTTAACCGGGGAATGGAGTGAGAGTCTGAGGAATAGCTATTGTAGTCTTCACGTGTTGTAAAATAGTGTGGCAATAATAGTGAAGACTTAGTTGTGTATTATTATACACTGTATTGTTGTACGCTGTGCTTTGTTGTAATAATTTTGTTGTAGTCTTTTGACGACTCAAGTTTGGGCTGTGTGGGCTCAGATTTGGGGGCGTCACAAGTAGCATACGGTAGTTTATGGTATTTTCTGTAGCACACGGTACTCTACAGTAACACACGGTATTGCATAGTGTCTCATATTATTGGTCTGATAATTGACACCGTAACTGTTATGCATCATTTCATCGATAATTGTCACTGCATAATATTTTATATTATCAATTCAATAATTGTTGTTGCACTGTTTTTAAAATTATTGAACCTAATAATTGTCACAGTAACATATGCACAGTAATTCACATTATTGAATCAATAATTGTCATTACACAGTAACGTATGCTTTATTTTACATTATTGTTATCTCTATTATGATGTTATTTAAACAGTTGTATTTCATTAATTTATTGACTTGATATCTAAGAGCTAACTATACTGTATTTATAACAATTAGTCATAATAATTGAATTGATAAAGTTATTTGTTTATAATATAAAGTTAGGTGATTATTAGGTGATATGAAATGAATGGTGTAGATTAAAGTGTGAATTATTGTTGAATAATTGAATTGATTTGTTTATAATATAAAGTTAGGTAATTATTAGGTGATATGAAATGAATGGTGTAGATTAAAGTGTGAATTATTGTTGAATAATTAAATTGATTTGTTTATAATATAAAGTTAGGTGATTATTAGGTGATATGAAATGAATGGTGTAGATTAAAGATAATATAATATTTGAAATGGATGGTGTAGATTAAAAGGTGATCTTTAAATGAATGGTTTAGATTAAATGAATGATAAGATTTTTGGCTATAAATAGAAGCCTTAACTTAAGGATTTTTCATAAACTTCCTTACTTGTTCTTTCTTTCTCTCTCTAAATACTTCTTGTGATAGTTCTCTCTAAGTGTGCTTAAGTCATCTTGAGTATTTGTGAAGATCTATAAGTATACGTGTACTGTTCAAGTTAATCAACCTCATTTAAATCAATATCCAGTCACGTGTTACGGTAAGGGATACCATCTTTTTCATCTTCCATTATTCAAACATACTATGGTAAGGGATTATCATTATTTGATTCTCGATAATAATATTGTTTCTTCCTTACTCATAAGACGTGCCTTTTATTTCCATGTATTAAATTGTGGGAATAACCTTACGGAGCGGATTGCCGCCTGTTGGTGAATAACCTTTCGTATTCATTCATTATTAATCTCTGAGAATAACCTTACGGAGCGGATTGCCGCCTGTTTGGTGAATAACTCTTTGTACTCAAATTCTATTAAATTGTGGGAATAACCTTACGGAGCGGATTGCCGCCTGTTGGTGAATAACCTTTCGTATTCATTCATTATTAATCTCTGAGAATAACCTTACGGAGCGGATTGCCGCCTGTTTGGTGAATAACTCTTTGTACTCAAATTCTATTAAATTGTGGGAATAACCTTACGGAGCGGATTGCCGCCTGTTGGTGAATAACCTTTCGTATTCATTCATTATTAATCTCTGAGAATAACCTTACGGAGCGGATTGCCGCCTGTTTGGTGAATAACTCTTTGTACTCAAATTCTATTAAATTGTGGGTATAACCTTACGGAGCGGATTGCCGCCTGTTGGTGAATAACCCTTTGTATTAATTTCCTTCACCTTTTGTTAATCAAACCTGCTACGGTAAGGGATATTATTTTCTTTCATACTCCTAAATCGAAATTTATTATGGAACTATTGCTTCTATAATTCCTGAAAATATTATATGTTCCATAATAGTTGAACTTCATTATTTCAACTGAACCTTCCTATTTACGTGAACCTTTCTATTGAATTGTAACCGTTATTCTGAACTGTGGATCTTGAATATCATTTTTAAATTTCACTCCACATCATGTTGACAATTTGGACATTATTTGAATCTGTACAAAGTAAACTTCCGATACTTATTGTTATCCTATTTCTTCTGTTCATCATTTATATCATTCTAATCATCCAAAAATCAAGCTGTTGTGAATATCTGTGGCCGGGGGCACAGATGTGATATATTTGTTGAACAGATGATAGGTTAAAGGCGATATAATAGGTTAAAGGCGATACATCTGTTCGGTGTCTTTTATGGCACGTGGTGAATGTTCTCTTTGGCCCGTAGTGCAAAGATGAACTGTTGATTGGTATGATTATGACCAAAGGCTGAATCTGGTATAATCATGACCGTTGGTGCTATATTGAATATCTTTGGCCCGTAGTGCAAAGATGAACTGTTGATCTGCATGATTATGATCAGGAACGGTGAATTTGTATTATCTTGACTAATGATATTTCAGATGATAAAAGTTGATGATGTTTTTCCTAAAAAGAGAACCGAGTGGACATTATAGTCTGCATTATTCTTCTAATAGATTACTCATTCCGCTGCTATTATTGATCTGAACGTTGTTTAAGAATTTAACTGCAGTTTTTGATATAAACCTTGTAGTCTATTGTATTCTATCAAGAACTCAACTGTTGAAGACTAATGATAATTTATTCGTCATTATCTTAGTCATGATATTCTTTACTGGGCTATTTGAGCTCACCCTTTCTTTTGTTCCATTGTTTTTCAACAGGAGATGAAAACATAACAGGGTCTAGCCGGGGAATGGAGTGAGGGTCCGAGGAATAGTTATCATAGTCTTCACGTTTTGTAAAATAGTGTGACAATAATAGTGAAGACTTAGTTGTGTATTATTATACACTGTATTGTTGTACGTTGTGCTTTGTTGTAATAATTTTGGTGTAGTATTTTGACGACTCAAGTTTGGGCTGTGTGGGCCCAGATTTGGGGGCGTCACAGTTGGTATCAGAGCTTAGGGATATGGTCTTTAATGGAGATCTGGGGTTAGAACTAGGAGGAGAGAGACGAATAGAATCAGTCACTAGTGTATCCTACCTAAAATAGATTTTATTATCTAATGAGTCGATTTGAATGTAGGAACATGAAGTGATGAGTCAGTTTATTTGAACTAACATTTATTTTGTGACCACAGTTTAGTATGGCATCTGGAAATCAAGAGGTTAACTATGGAATGCCTGAAGCAAATGTAGCCGAGAATCAAGAGGCCCCAAACAATCCTCCTGCCAACTCAGGAAATAATGTTCCTGATAACATGATGAACGATGGATTCTTTAGGAATTTCATGCAGTTCATACAGAATCAAGGAAGAGGAAATCCAGTCAATAATAACGGTAGAAACGCTGGCAATTTGAGGATGGTCACTGTTAAGCAATTTAAAGAATTAGGACCACCTGAATTCCACGGGAAGCCTGACCCACTCAAGGCGGAGGCATGGCTGAAGCAGACGACAAAAATACTTGATGTCTTACAATGCGCTGATGATCAGAAGGTGCCATTTGCCACTTTTATGTTACGAGGTGAGGCGGACCATTGGTGGGAAGCGGTAAAACGTATCCAACCTTCAGCACTCGAAATGTCTTGGACAGAATTCGAAGAATTGTTTAACGAGAAGTACTTCCCAGAAAGCATCCGCCATATGAAGGAAGTGGAATTCATTAAGCTGGAGCAGGGAAACATGACAGTTTCTCAATATGAAGCTAAGTTTGCTGAACTGTCTCGTTTTGCGACTCATCTAGTAGATGACGAAGCACGAATGAGTCGAATGTTCCTGAGAGGTTTGAGACTCAAAATTCGTCAACAACTTAGTTCTCATAAATTCAGTTTGTATTCAGATGTTGTAGATAGGGCTCAAAGGGTGGAGCAAACAGATGAAACATTGCAGCCAAGAGTTAATGATCAGCATAGAGAAAGGAGTGACAACAACCACAGGAACGAAAACCATCGAGGAGGTAACCAACACTTCGGTGGTAATTCCACACCAAATAACAGAAGAGGAGAATCTAGTGGGAACAATTTCAAAAGAAAGAGATTCCATAATAATTATGGAAGGGCACCAGCACCAGTACCAACACCAGCACCGACCCCAGTTTCAAGGGGAGAAGATCGACCACCAGTGAGATGCTATAGGTGTGGTCAGGAAGGTCACATCAGCCCAAACTGTACACTGCAGTCCAAAAAGTGCTACAGTTGTGGGAAAGAGGGTCATCTTGCGCGGTTTTGTCCTGCCACAAAATCAAGTCCAGCTGCAATGATGATACCAAAAGCTAGCGCGGATAAAGGAAAATCTGTAGTTCAAGGGAGAGCTTTTGTTGTGACATCCCAAATGGCACGAAACTCGAACGAGGTGATAACCGGTAAGCTATTCATAAATTCTCGTGAAGTCTACGCTTTGTTAGATACTGGCTCTACCCATTCTTTTATCTCACCTGCATGTGCTCAGCGTTTAAACTTAACTCCTGAAAATTTGGATTTTGACTTATCAGTTGAAACCCCATTAGGAGAAATGACCATTACATCTACTGTCTATAAATCTTGCCTAGTTCAAATCAACAACCTCACATTACCTGTTGACCTTATTTCTTTGGAGATGCATGAATTTGATGTGATTTTAGGAATTGATTGGTTGACTACCCATCATGCTAAAATTGATTGTTTTCATAAGATTATTAGTTTTCATATTCCTAATCAACCTGTCATGCAAATTCAAGCAACTAAACCATTGAAATCTATAACTGTTATTTCTAGCCATAAAGCCATTCGTTTATTGAAAAACGGATGTCAAGCCTTTTTAGCTCATGTCACTGATTTGAACAAAAATACGTCAAACTTGAATGATATTCCCATTGTTAATGAGTTTCCTGACGTTTTTCCTGAAGAACTTCCTGGCTTACCCCCAAACCGTGAAATTGATTTTTATATTGATCTTGAACCCGGTACCAAGCCCATTTCCAAAGCTCCCTACCGAATGGCTCCCATTGAACTTCAAGAGTTAAAAGTCCAACTACAGGAATTGTTGGATACCGGTTTCATTCGTCCGAGTGCATCACCTTGGGGTGCTCCTGTTCTATTTGTGAAGAAGAAAGACGGGAGTATGAGATTGTGCATTGACTACCGAGAATTGAACCATGTCACCATCAAGAACAGGTACCCGTTACCTCGGATTGATGACATGTTTGATCAATTGCAAGGCGCTCAACATTTCTCAAAGATTGATCTCCGTTCTGGATATCATCAGTTAAAGGTTAAAGCTGAGGACATTCCAAAGACTGCTTTCAGAACTCGTTATGGGCATTATGAGTTCTTAGTCATGCCTTTTGGACTAACTAATGCTCCTGCAGCTTTCAGGGACATGATGAACCGGATATTCATGGAACATTTGGATCATTTTGTGGTTGTCTTTATTGATGACATCCTCATATACTCCAAGAGTCGCGAGGATCATGAACAACACCTGAGATTGATACTACAAAAGCTCCGTGAAAATAAATTATATGCCAAGTTGAAGAAATGTGAGTTCTGGCTTGAGGAGGTCGCGTTTCTTGGGCATGTGATTTCTAGTCAAGGAATATCAGTCGATCCTGCGAAGATTGAAACGGTACTAAATTGGGAACAACCCAAAACAGTAACCGAAGTCCGAAGTTTTCTGGGTCTAGCTGGTTATTATCGGAGATTCGTAGAAGGATTTTCTCGAATCGCCACTCCATTAACGCAGCTTACTCGGAAAAGCACAAAATTCATATGGAGCGAGGAATGCGAGAAAAGTTTCCAAGAACTCAAGAAGAGACTGGTTTCAGCTCCTGTTCTGACCATACCATCAGGATCAGGAGAATTTGTTATCTACAGCGATGCTTCTGGCAAAGGTCTAGGCTGTGTCCTTATGCAACATGGAAAGGTTATAGCCTACGCCTCTCGACAACTCAAAGATTATGAGAAAAATTATCCTACTCATGATCTAGAGTTGGCAGCAGTCGTTTTCGCGTTGAAGATCTGGAGACACTACTTGTACGGAGAAAAAGTGGATATCTATACGGATCATAAAAGTCTCAAGTATTTCTTCACCCAGAAGGAACTCAACATGCGACAACGACGTTGGCTTGAGCTGTTAAAGGATTATGACCACACAATCCAGTATCACCCGGGAAAGGCGAACGTTGTAGCTGACGCTTTGAGCAGAAAATCTTATGCAAGTACAAGTGCACTGCTGACAACACAAAAGTGTATTTTGTACGACTTGCAAAAGATGGAGATAGAGCTAAAGACACCAGGGACCCGCTCGAAGATTGCTCACGTGCGAGTAGAACCAACTTTAATCGATAAAATTAAAGCTGCTCAAGCTACCGATCCGGAACTGATAAACATGATAAAGAAAGTACAAGAAGGTGCCATTTCCGAAGCAAGAATCGACGAGAAAGGAATACTTCGAGTCAACTCTCGACTCTGTGTTCCTAACGATCCTGAATTAAAGCATAAAATCATGATGGAGGCACACAACACGCCGTTTGCAATCCACCCAGGAGGTACCAAGATGTATCGAGATCTTCGACATACATTTTGGTGGAACAATATGAAAAGAGAGATTGCAGAGTTTATCTCAAGGTGCCTAACTTGTCAACGTGTCAAGGCAGAGCATCAAGTTCCTAAAGGTCCATTACAATCACTTGAAGTTCCCGAATGGAAGTGGGAACACATCAATATGGACTTCGTGACGGGTCTTCCAAAAGTTTCTCAAGGCTTAGATGCAATTTGGGTGATCGTAGATAGATTGACCAAATCTGCTCATTTCTTGCCTATACGAGAAAACTTTTCACTTGAACGTCTTGCCGGTATGTACATAAATGAGATCGTGAGATTGCATGGCATGCCAGTTTCCATAGTTTCTGATCGAGATCCTAGATTCACTTCACGCTTTTGGATCAGTCTACAAAAAGCTATGGGCACTGAACTACGTTTTAGTTCTGCATACCATCCTCAAACGGACGGACAATCGGAAAGGACGATCCAGACCCTCGAAGATCTTTTGAGACTTTGTGTATTAGACTTCAAAGGAAGTTGGGATAAGTACTTGCCATTGGTGGAATTTTCTTACAACAACAGTTACCAAGCAAGCATAGGCATGGCTCCATTCGAGGCTTTGTATGGAAGGAAGTGTCGCTTTCCAATATGTTGGAATGAGGTAGGAGAAGCAAAATTGTTGGGACCCGAGTTGGTACGCTTGACGACCGAAAAGATCCAAATGATCCGACAACGAATACAGACCGCACAAGAACGACAAAAGAGTTATGCTGATCTTCATCGGAGAGACGAAAGTTTCAACGTCGGAGATCATGTATTCTTACGTGTTTCTCCATGGAAAGGGGTTACGAGATTCGGAAAAAGAGGAAAGCTCAACCCTCGATTTATTGGCCCATTTGAAATCCTCGATCGAATAGGAACCGTAGCCTACAGACTAGCCCTACCACCAAGTATGTCTCGCATCCATAACGTTTTTCACATATCTATGTTACGTAAATATGTGAAGGACCCAAACCACGTCATTGAGTTAGAACCAGACGTTATAGCAGAAGATTTAACATACGAGGAGGTACCTGTTAAGATCCTGGATAAGAAGGAGCAGATCCTACGCTCAAAGGTTATACCTCAAGTTAAGGTTTTATGGAGGAACCAAGATACTGAGGAAATGACCTGGGAGCTAGAATCTGAGATGAAATCTAAGTATCCTTACCTCTTCGATATGTCAGGTACGTCAATTTCGGGGACGAAATTTCATAAGGAGGGGAGGTTGTAAGACCCCGAATTTTATGAAATACAAAATTTAATTTTTCTTCATATATATATATATATTTTTTTTTTTGAAACAGTAAGTGGTTAAATTAACAAAATTGAAAGTTAAGGATGTTATGTGCAAATTTTATTTTGTCGGACAATATTCGCTTTGTCGGGGAATATTCGTTTGGTCGGGGAATATTCGTGCCGTACGACGGCACCGAAATAATAAATTATTGGTGGACCCCACAACGGAATATTTGTCGGATATAGAAAACGACAGAAGTAACCTTTTTAAATAAAAATAGTCAACGGAACTGTTAAAATACCGGTGATAAAAGAATAGTAGCATACGGTAGTTTATGGTATTTTCTGTAGCACACGGTACTCTACAGTAACACACGGTATTGCATAGTGTCTCATATTATTGGTCTGATAATTGACACCGTAACTGTTATGCATCATTTCATCGATAATTGTCACTGCATAATATTTTATATTATCAATTCAATAATTGTTGTTGCACTGTTTTTAAAATTATTGAACCTAATAATTGTCACAGTAACATATGCACAGTAATTCACATTATTGAATCAATAATTGTCATTACACAGTAACGTATGCTTTATTTTACATTATTGTTATCTCTATTATGATGTTATTTAAACAGTTGTATTTCATTAATTTATTGACTTGATATCTAAGAGCTAACTATACTGTATTTATAACAATTAGTCATAATAATTGAATTGATAAAGTTATTTGTTTATAATATAAAGTTAGGTGATTATTAGGTGATATGAAATGAATGGTGTAGATTAAAGTGTGAATTATTGTTGAATAATTGAATTGATTTGTTTATAATATAAAGTTAGGTAATTATTAGGTGATATGAAATGAATGGTGTAGATTAAAGTGTGAATTATTGTTGAATAATTAAATTGATTTGTTTATAATATAAAGTTAGGTGATTATTAGGTGATATGAAATGAATGGTGTAGATTAAAGATAATATAATATTTGAAATGGATGGTGTAGATTAAAAGGTGATCTTTAAATGAATGGTTTAGATTAAATGAATGATAAGATTTTTGGCTATAAATAGAAGCCTTAACTTAAGGATTTTTCATAAACTTCCTTACTTGTTCTTTCTTTCTCTCTCTAAATACTTCTTGTGAAAGTTCTCTCTAAGTGTGCTTAAGTCATCTTGAGTATTTGTGAAGATCTATAAGTATACGTGTACTGTTCAAGTTAATCAACCTCATTTAAATCAATATCCAGTCACGTGTTACGGTAAGGGATACCATCTTTTTCATCTTCCATTATTCAAACATACTATGGTAAGGGATTATCATTATTTGATTCTCGATAATAATATTGTTTCTTCCTTACTCATAAGACGTGCCTTTTATTTCCATGTATTAAATTGTGGGAATAACCTTACGGAGCGGATTGCCGCCTGTTGGTGAATAACCTTTCGTATTCATTCATTATTAATCTCTGAGAATAACCTTACGGAGCGGATTGCCGCCTGTTTGGTGAATAACTCTTTGTACTCAAATTCTATTAAATTGTGGGAATAACCTTACGGAGCGGATTGCCGCCTGTTGGTGAATAACCTTTCGTATTCATTCATTATTAATCTCTGAGAATAACCTTACGGAGCGGATTGCCGCCTGTTTGGTGAATAACTCTTTGTACTCAAATTCTATTAAATTGTGGGAATAACCTTACGGAGCGGATTGCCGCCTGTTGGTGAATAACCTTTCGTATTCATTCATTATTAATCTCTGAGAATAACCTTACGGAGCGGATTGCCGCCTGTTTGGTGAATAACTCTTTGTACTCAAATTCTATTAAATTGTGGGTATAACCTTACGGAGCGGATTGCCGCCTGTTGGTGAATAACCCTTTGTATTAATTTCCTTCACCTTTTGTTAATCAAACCTGCTACGGTAAGGGATATTATTTTCTTTCATACTCCTAAATCGAAATTTATTATGGAACTATTGCTTCTATAATTCCTGAAAATATTATATGTTCCATAATAGTTGAACTTCATTATTTCAACTGAACCTTCCTATTTACGTGAACCTTTCTATTGAATTGTAACCGTTATTCTGAACTGTGGATCTTGAATATCATTTTTAAATTTCACTCCACATCATGTTGACAATTTGGACATTATTTGAATCTGTACAAAGTAAACTTCCGATACTTATTGTTATCCTATTTCTTCTGTTCATCATTTATATCATTCTAATCATCCAAAAATCAAGCTGTTGTGAATATCTGTGGCCGGGGGCACAGATGTGATATATTTGTTGAACAGATGATAGGTTAAAGGCGATATAATAGGTTAAAGGCGATACATCTGTTCGGTGTCTTTTATGGCACGTGGTGAATGTTCTCTTTGGCCCGTAGTGCAAAGATGAACTGTTGATTGGTATGATTATGACCAAAGGCTGAATCTGGTATAATCATGACCGTTGGTGCTATATTGAATATCTTTGGCCCGTAGTGCAAAGATGAACTGTTGATCTGCATGATTATGATCAGGAACGGTGAATTTGTATTATCTTGACTAATGATATTTCAGATGATAAAAGTTGATGATGTTTTTCCTAAAAAGAGAACCGAGTGGACATTATAGTCTGCATTATTCTTCTAATAGATTACTCATTCCGCTGCTATTATTGATCTGAACGTTGTTTAAGAATTTAACTGCAGTTTTTGATATAAACCTTGTAGTCTATTGTATTCTATCAAGAACTCAACTGTTGAAGACTAATGATAATTTATTCGTCATTATCTTAGTCATGATATTCTTTACTGGGCTATTTGAGCTCACCCTTTCTTTTGTTCCATTGTTTTTCAACAGGAGATGAAAACATAACAGGGTCTAGCCGGGGAATGGAGTGAGGGTCCGAGGAATAGTTATCATAGTCTTCACGTTTTGTAAAATAGTGTGACAATAATAGTGAAGACTTAGTTGTGTATTATTATACACTGTATTGTTGTACGTTGTGCTTTGTTGTAATAATTTTGGTATAGTATTTTGACGACTCAAGTTTGGGCTGTGTGGGCCCAGATTTGGGGGCGTCACAAATAATATACATAATTGTATTAACGTAAATTAAATGAATTGATGTCAATTTTGTGTTTAAAAATATTTAAAATTAAATTTTTTAGGAGGGACATGCATGTCAATTGCAAATGTAAAATTACTATCCTCTCCCTTTACCATATTAGACACATTCCGGGTTATGAAATTATTTACTTTTTCTAGAAAAGAAATTCTATTATTTTAGTTAGGAATGGGTCTTAAGGAGAAACTTACATAGTAAAAGGAAAAAAAAATTATTACTAAATCATCCCGTTTGATTTATGAATTTACTTGCACAATTATTACTTTATAATCCCTTTTTTTTTTTCGTTCAAAAGTTCATAGAAACCGGTCATTTTTTAAATTAAAAAAAATGTTAAATGTGTATGCTTCATATAGAAGTCTAGAACCATTTTATTGGTAGTGTCGAATAACTAATAATACACCAAAAATAAGAAATAAACGTTATTTTGCGCCCCTCCCCCACCTATAACAATAAACAAGTCAAGCCTAAATTGAATGAATGTTACATTATTGTATAAGCAATAAAATGTTGATATTGTAATTATTTGCTAAACAAGGGGTGATATCGCAGAGAATAAGTACTAAAGTAGTAGGTTTAGAGATCGTCATCAAACACTTATCCCCTGATATCATCATCCGCCACAGTCAAATCTCCTTCCTCCCCTCTCACCGGACTCGGTCTTCTCCTCCTCATCTTCAACAAAAAAAAAAAAAAAGATCCAGCATTTACCAACACCCCCGGCGCTGCATCATCTTCTTTTTAAATTAAATAAAAAAGCACCCTCTCAACTTCAAAATATTCCAAATTCAAATCTAATTGTTCGTGTTCGTGTTCGTGTTCGTGTTCGTGTGTAGCGTCTTGTATAAAATCTTTAAGATACATAAATAATAGAAGCAGCAGATGGGTGGAAATGTCAAACACAGGTGGAAACTCTCCTTTCACAAATCATCTTCTTCCAAATCCCAAAATAAAGAATCCCCTAAGGAGTTCATTTGCCCCATTTCTTCTTCCTTAATGTTTGACCCTGTCGTCGTCTCTTCCGGCCAGACCTACGAGCGCACCTCCGTTCATGTTTGCCGTGACCTAGGCTTTACTCCTCCTCTCCCTGACGGCTCTGTTCCCGATTTCTCCACCTTAATCCCCAATTTAGCGCTTAAAACCACAATCCTCAAATGGTGTGATACCGTGGGCATCCAACACCCTTCCGCACCCGATTACTTCTCCCTCCAAAGCACTGTCCGTACGGAAATGGATTCCTCGAGGTCCAGTCTTAGGGATTCTGATAGGGATTTGTTGAGAGGTGTGCCGGAGAAGCCGCCGGTGCTGTTCTCTCGTGCGGCGACGGAATTGAATCCTCGTGTCAATCATTTCTACTCTTCGAGCTCGGAGGAATCCGTGATTGCAAACGTTCCGACGACTCCTCTGCTCCCATTCACAACTCGACCTTCGTGTTATTCTGTCTCCTCTTCTACATCAACGTCGCCCGAAATCGTATCGGACGAAACCCGAAACCTTAATTCTTCTAGCTCAGAAGAAGAGGAAGCGATTATGATTAAGCTCTAGAGTCTGGAAGTATTCGAACAAGAACAAGGCTTGATCAGTCTGAGGAAAATTAGCAGAACCAACGAAGAAGCTAGGGTTTCACTTTGTACTTCGCGGCTTTTATTGGCACTACGCTCGGCGCTGATCTCGAGGTACGCCGACGTTCAGACCAACGCCGCCGCGTCTATAGTCAACCTCTCGTTGGAAAACGTCAACAAGGTGAAGATCGTTCGGTCGGGAATCGTCTCGCCGTTGATCGACATTTTGAAAGGTGGACTTCCCGAGTCACAGGAGCACGCTGCGGGTGCGTTGTTTAGCTTAGCTCTGGACGACGGCAACAAAACCGCAATTGGTGTTCTCGGCGCGTTGCAGCCGCTTCTTCACGCGCTTAGATCAGAAAGTGAGCGGACTCGGCATGACTCGGCATTGGCTCTGTATCATCTGTCGTTAATTCAGAGCAACCGAGTCAAGCTAATCAAACTCGGTGCCGTGTCAACTCTGTTGGCAATGCTGAAAGGGGGTGACCTGGCGGGGAGAGTATTGTTGGTGCTGTGCAATTTAGCAACTTGCGCTGAGGGAAAGTCAGAAATGCTGGATTCCAATGCGGTGGGGTGTTTGGTAGGGATGCTGAGAGATGGGAGGGAGTTGGACTCCGAGTCAACTCGGGAAAACTGTGTTGCCGTGCTCTACTCACTGAGTAACGGGAGTTTGAGGTTTAAGGGTTTAGCAAGGGAGGTGAGGGCGGCTGAGGTGTTGTGTGAGGTGGAGGAAAATGGAAGCGAGCGGGGCAGAGAGAAAGCGAAGAGGATGTTGAGAATGTTGAGGGGAAGGGACGAGGAGGAGGCGGATTGGGAAGGGGTGCTGGAAGGAGGGCTGAGTTGGACTGGGTACAGAGTGGGGAGGAACGTTTATGGTCCTAACTCAACTGAGTTTTAATTAATTGAAGTGTAATTATGATTGGTGGAGCATTGTTGATGGTGATGGTCAATTTTAATCTTTAGTTTTATCTTCTCTGCCCCTTCATCCTTACAAAGTCTTATGTATGGTGTAATATTGTGGATGTGATTTTGTAAAATACTGTATAAAGCATTTTTGGAAGAGTTAATTGGACTTTCGCATTATTAATTGGAAGAATATTACAACTTGTTTTTACTTTTGTTTTTTTGATCAATAGTCAACTGTGCAAGTATTTTCCTCTTACTTTGCTTGAGCATTTTTCTGATTATATGATATACTTACTATATATATATAGAGAGAGAGAGAGAGAGAGAGAGAGAATTAATATTTTTCAAGAAAAATTAAAAAAAAAATCAAAATTTTTTTTACATGAATAATTAATGAGACTCACGTGTATATAAGGAGACTATAAAAATATTAATTTTTTCTCGCAAAAATAACAATTTCTTGTATATATTCCATGAAATTTCGTCGTTATTTTACATTCTGTTCATAATTATGCAAGAATGGATGTTGAGTACATAAAGATTATTGACTGATGATTATTTGAGCTAGGGGTGTTGATTGACCCGAAGAGTTGTGGCTTCACAAATTTTTTGGACATTTTTTGGCAACAAAACGTGCATGTAATTTTGTCTAAGCCATTTGTTCTTATATGAACACGGTGGATGTTCGTCTGCCAATGTTTTGCCCGATGCTTATTCAATGCTGTTAACAGTCCATTCAAGACTAGAGGCATAACTCAGATGGTACGCGTCACAAGATTTAAGTTTGATATTAAATTATTTGCATCAATTATTCTATCTATGATGCACTAATTTGTCAATAAATCAACCATCAACGTTCACATATAAACACTTACACATTTGTACGTAAATTAACAGTCAATATACAAGTCACGCACACACTCAAAGTCAAAATTTACAAAACAACGTTCTAACTTTTTTTATTGCACTCTCAATAATAAGGATATACCGGGAAAAGACTTACAAGACTCACACCAATTGTCTATAATTCACAGCCCCAACAATGCATATAAATACATACAAAATAAACATTCAGTTGACATTCCCAATTACTCAGGAATTTATAGCCAATAACCTTTCAGTATTCAAATTCAAACAATAAATTGCCTAACAACAATCACGTCCAAATCAACCACATTTAAAATTTGAATATAAGACAAGTCAGCATGTGTTTGATATTGTCTGAATGTATAATTGTCCGTAACTATCACCAGCCTTGCTATTTTACCCATCCAGCCCAATATCTAAATTAACTCACGAAGTCAACCCACATATTTGTTGTCTCAGTCCACGAATTATGCCAATATGTGCCACAATGCCTTACCAATCTAGCCCACATGAAATTTCAACCAAGGCGAGCACTTGTTCAATGTGTTGTCCGCAAAAAACATGCCCATCATCCACTATTCTTACTCATTCATGCCGAGCCCAATGAATTAGTCTTTTGATTTGATTCAAATCGTCAATTCGAATGCTAATATTGTTGTTAGAGGAGCTGAGCAATACTCCACTACCCTGCACACATAGGCAATGGTAACTTACCCATGATTTGAGTGGATTTTACGAATCACTCCTCCCTTATAATAAATATTAAAAAAAAAATTAAATTGTTAACAACGGATATCAGGCATGTTTAAACAGTCATAATGTATACCTCATGGCTATGCTTGTTTGCAAAATGTATACTTAGGATTAGACTATTTATATTAATTAAAATAGCATATAATCCCTCATAAATAGCCTTGAGAATGATAAAAAAAAAAATCCAATAACTATTTAAGGGACTAATAATCCATCATCATAGAATAAAAAAGTCGAAAATAACTTTAAATTAATATAAATAATCTAATCCCAAATATACATTTTACAAACAAACATAGTCCATGGGTATATCCATTTAGCCAATTATCTTGCCAAATATGTTTTACCCACGCGACTTGAGTGTCCCTCGCTATAGGAGAGTTATGAGTTCAATCTCTCCTCTCTGTAATATCGTAATGAAATTAATGGTATTAAAAAAAAAAGCAGTTCATTCGGTTTGGACAAAAGTGGGCTTTCGTTGTTAATGTTTGGGTTTTACATTGTCTGACCACTGAAATTATTGGTCTTAATGCTTTTAATGAATTGTTAAAACTTTAAACAGGTTAATATTACTGCAATTCTTTATAATTTTTTTCCCATATCATAAAACTGTTTTTATTATATTGTCTGTTAACCATATATTGCTCCCACTGTTATCAAATCGAAAATCTTATGATGTATTATTATCACTCTTTAAAAGAATGTCTAAATTACATATTTTCATGCATATTAAAGACATATGTTAATCAACTGCTTTAAAATATTAGTTCCATATTAATTAAGGCTAAACAAGTATTAGCTATTAAGAATTACAGTAGTACTAATCAGCTGTTTAAAATTTTAACAATTCATGATTAAATTGTAAATACTTACTGTTCATATAATAACATATATTTTAAAATGTTAACAACTAAATTTTTTCATAATATACTATGGGTGTATGAACACGTGTTACAATTAAATTATGTATATCCTTTATTTGTAATTAATATGTATTTTTTTTAAAATATATGTAGCTATATGACCTTACCATGTCACTTAATATGTTAGAAAAGAGTGGCTTCTCATTACGTATGTGGCCATAGGAGTGATCAAATTTTTCGATATAATTGATATTTAGAGTCCGGTTCGACACAAAAAATAATGATTCGGTATCGATTCGGCATATCGGTATCAACCGGTTTAGCATTTTAGGGATTCGGTATATACCGGACTGTATTAATTATACCAATTATTTATTTATTATTATTATTAATAAATAATAATAAAAATGATATTTAAATTATTTTGATAAAAATCAGTACCGAACCGATTTTCGGTATATCGGTTCAACCGGTATCAATACTAAGTTTTTTATAATTTCAACACCGATTTAGTTTGATACCAGTCTAGTATGTACCGGATGAACACCCCTATGTGGGCACACGAGTATTGATATGATAACAAATTTTCTTATAAGAATTAATTTATAAAATGATATAGTAAAGTGTAATTAACTAATAATATATTGTACATAAGTAAGGGGTTATTTGATTTTGATTTAATAGAGTTGAACGGTTGAATCAGTCAGTCATTCAATGCATTTGTTTTTGGCTGAATCAGTCAGATTTTTGTGCTGAATGACTAAATCTAATTTTTTTGGTTGAATGGTTAAATCCTAGTTGAATAAAATGAAATAAAATAAAAAATATTAATTATTATATTAAATAAATTTACAATAATTTTGATTTTTTTCAGAGGGATAAAATAATAAAAATATGTTATTCATATGTTTTAGATATGTCACTTATCAAATAACTTTTTTCATTCAGTGTTCAGAAATTTACTTCACTCAGCTCATTCAGATTACTTAAACGTTCAAAACTATTTTATTCAGTTTTTCTCAAACACTTTTTCAGTCTAATTATAACAACTAACCACAATCAATTATATCATTTTATATTATTTTTTATAATCAATATTTTGTCACCAAAGTACTGTTGGTGGACACGCCCTAACTAATGTACTATCTCCAACTAATTTTATATATTCTTTTTTCCTGTTTTGAATATTTTAACATTAGTCTTTTTATTTTATTTTTATTTAAGAAAAAAAATCTTATGGATTGTTACTTTTTTTAAGCTCCAATTTGCGATTGAAGTACAAATATAATGAATTCTCGTAATTAAACATACATCACAATTATATTAATCAACCCAAAGCATGATATAATGGTGAAAATAAAATTCTTATAAAAGAATAAATTATTCAATAACTCAATCTTAACCATCATATTAAGACTTTATTGACAAATCAATAATTATTTAAAAGCATAGAGAACCTTAAAATGCGACCTACCATAAGATTTGATTAAATTTTTGTACTTATCTGTTTATGTTACATTTCAATATTTATTAAAAAATTATAAAAGTTAAACTATAAATACAAAAAATAGAAGTGTAACGCAATGTAAAATAATAACTGTTCTAAAAAAATGTAAAATAAATAACTAATATATTAGTTGTGTAATAATATATAAAAAACAATACATTAATTTAAGTTTAATATATATATATATATATATATATATATATATATATATATATATATATATATATATATATATATATATATATATATATATATATATTCCTGGCTATTACTCATCAAATCAAATTATCTATTCTAAATTAGATAAGTCTACAAATACTACAATTAAATACTACACAAAATATTATATTTATTTACACTATTAAAAAATAGAGTATGACATTAAATTTTGTGTGATGTCTCACTTTTTAATGATATAGATAAATATAATATTTAGTGTAATATTTAACTGTAGTGTGTTTGTACTTATCTTTCTAAATTATGAGTTATTCTACACTTATTTACAAATTTTATCTATAAAACTTATCCGCAAAAAAAATAAAAGAATATGACCTCATTACATTTATCTTAATAATTAAAAGTGAAACCGCACTCTCTTTTCTAAAAGTAAGCATATAAAGATTACCCGTAAAAAAGACAAAAAAATATAACCTAATTATATTTATTTTAATAATTAAAAATAAAGTCATACTCTTTTATTTTTTCTATAAATAAACATATCGGGTATGATTAATAGATAAGTTTAGAATTTTTCTCAAATTATAACACATTTTTTAATGACCAAGTGATGATCGGTGTACGTGTGAAAGTGGTAGCTTACATGTCACGCGTCTATTGGACCTATATACCATGTGCCGCCAGCTAGCTTCCCGTTGGAGCTAGTACAGGCTGGCAGGTCGATAGATAGATATTAGAAAGAGAAAACAAGACGAAACAAGAGTTTGAAAAGCATCTTTTCCAAATTTCTGCTCAGTCTTGTATCTGGCAAAAAAATCAAGCACCAGATCCGAACTTGTGCTTCACCTCAGAGTTCCTTGATGATGTTGTTTGGTGAGAAGAAAATTGGAGCATGGGTTGTTATTTTTCTGGTTCTCTCTCCTACCCTGCTAACCTCATCCATCTCCGCTCTCGATCCCCGCTGGGCCGCTAAGAAGAGGCGCATGAGTGACAAAGTTCGCAACATGTAAATATAAAAATCAACTTCTCCCTGTTATTTTTATTTAATTTTCGTGTTCATATCCAATATTATGAATCTCCCTTTTGCTTTAATTTCAAAACTAAATTAATTTTGTTTGCTCCGAATTTTCAACCGATGCTAGGATTTGCCACCCA
Organism: Hedera helix; assembly: GCA_947179155.2. Lineage (NCBI taxonomy): Eukaryota > Viridiplantae > Streptophyta > Magnoliopsida > Apiales > Araliaceae > Hedera > Hedera helix. Next base: position 44,190,881 of record OX359275.1, read on the forward strand.
TCTTAATTTTCAGATTCAAAATTATGGAATTTATCTGTGAATCACAACTACCCCAACTCTTAATTGCTTGAATTATACCACTGTTTTAATTATTTACTTTGTAACTTCTGTGTGCTTTTTGTTCGGCCTCCCTATATAGTTCTAATATATGCGAATGGCCATCACTTTTGAAGAATATTTGAGGTTTAACGATTTTTTTTTCCTATTCCAGTTCTAAACTCTTGTATTCGTGTTATCGTAGTGTAAATTAATATTTTTTTTTTGTGGAGGGGTTCCTGGCAAGCAGCTCGTTTGTTTTCTAACTACTTAATTGAGTTTCTTAGGCTTCCTGGTACAGTTTGTGTTTTACTAATCATATTTAATAAGATAATAAAGGTAAGAGTTTGTTTTTGGTGCATTTGTTCTTTATAGTGTTATATTTGCTTATTACCTTCATAGAAGCCATAAGTTTATGGAATATGGCGCATAGAAACAACTTCTAATGTTGCCATCATGTAAAGCAGCCAGTTCCTGCTAGTTATTGCCTATCGGTGATTCTTATTGCTCAATAGGATATATGGAATGGGTAAATTTTGAAGTAAAACTAGGCACAAAAAGACGGAGTTTTAATACTTTCAATAGACGAACAAGTAGTCAAGGTACAACATCGAAATTTCATGTGGTCACACCTATGTGGATGAAATTGCATCACGCAATCCCAACCGGCTTCAAAAGCTTTTTATGATTTGTATGAATTGATGTCCATCAAATCGGAAGCATTAAATATTCCTTAATATCCTATTTTAGTTTTACTATGAAACCTGACGGGGACTCATTATATCCTTGCACAACGACAAGTAGTTCATATTCTGTGAAAATTAGAGCCAAATGTCACTATCATGACCTATGTCTAGATACTATGAAAATGTTGAAGACTCAACATACCACTGACTATGGAAACTCAACGTGAAGAGAATAAACAGACTGAATAATGCCTAAAACTCAACTGTTAAGGTCCCAAGAGCATCTTGAAGTGAGCCATTTTCAAAACTTCTTGCTTCTTTAGGACTTTGGATGTTTGCTGCTACATGTCTGCTCCAGTACATTAAAATGCTAGCACCTGTTAGTGAAGAACCATCTTTGGTGTTCTTTTAATCAAAGTGAGCTTGAGTAAATTTTGAAGTGATTTTCAGCATATTATAATGTGGCTGTAGTAACATGACTCTGCAATTGATACCATAAATGGGGAATATGCCCTTTGTTTGCAAATTTCTACGTCATCTCTCTATCTTTACTGACAAACACGGGAAGCGTGATGTTGAATGCAAAATAATTTCCCCTTTTTCAGGTTTTACCATGCATATGACAACTACATGAAACATGCATTTCCGGTTAGTAAAAATCAACAACCTCAGTATCGTTTTTGTTTTTCATATTGACTTGTTATTTCTCATGGCATGAGATATTTTGTTTGATTGCCATCCATAAAAATTAAAGTAAATTTGCAGCATGATGAGCTCAAGCCTCTGTCCAAAACATTCACCGACTCCCTCAGCGAGCTTGGGAATTTGAAGGTGATATTCTGACTTGAGAACTTCTGAGAAAGTTAGTTATAGCCTATGGGTAGATAACTTAACTATCTGCTTTATCAAATTCAGCTCGAACACCTACCACAACAGTATAATGGATCAGCACTTACACTTATTGAATCGTTATCTAGGTATGCTATCTTTCTTTTAGGATAAATTAATCATAAGAAGGTTACAGCTGTGCTTCTAGGTTTTTCTGTCTATGTTGCAACTAGCACTATTTCACTAAGTGTTTCCTAATGCCTTCTTAATTAATTTGCTTGATCAAGTAATTTGATACTCTCTTTTTTTTTTCTTTTTTTTTCTTAGTCTCGTTATCATGGGCAACAACACTGAGTTTGAAAGGGCAGTCTATTGGCTATCTGGGAATCTAACGTTTGATGTTGATGCAAGGATAAATCTTTTTGAGGTATACCTTTCTATAGATTCTTATGCGATCGAGTATATGATTGACTTCTTTGACAGGAAGCTTTGTTAATTTGCATAAGGAATTTACTTGATCTCTTGCATCGTCAAGGAGTGTTTTTGGGCTTTAGTTGAATTGCTTTAACGGTGTTCATTTTTCCGTCTATTGCTATTGTGTAGTGCAACATAAGAGTTCTTGGAGGACTTGTTTCTGCTCATATTCTTGCAACTGATTCTACAAACAGGTTGGTGCACGGAGTTTACAACAATGAGCTTCTTATTCTAGCTGAAAATTTGGGACGTCGGTTTCTTCCTGCATTTGATACGGCCACTGGATTGCCATATGCATGGATTAACTTAAAGGTACTTACTACAATATGGATTGGAAGGTAACTTTAACTTTATAATAATTCCAGAAATCATGGTAGTAAACTAATATTTCATATATGTAATCCAATGATTCACAAATGGGTGCCACTCCAAGAGTTAAAGTTAGCATATTTTGTTCTTAGACTGGAGTGCATATTTGAAACAATTAGATTGTTCTAAGGTATTAATAATACTATGCATAGTGTTGTGGAGTAATGTTGAGTTGCTTGTTAGGTGTATCTTTAAAATATTTAAGTATGGGGTTGTATGCTATGCTGGACTAGCATGGTTTCAAATATTTGAGCTATTATGCCTCTGAAGTTTGTTAATATGGGTGTTTATAAAATTTGCAGTAATATTCTTCTATTAAAAGATTAATGAGTTGCTTATGTAGTGGAAGTTGATATTTTTTCTTTTTCTATATACCTGGGTTTGAAATTGGAGTGTTGGACCTGAACGTCTTAATGTTTCATTAGTAAATAAATGACCTTTCATGGGAGGAACCACTCATCTTGTAATCATCATTCTGTAATCATCATTCCAATGCTGTGACTCATAGAAAGCCCCAACTTTCTGGCTGAACACCTGTACAGGTTCAAGATCCAAGAAACATGCTGAAAACTTGCATGATATTCTGTTGACATAAATAGTTCTGCCTTAATGGGTAAAAGATTTGGCATGCTCTGCTGTTAAACCAAACTTGAAATGTTTAGTGATTGTGTTAAATTAAAAGACTTCCCTTAAAAGGTCTTGGTAGTATGTCAATGGTTGGAGAATCACACTATACGTACTGATATGTTTTGAATGATTGGAAAGTCATATTTTATTACAAAACATTGAAAATCTATAAATCATAGTTACCTCCTCAATCAAGAGAAGTCCTATATCCAAGTTTTCAGCCAAGGATAGCCAATCTACAGCATCAGTAACCTAATGTTAGAGAATACACATCTTGGTCATAATTCTACTGAAATTATTTCATAAAGTACCAAACTGTGAGCAATTCGAAGTGTGAAAGCACATTTATGGCACTCCTATTCTTTATTTGTCTTGCATGAAACTTGAGCATCTTACATTATACGGAGTATATTTATAATTTTCCGATTTTTCATAAAGTGGATATGTATGAATATGGTTTGCTGGTTTGTTTGTAAGAAGGATATATGACACCACATGAGTGCGAAATTCTATGGACAGTATGGCGTATTGGAGAATGAGACTACTGAAACTAGCACGTCTGGCTGTGGTGAGGAGCAATTATTTGGCAGTTTAAGTGAAGCCATGAAAAAATTTCATGTCCTGAAATTGATTATTTTTCTTTTTTTGGTGGATTCAGGTTCACTTATTCTTGAAATGGGAGCATTATCCCGATTGACTGGTGACCCCAGATTTGAATCTGCAGCTTTGCGTGCTCTCCGTAAGTTGTGGAGCATGCGTAGTTCTCTAAATCTTTTGGGAACCACGCTGGATGTAGAAACTGGGGAATGGATTGAATACTCATCTGGGATAGGTGCTGGTATGTCCGGTGACGTCTGTCTCAACTTTGTGCTCTTGCATTGGTTCTTTGTCTCAAAAGGTGTTTGTCAGGGTATCACTCTTATTGGTACTGCAACTGCAAACGGGAATGTCCTAGGCATTTAATAAAAACCTTAAGGCACCTGGATACTAATTCTTTGCTCTATTATGAAAAAGAAAGTGGAGTGTTAGAAGCAGTTTATGGAGTGACAATTTCATCAACCTTGCAAATGCACACCATTTCTCTACGAAAATTATAATGCCTTGTTCTTCTCCTACTTCTTAGTAGGATAGGCATCATCATCCTCCCTCCCTCCCCAAAAAACCCTCTGATTTGTATAGCTTATTGTATCTAATGCTCAGTTCCTCATGGTTTTGTAGGGGTTGATTCTTTCTATGAGTATCTGATCAAAGCCCACATTCTTTTTGGAAAAGATGAATTTTGGATGATGTTTCAGTCTGCTTACCTTGCTGTGCAGAAATATTTCAGACATGGTCCATGGTAATTTGACCTTCTTTTTTTTTTTTTTTTTGGGGGGGTGCCTGTTTATTCTATGTTGTCATTACATTTCTTCCCAGTGCACACTTACTTTTCTCTCATTTTGGAAAGTCTATAATTTCCTAATTTTCAGGATATGTATGCTTTGACCCTCCTGACTTAGGAGAGACTATTGGATTATTGAACTCTGACAGGTACCATGAAGCTGATATGAGGACAGGAAAAGCAACTTATTGGCAACTTACTAGCCTTCAAGCATTTTGGCCTGGTGTACAGGTAAGTAATTGAGAACTACGAGATATTCCTAAATGCTAATTTAAACCTGATAATTTCTAACTATTTTCATGGTAATTAGGTACTTGTTGGGGATATTGCAGCCGCTAATTCTTCTCACCGCGAGTTTTTTCATGTATGGGAGAAATTTGGTGTACTGCCAGAAAGGTATCATGCATGTACCTCTCAAGACCATCTGCTTTGTTTAATACATATACTTTCATGTTATTTGAATCCATTCTTCTTCTTTTCTTCTTTTCTTCATTTAGATAAAAATATAACATATTTGTTGACTTCCTTTGAAATTATTAAGGTATTTGCTGGATCATCAGATGTTACACCCAACAGAGAAATATTATCCTCTGCGCCCTGAATTGGCAGAGTCCACATTTTACCTCTATCAAGCAACTAAAGGTTAGCAACTATTTTCAACTCCTTCCAGTTTTTGCTTTATTCAGGAGCACAAATTACGGTATATAGTTTGTGAGTGGGAATGTGGGCTGCAGAGCATGGAACTTAGGTTCTAATCCATTGCAGCCACTTTTTGCTAATAATTCTGTAGGTGGTTTCAGTCTTGTACCTAGTCAGTCCCTCCCACGTACCCATGTTGACTGTTTACATTGGTTGATTCCCTATAGAAGAATGATTTTGAGTTAATTCTTCTAAAGGTTATTATATGTTCAAAATATGTATATAAAATTTGCTACACAGATATTTATTAATCCCTCTGTTCAGTTTCAGTTGCTCCCCCCCTTTTTTTAGGCTACGGGGGGGGGGGGGGGGGGGGGGGGGGGGGGAGTAGCGAATGGAGGGATTTCTTGAACTAAAACTTTTACTTCTTAGTATGATCGGAGGATGTTTGATCCTCCTTGTCTCTTATATCTTAATTTACCTGTGGTAATTCTTTGTTTTTTAATTATTTAGATCAAAGAAATGCCAAAAATATGTTTCAAATAAACTCTTTTGTTTTATCTAAAACAAATAAGTGCCAAAAACACGTTTCAAGAAAAAGAAAATTCATATTCTGGGTACATTTATTTATTATATCTTTACTATAAAACTATGTTGGTATTATATAACTTGTTTTGCCACGTCCTAATTTTTTTGTCACCTAGTACTAGTTTGAAAGTGAAAATATATTACGTTAAGCGGGTAGGGTTGTTAAATGTGAGGTTTGGGTAACAGGGAAGCCTTTTGTGCATTATACAATTGATGGGTCTATACACTTCCTAACCCTCCTACCATATTGTGTATTGAAGTAACTATTAGCATACAGTCAGTAGAAATTTTGTAATTCATGTTGAACATCTTAATAGTCATTGGTGGAAAACTAAGTGACTTGGGTGATACTTCAAAAAAATTGAAAAAGAAAGAAAAGGAAAGTTACTAGGGTGAAGTACCTAAAATTGAAAAGGGGTGGGAACCTCAAATAATACTTCATGGAAGATGTATGTGGATGGGGGGCCTTTCGTGTGTGTTGGGAATGTTGGGTGGAGGAGGGGGAGAAGTTATTGTTTGTTATATCGAATCTTGATATGCTTTTTAAAGGTTTTGGTTCTTCCAAAGCATATCATCAACTGTTGCATTTTGACTTATATCAATGGTGCAACCAATAGACTTACTGTGCATTATGTCTTCTAGTCATAGTTGTCAAATCGTGAATCGTATCATGTATCGAAAGCCCACCCTTTGTATCGTGAATCGTATCGTAAGATACGGAAACAAAATAAAAAATGTAGTAATTTATATTTAAACATATAAAACACAAGCTTGTCAATATATAAAAGTAGTCAAGTAAATATTATTATAGACTAAAAATAAATTTTAAAGTTAAACAGTAGCCAAAATACTTTAAATTAATTGATTTATTAATATTATTTCGGTACTTTTTATAAGTAACAAAAAAAAAATGAAAATGAAAATTCATCTTTAATCCATAAAACAAAAGAGAATAATTCAAATTAACAAGTGGAGATTTATATATCTGCTTATAGAAAGTGACATGAAAAAAATAGAGCAACATTTTCAATTAGATATTATAATCTAAAAAGTGATTAGACTTGTGAAGCGATATAGAATATGTTTGTGCTAAAAAACCTATTCAATTGAAATGTTAAAAGGCTTAATTTTTTTTTTTAGTCTTTTGGATTTACATGAAAACTTTTTCAAGTTGGTTGTTTTTAAAAAGTATCATGCTGTATTGTATCGTAAGAATCATATCGAATCGTAATTGACTTATAATTGAATCGTAAGATACGGTATCATTTTAGATTCATCTAGCGATACGTATCGAATTGTTTCCGTATCTTATCGTATCGTAAGATTTTGACAACTATGCTTCTAGCACATAGGCCGTACTTTGATTCCTATGATATTACCTCCTCTGAGATTAAATATCTTTACTGTTAACAGATCCTTGGTACATGGAAGTGGGTGAATCAATTGTAGATTCTCTTAATTTATACACGAAGGTAGAAGGCGGATTTGCGAGCATTAGAGATGTGACAACTATGCAATTAGAAGATCATCAGCATAGTTTCTTCCTTGCTGAGACGTGAGAATTCTGAATATTTACGTCTGAAGTTTTATCCCACTGTTTTGTTTAATATGGATCATACTTCTGAAGTTTTGCCTTTTACTAGAGTAATAAATACTCCGAATTTTTTAATGCAACTATGGTGGTTAAGAAGCACGTGGAGTTTCTGAAGTACTCTTTTATGTACTGTAGGTGCAAGTATTTATATCTTCTTTTTGATGATTCATTTTTGCTTGGTCGGAATTATATATTCACAACTGAAGGCCACCCTCTTCCAGTTTTGAGTTCTTGGCACGAGAGGCTTCCACAGACATACACTCCGAGCAACTGGACTTCTTTAGAGGTGTTAATTCTCCCTCTCCTGCATATTTTGTTTCCTGGTTTAAAAGCAATTATTACTTAATATTATTAAGATGTTAATGAACTTATCTTCCCATGGCATGTCAGTTTTCCCGTCTCACGTAAATTGATGTTCTCGTCTCACACATCTTAATCTGGAGCTTTTGATTCGATATACTTTTTAAGGCTCTTCTTGATTCAAACCCTTGGTATGATGGAACATTTGGTTTTAATTGCTATACCTATCACTCAATGCATCAAGTAATCACCTTTGGTTTTGGCACTGAATTTAAATGATGCAGAATTAGGGAAAAGAAGAAGAATGGAGACAAATCCTCCTCACTTGTTGACGTAAAAATAGTATTCGCCTTTTTCTATTGCATATAATGCTATATGAAAGATGATGATTCTTGTATTATTTGTTTGTTCATCATATTTTTCCTTTTGTATTGGTAGTTCGACATGTTATTTGAACAATACAACTTAAATCCTTCTCCTGGCTTAGTTGTTTATGTTTCTTTAAAATAACCCCTCATTTCTTGCAGGGTGGAACACAAGCAAAACGATCTAGTGCTATGTCCTCACGTGTCTGTCCGGCTATTACATTGAATTCTAGACACCACTGTCAGCAGGTTGAGAGTGCTTGCCACATTTTTGATGCTCGTGAAGACCACAGATGCTTGACTGATGAGGATTGTGGTGTTGATTCAACTACTTGTAGGCGAAGATCTTGTAGCACGGCTGGCTATTGTGGCCTGTGGTTGCTCATATGAATCTCAGTTGGACGTGATATTCTTTTGGACCAAAGAAATAAACTCAAAATATGATTCTTGCAATTACGATTAGACATACAGGTATGTAATTTAACACAGCTTCATAGCATATAGACAAAAGGAGGTAGAATAAATGTCTACAGAATTCCTGTGACTTGGAAATGTCCACAGTGAGAACACAAATTTCTAGATAATGCTAGGCATTCTCAATTTCTGAATGGAAATGTATGCTAAGAAGAAGAAGGATGACAAAGCTAAAAGGGAAACAAGTGAGAAATTAGTACTTCAAAATTTGTACATGACGCGTCACTTGCCTGTTTTTGGTAAGAAAATTGAAGATGAAATAGTTTGCTTGTGCAGCGGACGGACCAATGGAAGCAGCTTTAAGTGAATGAATGATACCATCGGCACCGGCACTTCAGATATTGATAGATAGAGGGAATTGATATTTTTAAAGTTAATTTAATATTTTTATAAGTGAGTTTTATTTGATTTTGTGAAAATATTAAATTAGTTTGTATAAATATTAATTTTATAATTAATATTTTTATAAGTTAATTTGATATTTTTACGAGTGAGTTTTATTTAATTTTATAAAAATATTAAATTTACTTATGAAAATATCAATTCGCGATATTAAATATATTGGTCTATATTTATATGAAACTGTTTTAAATGTCTCGTCATTGATCAACTAGTTATACAGTATATGCCATTCCGTTCCAAGGATTTGGGGTAATTTTTTAGGAGTGAGATTATTTGTTATTAAATTTATTTATTTATTTATATTGAGACATATAACGACGATTTTTAGGATCTATAAAGATAATATATTTTGTTGTCATCGTTTTATTTTTTTGTAAATTTATGAAGACAGAATATATTGTTGTTATAAATCTTAAACATTATTATTATAAGTTTTTATATAGAAAAATAGAAAAATTTAATAACAGCTGATCATAGCCCAATTTTTAAAGCTGAATATCAAATCATGCATTGTGGGGGGATGGTTCAAACCGCATCAAGTAGACAAGATAAGGCTCGTCGTGACGCGCCAGAAAAGATAAACGGATAACATGATGTGTTGTCACGAAGTACTTACAACGATGATTTCTATATTGAAGGATAATAAATTTCACCAATTATTTTGTTTGATTTTTTAGGTTCTTTCTTACTTTCGAATATGAGATCTACTTGTATAATTCTTATTGAAGAAAATATTTCTTTATAATAAATAAATAATTCTGTTATATATCAAGACCAAAAAAAATATTTTATTTTTAATTTAAATATTTTCTCAGAAGTAATTTCTTATAGACTCCATAATTTTAGTTATAATGTCCTCAAAGGAGTGTTAGGTTTAATGATTGGATATAAAATTTAGCTATATATATACTCTTTTCGCTCCCATCAAAAAATGTCTTCAAAATATTTTTCTTTCACATAAATTATAAAAAAAAATTAAAAGTTAAGAAAATAGTGTAAATAAATTTCTATTTTATCCGCAATAAATTCCACGTTAGTATATTAAATATTCTTTGCATTCCTAATAGTAGTGGACCCTATTGAAATACTTTTAAAAATAAAATATTTGCATGTATAAACATTAAATATTCTTTGCATTTCTAAAATAGTGGACCCTATTGAAATACTTTTGAGAATAAAATATGTGCGTGTATAAATGTTTATATTTTAATTGTGTATTTTAGACATTTTAGGTCATAATTTTTTATATTTTGGTCAACTTTTTTGGGATTGAGGGAGGGTTAAATCATTTTTTCTCTAATAAACTTGATCTTAATTTATATTTGTTATCATTGGACTAAACAAAAAAATCATTTAACTCGCTGAATTGATATTTTTTTTCAAAAGATTACTAAACCGTTAATTTTTTTTTGATTTTTAACAAAAAAAACACATATATGCTACTAAGGAGAGTCGGCGGTTAAAGAAAGAGAAAATTGATTTGGCATATAATGAAAAAAGACAAAAAACATGAGTTGATTTGTATGAATTGACTCGATCAATCGAATGAACTCATCTTTATCTTCTTCATATAAAATTTCGAAATATTTTTAGATCTTACCTGTAATTTAAATAAATAACTTATCAATATAATTCCACCATATTCAAGGATCTCTTTCTCTTCCCTATGTATATATATGTACTTACAAAATCACCAAATCTTGGTTCTCAGCCATCTTTAATGGCTTCTGTAGCAGACTCATCTACCCCTAATTCATTTTTCTCTCTCTAATTTTTTTTATGATTTGGGTTTTGATGTAATTAGTATGTGAGATGTTTAGGGCTGCCATTGGTTGTAATTTTGGGTTTTTTTTTTTGGATGTGTTGTTGTTGACATGTTGTTGTGTTCAATTGAAAAAGAAGAAACTTTTGGTGGTTGCCGTCGCAAGAGGAGGGTGGTTGATGACGAGGCTTGTGGTCTGGTGGTGTTGATGAGGTTGGTGGTTCAATGGTGGTCGGTTTGGCAGTATGTTTGATTTCTTCATTTTACTTAATTAGTTTATTTTATTTTATTGGTTTTGATTAGTTAATTAGCTTTATTTGTTTGATTATTTTTTCCATCATGAAACTGCCATGTAAACATATATGTGATATGCGCACACCCTCTCTCTCACGTGCTATTAATTTCGGTTAAAATCAAATAATTTAGCAAATATTGTAATAATTTATAAGAAAATTATAATTCAATGAGTTAAATAAAAAAAAATATAAAATTTAATAATATAAATATAAATTAGAGTTCAGCTCAATAAAAAAAAAGTGATTTAACTCGATTGAGGGAGTACAAAAGTAGCAATTATTTAGTAATTCTTTTTTACATGTTAAAATACATTTAATAATGGCAACTCATACTATTATAATAAAAATAATTCATGTCAATTAAAGTGTTTAGTATTATTAATAAAAATATCATCAAATATATATTTACACTAATAATATTATTATTTTTCAACGATATCAACGGTGATGCTCGCTATGAGAAATTTGGATTATTATGTAGTATTATATCATGAATAAATTACTTCTTTTTTTCTATTATATACGTCAGTTTAGAATTTATTTATTCTTAAAATATAAGACTTTTTATATATATTTAAGAGAAAAAAATTTAATTATTTCTTATTTTTATTCTTAAAGATGGAATATTTGAGAGAGAAAGAAAGATAAGTAATTAATTAGTGTATGAGTAGTAATAAAATTTAAAACAAATATTAATTATTTAATATTAGAATTAATAAGATTTCTTAATATGTGTGATTATATCTTAAATAACTTTTATAATAAAAAGAATAGAGCAATATTTAACGGATAAATTTATAAACACAATTTTAAAACATAAATTTAAACAATTTTTTTTATCTTATTATTAAAAAAAAAAATTAATATAAAATTTTGAATAAAATTTTATTTTTTAATAACAAAATGAGAGTTTATGTTTGGTTACTTTGATATTTATGTCTTTAAACTTATCCATGTTTAACAATAAATAGTTAAGTACAAATGCAATTAATTGGGGATGATACTATTAATACGACATGAGCACGTAAGAATAAACACTTGAACAAAAGGACGGATTCATGCGTGTCTTTTGACTATTCTATCCTTTACGTATTCTATACTCCACTCCACCTTATTCTGTAACGCGCTTTTGTGGACCCCATCGTTCTCTCTCCTCCGGAAACCTTGCCCTTAATTCTTCCCGGAGCTCTTATTGCTCTGGAACTCAAAATCTCCATAATAGCAAGCAGCTAAATTCAAATATGATGGGTTTCGATAGGAATGTCACTAAGTGGCCATTACTATTAGAATATTATATACTATTACTCTATTATAGCTAAATATATATAATAATAATAATAATAATAATAATATTCCTTGTCCAATAATATTCCTATCCTCATCTGTTCTGACATCGCATGTTGGTCTTTTTGCTCCCTCAAGGTTACAGATTACACCCCCACTAGTTAGTTAGTTAGTTACTTAGTGGTATTGTTAAATATTGTTTGATTGAAGAAGAAAAACATCGATAATGTCGCAGAAGCGACAGCAAGAAGAAGATGCTAAGCCTCTAACGGAGGAAGGCTGTAGCTCTGACGATAAGCGCCGGAAGACTCCTCTTAGAAAGTGAGACATCACCCCCTTTTCCTTCTCATTTTGTTGGTTTTTGTTTTTGTTTGATTCTCTATGTAAGGTGCATACTCCATCATTGTTCGAATTTTAAATATTAGGTCTTATCCCTCGTTCCATTAGGTCTTGCTTGCATAAAGACTCCTAAGTTTGATAAGTATGGGTTCGTGGCCTTTGTCATTTAAGACATTAAATAGTTATCGGTATTAATTTATATGATACTTACCTCTAATAGTATCTCTACAACACAACTTCTACCGTTAATAGTTGTTGTCCTATTGAGAAATTACTATAAATACTAGCCTACTAAATATTTTTGACTCCATTATTAACACATCTTAAAACTTATTCTTACTCTCATATCAAAGGTATTCGGTGGCCTAAGCTATCAATTACTTTTTGGTTGTTTTTTTTGTACAGGTTCACGTTTAAGTCGGTGGTTAAATGTGCGGACAAATTTGAACGTTAACATTAGTGTTAGAAGGAGAGTCTTCTAGTATTTAGTAAAATTTTCTTTCAACCATTCTTTGCAAAAACCTTTCATGACGGGATCACTACTGTAACTAGGCCGCCACAGTGATTCCCATAGAGAAATACGCTCACAATTACATCAATTAACTGATGCTAACAAGCAGCATCAAATTAACCTCAAAAAGTCGAATTTTATCTCTCATTTTGGAACAAAATTAGTATTATTACTCTCTCTGTCCCACAAAAAGAGTCCATTTTCCTTTTTTTTTTTTTAAATAAAGAGTTCATTTTTTTTTGTAGCATAAAATAACACATTATCCTTAAGTTTACCATCGCAATTTTATTCTTATGTCATCACTACTAAACTAAACCCTCAATAAATTTAGTCGTAAACATGAAAACAAAATATATCCTTGAAGTTTGTACGTAAATTTTGAAAATGAGACTGTTTTTGTGAGAGGAGTATTTCTTTGTCTTTAGTTAATAACAAGTTGTGTAAATTCAAGAGGGACGCAAAGTGAAATAACTACATGATTTGAGGTTTACTGAGCTCGATGATGAAGGGCCTATTTATTTTGATGAACAGAATAATATTGTTCTAAATAAGAATATCTTTTATGTGTTGCTTTTTATATATAATTTATCTGTGAATGTGGTTGATTTTGCCTTGAACTCTTTAGAATTGATGTCGTGGTTCTTTTAAAGGATAATGAATTTTTTAGAGAAAGGGTTACATTAAATGATTGTAACGTGGAAATGATGAACTTATTACTTATAATATGGTTCTGTTGTTGAGGATGAAGTTCTTTTGGTTTTATGTGCGAATGCATCTATGATGGGGAATTGTGTTATTATCTACTGACTCCTTTTTTCATTAATTATAGTGGGGTACCGGAAGTAATGAAGTTTCAAAATCTTCACCAAATTTTTGAGCCAGTATTGGAGCCCTTGATCCGGAAAGTTGTAAGTCTTATAGTGCTACTTAGGACTTTTTACGATTGCTTCCAATTTCTTCAATTTATGAATTGAGTCTTGGACGCTTTTTATTTTTACAATAATTTTGTTGTGTTGTTTGCGTAGACTATAGACTTGAAGCGAATAGCATATGGTTGTGAATTAACTTGACCTTTTTCCTTTCAAGGCTTGTTTGACACCTACAACTTTTATTTGGTGTGGATATGCTTCCTACCCTTAAGACTATGTTTAGAACTTGGAATACGTGAGGAAAAAGGAAGGGAAAGAAAATGAAAATGAAAATAAAAATTTAGATTTTATTGAAATGTTGTGCAAATATAGGTAAGGTACGTTTTGGTCATGTTAGGGATGGAATTGGTTTGTGTCACATCATTCCATGGCCAAATACGGCAATTGATGAAAAATTAAAGATAAGAATATCAGATTTACTTAAAAAACTCAAATAAAAAAAAATCACAAGCAAAAGGCAAAAGATATTTATTATATCAACTTATAAATAATACGATCTATAAAGAGAATACACATAATTCAAAACATGAATACACCCAAATTATTTCTCTTTGAAGGAGGTTAAAAAATTGAGAAATAAAATAATATAGAAACTAATTTTGGTAATGGTTATCTGAGATATATCAAAAAAATATTTTTGAATTGAATTTTAAAAAAATTAATTCTTGGCATTTTTGCTACAGTGAAGTCACTTTGGACTACAGTAATAGAGTGGTTCTACACTTACCCTCATTTTTGACCCACAAACCTTACTCATGAATAAGATAAAAAAATATAGTCCCACTAATAAAACTATATTCTTTCGTCCTTTTTACGAATAAGTCTAGCGAATATTTTTTGTGAGTAAATCTAGAATTATTCACACTAATAACCGCTTCTAAAATTTCTATGGGAAATGGTGGAGTACTGAAGTGAGTTATATGGGCGGTAGGGTCAGGGGTGCTGAAAACAGTAAAAACGCCTGGCATAATATAATATTATTCCCGTCACGTGTCGCGTGCTAATTGGTGAAGAAGGAATATTCTTTTAGTCACGTGTGACCAGTTGAGGGTACTTTAGAAAAGAAAATGTGAACAGGACTTGTACATTTCACTGTAGCGATAAGTGGGTTCACTGTAACGATAAGTTACTTTACTGTAATGCGAAGTGGGTTACTGTAATAGGTAGTGTAACAATTAAATAATTGGATAAATTTTAAAATTCAAATTTTAAACTAATAATTTTTACAAAATATTTTATGCGTGACAGTATGCTTAAATCTATTCCATATGTCGTATATGGATCATATCTCTGCGAATGACAATATCTGACTCAGAGCTTACTCACCAAGTTTTTAAAATAATAGACTCAATAACATAACAGGTTCATATCACGGGAATGACGTCCCTGCACACTATTAAGCATCATCTTTCTTTATCTTCGGTCTCTGCAAAAATATTATCCGGGTCGATTCAATGTCGGCTCCTGAATTAGAATTGAAGACGCACATATCAGTTTGTATAAACGCCAAACTTTCCCAAATTGGGTTTATGTAACTTCTTTTTTAGCTTAGACTCCTGATTAACCTCTGCATTGGGGTCAATATATCTGACCTAAGCATTTTTTCCTCAACTGATTATTCCTGTTCTGTTTCTGGTTCTGAAAACTGTCGGTGGCTACTTTAACTGTTAAAATAGTTTGTTATAACTCAGCCATGCGACTTTTTGGGGTACAGGTTAAAGAGGAAATTGATTTGGCTTTGAGAAAGCATTTTACCAGCGTAGAGCGGTAAGGAATAAGAGTATGTGAGTCTTTACTTTTTAGACACATGCTTTTACTGAATAAGAAGATTGTCCTCTATGGTAATTGTATCGTGTGCTTGATATACTTTTGCAATTCTTGTTTAGGAACTCTGGGGTAGAGATGCAGCCTTCTGACTCAAGATGCTTGCAGTTACAGTTCTTAGGCACTATCTCACTTCCAGTTTTTACTGGATCTCATATTGTAGGAGAAGAATGTACTACCATGAAAGTTGCTTTAGTTGATGCTGTTGGTGGACAAGTTGTTTCAAATGGGCCTATATCCTCAGCAAAGGTCGAAGTTGTTGTTCTTGAGGGAGACTTTGATGGTAATTATGGAGACAACTGGACACTTGAGGAGTTCGAGAGTAACCTTGTTAGGGCGAGGAAAGGGAAAAATGCCCTTCTTACTGGGGTTGCATTTTTGAATCTTAAAGAGGGCATCGGTTTGCTTGGTGAGATTTCTTTCACAGATAATTCAAGCTGGACAAGAAGCCGTAAGTTCAGGTTGGGGGCAAGAATTGTGGATAATTTTGATGGAATTAGAGTAAGAGAAGCAAAGACGGAGTCTTTCATTGTTAGGGATCACCGTGGAGAATGTGAGTTTTTCGGCTTTCATAATGTTCAATGCGTTGCTCTCGTCTATTCTTCTTCTTTTATCTATTTCAATGTGTAACTGAGAGTTTATGAAAGGGAGGGGGGGGGGGGGGGGGGGGGGGGGGAGGGAAGATACAAGTGGGCCATATTTTTCCAATTTCATTACTCTATATACCTTCAGTTTGTAAATTATATGTTCATGTTCCATGAATTACTAATTTTGTACAATATTTTTATCTCATTGTTGGCCTCTTATGATGTTTTGTCTTTCTGACTTCAATGTTGCATTGAAGAAAACTTAATTTAAAATAATCATCAAGGAGCATATTAGGCTATAGAAAGACGAGATAACTGGGAGTTAATTGATGCATGCCATTGTGTGAGTACCCGGGCAGTAGGCTTTATAGAGTAATTGAATTCCAATGTTACTTTGCTGCTTCTGTTTGCAGTGTACAAGAAGCATTATCCTCCATGTCTGTTGGATGAGGTATGGCGGCTGGAGAAAATTGGCAAAGAAGGAGCTTTCCACAAACGTTTGAGTATGGAAAAAGTTAACACGGTTAAGGATTTTCTGATTCTACTCTTCTTAGACCCAGCAAGGCTACGTTATGTAAGATTTTGATTTCCATTTTTTATATTTTACCTTTGCAACGTAACTTAGGAGTATATTAGACGAAGTCTCTTTCTTCACGCTGTTGTTTAAATGAGAGAAGTAATGATAAAGTATGGTGGTGTGATTTTGTAAGAAAAGTTGCTGGTTTGGTGACACCTATGTTCTGGAAAATTGAGAGCATCCTCTTTGTTAATATTGAAAGTCTATGTTGTTATTAGTTGCTTGAGATAATATATACTCCCTCTATCCTAGAAAAAGAGTACTAGTTTTTTTGTTTTTTTCTGCAACTATCAAGATTTTGCATGGGACACACTTTGACATATTTTTTTCTAATAATAAATTTGAATCTTTAAAGTTTAGAATTGAAAAAAAGATAATTGAAGAATTATATGCACTTGTGTTGTCCAAACCTTAACATTGAAAAAAGAAAACAAAAGGAAGTACTCTTTTCTTTAAAAAGGAGGGAGTACAATATATGAAGTTAGACTTGCTTTTGCACCAATAAAAAAAAAAGTTGTGATATTAGCCTTTTGTTTTTGTTTGGACCAGTTTCGAGACATCTGTTATGGTCTCATGTATGTTGCTATAGCTATTGTTCACAAATATGGTTTCTAGAGGTGCCTTTTGGGCACCTCATATGAATTTTGGATAACAACATTACTGTCTTTCTTCTTGGTCCATAGCTTTCCAGCATAAGGATTATCCTTCTTTTTTTTGACGTCAGTGGAACGCGTAGCCACTACCCTTAGGGTGTGCAGTGGATAACCACTAGTGCACGTACTACCCCACTAACCAATGTACAATGGGTAATCCCATAGTAAATTATGTGCGACTGGTCCCGAGAAGATCATTGCCTTTGGCCCCGAGAAGATCATTGCTTTTGCAAGTATTGAACCATTACCTATGCGGCTATGCTTTTAATCACTAGGCTCACTACCTCATGAGCTTACCCCTTGTGCCATGTTTGTTTGCAAGGATAATACTTGGGATTGGACTATTAATCCCAAGTCCCTTGTTTGTTTTAAAAATTAGACATGGGACTATTAGTCTTGGGATAATAAAATGACTTGAAAGGGGAAACTATTTAATACTATGTTATAATCCCCACCATTAGGGATTAAAAATTTGGGACAAAATTCATCTTTCTATTTGTTTATAATGAGCAATGTATCCTATTCTATCATTCTATACTCAAACTACTGAGAATATGATCTCTTTGTTATTAGTGGTAAGGGTATAATAATCCAAACACTAAGTTTTTATTCAATCTTTTAAATAATCCTGGACAAAACACTAAGTGGTGAGATTATTTTAAGTTGTCTCGAGGATAATCCCATTCAAAACAAACATGTAACTACGATTATTTAATCATAGGATTAGTAGTCTTGGTATTATAATCTATGAGAATATAGTCCCGGATTATAATCCTTACAAACAAATATAGCATTGGGGTTAGAATTGCTTTTCACTGGAAGTAAGGGATCAAATCAGTGAAACTGTGATAAAACTCGGGCTCTCTTCACCTTAAAATCTAGTTCTGTGCAGCTTCTAAATAGTGTACAATTGTCCATTACTGCATAAACATAAGCCTTGTGACTTATATTCTTTTTTGTCTTTCATGTGACCCCCTTGATGTTGTGAAGTAATACTAGTATTCGTTATGTGCCATTCCTGCAGATCCTTGGCACGGGCATGTCTGCTAAAATGTGGCAAGTTACTGTGGAGCATGCTAGATCATGTGTACTTGATAAGAGATTATACTTGTACCGTCCTAGATCTCAGGAAAAGCCTGGTGTGGTTTTCAATGTTGTGGGACAAGTGATGGGATTGCTTTCAGATTGTCAGTATGTTCCTACTGATGAGCTGTCTGAAACTGAAAAGGTGTGCTCCTCCTATCATTCATATTGTTTTACTTTCTAATGCAAGGAATGCTTATACTATCAATTGAAAACTACTTGGTTTCTTAAATTCTGTTTCCAATTTTTATTCTCTTCTTTCCCTTGTGTCAATATCATACTAATTATGCACAATATCATCGTCTTTAGGCTGATTCTCACAGCTTGGTGATATTGGCATTTAAACAATGGGAAGAAGTAGTCTCTTTGGATGATGATACCTCTCTTGTTGATGGATTTTCACTCTTATCCAATGTTCTTTACCCCTCAAATTCACCGATGGCAGGGAGCTCTGACAGCATTAATATTTTAACTTCGGTCAAGGATGCCAGCTTTAATTATCCACAACTTAGTGCCTCTACTCCAGATGTCTATTCCTTGGGGTGTGCTAGAAGCATGGATGGTTATGGCATACGCAGTATTGAATCCATAGATGTCAGATTTGACCAAACTTCGAGTTTCCCAAACCAGGCTGCAAACTCTTTGATCTGTGGCACTGAGTCCGTCAGTCATGCCTTATTCGAGGACGAGCATCTACAGAATTTTGATACTGATTGTTCCCTTCAGAATCGTGTCCGGAAGTCACAGGCTGATCAACGCAGTGGAGTCGATGGTTTTCTGTATGCTCATTCTGCAGCACCTTTAGCCATTGTTAAAGCTCATAGGAGATGGACAATGCTATTCAGTGTTCTTAGATGGTTCTCGATAAGAAGGATTGTGGCAAGGAAGTTGACATTAGAGAAACACATATAGTTGACGAAGCCCGCTCAAACAAGTTTAGATCAGAAATGCAAATATAGTACTAGTAAGTGCTGCCCTACTAAGAAGTGTGTGCAGTTTTAGGGAGAAGGTGAGTTGAGGTTTTGTTAGATGTATATATACAACCAGTAGTTTATTTTGATAAATCAGCTCGGCTCTGCACTTCTAGCTGAAAATTTAAGTTGGTCTCTCTGGATCACAATATATGGTTTTGGTGTTTTTCTTACAAGCTGGTAGTTACTTGACTTGATTCTCGAGCATGAAGCAGTAAATTCTAATTGCTTAAGGTTAAGTAGCTTTCATCTTGTAAGTTAAAGAAAAAGCAAGTGCTCTTGAATTGTAGGCCTTTTGTATTTCGAAGTGAGCCTGTGCATTTTCTTCAATTGCTTTCATGGTGTTTACCTGTTTTGGATATCCATTTACCAGTAGGAATTACAATCATGTTCTGCAAAAAAATGACGCGCAGAAAATAAGGGAATCCTAATAATCAGCTTTTTTGTTTCTTCTTTTTCCCCATTTCAATTCAGACAAGTCTTGAAGTTGTTTGTTCTCATGGCTGCTGATGAGCGAATAATGCATTAAAAAGAGAAAGAGAGAGGGTAGAGAGGGTAGAGAGGTGAAACAGAAGTGTAATTCGAGGACTATAGCATTTATCAAGCGTTTGGTTTCAACCCAAAAAATGGAGAATGGCGCTCGTATTTTTAGACGGGATAAAGGAGTCTGTCATGTCTCCTATTTGCTAAACGTTGGGCTTAAACGTCACACCCCCCATTAGTTAAGACTACTGCCAAATCCCAGTCAATTCATGCTTCAGAATTATGAACATTCATCACGCTCAGATAAGCCCATTGACAACTTTGTTCAAGTGAACTTCAATGTTAATGGATTTTATTTTATGGGTCACACACACATATATGATAAATGAAAGGGAACTGATATTTTAACATGTGTTTTTAATATTTCTATCTAATCCTCTCTCATATGATCACATATGAGTATAAAATGGGTTTCACTTTCATATGAGAAAAACTATATGAAAATATCAAAAATTTATATAAAAACAGTGTTTTCCTAAATTAAAATGTTCACAAAAAGGCAGCAAGTAGCATAGCAGTATCCTCGTCCTTTCCTTTCTTTCTGTTTTTTCAATGCCTCTTTTGGGTGTTTTCTCAGTTTTGTTATGTGAAATGATATTGTCAATAATCTATATAATGATCTTTATAAAAAATGATCTATATAATAATCTTTACAAAAAATAGTAGAATCCATCATTTACATGATAGGACCCATCATTTTTTATAAAAATCATTACAAAATATCATTTCATATATATTTTTCCATATTTTCTATGGCACCCCCCATTTTTCGTCTCTGCAAGAAGAATCTTTCTTCAGAGTTCCTCACCCGTACAATGCAAGAAACAAGACAGAACCTTGTAAATACATTTACTTGAACACTGCTTCCAAAGTCTCACTTAAGTATTCAATTCTTTTATTATTTACCAATACAAAGAATGACGCAGCTCATAATTATTTATTTGTGAAGCCCGGCAGGGAAAAAAAAAATTGTCTTTAAATTGATTAAGCCATGGCGGCAGCTTGTTCTTCCGTTTTCCAAATTGTCTGAATTTGTATACTCTATTATTATTTTGAGATACGACTGTATATTAAAATTTTATATAGTACTCATTCGTCTTGTTATTACAATTGATATTTTTTTTCTAATTATTTGTTATTTTATTTAAAAAATTTATTATTTTAATTCTTTTATTAAATTCTTTCATCTTCTATAGTATATTACGATTTTAATATATTTCAGTTTTTCGAACGATTTCATCAACACAAATAAAAGTATAAAAAATATATAATAATTTTTTTTTTGAAAAGTATATGACATAGGGAATATCATAGCAACTAGACACAAAAAATGGTGGAATAATTCACAAGCGCATTAATCAACGAAACCCAAGTATAAATTCTTTTTAATATGATCAAGAACTAACATTTTAATCAATATACTGGATAAATAAAAGTTCATATGGCACCCTTTTTTTACACAGAGTATAATTTTTTTTAAAGTAATTTGATATTTTATAAAACTAAATAAAATTCACTTATAAAAATATTAAATTAATTTATAAAAATATCAATCTCTTTTTTTAATTTACGAAAACAAAAGGAACAGCCTAACTGGGGGTCTTCAAAGCAAAGGCCACTCCCACCGTCCCGCGTTGGATAAAATATATCCCTTTTCTATTAGTAAATGATTGAAATACCCTAAATAGTGTAGAAACAAACAGCATATTTGTTTGCAAGAGTGGATTGTAGGGGACTATTACTTCTTTGTATTATTTCTCTGGACTGGACTATTTTTTTGGATTAAATTAAACAGAATTATTTTGTCAATTGTTTGTTTTACTCCGAATTATTGTTCCGGACTGGATTATCGAGTTTAGTCCGATGTTTATTTTATTCAAATAATTTTATTTAAATATCGAACTATTAGTTGAAAAGACTAAAATACCTAGATTACTATAAACATCAACGCATTAATATTGGATAACCTTATTAACGTTAAATAAATTATTAAATAACTTGATTAACATTAAATAAAATCACCATCGCCTAATGTCAATTACCAAATAAATATACTTCATATGCGTCAATCTAAGGTAAAAATAATAATTTATTGTATAGACAAAAAGAAAAGAATCGATAACTAAATGTCTTTTTTAGTGTCAAACTTTTTTTTACCCCAACTATTTGTTTCTCTTACCATAATTTTTTTATTATGATACAAAAAATACTCTTCTTAATTACACTTTTCATTATAATTCTTTATTATACATAGTTAAAGAATTATTAATTCGCACGACAAGAATAATTTTACATTATATTTTGGTAAAAATTATTCTAAATAAATTTTATTTCGTCTTAAATTTTAAATAGCAACTCCGGGGTCAAATCAATTAAAGTTTAAATAATATTTTATATTTTTATTTATTTAAGAGAAAGAGAGAGAGGGGGGGGGGGGGGGGGATAACCACAAAGATTTTATTTGAAGAAAATGACAATAACTTATATATAAAATAACTTTATTAAATGTTATTGAGTAATAAAATAGATTATTTATAAAAAAAAATATAATAAAAATAATTATCAAATATTTAAAATTAATAGGATCAATTTTGTCCACAAAAATTTAGTCCCAAACTTTGGACTATAAAACCCACCCCTTTCCCGGCCCTAACTCTAATTAGTCTCTCATATATGAGGTGCTGTTTTTTAAATAAGAATAATATTCTACTTTAAAGATACCAAAATACTAATAATCCAGTCTCATACATAGTTCGAAAAAAGAAAAAAGATTAGGGCACAATTGGGGAAAAGTTCTGAACATGTTGTCTTTGGCATCATTAGGACAAACAAGCCAACATCAAGGGTGAGGTTTTGGTGTGCGCTTCAGTTTATAATAAAGAAAAGAAATGGTTGGTACTCCTATTTTCTACACGTACGCGCTTTATTTGGTCCCGCTTCTCTTCTCACTCTTTGTAATATTCAGACAAATCAATACATAGGGATCTATTATTTGCCCCCAAAACCCATAAATAACTGCACAATTTTATCATTACTACAATCTTTCATACAGTTTCGTTTGTTTGAGAATAGAGGGAAAAAGAGAGAGAGAAAAAATGTCGGTTCTTAGACAGTTGGAAGATGCAAACAACCAGGAATCAGAACAAAACAACACTTCAGAGGATGAGCTCACAAGGATCTTTCAACAAACAAAGTGAGATTTATGTACTCTTTTCTTTTCCCCTTTGTTCATGATGTACTTTGATTAGCCTTCTGTTGTTCCGCCATGAATTCAATTGAAAAAAAATGAATTGGGTTTTCTTTATTTGTGATATTTGTTTGCTAGAAATGCATTAATCTTTTCCACTTTGGTGTGGAACTTGTTTAATTATTTGATAATTTATTTTTTTGTCCTTTATTATCCTCTTGCTTCTTTTGTTTAGGGGGGAACTGGAGTTATTGCTGATCCAGACGGTCGAGCGTCTTATCGGGCCTGTTATGGAGCATTTGGTTAGTCGAATTGTGAGTGCATCTTTTGCCAATTTTACGAATATTTATAGGGATCTGTCCGTCTTTATGTATTTGTGCTGGTCTATGATCATTTTTGTGCTTTGCACTTGTACGATTCACGAGTCATCGACTTCTCTTTTTTAAATTAAGAGGTGAAATTCGTGCTCTGGTTTGTTCTTCTTACATATTATAACAAAGATGTTCTTACTAATTACATGTTCCGACTTATTAATGTATAAAGAGTTCATTAATTTTTGGATAATCCTTCTAGGATTATTTTTTCCAGAGATTTAAGAGTTGCAACATAGTTTGTAATTTTGGTGCCAGATTAGTGTGTAATTTCTTTTGTCTAAATATGTATGGTAACCTGATGGGCGGTATATGAGAATTTATATATAAATATATGTATCTGTATGTGTGTGTAATGATTACAACAGTAACATTTTATCTGCATAATTTAAATAATAGTCTTTCAGTCTCTCCTCTCTCTCTCTGTGTATATATATGTGTGCGTATAAAGATTTTCATGTCCAAGTTTTTCTTCAAACTTTTCTCTCGTCCATATCTCAGTTGTCTGGTCTCTAACTGCTGGATCCTTTTCCGGCTCTTTACAAAACCACATGTTTGTAATCAAAAATGTTATTTACAGATGCTTTCATTTAGGCCCTGTATTTTGTACAAGTTTCAGAACTGATGCATTATGTTCTACTCGTTAAAAAAAATTAAGTCAAAGTATTCTATCTGTGGAGGAAGAGTTTTTACCATTTTAGAGAGTATGCGTATTACACTTTATGCTACTGCAGATTGGCCTTTATAAATAATGCCAATTCATGATATGCGTATTTTCAGGTAAAAGAGAAATTGGAATTCCTACAAGAAAATTTGATGACTAGCATAAAATGGTGAGAACAGGACTATTGAACAGATTCGGGTCTTTTTTCCCTTTTTCTTCTTTTCTTTTTTGGTCTTTTTTGGTAGTGGGGAAGTAATAAAGTTTAACCACTTATGTTATAGCTCTGATATACCTGACAAATCCTTCACTTCTTATACAGCAAGTGTGCAAAACAATTGGGTACTTCTGAATCACAAAGCTTACACCTAAAGTTCTTGAACAAAATCTCTCTCCCAGTCTTCACTGGAAAGAAAATTAAAGGAGAAGGCGGTACCTCCATTAGAGTAGCTGTAGTTGACGATCTAACTGAAGAAGTTGTTAAATTTGGACCTGTAGCCACAGCAACTGTTGAATTAATGGCTCTTGAGGAAGATTCTAGTGGTGATGGAGGAGATAATTGGACAGTTGAAGACTTCAACAATAAAATTGTTAGAGCAAGAAAAGGAAACAAACCTCTACTTAAAGGACATACTTGCTTGAACCTTAAAGAGGGCATCGGTAACATAGGTGATATTTCTTTTTTACATAATTCGGGCTGGATGAAGAGATGTGAGCTGCGTCTTGGGGCAAGAGTTGTGGATCATTTCCCTGGAACTACAATAAAGGCAACAAAGACAGAATCTTTCACCCTTAAAGATTCCCGCACCGAATGTTAGTACTTTTAATTTCCTTTTATTGGTGCTATTTATTCTTCCAGTTTAATTCTTTGGTGATACTGGGGCAAACATTTTTCATTTTGACAAAAATGCCAGAGCAAAAGAAAAAAAAATCCAATGCAACTTTTGGTCTTTGTTTGCAGTATATGTAAAGTATCACCCTCCATCTTTGTCTGACGAAGTGTGGCGATTAGAAAAGATTGGTAGAAAAGGTGCTTTCCGTAAACGTTTGAGTGCAGAAAATATTACCACCGTGAAGGATTTTCTGAAATTCCTTGTTATGAATCCTCAAAGGCTCAAAGAAGTAAGAATCTTTCATCTTATTGCAGCTCTTGCCGTTGTATATTATCGGTCTTTTAGCATTAAACATTACTAGCGTCAATATGCGAACATTTCTGTATTCATCATTATTCTACATTCTGTACATCTTAAATAGAGCTCAGTTATTTGAACATTACAAAACAAAGCAATTTGTTTGTTGCAAAAGAGAACAGGTTCAATGGACAATTTCTTTTATTGTATCACGCACTTAAAACAACCAATTCGGATAAACATCGACAATCTACACTAGTGTGTAGGTTTTGCATCTGCATGCCATTTCCTTACGTTTTCCTTGGTATGTAGATTTGTAAATTGAAGATTGTCATGCTTCTCATAGTCAGGGGTCGAATATCAGTGGCCTAAATAAAATTTATTCATATGAATGATGAAATTCAAACTGTCAATTTAGTTCATCTTCTGGGAAAAGTTCGGTTTTTACCGTAAGAGTTTAACATTCCGAGGATTTTCATATCTAATGACATAAAAACAAATTATTTCACTCTCCTCTGGATATGACATAATAATATGGTCGTTGTGATGTGTACAGATACTTGGTGTTGGTGCTAAGATGTGGGAAGATATAACGGACCATGCAATGACATGTGTGATTGATGATGTGGTGGTGCACTTGTACTATTATCCCAATTCACAACCAAAAACTGGGGTGGTTTTCAATGTTGTGGGGCAGGTGAAGGGATTAGTCAAGGACTCCCAGTATGTTCTTATTGATAAGCTATCTGAGAAAGAAAAGGCACGCTTCTCCTTTTCCTTTAAGTTTCTTTATTTCCTTTGTTCTGGCAATTACTAATCTGTTTAATTTGATTTTATGGCAGGGGAATGCCCAAAAGTGGGTGATACATGCATTTAAACACTGGAATGACGTGATTTATTACAATGATGAGAACAGTGTCATGAAAAGATTTTCTCACTTTTCAGAGTCACCCAGGCTGGAGAGTGGTAATGGATGTAACTGGGAGCCTCTTCCAATGATGAATACACAGCCAGGTACGTCGTCTCATGATATCATTCCATCCATTAATTGCATTGGGGAATCAAGTGGGTTGAATGGTTCTCACCCTGGAAATGATGATTTTACGGCAGAGCTCTCCTACGGTTCACTCTGCAGTCTGGATTCTCTAATGTGCGAGTTTGATCAGTTTCCCGATAATGACATCAACCATCATCAATCCGAAAGCCCCATTGTGGCTGATAAAACCTCCCCCGGAATCATGTTGGTTGGTTCTCAGGATAATTCTTCTGTTAATATTAAAGTCCAGAGGAGATGGAAAAGGGTTTGCATCGTTCTGAAGATAGCAATGGGGAGGACAACTGGACCCCCAGAAAGGAACCCTGTTCACAAGAAACAGAGAGTATCTTGAAAAGAATTGCTTGTTTATAAAGTCAGTGTTACATAATACTTGTTCTTGATTAGAGAAGCTGCAAGATGAAGATGGATTGCAGGTAGGTTTAGTGTAAACATGATTTGGTCGCACCAGTTGTACAGGAGAATATCATAATAGGTATTCTATTTGTTTACTAATAACAAGGTGTTGGTTATCCTGCAGGAGTATGTATTTGTAAAATCTGGAAATGTATGAATTGGGGAGATTCGGTATGGTTTATAATTTAATTCTTGTTTGTGCGTGCACTGCAAAAGAAGAAGATTAAATGGGACATCATTGCTCAACCGAATAAATTCTACAAATTTTTATTTTTTTTTATATTTTATATTTTGGTACGAGTCTCATCACTTGCCATACATTTTACACAACCTCAATATATATTTTAGTTAAAGAAGCAAGCTTTAACAGAGCATGAAGAATCAATGCATGGAGTAGATATTGATTTTTTAAACAAATTTATTTGTCATTAATACAATCAGGGCCGGCCCAACTTAATAAATAAAAAAGCCTGCGCTTTAGGCCCCATTTCAAAGAAGGCCCCAAATTTTTTAAACATCATAAATAATTCATATAAAAAGGTCTTATAAAATATAAGCTAAATAATTTTTTAGGGCCCATAATCCAATTCAAATATTAAATAAGTAAAAAAAAATTAACAGTATAAAAAAAAGCCTCATTTAAATAAAAATTATTAATACTCCTTCCGTCCCAAAATAAAAGTTCTCCATTGATTTTTGTAGTCAAATTGACCATTTTTAAAATTAACAATTAAACATATATATTTAGATTTTTAAAAAAGTAAACATTGAGATTAGTACTAAATTTTATATAATTTATAATGTTTATAGGCTTTTTACATATATATTAAATAATAATAAGCTATATTTATTCAAAAAATGATCAATTTGACCATAAAAGTCAATAAAAAATGTACCAAACATAGAAGGCCTCATTAAAAATATCGCTTTAGCATTATCCAAAAATAAATAAATATCGCTTTAGGCCTCATATTGTCTTGAGCCACCCCTGAATACAATGTGAGCTATTATAATTACCGAATTTTGTTATACAATACAATGATTTTTTGTAAAATAGTAGGTCTCATATTTTAATTATTTTATGAGATTCATTATTTTATAAAAAATTATTGTATAAATTATTATGTATAACAAAATTATATAATTACTGTTATTAAAAATTACAGTAATTATTATCAGGGACAGATTTTTTCAATATAAATAATTGTTTTGTTATCGTAAGTTTTATTATTATCTTCCCAATATCAAATTTAGTTGACTTTTGCATATAAAATTAGTATGAATTAAAGCGAAATGATGTCATATTGATTGACATCAAAACATAAATAAGCTTAAGATCAGGGGCAGCTACCAAAATATGCTGCTTCTTTTTTTCCCCTTTCATTTTATTTATCCATAATACAGCCCTGCAGACTCGGTTCATCTTCTTCGCGAGCACTGTTGCGGTTCTAGACCTAGGTCGCTACTAATGGCTTTCTTATTCAACAGAAGTACCTTGTCTCAGCTTCGATCCCATTCCCAGGTACTTCTTCCTATCTCTCTCTCTCTCTCTCTCTCTCTCTATATATATATATATATATATATAACGCTAATCTATCTACCATTCCCTCTAGGTTTTCTGTTTTTGACTTTTCTATAGATTTATGTATCTACTTATGTTATATATATGTGTGTGTGTGTGTGCATTTTACTCTATTGCATTGTATAGAAAGCGGAGAATTTGGTATGGCAATCGAGGCGTGGAGTCCACATCGAACCAGGGGCTCGCGAGAAGGCTGTGAGTATTTATGCTCTCTCTTTCTCATACTGCTATAATTTTTTAATGATCAATTAGTTTACATGAATCATCTTCGTCTTGGTTTAGAAATTAAGGATCCAAAGATTAATTTCAAATATTTTGATTTTGAAGAAACAAGCTCTCCGTATGATAATATCTTGAATTGGGGAAGCCTATATAATGTCTGTCGAGGTCAATATCACTATCTATCTTAATATTATAAACTTAATATTAGACAAGAGGTTGGCTTATTCAAATTTCATTTCATGGTCAGTGCCTCAGATGCTAATTGAAAGTTAAGCACTGGTAATCCTAAAGATTCCTTTGCAAAATAGAAATATACTCACATACATTAATTTATTCTTGTACTCCATATTCTGCTATACCAGCTAGACCCTTACTTGTAAATACTCTTATTCAATTTTATCTCCAGCAGGCCTCAATTTCCATTATTGGGATTTAGGGCCAAAATTTCTTAATGAAACTAGTTAGGCGAAATAAAGAAATATATTAGTTAAGCAAATTACTTTTAGGATGTACTTTTATCTTTTTAGTTTCTAGCTATTATAGACTTTTTGTGTCTAGTTTCTTGCTAAAGTGCTTAATTTTATGTAAGTAATCTTATATTACTCCAAGCTTTTAAACAATACACAAGTGAAAATTGGTAACTTTTATTTTATCTGCTTTTCTTATTTTTTTGGCAAAAGCACATGTGTCCATTAGAGAGTTTAAATACCTTCTCCAACTAAAATATCTTTAATTATCAGTGTTCTAAAAATCCCCGCCTAGGTCCGATTAGTCCCCGCCTAGGCGCTAGGCCCTCCCCCGGCGCCACGCCTAGCGCCTCGCCTATGTCCAAGGAGGAAAAAAAAATCCTTCCAGAAAATTATACGAGACTGAGCGGACAAGACGCAATTATTTTTTTTATAATTTTAATAACTAAACTACAAAACGACGACATAGGAATAGATGAAGAAGTTGAGGATTGTTCGGGCCTTACTTGGGAAGCGGTTGGTGAAGCATCCGAAACGGATAGCGTGCTAGAGTTTAGTAGAAATGTTAGAGTAAGAGAACTCCATAAATAAATTTTTTTGTTTAATGATGACACGGAAAAAGAGAGAGATGAGGAGTAAGTGTGAGCCCGATGGGGACATTATCTTGGAGGGATATAGAGAAGAAGAGATAGAGAGAGATATAGAGGGATATGGAGATGAAGACTATTAATTTGTATTTTTTATAATTTGTTTGTATTTGAACTTTAAATAATTGCATGTTTCTGTTTGAACTTTGACATTAGCAATATGGATATGTGTTTGAACTTTCGGCAAATACATTTATTATCTTTATTATAGATTGTTTTCCTTTATATTATTGTTTTGTGTGGATAAATGTAAGATAAAATATTAAAATTGACTTAAAATAAAAAATCCCGCCTAGGCCCCCTAGGCGTTAGGCCCCCCCCCCCCGACCGCCAGCCTCCCACCTAGCGCCTTTTAGAACCTTGCTAATTATTTTAAATTTGGAGGTTCAAAGTTAAAGAATGACATATCATTCTAAGCTTTCATTCATTTTCATGATGACAAGATCTTATGTTTGTGTGGTAAAAAGCTTCTTATTTCTTACATATACTTTTATATCTTTGTTTGTGGTCTCTACCCCGTTTAACGTATGCCAAAGCCTGAAATTCTTATGGTGTTCATTTTTTTTGCCACTTCATTGCTAATTTACATGTGGCTCATTACTTAGACATTCTTCAAAGTCCTCCCATTAGTCACCATAATTTGGAAATTACCATTTGAAGATGATATCACCATTGCCATTTTATGGTCTTTCTAATTTATCCCTTGTTTGCCAATGGAGTATCCTGATTTATGCCGTCCATATTTGCCTAGGTTTGCATTTGATAACATACATAGGATGCATACTCGTTTTTTTTCTTCTTGTTCTTATTAGGAACACGTTCATCTGTAATCATTAAGGATTATAATTCCACGTCTTTTCTTGACCTTACTTTACTTGCATTTTGTGATTCAATATATTTAGTCTCTTATGCATTCTGCTTGTAGAGAATGATAGTTGTAATCTTTTAGCTCTTATTGACGTGTAAACTAAAAGAAGCAATTTATACGGAATTCACTATCTAAATTTCAATAAAATTCTGCACGTACATAGCCAACGGTGAATACGTAATTTTTTGTAATATAACATTTTCTTTGCATTATTCATTAAACCACCTTAACTTATTCACTGAATCTACTTAAGACTTTATTGTTCTTGTGCTTTGATATCCCTTTACATTGCATGACTTATTATTGCAGCTCTTAGCACCAGACCCTGCGTTAGATCGCTTCAAATCACATAAGAAGAGTGTGTGGCGCCTTAAGAGGATGGGAGATGTTCTCACTGTTGTTGTTGTAGCTGGTATGCTATTCTCTTACTGCAAGTTGAAAGGATATGTTTTATTCAGCTTTTATTATTGAACTGTGTAAGAAGATCAAAACAAGTTAATAAACATGGAAATCCTAAACACTGAAAGAAATTATTTGTGCTGTCAAGTCATATGCATAAAAAATTTCTTACTGTGGCCGAGATGAGTTTGACGATTCTTTAGTTTAGATTAAAGTAGTTAGTCATCAAGATCACCATTATAGGTTGACATTTTTTCTACTTATTAACTCCCGAAATTATAAGTCAAAATCTTTTGTTATTGTGTCAACCTTTTCCTTGTTTTTGTTTTTTAATGGTACCCATGTAACATATTTCTCAACAAAGGCATGTAAACCTATCCTGAAATATCTGTGTGAAGAAGGAACATATTTGAAGATGTCTTCTTCTCTATAGATCTTTTCTATTTGAGAGATCTTGGAACTTTTAGTGATCGTGGAATATGTCTATTGTTGGTGACATGCTTTGAGATATCTTCTGATGATTCATGTCTCTAATCAAAATTCATGTGTTTGGATGTTTATTACAGGATGTTGCTACGAGATATATGTCAAAGCTGTAATTCGAGAAGAAGCTCGGAAACAAGCTGGTGGGAGTGCATAATGATGACCTTTCTTCTTGTATGCAGTTTCAGTGCCTCTGTTTTCTAGAAAGACCGTCGACATGTTGGAAAAGTATTTATTTTAACTTTTCAAGTTCAAGACACGTTTTTCATCTGTTTAGATGGTGGTGGTGGAAATAAGGTGGTTAAAACCGGAGTCATGTGGCTTCTAAATCTCAGAGCCAAAATCAATGGCAATAGAATGAAGCATGTGGTATTGTTTTTGTTTTTATTTGGTTGCTTTAAATGAATTCTGTGAGAAGAACTCTTGGTATAATTTGAGATGTACAAATTGAAACTGAAAGGTGATACAAGGTCAAGGGAGTTTATTATACCCATTCAACACCAAGTTTGGAAACCTTGAGAATGATTTTATGGAGGAAGGTCCATTAAATTCCATTGTAGAGGTGGAATGATCAAAAGTTAATTACAATAGATTAAATGGTTATAAATTATGGAATAATAATTATCACTACCACTAGGGAAAAGTGCATTTACGCTAGGGAAGTGCTGATGAAACTAACTGAAGATGAAGGAAAGTCGATGCTGTTGCACTAGACTGTTGTAACTTGCTATCTCTTATTATAAAGTGTTCATCTTTTATAACCCATTTTTGGTATAATTGGTCATATTTTATTTTCAAAATTTTATTTACATTGTGTTTTTAATTTCCTTGCACTATCCAAACATTTAGAAAGAGAAGACGTGGTTAGCTCGTATTATAAAACGTACAACTTTTATAACCTTTTTCTGGTGTAATTGGGTGACATTTTATCATTAAAATTTTATTTATGATGTGTTTTTATTTTCCCTGGAGGAGTTAAAAGTAGTATGTAATATTGAAGATTTATTTAAAAATCTTCTCTCTCGTCTCTTCCAATATCTCTAAAATTTTAAGATGTGCTCTATTTTGCACTGATAAATTAATATTGCACGCATTCGGCCACCAGTGGGTTGGTGGGTGCATTATTTTCAACAAAATATGTCATATGATTATTTAGCCTAATACAGTTCCAGTTCTTGAAAGAGTAGCAAACGCAACCATTTGTAATATAGAAATAATAAATTTTGCGCCGAAGTGATGAAGGCTATATTTATGATATAATCTTTGAATTGTCTTCTTCCTTCCTACCCAGCTGAGCTGCCTGCTGCATATTTACTTTAAGCGAATGATGTGGGGTTAGCATTTCATGTTAATTTACAAAGTCTTTATGAGTTATGATCTATAACCATCAACTGGATCATGACTTATGAGTTGGTCTCTCCATTCTTATTCTTTTTTCTTCTTTTTTTTCAATTCAAAAAGCAAAGGAAAAGGAGGTTTGGAATTCTGAAATTAACTGTACTTTTATGCCAAAAAAGGCTCTCATGCTCGGACGGAGATAAAAATCATCAGTTTTATTTTGGAACACTATTGCGTACATAAAAATCAAACACTATATCCATCTCAATCGTTATAACTATTGAAAAGTGGAATCTGACATAAATTTTTATTTCAAATCCTACTTTTTAATAATTAAAATGTAATTTATGTTCTGACATAAAAAGTAAAATTCAAGTGGAAGTGCTTTTTCTTTTTCTTTTTTTCCCTAAAAAAACTGAGGAAGCTGAATAACAGAGTTAGTTCTACAGTTACGCTAACATGGTGCATTCACTCTTTCCGTCTGTATCGAGTCATAAAATCTTATGCCATAATTACTTACCCTACCAAAAATCCTTAATCACTCTAAGTACCAAGTAATAAAATATCACTCCGTAGTCGGTACATTATTTCACAATTTTTGTAAGAGTCTTTGTTATGTTTTACCGTAAAAAGTTATTGATTAGATATAATGATATATTATATAAATAAATACAAATATATAAATAATCTATCTATGTGTCTATTTATAATAAAAGTCACGTCATTTCTATTACGTTAAATAACATAATAGTAATATATTATTTGAAATATTTTTTTCGTTACTCTCACAATTTCTCAATCCATCTTAATAGACAATTTCACTACGGTATAACAAAATAAATATTTTTTACATTATGAACCATAAAAAAAAAAAATAATACCCCAGTTAATTTCAAAATTTTATTTTAAAGTGAGCCATAATTCTTGCTTTGGCAGTTTGTCAGTAACCAAGATAATAAATATTTTAAAACTGAATAACAAGTGAAGCTCTCATAATTTATTACAAAATTTGACATCAATTTCTTAATTGTGGAGGAAGATAAGAAATACTCAAGTAATAATAAAATTAAAAATTATTTTTTAAAAAAAGAAAAAGAAAACTCACGTAAAGGAGCAATTATTACTGCGTGGAAACCGCGATTTGCCGGTAGCTAAGATTTTATTCTTACGCCACCAGTCACCACACTTCACTACTTTGCGGTCTGAAAAGGACACGTGTTCCTTGGAGGGTAATAACGTCAAACTCCCTTGCGGCTAACTATTAATGGCAAAACAAAACAATAAAATTAAATAAAATGAGGAAAATAGGCCACACAGCAAGAATAAGGACAGCAGCTAAAATTTGGCACCATTTGTGAAAGATTGACAGAGACCAAAACCAAGTGCTATTACGCCTGCCTTTGCTGCTACCACTACTACTACTCTGACCGTTCCTAGCTGTAAACACCCAAATATACAGGGAAAAAGAAAGAGTCTCTCTTAATTCTCTTCATCACGTACGTTTTGAGATTTTAGAATTCATATTTAGTTTGAAGAGTTGGGAGGGAGGGAGGGATCATGGCTAGTTTTGCAGGAACAACCCAGAAGTGTAAGGCTTGTGAAAAGACTGTGTATTTGATGGATGAACTCACTGCTGATAACAAAGTCTATCACAAGGCTTGTTTTAGGTGTCACCACTGCAAGGGTACCCTCAAGGTCATTTCTTTTACTTTACTCTCTCCATCTCCATCATCATATACCCCTAATTTTTAATTCTACTACTTCTTCACTTGTTTTATCTACATACTATATGATCAACATCCGTGTTTCTTAAAATACTCTTCATCTCTCGTTTATGCTTTTTCTGATATGGGTTTTGCTTAAAAATTGATTATGTATGATCAGCTTGCTTGGACCGTCTTGATTTGATGTCTTTGTTTAAGAATTGCAGAACTATGATGTAGATTTTTTGTGATGACATATGGGTTGCCTTTCATGTGTATTATCAAGCTTTCATAAATTTAATGATGAGTTAATTGAAGTTAAAGTGAATCAACAATTTTTGTATGTGTTCATCTGCGCGATATCTTGGGAGTGTTTTACTGGATCTATTGGGATTCAGGAATAAGTCTATTCCCTAACTTTTATCCTATGTTTAGGTTTCAATTTAAGCATTATGAACTATGGAAATAAATGTATCCATATGCATAACCCAATTACAAGCTTGTTAATCACGGTACAGATTAGAAGAATAAAGCTTGTGATCTTTGAATGCGAATCTTTGAACTATCACAGTGAAAAGACTTCAAATTTTTTTAAATGCTATTGGATTACTTGCAGCTAATAGGAGTTAATATTTACCACAAATTTTGAACAGTAATCTTTACTCTTCTGTCTATCTAAGAGTAGTGAACTTTCATGGTTTTAAAGTAACTAGTTATCTTGTAGATGTCAAATACTTTCTCTAGTACAGCAAATTCAAAATTTTACTGTAAAATGCTTATTTTGAATTTACTAGATATATAGGGTTATACTCCTTTTATGTGTCCATTAAAGCTACTTTAGTTATTTTGAACCATTATGAGGTTGATTGCGTGTTCTTGTCCTTTAAAGCTTTCACTTGTTCTTGTCCTTTCGATCTCTCCCTTGTTATTGGATCACTGTAACCTCAAATATTAACCTCTAGCTCACACATCATCTGTTAAATCATAGAAATCTGAATATATTTTGTGCAAAAATTCAGATCCTATTTAGCCTTTCCTACATCCTTGACCTATCTTCTCAGAAGCTTTACTTATGGTATTCCTTTGAATATGACCATATTATCTCATCTGAAGCTCTCTTATCTTAGTATCTTTCGAACTACGATCATATTTTAATTTTCTTTATATTTCCTAATATATTACTCCATCTATCTGTTTACTTGCAATTTCATCTCAATACTTGACTCTATCATGTACCAAGAGTATCATAAATTATGCTCGGTTCCATAAAATTTGAACTTTTCAATATGGTTTAACTTCAAAACTTTTATATACTTTATCCTCATCTCGTTACCCCCTTCTTGCAGCTGAGTAACTATTCCTCTTTTGAGGGAGTGCTATACTGCAAACCTCACTTTGATCAATTGTTTAAGATGACTGGCAGCTTGGATAAGAGCTTTGAAGGTAGTTTTTTTTTCTGGGGTGGGGTGGGGGTTGATATATATGCTAAAATGAAATTCGTTTAGTATGTCCTATACTAAGCTCATCTATGTTTCCCTTTTATTTCCTAGGCACTCCAAAAACAGTCAGAGTCGATAGATCTGCTGAACAGGTATTCCATCGCTTTGTTTCACCTCTTTCACACATTTACAAATTATTTTACATAAGGCTCAGGTTTATTTGATGTTTGGCTTAATATATTCAATTGACTACATATTCACAGGGCCATAACAACAGTAAAGTCTCGAGTATGTTTGGAGGAACTCAAGAAAAGTGTGTAGCTTGCAACAAAACTGTTTACCCTATTGAAAAGGTATTACATGTAATGGAAGGAGTATTTTTTAATTATTTTTGGTTGAACTATTGCTGATCAATTTTCCTTTTGAGCTCAGTATTAGTTTAATACTAATTTTCCTCACTTTTGTTGCAGGTGGCTGTTGATGGCATTGCATACCATAGGGCTTGTTTCAAGTGCAGCCATGGAGGCTGTGTGATAAGTCCATCAAATTATGTAGCTCATGAGCAGCAACTTTATTGCAAGCACCATCATTCCCAGCTCTTCAAGGCAAAGGGGAACTTCAGCCAATTGGACAAGCAAGATCAAGCTAAAGGGGTAACTGAGAACACAACAGCAGTGTGATGCCACCACTATTTTTGTTGTAATTTCACATAATGAGTGAGATATTATATCACATCGAAAGTAGACGTGGAACAAGAGTCTTGTGCAACTGTTGCTGTATACGACTAGAAATGTTTTGGTTGCCTTTATGTTATCCGCAAGGACAAGTTCTATTATGCTGCAAAGTTTTTGAGTGTGAAGTTTTAATTTTGTAATATGTGATTATCTGGATAAATTTACTGGAGTATTATATTGACCACAGTGTTGATGTTTCTGTGAATGTTTGAAGTTATGATGCGGTTCGTTCTGGCTGGCGGGATTCGTCTTCTTGTTGTGATTCTTTCCTAAATAAAACAACTGCGGGTTTCTTGTAAATGAATCTCTGTTTCAAGAATAAACTAGTTAGGGAGGAGTGTTCGGTAGCTCAGGTCAGGTTACATCAATGACAAAAACAAAACAAAATAAAAATAAAAGAGATTGAATCATTAACCATGTTAAAAGGTCGTAATCCTCCATTTTTGTTTGAATTTTCTAAAACTGGTTGAGATCTTAAAGATCTGTTCAAATATTTCATTGTTAGTAGCGGTAACACCTGTTTTTGCTCTTCATCATGAACCCCGTTCCCCGCCATTTTTACCCCACAAAGCCCAGAATCAAGCAAGTCCTCTTCGGTCCTTCCAAATCGAAAAACTCTCTCTAATCTACTAAACCTACGACCACCACTCTCTCTCCTCAATCAAATCCTTGCTCTGACAATCACCCAATCGTTTTCATCACACTCTCACTTAATTGACTCTCTCCTTTTTTTTTGTTTAATTTTATTGACTCCCGCTCCATTGCTACCTCTCTGCTAATAACCTCGCCACTGCAAGGTCCTTGTTCGATAGTTATCCTTTTCCGTCACCCCAAAACTTGCTATGGAATCTCAGGATAAGGGCCTACTCAAAACTTCCGAATTCTCCAGAATCCATCAATCTATTCCGTCGAATGATTGCACCAAGGGATGCCACGCGTCTTTGTTTCGCAGACAAGTACACATTCACGTTTGTAATTATGTCGTGTGCTCATCAAATGTCAGTCGTACACGGTCAAATTGTTCATTCCATGGTTGTGAAAAATGGGTATGAATCTAATCTATACGTGGGCAATTCATTGATCAATGTGTATTTTGTTTTTAATCAAATGGAAGATGCCCACAATGTGTTCACTGAAATGTTGATGGGAGCTGTGTTCTCGTGGACTAGTCTGGTTTGTAGGTATGCAAAACAAGGGGAGATGGACAGTGCCTGGAAAATATTTGGCGTGATGTCTGCTCGTACTGAGGTATCTTGGGCAGTTATGATTTGGGTTTTTGTTTTACATGGAAGGTATATCGAGGCCCTGAGATATTTCTGCGGCATGTTGTGTTATGATCATAAGGTGAAGCCTAAGGAGGCTGTTCTTGTGCTCATCTGGGGGCCTTAGATCAAGGGAAGTGGATTCATGTTTATATAGACAAAATAGGAACAGCTGTTACTTCAAACGTCTCAACTGCTCTTGTTGATATGTATGCGAAATGTGGGAAGATTGATTGTGCAAGTCAAATTTTTAATGAGGTTTCTCGACCAGATGTTCATAATTTTACGAGTATGATAGCAGGATTATCAAGTCATGGGCTTGGTAAGGATGTTTTACGCGTCTCCAATCAAATGTTAGTCCAAAAAGTTAAACCCAATGAGGTTACTATTCTTGGGGTTCTAAATGGATGCAGCCATGCAGGTCTTGTGGAGGAAGGTTCTTCAGTATTCTTCAATACAGAGAGTTTGTGTGGAATTGTGCCAAAGATTGAGCACTACGGCTGTTACATTGATTTACTTGGTCGTGCTGGTGACTTGGAAAGGGCATTCAGAGTTGTCAAAAGCATGCCTTTGGAGCCCGATGTTGTTAAATGGAGGGCTTTTCTAAGTGCCTGTAGAGTCCACCATGTTGTTAATCTTGAGAGCAGATAAGGAATCATATTGAGCAACTAGATCCTAGTGGGCATAATGGTGGTTGTGTGTTGTTTTCAAACTTATATGCTTCTCTTGGTAGATGGGAGAGGGTTGCTCATGTCAGGAAGCTAATGGGTGAGAGAGAACAAATCAAGTCCTGGATGTAGTTGTATTGAGGTGAATGGTGTTGTTCATGAGTTTCGTGTTGCTGATCATTTCCAGCCCCAAATTGTAGAGATTCGAGACAAGCTTAATGAAATTTTTAGAAAGGCTAGATTAGGAGGCTATATTGCTAATACTATGCAAGTTTCATTTGATTTGAGCGAGGAAGAGAAAGAGCAAGCAGTGGCTTGGCATAGTGAGAAGCTAGCAATTGTTTAGAGATCACACTCGAGGAAGAGAAAGAGCAAGCAGTGGCTTGGCATAGTGAGAAGCTAGCAATTGTTTAGAGACCACACTCGTTTTCACACTTTCAAAGAAGGAAACTGTATGTGCAATGATTATTGGTAGTTATATGTTTTCTCATACTGTAAATGCCGGAAATGCAAGTTTAACGGCAATGAATTCATCAATTAAGATCATTATCTCCAGATCATTGTCATGGACCACCTTTGAAAATGTCACAGGCTGGTTGAAGGATTGGCATGGACTTGGCATTTTGTAATCAAAAGGCACCAATACTTAAATGATTCGGGAAATGAGCTTCACAAATTTCAGGCAAATAGAGATCATTCATTTTTACTCATCTGTTTGCGAATCCAATGATTGGGTGGACATGTGACAAAGAAAAATTTAATTAGGTAAGAGTATATGGATAATATAAATTAACATATGCTGTTCAACGGTTATTTCATTAACTGTGTCAATGGCTCTGTTTCTAGTAGACTAGATCCTAAGTTAAATTGCTTATATGATTGTTGTGTAACGGGCAAGGTACAGAATACTTGTATTGGTTGCTCAAAACTAAAGGTGTTAATCGAAAATTGTTAATAGGTGCTACTGTGAAAATAAATGTGATCGATAGTTTTCAATCCATAGGTGGATGTCCAACATCTTTCAAGATGTTTAGCATTGCAAGTGGGATTAAATAAGTACCAAATATTAAAAAAAGGTACTTATGAATGATTACATGAACTCCGATGACTCACGTGTAAGATATTCTAATCATTGTTATGAGTTCAAAGACTTGAGTGCATCTGGGCACCTAATATTCCACGCTTGTGGTGATCTCTCTCTCTCTCTCCTATTTGAAGGTTTCTTCTGCTTTCAGTCGTGCATCTTTTTTCCATTAAAAACAAAAGAAACAAATTAGAAAGAGGAAAAGCCATCTTTAAGTTTTCTACTACTAGTGGGACTCTTAAAAGGAAGAGAAGGATCTAACGGCATTGTGGGTCTAGGCCTAACAATGATTCGATTCTAAGAATGCACTAAAGATGATTGATATCATCGCCTCAAAGTCAAAATTTTATAGAATAATGATCACTTCTATTTTATTATTCTTTTTAAAGAATAACTTTATTTTTTAATTTTTTAATTTTTTTCGTTTATCATGATTGATTATGCTGTCGAGCTCTTATTAATGATTGGGAGGGAGTGCAATGTATCTAAATCTGCAGTTTATGTCACCAAACCATGATCAGCTCTATAATTTCTTACGACCGAGTAAAGAGCATGGACGATATATCTATTTAATGGAGATATTTCTGTAGCATGTAAAGCAGCTCTTTGAACCTTTGTGTCTAGAGTTTGATGTCCTATAAATGTGTTTAGGGGGATTATTATTATGTTATAAGTCGAAACAATGTTGCCAAAACATATCGCTTGTAGATATGATGATGGAAACAGAGGAGGACGAGGGTAGGGTGAAGTAGATATGATGATGGAAACAGAGGAGGAGGAGGGTAGGGTGATGTTTAGACTTTAGATATAACACCAAAGTAGCTAGTATTAATTTAAGAAAGAAACACCACATCTTTCTTTCTTTAGCCAGTCCAGCAGTCACTCTATGTACTGTACAATCATATGTCCTACCACCCCAAGTTCCCAGCTGTGTTGAAAATGCAACTTATTGAGACTGTTTTGTTGCTTATAGCAGCAAGTGGCACACAGAGGGAAAAACATAACTTATTTTATTTTTGTAATTATTGAATTATAAATTTCCATGGTTGACGGTAATTTACTTACTAATCTTCTTAGTTATCATCTCCTTGATAATTAATTATGTGCACAAAACAATGAAAGTATTCACTAATTCATTTGCAAATATGTTGTTGAGCAAAGTTAAATTCCTTCAAGAACCAGCAGCAGCAGATTACATAGATGTTAAATTGAGTAGCCCTGTGTTTGCTATACATGCTCTGCCTACACTTAATTTTAGCCATTTAAGTAGTTCGTTCATCTACGACACATCTGGCTCTGCTCTGCACTGCTAGAAGAAACCCGTTGGTACCGCAACCGCTTCACAATATCCAGGATGTGTTGAGCTAGCGTTGCCTCTTTTCATTCACAGGAATTTCAAATAAGATTTTTTTTGTGTGGATAATATCAGCTTCTGGCCTCAGAGATGCTATGTAGTGAAGGATGCCATCCTCTTGATTTAGCTGTTGATGATGATGATGCGGAGTTTGTGGATGACGATGCTATTGGCCGATGTCTATCATGTTTTATCACCTACGCATACACATAATTTAGACTCTATTTTCATTAAATAATTGACAAATGAATTATTAGATGCATACTGTTTTATTAGAACCCTTTGCCATTTTGTTTTGTTTTATCATATATATATATATATATATATATATGTTCATTACTATAATTTCGTTTGAACTGTCATTACCTAACTTTAAGCATATAAATCATTTCAAGCATAAAAAGATCCCCACCACCTTCTTCAACAAGGGATAACAAGGCACTTTGCTTTTAAAGAGGACTGCCCTTGTGTGCCGGACCCAAAAAAAAAAGAAGAAAAGGCAACCCTCTTTTTTTTTATGATGAGAAACATTTAGTAAATATTGGATAACAAAGGGTTAAAATTAAGAAATTAACCTGTTTGGGTTTTTTCTCCAATTCATGTCTTGTTGCAGCTGCTGTATGTAAATCTGAGCTTGTTTTCTCTTCCCTACCAGATGATTCTGATTGTTTCTTTTGCATCTTTGCATACTTTTTTGCCCACAACCCTTTCATCACCTCTACAAAACCGAATTAATCAACTTTAACAGAAACATTTCAAAAAGAAAAAGAAAAAAAAGTAGCTAGAAAACAATATTTTACCTTGAGCACTGATGAGTCTGTAAGTATGGCCTAGGACAAGAGTATCGGTTGGACGGAGAAGTTTAATACGAGTAATGCGAAGAGGTTCTTTGTTTGTGGCGGTGGCGGACGCGGCAGAGGTGGCGGTGGTGGCGGCGGCGGCGGAAGAGTACAAGGTTGTGGTGAGGAGAAGAGCAACATAGTGGCCAGGATGCATCTTCATAATATCAGTAGCAGGAACAGGGGAATACAACTTGTCTACTCTCCCAGAGGGCTGTTGTATTGCTAGAGTTGCATTATCAATGGCTTGGCAGTTCCCCATCTCTCTCTACTCTCTTTCTCTCTTCTCTCTCTCTCAAGCAAGGGAGGAGGAGGTAAAAGTATGGCAACGCTCTCTTTATGGCCACCACCTCTCCCTATCTCTCACTCTCTCTCTATCTAAAATTATCTCAACAAAAGCCTTCATTTTTCTTTTTTCTTTTTCTTTTTAAGTAGTGGCCTTATTTGTTGACTAGGATATTATAATACTACTCCCTAAATTCTAATTTATTAGTCATTATTATATAAAATACGAATATTAAGAATGTCATTATTTTATAATTAATATAGATCTCAATTTTTATATTTATCCTTTTATGTTAAATAAGATAAAGAAAAAAAAATAATAATTTTATGATAATAAGTTTTCTTGAAAAGGTGAGAGGAATTAAGGTTATTATAGGAATATTGATAACTTTTTATCATAAATAAGAAATAATGATTATTAAATTAAAATATAAAAAGAGTCCTAAAATAAATACTTCTTTCGTCCCAAGATAAAAGTACTCCATTGATTTTTATGGTCATATTGATCATTTTTAAAATTAACAATTAAACATATATATTTAAATTTTAAAAAAAAAAAATATTAAGATTAGAACTAAATTGTTTATAGGTTTTTTACATATATGTAAAATAATAATAAGATATATTGATTTAAAAATTGGTCAATTTAATTATAAAAGTCAATGAAAAACTTTTATTCTGAGACTGATGGAGTAATAAATTGAAATGGGGAGAGTAGTATTCTTCAAATTAAATATATAGTTACATTATTACATAATTTATTATGATAATCGCACTTCTTAATCTTAGAATTGGTCTTACTTTGACTTATTGTATAAGCTTGCTACGAAATGCTCCCATCGTGGTAGTTTATTTTTCTTAATTTTTTTTTAATTTATCTAAATTTATTTGTTTTTTAATATTATTTTAACATTATTTTTTTAATAATACTTTCATTTAACTTTATTTTTTTAATTAAAAATAACATGATATATATTAAAAAAATAATATTATTAACTTTGATATTATAATTTTTTCTCCTTCTCTCTCCTCTATTTCAAGAAAGAGTTACGAGATTAAATACAATAAAAAAGATGATAATAAAATGTTAAGATATGTAAATTAGAGATAAAAGTTATTTTTTAATTGGCGTGTACTTTTAAATTATGATAAATAAATTTAGACGGATCAAAAATAATTGTTTTAAATTCATTTAATTTACAAAAATAACGTATAACATGAATAACAATAATATACATATATAGCTTTACAGTACTATTAAGGTATAAACATTGTAAGAATAAAGGAAAATTAATTAAATTTTCTTAAAAGTATATAATACATTTCGCTATCGAAGAATTGCTCAAAATTTCATAAAGTATGAATTTGATTTAGGTTTGTCATACGGAGTATTTACCAAAAGAACAAAACTTTGGGGCATTTTTTGTTAAATTGTCAAAGAAAAGAGTAGTACTTGCATCTAAAAGAATGACAGATAGATCTGACGTGGTTAGCTCTGAATGGTGTTGTTAATGAAGGCAGAGAATGTTGCAGCAAACCTGATGGTGATTAATGTAACACCCTAGTTTTATATTATTTAATATAAAATATTTAAATATATATATATAAATTTAAAATTATTATTAATATTTTTAATTATAATTTTTTAGATAAGTCTCTGATAGACTAAGTTATTTTAAAAAAATATTTTTAAAATAATTCATTAAAATTTATTTTATAATAATTTAATTCAAGATCAGAATTTGACTCGGTCGTACCTGATGCTTTCCTCTGAATTGGTACGTTACATATCAAATACAAATACAGGTGCTGACTGATATTTATCTTCGCATTAAAATTTTAATTCACACACGTAGGTCAGGTTTTTTATGAACGATGAGGATAATATTTTTCTTTCACGACTTTGTAGTACTACTTTCATCACGCGCCTCTTCTAAAACTAATTTTGATCGGTTCATTAGCAGTCACAAAACCAACCATCATTTATTTATCCATTACTATATAACCAAATTGTCCATATTCTTTTCACAATAAGGTCCTAAACATGTATATACACCGTTGATTAGAAGTATCTGGCCTTTAATTACAAGTGAATTAACACTTTACGACTTTGTTTATATAAAATAATTTCATAATAACATTTTAATCGTCAAAATAAAAAATATAGTTACTATGATATTTGAAGAGTGATTCATCAAAGGCTAATACTATAGAAAACGAGTAATTTTTTTCAACAAGATAGTATATACGAATAGAGTTTAAATACAATTAATTTAAAATTTGACAACTTTTTAATAAGAGATATAATATTATCTTCTTGCATAATTAATATCTAA
Source organism: Hedera helix (assembly GCA_947179155.2). Classification (NCBI taxonomy): domain Eukaryota; kingdom Viridiplantae; phylum Streptophyta; class Magnoliopsida; order Apiales; family Araliaceae; genus Hedera; species Hedera helix. The sequence goes on from OX359275.1 coordinate 44,235,512, forward strand.
AACTCAAATTTTTTTTTAACTAAAAGTTCTATAGATACAAGTTAACTATACATATAAGATTTTTATATTTAAATTATAAAACTTGCTTTTAAAAAACTAGTCAAAAATTTGACAAAAGTAAATTTTATTAAAAAAATATTTTAAGGCATGTCAATTTAGTAACCAGTGATAACAATTTGACAATTATGTAAATAAGTTAGATGTCCGCGCGACACCTAATAATGAAAATAAACCTAATTTTTATTCACTTGACCTCTTGTAACCAAGTTAATATGATAATGTCATTATTATGATGTGATTAATGAATTTCCCTTACACGCGCTTAATGTTGAGAATGGGAAAAGCAATTCAAATGCGAGGGAGACATCACTTGTGTTGCGCACCTTACGTGTAAAGCTGAAAAATAAGAAAAATTTTACACACATAATAATAAAATATTATACTCTATTATATTTATTTATATCATTAAAAAATATAGTATGACATTCATTTTAATATTATGTATCATTTTTTAACAGTTTAAATAAATATAATGTTTAATTATTTTATATTTATATTTATTCAAAAAATAATGGAATGTACATACTAAATGCTTAAACACATACATACATACATACCCACTATTCAATATACATGATAAAATATAGTTATGAGTTGATTTTAGTTTATAAAATTTGGTTATGATTTCATTTAAGAACTAAAATCATATTATCTATTTTTAATATAGGTTGTGTAGATTAGAACTACATAGTTACGGGACAAATATAGGTCAACCCATATTTCAAATTTCAAACTTACGTATGATATATAATTTCTACATTTCTTTATCTTCTATCTCTAATATTTTATACATTCTTTCTTTCTCTAAAAATTTTTATACATTCATTCTAAAAAATTTAGTTTCTCTCTCTAAAAATTTTTATACACACTCTATCTCTAATGTTCTTAAAATTCATTCTTTAAATTCTAATTACATTTATAGATTTATAATATTTTGAACTCACCGAATAAAATTTCTAGTTTCGCCACAATATATATATACACATTAATTTTATTTTATTTTCAAATCATATTATTATAACTAAATTATTTTCCTGAATCAGTGTATCAGTACATTTACAGAACTCATGTACGTGCTCCGTCACATATATAACCGTAGCATCCTTTTTCCTTGAAACTTTTTTTTCTTCTTCTTCTTGTTTGTTTTAAAAATATAGAATAAAATTAATTTAAGATTTATATAATTCTTTTAGAAATAATAAATTAAATTTTATAATTTTGGTAATTCAAATTATTATAATTGTATTATTTAAACTTAAAATTATTTCTACCACCTTTGAATTCAATTTTTCAAAAACTTGATATTAATCCTATATTTAAAAATAAAAAAAATACTTTTATTTCTTGTATATTCTTAAGAATTATAAATTATTAATTTATTAGTGTAGTGTGATAATACAATTATGACGACAAAATTTAAATATATTGTATAATTTAATATTATTATCAATTTATCACATATAAAGAAAACCTTAATTATGTAACTATAATTTTTATTTTATTTTAAAAATAACAACTTCCTAAATATATATATATGAAGTGGCTGGGCATGTCTCTCACTCAATAGAAAGCCAATTGGCACTGCCCAAAAACGTGAAGTATAATTTGTTGCAAACAAATTAAAAATTAGTGGGGCCGGAGGCATTGACTAGCTTATGGTTAGGTGCTTTCCTATTCTTCCTGGTTTTTTTTTCCTATTTCATCTCCCCTGCTGTTTCGGTTGTTTCACATGCTTCGGTTATTTCAGCTGATTGAATTGAGAATGAATACTGAAATTGGGTTAAAAACAGTTAATTGAGTTGGATTTATTTTTTTATTAAAAAATATGATTCTAAATTTTATTCAACTCAAATAATATAAAACAGTTAACTAACTCATTTGATATTAGTTAATTTGAATTAAACGAATGGTTAATGACTTGTATTGCCGCATCTACCACTCACCGCCGTTTAAAGTGGTTAGCGGCGTACTGGCGTGCGAAAGTAGGAAAATTAGGTCTGCACTCGCGTTCACCTTTCTGCCTTCTTTCTCCATACCATACCAGACAATTTCTTTCTCAAATCACCTCTATTTTTTATTTATTAATATATTCTAAATAATGATGATTAAAAAGAGAGTATTGCCTCATTTGACATTTATAATTTCCTAATTGTCAGTATAATATTCTCAAAGTTTAAATTGGTAATTAAACAAGTAATCCCACTTCAAAATAATTTTAAATAAGTAATCCTCTACCTCTTAGCAATAATAGGATAATAATAATAATTGTTACCGATCCAATCCAATCCAATCCATGGTAAAAGATTTGATGCTTGGTTGTTGAATGAATTCGGAAACAAACAATCGTTACAGCTAGCTAGCTAGGTAGCTACAAAAGAGAGAACATGGAAATCAAAATGTGCTTACCTACAATCGTCTGTTCGGTTTTTCTGTCCTCAAATGAGACGAATGACAAGTCATACTGCTTCACTTTTCCTACTCTGTTTTATTACTCCCTTTCTTTTTCTTTTGTCATACATTCTTGTAATTATTATTATTTATTTCTAATTATAATTAGGATGTCATGCCACAATTAATATTGAATGATTACATTACTTTCTGATAGAAATTAAATAAAATAAACATATATAGATTCCAAAGATTGCATTGGTATATAAAAGTCTTTCCTTTTGCATGATCACTCATAAGTTCTCCAAAGTCTTACAAACAATTTCAAAGTCACATCTTTACAATTCAAACTTAAGACGCGGATATATGGTTGAGTAATAATTACTATTAATAATGGCAGATAATGGCAATTTTGGGGTTGCCAACCATAAATTCTTGATCCAATTTCATAAAGCAGCAGCAGTATTACTATGAATGTTATTTTGTGCAGCCATGTGGTGTAGTGTTAGGTGTGGATCGATGGTACTACCTTAAATGATACTCATACTAGTCCTATACATGCATGCATGCATGCATGCATCTCATTTGAATCAAGTAAAATATGCATGGCTGGCTACAAGTTAGTAAATCAACCATTAAATATATTGTTGGAAAAAAAAGATCTCATGCTTTCCTTTGTACAACAGGATCTTGTCTTGTACAGCGACGAGTGTTTCAATGAAGTTGGACAACTCAACTTTTCTTTTTCTTTTCTTTTTCTTTTTTGGTGCATGATTTTCAAGCAAACACATTAGCGGGTAGCATTGAACACCTTTTATATTTCCATGTATTAAGTTAGGTTCATGGGACTCACATATATCCTGTAGGTCCCAATGTCACTACCATTTCCATCTAAATTAAACCCCTTGTATAATTTTCTGTGTTGATCACCCCTTGGTACCAAACTTCATACTTAATTCTTTTAGGGTTCTTAATTGTAAGGTCTAGTTTTCCTTAATATAGTAGTAGTACTATTTTTTTATAAAATAAAAAAACTTCTGTCCCTATACCAAGAACAAAAGCCACAACGACCGCCTAGGGTTTCCATTATTTGTACAAATTTCCCAGGTCTTGCAATTTGTGTATATATATATATGCATGGAGGAAAAAGAAGAAGAATTAGAAATAAAACAAACCTAATTAACTCATTTTGAACCTTGTTAAAAAAAATCCACTTTCATGTAGTCTTATTTCCAATCCAATAAAGAGATGGAGCATAACAAGAAATGGACAGCTTGATTTATGCGGACAATAGCAACTAGGTTGATTAATGTCAAAGATTTTGACCAAAATCATAACCCGAATTTATACCATACTAGTACTACAGAATTAAATAATTCTAACGGTACTGAATATGATGGATTGGATAGTAGTAGGAGGAGGAGTAATATTTATAGGTCATGGTCCCTAAAAATCTCCATAAAAGCTGAAAAGTCCGTGTACCCAACCCATTGAGCTAGATAGCCACAATTTATTTACCCAAAGATTCTTTTGGAGCTCACCAGTCACCACACCACACCACACCACATGCTTCTGGTGCTGGTGCTCTGTGCTGGCTAGCTTTTAAAAGTACAAATATAAAGTGAATAGAATACATGCTACAGTATATGCTTTTGCCCTTTTATCGTATTCCAAATAGCTTGGGCCTTCACCTCCCTAAACAAAAGCATATCTCTACACTGCATATGGTAGAATCACCAGCTTCCGGACAGTCAAAAGGGGATAGATTGTAAAATTTATAAGGAATATAAATGGAACAATTCATATTTTGGTTGAAATTTTGTCTTAATTTGCTTGTAGAAAAATAATATGACCACCATCATCATATTTCCTTTCTTAAAATATTCTTGCATCAACTTCCCACCATCATAAACTTTTAGCAAAATGATTCTTATTTATTTAATGCTTCTTGGTGAGTCCCAGATTCGGGACCATCAGCAAGATCTGTGGATCTAAATAAATGAGAAAAACGATGAAAGAGAAAGACATTGATTTACATCTGACATTTCGTATGCAAATAAAGTCGGAAAATCTTTTTCTCCCAAGATTAGATTCAAGTTGCTAGCAATCAAATACCAAGATTATATCCAAAGCCATAGGGAATATTGCCATTAGCATTCCTAAGAATAATATGCCAACGTAGAAACAGAAAATCATGATTTGATACCCAAATAAGTGCTACAAAATTGCTTCTTTTACTTCAGATCTACGTTATCCATTTAAAATGTACAGCAAGAAAAATAATAAAATAAATATGCTATGAATGTCGTTTCAATATTCAAACATATTTATATTTCAGGGTAATTAGACACAAAGGACAACCACACCAAGCAAAACCTGAGTCCCAGAAATAGCTTTAAAAAGTTATCGAGGGATCAAGATTCGACAGTCAGAAGAGCCCCCTCGGACTCCTCAAATGTGTGAATCACACAGCTGGAAAATATTTGTTGAGATTAAAGGGTAGTGAATAGAATTCCTCACTTCTTATATCGGTCTTAAAGGACCGAAACTTGTCCCACCAATGCTTGCCTCTGTCTTTCCTAATTGAACTATCCTTTTTATGCAGTGTATTGTCCAGGAAATATGCTAAAATGCCGGCAACAAAGGCTTCTGATGAGAAGGGGACATTCACAATGTTGTTGAACTGCCGAGTAAAAGGAGAAATACAATATTTCAGTATTCATATCCCAATAGCCAGTATGCACTGATATTAAACTAAAACTTGAGACAAATAGAGAGAGATTCCATAGCTAATGTAATTTTGAGCATACCCATCTCCCACTTGTGTGAACAGGACCAAAGCCTTTGATCGCAGTGTACTCATTGAAGTACTGGGCAACAGAAAATCCCATAAAGACAGAGAAGCCGAGTATGAATTTTGTCCGGAAACTGTTGAGGTTGCAGAACTGAAGGAAACTTAAACCTGCTGCACCTGCACAGATATGATACGACAAATTCAACATCAATTTTTTCTACAGACTACAGGTATCAAATGTTAGGAACATCAGTCACTCATTTTCCACTCCACATAAACATACCCACGTAAGCAAAGAAAAGGCAATACAATGCAGCAAAGATTGGTGTGGGAATAGAAGCAAAGACTGCTCCAAATTTTCCTGCAGGATCATTGTAAAAATGATTGACAAATTAGAACAATGTGGACATAAAAGGAGATCAAATGTTTTATCTTTCAAATTCTCAAATAAAATCAATCTACCCAGAATAGAAAAGAAGATCATAAAGACAGCAGATATCTGTACAACTCTTCGACTGCCTACACGAGTTAATGCCAAAAGACCAGCATTCTCACTGCAGACAAATCACACTTTAGGTCAATAAGAATTACTTGTTTGTGGTCAATCAATATATAAATGGTTATGCAGCAGAAAGGTTGTCAACTTGTAATGTTCCTTACATGGATACTGAAGATCCATTCACAGTTCCAAATAACCCAGACAACAAGATGCCAATTCCCTGATAACAGAATAAACGCTCAATTCAGTACAGGAACATTTTTCATAATTTCATCAATAGTTTCAACCCTCATTAAGATCATCGAGTGGCAATCATGATCTCTTAGATGATTACTTTTTCAGGTTTTTTGCTTTTTCTATTTATGCATCCAGAACAGTTCTGCTTACGTTCCAACTCCAAGTCAATCATATTGTGCATGGCACTGTCAAACAGAATGCAGATGAATAGACATTTGTGTGTGTGTGTGTGTGGGGGGGGGGGGGGGGGGGGGGGGGGGTTCCATGATGCATTGGTGCTATTCTGCATGTGACAGCATCAAAGATAAAGATGTTACTCACCAAAAAGTACCCAGCCTTAAAGAATGAACCTCTTCAAAGTGTAACAAAATTATTGTCGCAATTCTATTTACCTTCAAGCTCAATTTTTTTCTGCACGCGCGCGTGTGTGTGTGTCTGAACTATTTACATGTGCATTTGAGGAAACCATGAGAACAGAAATGCTGGAAGGAAATAATCCTAATCATTTCAAAAACTGAAGGGAAAATCTATTAAATTAACAATCTCAAAGTGGACGCTGCATAAAAAAGGAAAATGCATTGCCATTAATTTACCTGCCAACCCACGCCACGGCTGAGGATAGAAGGCGGCAAGGGAGTTGCACTTGCATATCTTGACACCGCAATAAAGCCACCAGTGGACTACACATTAGAAGCATGTCAAAATCAAACGCATTGAATTAAAACTTGAGGTAGTGTCAAGATTCATTTCCATTTGAAAGTTTTACCAGGGTGGTGAGGATGCAACACTCTTATCGGCCATGTAGATGCATGCCTGCTCTTTCTATATTTTTATAGAATAAGTATTGCATGCCCTCTATCTCTATATTTTTATAAAATAAGTATGTGTGCCTGCTATCTATATGTCTATGAAATAAGTGTGTATGCCTGCTATCAACCAAGTATAAACCATTCATCTCTATCCGCACATTTTTGGAAATATTTAAGTCTTCACAGTAAGGAGAAAATAATCCACATACTATAAAATGATGATAAGAAATTAAGAGCTAGTGCAGTTTTTATTTTTCTTCAATGAAGGGGGAAACAAATATGTCTGTGGCAAATTTGTACGCTAAGAAGGAAATTTTTAAAACAGAGATGATGATACTTGTAATGATAGGAAGAAATACAAATAATATGATGCCCACGGGCCCTCGCCACTCCATTAGTCTAGTCTCATTAAGAGATGAAACGGACCTCTACAAGAGCGACAAATGAAGCCATCATCATGGCAAAGGCTTCACCCGCATCAAATGAAGGTGCTCCCCATTGAAATGGATATGGAACCCTAATCCTGCAAATGCAAAATCGGAAGCAACAATAAGGAATGGTCTCTTACCCAAGTCATCATGCAACACTAAGCTTCATATTACATGCTACAATATCTAATAGACTAACTCAAAACATTCGGTTAGAAATTTAAAGTGATGCCTTGATTTTTTTTATATGGGAAGAGAGTAAAGACTGAACAAAGGAATATTAAGAGAGAGAGAGAGAGAGAGAGAGAGAGAGAGAGAGAGAGAGAGAGAGAGAGCTCTATGAAAAATAGTATGAAAAAACATACGCATTCAAATTGTATTTTAATTAGGCATAACTTTACTCATCTAGTCATCTATCCATCTATATATAAGAGCTATCAGACTTCAGAAAAAGTTTAACATCTTTAATCTGTCTACAGTAATTTGTTTCATATTCTTTTTATTATTTATCAAACAAGCCTTTCCTATGGTACTCCAAGAACATTACACTTATTAAGGAATAACAAGAATAACGACATGAGGTAGTGGTGAGAAGCTCATGCAATGAACAGTTGAGCCTTGGCGATGAAGCATCAACACCTTATTTACTTGCTTTGTTATGATGAAAGACGTATCAACATAAATGTTCAAAAAAAGTGATTGCAGTCCAGGTATGGATGAAGCATACAGGAAAGAATCTCAAATCATGTCGATGTTAAAAAAATCCAACAAATTTTGGAATTTAATCATAACATGTACAATAAATAATGGGGAAATATAGAGGTGAATCGTGAATCATGACCAGAATATTCTTACCATGGAGATCCACCTATAAGTCCAGCACGATCTGTACGGCAGCTTGTTTGCGTCTTTGGATAGGCTCCACCCACAGTAAGTAGGTGAGCATAGATCCATACAATTACAACCGAGAATAAAACAGCAAAACGGTCAAATATATGTTTTCCTGGGCGTATAAGATGGGACAAATACTGCAAATTCAAGGAAACAAAATACATATAGACAGTTAGGAACAGTTCCAATACATATAAACTTGATATTTTTTAAAATCTTTTCCAGTTAAAGGAGACATAGGAACGACCATTATACGTAAGGGAAATAACTATGCAACAAAAAATATCACCTGAGAGAAAATAATTAAAATGACAAGCTGTGGCAATCCAATTTCAACACACTTGGCAACCTAATTCACCAATGCAAGGATTCAGGTCCCATTACAAAATGGCAAACAAGTAAGCATATAGACTCTCAAACACAGTTTGTGCATGTGTGACAGTGAGAGAGAGAGAGAGAGAGAGTTTAATAACAACAAATCAATCAACCATCCAAAATGCAGCATACATGTGTGTGTGTGGGTGTGGGTGTCAGTGGGTGTGTGTGTAACTTACACCAGGGAATCCAAACTCGTAGAGCCCGAAACCAGCAAGCGCAACCAAAGGAACAGCTGAGAGTGGACTCAAAAACCTAATAAGAACAAATAGAGCAAAAATATTTTGGTGAACACAATGGATGGCTGCATCAAAATATTAACCAACAACTGTGCTGCAAAAATCAGATTGATTTAAAGCAACAAAGTGAATGTGACTCTAGCATAACAAGTCCAATAGGGAAGATATTGTGGTAGGCTCTAAGGTGGTCCTATATAGAATTATTTCACTTAAAGGCAGGCTCAAACAAGTCTACAATAGATATGTCAATATTACCAAATACAAACTCATTAAGCATGACTAAAAGTGGCTTTATGCTATTTAGCTAAACAAAAAGTGGCTTTATGCTTTATATACGTACTGATAACCAGAATTACCTTGAAACATTACGCCAGAGACCACTGAAACCTAGGACTATTTGAAGCATCGAAGCAATAATAAGTGCACCCTGGATTGCCCGCATTATCTTCTTGAATCTCTGAGTAAATAATAGAAATTTAATCACATTCATAGAACCACGTATCATCAAGGTCATTGTTGCATCAGGTTTTCACATTTTCATTCTTTTTGTCTTTCGTGTGTTGTTTATCCAAAAATAGTAGATACTGTCAATTGTTTATACTTCTATGCTTTTAGTTATTACATGAGATGTATGACATGAACCCTATTTGAAATTTTGCAACAATTTTTCTTTCACTTTAAAGACATTATGAGTAAATAAATAATAAGAGCATCAGGAATTCAACGCAATATCCTGTTTATCTGTATGCTTTTAAAAAAATGACGGAATATGTATTTTATTTGTAAATTGTAATACGTATTATAAGTTAGAACACTAAAATTGCGAAACAAACTTTTTAAAAAATGTCTAGAAGAATAGAAGAATTTCACCAACCGCTACAGGATCCGGGTCGTTCCAACGACCAGACAGGATAACTGATATTGTGGGTGCAACAAAGGTAAATGACCCTCCAATGACAGCAGGTAATCTAGTCCCAAACAAAGTTTGTAGCAATGTGTTTAACCCAGCGACAAAGAGTAGAGTTTGAATTACTTTAGCTTTCTCCGCCTACAATAATGGCAGATGTGGTTTCAGTTACTTAACATATCATTACAAGTGGAGAAAAAAACGTGCTTAAAAAACTTTAACTACATAATTATATTCATAGGCCTCACATTTCCTCCACCCATTTGAGGAACAAGAGCAGTGGGAATGATAACTGTTGTACCAAGCATTACTATGAAATGTTGGAATCCAAGTAGGATAGCCTCAGCTGCATCACAAAATTCAATCAAATAGATAAAACCCACTGAAGAGTGAAATTCACAAGTATATATAATCACAAAGTGAACAACTTAAAAATATTAGACCAAAAAATAAAAAAGCACTTCATACGATTACATAAAAATTGCAGATTACTCAAATATCCTTAAATTAAAATGTCCTACCTAAAAAACACATATAGTCCTCACAAAGCATATATGGAATGGAGCTTTGGCATGTGAATTAAGAAGATAGAGACCCAAAGGAACACAGTATGGAAAAGCCATAATTGGCATTACCATGATCAGAACGAAATACATAACTTGAGCTACCAACAAATATCACACCAAATAACAATTTCTCAAGTTCTTATTGCAGCAAATTAGAGAGGACAAAATTACATACTCTATTTTTCTTTTTCTTTTTGGTCTTGAGAATACTACATAATTTTATTTCAGAAAAAAGTCAGAATACTCTACGCTACAAAAAATATTTATAAATTTAGAGTGGCGAGAGGATGAAGGGAGTCACAATGAGATATTCTGTAATAGAATACACAGAATAAATGAAGCAATCAACAAAAAGAAAGCACCTTTTAATGGAATAAGAAAGCGAAAGACTTGAAAAGAATCTGAACCCAGAACAACCCAGCGTAACTGTATACATATGTAATTACAGAGCTAACAACAAAATTGGACCAAGTTGGCGGCAAAAGGAATCCAACAGTTCTTATTTAAAACTAAACAAGAAAACAAAGTTCACAGAATATACTGAATAGAATAAAGTGAGATTAAAATTCTTATACAAAAACAAAAACAAAAGAAGAGGATAATTAAACAGAGACTTACGCCATGGGGGAGGACTGGTAATGCAGTAGGAAACATTGGGAAGCTGCTCTTTCGGTGGGTGTGGCGCCGGCTCCTCCGCTTTTGCTGGACCTGCTCCTCCACCTCCTGCCATGTCTTTCTCTCTCTAACAAAAAATACCCCTAAATTTACGGGACCTCTCTCAGCACTACCAAAACCCAAATCTGCAAAAAACCCAGATCCCAAATGTCTCACAAACCATGTAAAATGATTGCAAAACTGAAAACAAGACCCACAATTATGAGTACCCAGTGAAAAAAAATAAAATCAGTCACTATTATATGCAGATGCAATAAATGGCAAGGCGAAGAATGAAACTGTAACTAGATTATGAGTGTGTTTTCTAAGATTTAATAAACCGTGAACAATTATGGTACTAAATGCAAAAATACTACCTGGGTAAGTAACAATCTTTAGAAGCAAAATCAAGTGCGTGCAAGAAAGTTGGTAAATCACAGACTGGTCCCACCTCAAAAAAGGGAGAGAAAGAGAAAACTTTAGAATCGGTATTTACCCAAAAGAATAAAAGGCAAAATTTGAAGATGAGATTAAAGAGGAGAAGGAAGCCAACGTCGAACACCTCCTTCCTTCTTTTCCTCTCCCTCTCTATACAATAAAAACATGAAGAATAATACCTCTACCAAACATAATTAATGTTCTACTTGGAGGACTACCTACTACTATTCCCTGTTTTCAATTACGCTCCTTCAGATGTAAGAGTAATTATTCAGAAATACGAGTAATTATTCTACTCGATGTATATAAATAATAATGTAAAATATTACGTGAGCATTTAATAATTACACGCTCAAATAATAAGTAAAGACAACTGATACAGCCAAGCAGGCGTCATTACATACTATACACGGGAAGAGTCCAACTTTGGATTTATCTGAAAATTGTATTAGGGACAACTTTGCTGTGGCAGTATCACTTCCCATTTTGGAAAACTAAACTATAGGAGTCACTATTTAAATCTCTCACGCGCCTAGATAATAGACTACTACCTACCACCTACTAGTTCGGTCAAATTACTACGTATTACCCACACTTTTAAGATTTAAGTGATGTGCTGGAGTCTGTGGGAGTAATCGAGGATATCACTTGATTGATATTTTAAATTATTTATGAGATATTATATGAGTATTTAAAATAAATTATTTTATTTTAAATATTTATATGTATCACATGAATAGTATAAAATATAACGTGATAAATATTTTAAAATAACTGAATAATTACTCTTGACTACTCCCTTTGTCCTCAAAAGATATGCCCGTCTGTATGTTTATGTTTTTTTTCTTCAAAAGACTAATCTAATATATATATATATATATTATTTAGTAAAATTTATTAATATTTTTTTTTATTATTTTATCTAATCTTGTGAGATCATTAAAAATAATTTTTTTTTATTTTTGTATTTTTATTTTCTCTAGTATAATTTGTGAAAAAATATATTTTCGACATAATTTGACTGTGATATGAATTGTACCCTAGTCAAATAGAATATTGACTTGTACTGTTCAAAAGGTGAAGGAATGGAAGAAAAAAATAACATAGGACACCGACACATTCTTTTCTTCACAATTATATATATATATATATATAAAGATTTTCTTAATAAGTGCGGAAAATAATGTATAATATTATTTATTTATGTAGGCGCACTGAATTTAATGTATACAAAAATAATATACTAATGGACTCTATATATTAAATTCAGTGTAACTATATAAAAAAATAATTTTTAACAGGTCTCATCTCTTATTTTTCACGCGTGTGTGCCCTTATGGCACACACTACCCTGTATATAAATACTAATGCTACATTTGATCACTTTCTTGACCACTGGCCGCGTTCATATTTGCGCTGTTACACTACGATTACGAGTTTAAGATTGAATTATTATTGTTTTGTAAAACTTCAACAAAAAAAACAATGCAATCGCTTGAATTGAATGTTAACTCAATTTCTTTTTAAGATAGTATTATAAAATTATTATTAATTTTTTAAAAATTAATTTAAAATTAATCTGATTTATTTAAAAAAAATTAATAATAAATTTTATAATTAGTACTACTTCCATTTTATTTTTTTTGTCTTTTAAAGGTTATACACATCGATTAAAAAATATAATTAATATTTTATCTGATTGACTAAATTGAGTATAAAATTTTAATATTAACTTTCTAAAATTTATTAAAAAGATGCGAGAAATAAATAAATTAGCCTTTAATTATAAAGGATAATATAAAAAAGTAAGTGTTCAATACTTTTTTGAAATCTACAAATGACAAATAAAAAGGAATAACAAAATTTCTCTAAAAATACCGATAAAAAGGAATGGAGGTAGTAATACATTTTAGATAGTTTATGACATATATAATTGTATTGGCATAAATTAAATGAATTTATTTTTATTTTAAGTTTGAAAATATTTAAAATTAATTTTTTAAAAGTCAATATTACCCTTATAGTTTAAAATAAAAAGAGTAATAATTATATTTGTGTTATTAATGAATCTGACTTCGAGAAGAGCCGACATATACAAAATTTATTCTATATTATTAGAAATTGATGTTGCATTTGGATTTAAGAAATTAAATGGATGAAGGAATAAAATAATTTTAAGGTATTTTAGGTATATGTTTTATTATTGGTGGGAGTGAATGGTGTAGTATGATGATAAAATTATCATACATATCTATTCTTTTATAATAGATTTTATTCTACCACCTCTCGTATAGAATAATATAGAATAAAAGTGAAAGAGATAGAATGAATTTTAATTCCACTAGAATAGTTTATTTTCTAAAATGATCATCTAATACACTGTTTTTCATTATATTCCTTATTTTATTATATTCCCTCAATCCAAACGTAGCATAAATTTTAAAAATAAATTTAAAATACAAATAAGAGAGAAAATTTGTAGGATTTGAAAACAATTTAAGCGTAGTTTGGCTTGAAGATCTTGGGAATGAAATTGAATACACAGAGGGTTTCTAGCCGTTTTAGGCATCCAAACACCCATTTGAAGAGGAAATTAAACCAACGCGTCTCTTTTCCCTCATAAAACGGCTCTCAGTACTCCCTCTTTTCCCTTTTACTTCTGGTTTTAAAAATAGAATTTTGTTTACTTTTATTTGTCATTTATAAATTCTAATGTAGAATTAAACACTTAGTTTTTCATAATATTTATTATAATTAAACACTAATTTATTTCTCTCTATTCTTTTCAATGAATTTTATAAGATTAATATTAAAATTTAATATTCAATTTAGTCAATTAAACAAAATATTAATTATATTTCTTAATCTATGTGCATAGTCTTAGAACGTCAAATAAAAAAAATAGATAGAGTAATACTTATGAAAAACAAAAGATAATTTACCGTCTCTATTTTATACTCCATCCGTTCCGTTCTAATTTATAAGATTATTGTTAATTTTTTAAAAATTAATTTAAAATTTTGAAGCAAATTAGAATGGAGAAACGACCTTATTGTATACTTTATTAGTCATAGGAACTGCCTTTATATTGTTGATCTTATAAATTAGATAGGAAAAAAGTACTATACATATATTATAGAGTTAAAGTTGTTCTAATAAAAAATGAAATCAAAATGAAAAGAATTGTCAAATCTTCATATTATTCATATAAATTTAAATTGTTAAAAATAAAATTATTCAATGCGTAATTATGTTCAATCTTAAATTTAATTAAAATTTTATTTTTGCACACATTTTGAATAATGTTAAAATTTCAAATAACAAGATACTACTAAATATTTTAATATTATTTTATAAAATAATCAATTACATGAAATCATGATAGTCTTTGTCTATACAATTAAATTTTATTAAGGGATTTAGATGAAATAATGATTCTACTATTATATAACTCAGGGACCCAATACTCTCTAGTAGGTCCATAATATTCATAAATATATAATCTAAAATACTAATTTTAATAAAAAATAATAATATTTTTATTAAAATAATTTTTATTTATTATTTATATGGATAAGACTTTACGAAAATAATAATTCTCTTCCGATAAAGATTTCGAAAATCTCAAAATCCTCAAAAAAATATTACTACTACTGTATGTGATTAATATTAAAAGATTGTGTCACAGTCAAATCATTAATACATACCTAAATCCAATAAATGCACTTTTCTTCTGAAAAAATCTAGGAGCTGCATCGGTAAAAATTGTCATTAATATGTAGTAAAAGATTGTGTCACAGTCAAATCATTAATACATACCTAAATCCAATAAATGCATTTTTCTTCCTAAAATTGACAAAAATCTAAAAAATATCTGAGACGATCGAGAATAGCAATCGGAGTGACAATTAGTAGATCCCGACAATATAAAAATCTCTTATTTTGGTCGTCGACTCCACACTCGACTCCATCGATATTAAAAATTAAAAAAGAATAGGACAACCAAACGTCGAAGAAAAACCCCAAAATCTAGAAACTACATCAGAAAATGTCAGTGTTGTTAAAAATCGTAGTACTCCATCTATTCCTTTTTAGATGTCGTTTTAGAAGAAAAATAATTGTCCCTTAATATTTGTCGTTTGAAAATTTCAAGTAAATCTTAATTGCTTAGTTTTCAATATTATTTAAAATATTAAATATAACTTTGATTATCTTACTACTTTCTATTTAATAAATAACACTATCTTATTCCAATATAAGGACAATATAGACAATTAATATTATATTTAATGCTATACAATAATTTTCTTAATACTTCTTGTGCACAACTCTAAAACGACATATATTAAGGGATAAAGGGAGTACAATGGATTAGTATATGCTCACAAAATGACATATATGTAATGACCACGAATTTCGTTATACATTGTAATTATAATTAATATATAATTAGCAATGAATTTAAAATTTTTGTACTAATAAATTGTGCATTAGATAATAAAATAGATGTACTTGTTTGTGCGTATATTTAATTAAAGAATTAAAGCAAGGGTGTAATTAATTAAAGCAAATCTAATTGGATTATATTTTTAATCCAAATGAGTTGTTAAACTAGGTCCAAGATATTAACCTAGTAGCCTATGTAATTAATTTAATTACTAGCCCATATAATTAATTAAACAAGCCCAATGCTTATTTTAATTAAAGTTAGCATAGTTATTTAAATGCTAGCCCAAAGTGTTAATTAAATTGAGCCCAAACCAATTCAATGGATGAGCCCAATATATTAATTTCCTAAGTCCAATATGGAGCCCAATAGGAAGTCAAAATTGGTCAACAATTGAACCCATGTATAGATATATATGTATATGCATAAATACACATTAAAAGCTAGAAAAATAAAGAAAAAATGACATGAAAAATACCATTTTGCTGATTTTTGGAGGGTCCCACTTGATATTGCTTGATTTGCTAGATTGCTTCTCTTTTACACTAGATCAAAGTTGGCCAACAACTCTAGTCAATCAACTAGTCAATCACCATGTCAATCCATCAAATAGTAAGCTTGATTAGCCTTTAATTTGACCAACATAGATGAATTAGTGAGTTAATGGTGTGTTAGTAGATGGCTATAAAAGAAACACTCCACACTTGTTCTAGGTTGGTTAGTTCATTGCTAGAGAATTTCCTAGAGAGCAAAGTGTGAGCATTTGAGAGTGTGAGAAAATTTTGAGAGCAAAATACTAAGAGAGGAGAAGGAGTTCTTGGTTCATGCCTTCAAACCTCATCACCTATTTTGGAAGAAAAAGAAAGATAGCCATTAAAACAAGTTAATGGTTATTTTAAATAAAGTTTTGCTTTTAAATTAAATAAATCATCATGTTAGTATAAACATGTTAATATAGTTATTAATGTGTAGTTGTAATATTTTATGTCATGCTTGAGTTTAATATGTTTGGTTTGTATTTTGGTATATTTTATATGTTAAAATATGTATTTAATAGTGTGTAAACAAGTTTTGGAATTTATGTCCAAAAATATTTTTATAAAACTTAGGTTTGATGTTCTAATATTATAGAACATTGAATCATGAGAAAAACAAAGTTTTAATCACTCAAAATGGAGTTATATACAAAAAGTTATGATTTATGGTAGTTTATGTGATGTAAAAATTTTTATAAAAAAATAATAATATTAAATCATGAAAAATTAATTTTTCATGTTATAAATTAATATAAGGTGATTGGTAATTTTTTTGAATTTTTATTGAGGATTTAAAGCTTACTTGATGGTATATTTTTATTTAAAATGGGTAGCCGGAACACTGTTCACATTCTGCTTGGAAGAAAAAAATATTAACTGGCAGCGCAATGCGCGAGCACTGTTCACGCCAGACGCGGAGCCAAACGACGTCGTTTGGCGTCCGTAAGATTTTACTCCGCGCGTTACGCGCGGAAGCCGTATCCGGCTTTCCAAAAACGGCGTCGTTTTGAGCCGATAATATTATAACGCGCGCCATGCGCGGTAGTTATTTTTCCGGCGAAATTACATTTATGCCCCTCCGATTAGTTTTCTGATTAATTACGAAATTGCCATCGGTCCGGTTTTTCAACTTAATTACGAAAATGCCATTCGGGTGAATTTTAATTAATTTAAATATTTGAAAATTAATTTAAAATTATAACAAAAATAATAATAATAATACAAAAATAATATTGGGGATAATATTTTTCAATAAGTTTAATATTTAAATATTTTAAATATTAATCTAGTTAGCTAAATCATGGTTAAGTTAAATAAATTTATTATTTATTTATTATTTTAATTGTTAATAATAAATAAAGATGATAAATTAGCAATTATTATTTAATGCCTATTTAATAATAACTAAAGAGAGATAAAATTTATAAATTAATTATTTATTATTTAAATAATAAATAAGGATAATTAAGTAATTAATTATTATTTAATTAGCATTAAATAACGATTAATGGAAATTAAGTTATTAGAGTAATAATTTATTATTTAATTTAAATAATAAATAAGAATGATTTGATTATTATTTAACCTTAAATAATAATTAAAATTAATTTAATAATTAAAGAGGATTAAGATTAGTAAACTATTATTTAATTTCCTTAATTAAATAATAAGTAAGGTTAATTACTTAGTTAATTATTGGTTGATTAACATTAAATTAAAGAAGGTTAAAATTAAGTTAATAATTAATTTATTATTTAATTATAATTAAATAATAAGTAAGTACAATTAGTTATTATTTATTTTAAATAATAACTAGAGTTAATTAATTAATTTATATTTAATCAATATTAAATAGTAATTAAATAGAGATTGAGTTAATAAAATAAATTGAATTTAATTATGATTTAATTAAACAATTGTAACAAGTTGTTTAAGGGTTTAATAAGTGTCCAACACTTAAGAAAAATATTTTCTAACTTATTAAATTATTAACCTAAAATGATTAAGTGTCTATAAGGTTAATAATATTGTTTTGACTAATGTAAATTATGTGTTAGTACTTATGTGTGGTAAATAAGTTCGTTATTAAGCGTATAGTTATGCAAATACGCCGTACTAATTAAGTAATTATTAGACCGACTTTATTAATGTTAGGTCTTTCAAAGCAAGTTAGTTAAAACTAGACAATTATTGTAGCTGAGCAAACAGGCAAGTTCTATAACCCTACTCATTTATTGTTGAACAAGTTTCTATACTTGTACTTATTGTCAAAGCTTGGAGTGGTTTAATTATTTAAAATTATTCCACATCCATATTGTTTATAAAATCGCACTTAGTGCACTTGAAGCTTATTAGTTATTGATTCATGAACTGTACTAAAAATGTCAAAAGCTAATAGTTCAGCTAGACATTACGTTTATAAATTCAATACTTGAATACTTTTAAAAGTTTATCCAAACCATTGTTGGGTGCGGATTTCTTATATTAAGTCTGAGAATTGAACAACCCTAAATTAGGGGATTTTGTGTCGGGAAACCGACTTTGGGCGCCAGTGACTAAATGTAATACATATACAGCGGGTTGAATAGGCTGATCCCCTTGAAAACCAAACAACTCAAAGGGTCAGAGGAAACTCTATTATACCCTCGTTAGTTCAGGGTCCTTAGTGACCACTCAGCATTTTAAGATTCAAATATTTTGTTTATTAAAATTTGAATCCTGTTTCATTCACAATTGTTATATCTATTGTTGAACCATTGATGACATTTCTCATTCATTCATGATATATTAAATCTATATGATTGTTCTAAACTTGCTGAGCAAACTAGTTGCTCATTCTTGCTATCATCATGAACCATTTTTCAGATAATCCTGATTGCTCAAAGAAGGATAAAGGAAAAGGAAAGACCAGAGCTTAAGTTAGTTTATGCATGCTAATTAGAAGCTTAAATGTGTATTTACTATTGAAATACCTTTTGTAATTCCTTATGATAGGAACTGTTTGATGTTAAGGTTGATAGAACCTGGTATTGTAACCTTTTGAAGGGAACCAATATGTATTATTCCACGATATTTAAATGCAATGTATGTATTTAATTGTTAGTAATGTGTTGAATAGTGAGAACCAAACTCGAGGTTATGGAACCCGGATTTGGGGTCGTCACAATATATGCCCATTTGCAATAAAAAATAATCTCTTTAATTTTTACATTTTTTTTGTAGGGAAATAATTATTTTTTTTTGTATTTCTCAATGGGATAATTTATGTAAAAACTCGTGGGGTATGAAAATGAAATATTCTCTATTCCACGATTCTATTATTATTATTGTGACGCCCCCAAATCTAGGCCCACACAGCCCAAACTTGAGTCGTCAAAAGACTACAACAAAATTATTACAACAAAGCACAACGTACAACAATACCGTGTATAATAATACACAACTAAGTATTCACTATTATTGCCACACTATTTTACAACACGTTAAGGCTATAATATATATCCCTCGGACTCCCACTCCATTCCCCGGCTAGACCCAGCTACGTTCTCATATCCTGTTGAAAAATAATGGAACAAAAGGGTGAGCTCAAATAGCCCAGTAAGAAATATCATGACTAAGATAATGACGAATAAATTATCATTAGCCTTCAACAGTTGAGTTCCTGATAGAATACAACAGACTACAAGGTTTATATCAGAAACTGCAGTTAAATTCTTAAACAATGTTCAGATTAATAATAGCAGCGGAATGAGCAAACTATTAGAAGAATAATGCAGACTATAATGTCCACTCGCTTCTCTTTTTAGTAAAAATATCATCAACTTTTATCATCTGAAATACCATTAGTCAAAATAATACAACTTCACAGTTCCTGGTCATAATCATGCAGATCAACAGTTCATCTATGCACTACGGGCCAAAGAGAACTTTCAATATATGCCATAAAAGATACCGAACAGATGTATCGCCTTTAACCTATTATATCGCCTTTAACCTAACATCTGTTCAACAAATATATCGCATCTGTGCCCCCGGCCACAGATAGTACCAGCGGTCATGATTAAACCAGATTCAGCCTTTGGTCATAATCATACCAAACAACAGTTCATCTATGCACTACGGGCCAAAGAGAACTTTCACCATGTGCCATAAAAGACACCGAACAGATGTATCGCCTTTAACCTATTATATCGCCTTTAACCTATCATCTGTTCAACAAATATATCACATCTGTGCCCCCGGCCACAGATGTTCACAACAGTTTGATTCTTGAAGATTAGTTCAAATGATAGTGAGACAATTGA
This sequence comes from Hedera helix, assembly GCA_947179155.2. NCBI lineage: Eukaryota > Viridiplantae > Streptophyta > Magnoliopsida > Apiales > Araliaceae > Hedera > Hedera helix. The sequence continues at coordinate 44,256,084 of OX359275.1, forward strand.
TGAACAGAAGAACATAGGATAAACAATAAATATCGAAAGTTTACTTTGTGCAGATTCAAATAATGTCCAAATTGTCAACATGATGTGGAGTGAAATTTAAAAATGATATTCAAGATCCACAGTTCAGAATAACGGTTACAGTTCAATAGAAAGGTTCAGAAAATAGGAAGGTTCAGTTGAAATAATGAAGTTCAACTATTATGGAACATATAATATTTTCAGGAATTATAGAAGCAATAATTCCATAATAAGTTTCGATTTAGGAGTATGAAAGAAAATAATATCCCTTACCGTAGCAAGTTCAAGAGTGTAAAAAAAATGACATTTCTTACCTTAACACGTGACTGGATATTGATTTAAATGAGATTGATCAACCTATATATTTATAATAAAATTAGTAATTACAACATGTAAACTTCAAAGTGTATGATAACTCATATATTATGAACTATCAAAATTATATATATTTAACATAATTTTTGTAGTATAAAATACCAACTTTAAAATAGTTTTAAAAATAATATTCCAAAATAAATCTTCCAAAGAAAGCTTTTAAAAATGAATCTTCTCAAAGAAGAGTCTTCTAAAGGAAGATTTGTGAATATCGTGAAAAATAGGAATTTATAAAATTACTACTCTTTAATAAAAGACTTACTTGAAAAATTCCTGCACTCCTTTTGGCTTTCAAACACTCAAAATAGCCTTACTATTTTCAGAGAAAACTCATAAAATTCTTATAGAAAAATTTTATGTTTTAGGTGTGATTTTTCTATTCAGCTGAACAAGCTATTTATAGGAGAAAAGAGGTTACTATGCGTGGTAGATGAACTAAAAAAAAAATTCAGCAGAGGCTGCGCAAACGTTTTTAAAAATTTTCAATACTTGCACAGTAACTTTGCACAGTAACTTTAAAATTTTCAAAAAGTGAACAGTAATGAACAGTAACTTTTGTCGGTAGATGAACAGTAACTTCCCCCGAGATGAACAGTGACTTCCGTCAGTGAATAGTAACTTTTCCGGGAATGAATAGTAAATTCCGGGAGTGAATAGTAACTTTTGAAAAATAAAAATTTTTATTTTTCCTGTGGGTCCAACATATAAAATAAAATAATGCTACAACAATAATGTAATAAATACGTTACAGATTATTATTAATTTAATAATATAAATTACAGTATATTTGCAACTGTGACAATTATTAGGTTCAATAATTTTAAAAAAAACAGTGCAGCAACAATTATTGAGTCAATGATATGAAATACAGTGTAATGACAATTATTGAATCAATAATGCAAAATACTGTGTAGCAACAATAATTGAATTGATAATATAAAATATTATGTAGTGACAATTATCGATGAAATGATGCGTAACAGTTACGGTGTCAATAATATGAGACACTGTGCAATACCGTGTGCTACTGTAGAGTACCGCATGCTACAGTAAAATACCATAAATTACCGTATGCTACTATTCTTTTATCACCGGTATTTTAACAGTTAACACCGTTGACTATTTTTATTTAAAAAGGTTACTTCTGTCGTTTTCTATATCCGACAAATATTCCGTTGTGGGGTCCACCAATAATTAGTTATTTCGGCGCCGTCGTACGGCCCGAATATTCCCCGACAAAATGAATATTGTCCGACAAAATAAAATTTACACATAACATCCTTAACTTTCAATTTCGTTAATTTAACCACTTACTGTTTCAGGAAAAATATATATGAAGAAAAATTAATTTTTATATTTCATAAAATTCGGGGTCTTACAACCTCCCCTCCTTATGAAATTTCGTCCCCGAAATTGACGTACCGGGCATTTCAAAGTTATCCTCCTGATTTCCAGATGCCATACTTAACTGTGGTCACAAAATAATTGTTAGTTCAAACAAACTGACTCATCACTTCATGTCCCTATATTCAAATTAACTCATTAGATAATAAAATCTAATTTAGGTGGGACACACTAGTGACTGATTATATTCGTCTCTCCCCTCCTAGTTCTACCCCAGATCTCCATTAAAGACCATATCCCTAAGCTCTGATGCCAACTGTGACGCCCCCAAATCTAGGCCCACACAGCCCAAACTTGAGTCGTCAAAAGACTACAACAAAATTATTACAACAAAGCACAACGTACAACAATACCGTGTATAATAATACACAACTAAGTATTCACTATTATTGCCACACTATTTTACAACACGTGAAGGCTATAATATATATCCCTCGGATTCCCACTCCATTCCCCGGCTAGACCCAGCTACGTTCTCATATCCTGTTGAAAAATAATGGAACAAAAGGGTGAGCTCAAATAGCCCAGTAAGAAATATCATGACTAAGATAATGACGAATAAATTATCATTAGCCTTCAACAGTTGAGTTCCTGATAGAATACAACAGACTACAAGGTTTATATCAGAAACTGCAGTTAAATTCTTAAACAATGTTCAGATTAATAATAGCAGCGGAATGAGCAATCTATTAGAAGAATAATGCAGACTATAATGTCCACTCGCTTCTCTTTTTAGTAAAAATATCATCAACTTTTATCATCTGAAATACCATTAGTCAAATTAATACAACTTCACAGTTCCTGGTCATAATCATGCAGATCAACAGTTCATCTATGCACTACGGGCCAAAGAGAACTTTCAATATATGCCATAAAAGATACCGAACAGATGTATCGCCTTTAACCTATTATATCGCCTTTAACCTAACATCTGTTCAACAAATATATCGCATATGTGCCCCCGGCCACAGATAGTACCTGTGACGCCCCCAAATCTAGGCCCACACAGCCCAAACTTGAGTCGTCAAAATACTACAACAAAATTATTACAACAAAGCACAACGTACAACAATACCGTGTATAATAATACACAACTAAGTCTTCACTATTCTTGTCACACTATTTTACAACACGTGAAGACTATAATATATATCCCTCGGACTCCCACTCCATTCCCCGGCTAGACCCAGCTACGTTCTCATATCCTGTTGAAAAATAATGGAACAAAAGGGTGAGCTCAAATAGCCCAGTAAGAAATATCATGACTAAGATAATGACGAATAAATTATCATTAGCCTTCAACAGGTGAGTTCTTGATAGAATACAACAGAATACAAGGTGTATATCAAAAACTACAGTTAAATTCTTGAACAATGTTCAGATCAATAATAGCGGCGGAATGAGCAATCTATTAGAAGAATAATGTAGACTATAATGTCCACGCGCTTCTCTTTTTCGTAAAAACATCATCAACTTTTATCATCTGAAATACCATTAGTCAAGATAATACAAATTCACAGTTCCTGGTCATAATCATGCAAATCAACAGTTCATCTATGCATTACGGGCCAAAGAGAACATTCAATATAGCACCAGCGGTCATGATTATACCAGATTCAACCTTTGGTCATAATCATACCAAACAACAGTTCATCTATGCACTACGGGCCAAAGAGAACTTTCAATATAACAACAACGGTCATGATTATACCAGATTCAGCCTTTGGTCATAATCATACCAAACAACAGTTCATCTATGCACTACGGGCCAAAGAGAACTTTCACCACGTGCCATAAAAGACACCGAACAGATGTATCGCCTTTAACCTAATATATCGCCTTTAACCTATCATCTGTTCAACAAATATATCACATCTGTGCCCCCGGCCACAGATATTCACAACAGCTTGATTCTTGATGATTAGTACAAATAATAGTGATACAATTGATGAACAGAAGAAAAAGGATAAACAATAAGTATCGGAAGTTTACTTTGTGCAGATTCAAATAATGTCCAAATTGTCAACATGATGTGGAGTGAAATTTAAAAATGTTATTCAAGATTCTCAGTTCAGAATAACGGTTACAGTTCAATAGAAGGATTCAGAAAATAGAAAGGTTCAGTTGAAATAATGAAGTTCAACTATTATGGAACATATAATATTTTCAGGAATTATAGAAGCAATAGTTCCATAATAAGTTTCGATTCAGGAGTATGAAAGAAAATAATATCCCTTACCGTAGCAAGTTCAAGAGTGTAAAAAAATGACATTTCTTACCGTAGTAAGTTTAAGAGTGAAAAAAAATGACATTTCTTACCTTAACACGTGACTGGATATTGATTTAAATGAGATTGATCAACCTATATATTTATAATAAAATTAGTAATTACAACCTGTAAACTTCAAAGTGTATGATAACTCATATATTATAAACTATCAAAATTATATATATTTAACATAATTTTTGTAGTATAAAATACCAACTTTAAAATAGTTTTAAAAATAATATTCCAAAATAAATCTTCCAAAGAAAGCTTTTAAAAATGAATCTTCTCAAAGAAGAGTCTTCTAAAGGAAGATTTGTGAATACCGTGAAAAATAGGAATTTATAAAATTACTACTCTTTAATAAAAGACTTACTTGAAAAATTCCTGCACTCCTTTTGGCTTTCAAACACTCAAAATAGCCTTACTATTCTTAGAGAAAACTCATAAAATTCTTATAGAAAAATTTTATGTTTTAGGTGTGATTTTTTCTATTCAGCTGAGCAAGCTATTTATAGGAGAAAATAAGTTACTATGCGCATGGTAGGTGAGCACGCCAGTGCTGAAATTTTTTTCAGCAGCCGCACCTCACCAACCCAGGAAATACTCACATTTTTCATACTTCATGTGGGCCCCACAATGGGTCCCACATGTTTTTTACTATTCACGTCACTATTCACGTTACTATTCACGTTACTATTCAAGTCACTATTCACGTTACTATTTCAAATAGTAAAATTAATTATTTTATTTTTTATTTTTTTTTTAATTTTTTTATTTATTCATTCTTCCTGTGAGTCCAACATATAAAATAATGTTACCACAATAATGTAAGAAACACGTTACATATTTTTATTAATTTAATAATATAAATTATAGTGTATTTGCTACTGTAACAATTATTAGATTCAATAATTTTAAACTACAGTGCACCAACAATTATTAACTCGATGATATGAAATACAGTGTAATGACAATTATTAAATCAATAATGCAAAATACTGTGTAGCAACAATAATTGAATTGATAATATAAAATATTATGCAGTGACAATTATTGATGAAATGATGCGTAACAGTTACGGTGTCAATTATCAGACCAATAATATGAGACACTGTGCAATACCGTGTGCTACTGTAGAGTACCGTGTGCTACAGAAAATACCATAAATTACCGTATGCTACTATTCTTTTATCACCGGTATTTTAACAGTTAACACCGTTGACTATTTTTATTTAAAAAGGTTACTTCTGTCGTTTTCTATATCCGACAAATATTCCGTTGTGGGGTCCACAAATAATTTGTTATTTCGGCGCCGTTGTACGGCCCGAATATTCCCCGACAAAACGAATATTCCCCGACAAAAAGAATATTGTCCGACAAAATAAAATTTGCACATAACATCCTTAACTTTCAATTTTGTTAATTTAACCGCTTACTGTTTCAGGAAAAAAAAAATATATATGAAGAAAAATTAAATTTTATATTTCATAAAATTCGGGGTCTTACAGTACCAGCGGTCATGATTAAACCAGATTCAGCCTTTGGTCATAATCATACCAAACAACAGTTCATCTATGCACTACGGGCCAAAGAGAACTTTCACCATGTGCCATAAAATACACCGAACAGATGTATCGCCTTTAACCTATTATATCGCCTTTAACCTATCATCTGTTCAACAAATATATCACATCTGTGCCCCCGGCCACAGATGTTCACAACAGTTTGATTCTTGAAGATTAGTTCAAATGATAGTGAGACAATTGATGAACAGAAGAACATAGGATAAACAATAAATATCGAAAGTTTACTTTGTGCAGATTCAAATAATGTCCAAATTGTCAACATGATGTGGAGTGAAATTTAAAAATGATATTCAAGATCCACAGTTCAGAATAACGGTTACAGTTCAATAGAAAGGTTCAGAAAATAGGAAGGTTCAGTTGAAATAATGAAGTTCAACTATTATGGAACATATAATATTTTCAGGAATTATAGAAGCAATAATTCCATAATAAGTTTCGATTTAGGAGTATGAAAGAAAATAATATCCCTTACCGTAGCAAGTTCAAGAGTGTAAAAAAAATGACATTTCTTACCTTAACACGTGACTGGATATTGATTTAAATGAGATTGATCAACCTATATATTTATAATAAAATTAGTAATTACAACATGTAAACTTCAAAGTGTATGATAACTCATATATTATGAATTATCAAAATTATATATATTTAACATAATTTTTGTAGTATAAAATACCAACTTTAAAATAGTTTTAAAAATAATATTCCAAAATAAATCTTCCAAAGAAAGCTTTTAAAAATGAATCTTCTCACAGAAGAGTCTTCTAAAGGAAGATTTGTGAATATCGTGAAAAATAGGAATTTATAAAATTACTACTCTTTAATAAAAGACTTACTTGAAAAATTCCTGCACTCCTTTTGGCTTTCAAACACTCAAAATAGCCTTACTATTTTCAGAGAAAACTCATAAAATTCTTATAGAAAAATTTTATGTTTTAGGTGTGATTTTTCTATTCAGCTGAACAAGCTATTTATAGGAGAAAAGAGGTTACTATGCGTGGTAGGTGAACTAAAAAAAAAATTCAGCAGAGGCTGCGCAAACGTTTTTAAAAATTTTCAATACTTGCACAGTAACTTTGCACAGTAACTTTAAAATTTTCAAAAAGTGAACAGTAACTTTTGTCGGTAGATGAACAGTAACTTCCCCCCGAGATGAACAGTGACTTCCGTCAGTGAATAGTAACTTTTCCGGGAATGAATAGTAAATTCCGGGAGTGAATAGTAACTTTTGAAAAATAAAAATTTTTATTTTTCCTGTGGGTCCAACATATAAAATAAAATAATGCTACAACAATAATGTAATAAATACGTTACAGATTATTATTAATTTAATAATATAAATTACAGTATATTTGCAACTGTGACAATTATTAGGTTCAATAATTTTAAAAAAAACAGTGCAGCAACAATTATTGAGTCAATGATATGAAATACAGTGTAATGACAATTATTGAATCAATAATGCAAAATACTGTGTAGCAACAATAATTGAATTGATAATATAAAATATTATGTAGTGACAATTATCGATAAAATGATGCGTAACAGTTACGGTGTCAATAATATGAGACACTGTGCAATACCGTGTGCTACTGTAGAGTACCGCATGCTACAGTAAAATACCATAAATTACCGTATGCTACTATTCTTTTATCACCGGTATTTTAACAGTTAACACCGTTGACTATTTTTATTTAAAAAGGTTACTTCTGTCGTTTTCTATATCCGACAAATATTCCGTTGTGGGGTCCACCAATAATTAGTTATTTCGGCGCCATCGTACGGCCCGAATATTCCCCGACAAAACGAATATTGTCCGACAAAATAAAATTTACACATAACATCCTTAACTTTCAATTTCGTTAATTTAACCACTTACTGTTTCAGGAAAAATATATATGAAGAAAAATTAATTTTTATATTTCATAAAATTCGGGGTCTTACAATTATTATTATTATTTTCTTGTATATATATTAATACTCTCTCCGTTTCGAATCTTATGCTTAATATTAACTTTTTAAAACTTAAGTTGAGATGTTTTTAAATTTTAAATTAACATGATTTATTTAAGTTTTAAAAATGATAAATTTTATAATTATTAGTATTTTGTAGATAGTTTATGATATTTATAATTATATTGACTTAAACTAAATAAATTTATATTAATTTTAAATTTAAAAATATTTAAAATAAAATTTTAAAAAGTCAATATACTTTAATAATCTGATTTTGAGTAATGACGAGGAGGGATGGTCTTTTTCACCTAAGATGTTGGATCGATCTTTTGATTAATGTTTAAATATTTACATCTAACTTGCTAAACTAGCTAAGCAAATATTTTTAGAAATAGACAAATGCAAATAACATTTTACATTATTTTAACAGCTACAATTAAATTAAAAAAATAAAAAATAAATCTAAAGCTGACCAAGGCGATGATAAAATTGTGTACCGGAGGCCCGAGCTCAATCCGTAACCATTTCTTTTACATGGGCTCGGCCTGTGGCCTACAGATTCGAGGTGTTGGGCCTGATAATACAAGTCTCCCGTCTCCACGTCCTACAGTGTACACAATCTCAGGTTTCTTTCTAAACCCCTCTCGTTGTCTTGATTAATCATCTATATAAATCAGTGTATATATATTAATGTGTATGTTTGTATAAGTGTGTTCATAAAACCCTCTTTATTTTTATTTGAATATAGTGTTTCGGCGCTTATTCTATTTGGGTGTTTACTGGTATCGGATTCCCGAGCTTCAGTGTTTTCTTGTTTTTTTTTGGTTAATCTGCCCACCAATTTATTGAAGAAAAAACTGCCTATAATCATTAGGGTTATTTGTATTACCCAAAAAAAACTCCCATAGTTCTACACGCGCAGATAGAAATGCATTTGCACAACGGGCTTTGATGATTTTTTTGTGAGTATATCCTTGGATGGGTTAGAATTTAAAAAAAGCCATGATACTTTTTTTTTGCAGAAGCTTACAAGTATACTCAATTATTTTGACTATTTTTCTTATAATATTTAATTTCTGATATCAATTTGTTTTGTTCCTTTTCGTGTTTTGTTTCCTTTTCACTTTGTTCTGCAGTTATCTGATGAGTATCATGTTTTTCACAAGAGCATTCGGGAGGACACTCTATGCTGCCGCCAAATCTGAAAGTTCTGCTGCCACAGCAGCTGCTTCTACAGCTAGGATGGGACATAACCCTCTCCAAGAGTTTTTTGAGGCTGATAGAAGCCCAGATGAGGACAAGCCTGTTGTCTATGGTAGATTATATTCCCTCTTATTGTCTTTGGGTTCCCATATAATACTTGAATATGGGTTTCATTGTTGTTCTGTTGCTTCTTTTGTTATAATTTTAAAAATATAAAAGACATTATCCAATATTATAATAAAACTGCTGTGGAGACGGAATCAAAAATGGATATTATACAAGAAAGGAAATTGTGTCATGACCCCCCCCCCCCCCCCCCCCCCCCCCCTCGAAAACTATTATTGAGCATCACATAGACAGAAAGTTCAGATCTGAATACTTGAGCATAATGGAGACTTAAAATGCTAAATTTTTAATTCCTGTCAATGTTGATCTTATAATCAATCGTCCACTCATAGAAACGGATGCATTTCACTTATGATTTAGGACCTGAGAGCTAAAGTAAAGGAACATACTGTTTATAATTTATCGTAATTTGATAACCCCTGAGGGTTCATTCAAAACCAGATGTGAAATAATAATTTCTTTCACATACAATATTTATTTAAAAACCCATTTTCGTCGAATGTAGAAGAGTGGAATCATTCATTAATCACAAAAACCATATTTTGGATAGGACTGTTGAAAATGTTTGCAGCGTGAAGAGGCAAAATTTAGGGTACCCATTTTCCCTCCTTTTTTTGTCTGCTCAAATTATTTACCGGATAATTAGGCTTATTTATTAAGAGAACAGGTTTACATAGATCCACATCTTTGAGGATGTACATGCAACATAAGCTGGGACATTGGCAGAGGCCTTAAGGAATAACTTCTAGGTCGCCTGCCAAATTTATCTTTTCGAATAAAAAAATGAAAATTTCAAAGTACAAAGAAACATATAACTTATTTTATCTGTATGTTTTTCCTTTGTTCATTAAATAGAGCACACATAGCCTTAGGTGGGGATTTGGCTCCCCTCCATTACACCTTCCATCCAATAAACTATATTTTTATAATTTTAAAGAGTATAATTGAAATCAACACCGGTTAGTTAATTTATATTATTGAGTAGTAAAATTGTTTCAAAAATGAAAGTAATCCAACACTTTTATTTTCACCATTTGATGAACACATGTATTTTTCATCAAAATTTCAATAGCTGAAAATCCTTTTATACTTTTAACGGTAAAATTATATTTAATGATTCTAAGTTTTGGTATAATTGATCTTAATATCATCAGTTATCTATTAACATATTTTGATCATTACTAACAAAATTATTAAGATCAAATAATTGATGTATTGGATGAAATTGGAGGGAATGTGTAATGGAGGGGAGCCAAATCCCATAGGTGGGTGAGTGTTTCAAGGGTCTACGTAACTTTAAAATATCTCTCATCAAACTTCAAAAGCCAAGCGTTACGTTCTAACTTGGGTCATGTTGGTTGTTTGAAGGGTATGAAAAGTTCTATGCTTACTATGTAAACATGTTTTTTGGTACTGCTTCTGATCTATTTGCTTAAGGCTCAACGGTTATCAGGTGCAGTTATCATTTCCATGAGATTCATTATCTCGTGAGTTGTTACGTTCTTGTCCTTCAGTCCAAAGGTATCAACAAATTCAATAATTTATTATTGTACTCCACTGCTAACAATTTTTTATACCTTAAAACGCTTGAATTCCTTTCAACTTGAATCGAATCCAAAACATATCTGATTTTGTTTTCATCACATGGGAAATGTGATTTTATTTTGTTATGGATGTGTTTTATGGAGCTATTTTCCAAAACCATATTTGTAGAGTACGGTCAAATTACTCAGAAGTTTCTGATTCAGGGCGGAGCTGGAAGGCTGCTGAATTACGTTTCAAGTCTTGGGATGATCTTCACAAGTTATGGTATGTTCTGCTGAAGGAAAAAAACATGTTGATGACTCAACGCCAGATGCTTCATGCGCAAAATCTACGGTTTCCTAATCCAGAGCGTGTCCCCAAGGTATAACTTAATTTTGTTGGTAATTGTTCTGTGAATGTCTAGCTTCTGTTGTTCCTAAACACTTGATGTTTATCTAGTGGACACTGGTAGAATATGTGTTGAACTAGATAGCTGTTTCCTTGCAACCCACTGCATATGGAAGTCACTTGTGCTTCTGGTTTGGTCTTTCTTGCCGTATACAATCTACTTCTAATATTCTTGAATAAGAAATATAAGGATTTCTATTCGCCATACCATGCTAAGATCTGATATTACTAGCATGTCATGGAGCTAAAGTAAATCAATAAAACAAGCAAATTTGTAACTCTTACCAGTATCATGAATAACAAGATATGCTTCTAAAAATTTGAGTCAGTGGAGTAGAGGTTAAGCTTCCAATGTCGTTAAAAACTTGTTGATTCCCACACTACAGTGATAAGCAAAAACTTTTGAGAGCGTGTCGTAGGAAGTAATATATGCACAAGGGCAACCTTATCATCTTGCTTGCTGTTTTTTATCTTAGCTGATTTTGTTAGAATTGGTTCAAATATTGCTGAGACAATTAGTGCTTGGGAGAAATCTTTTTTTCTTTTCGAGATAATTTTTCAGTCCATCAAACCCTTTTTTTCCTTCTCTTTTTCTCAGAATCTCTTTATCTGAGCCAAATCTCAGATAAACTAATCTTCTTTGTTAATGGATCGTCCTATGCACAGGAATCCCTTGCATTCTCCAACTTCCGTCGTCTTTGAATCATCTTTATTTTTTTGTCCTTAGGCAAACTACTGTATTTATCTCCCTTTCTATAGATGTGAAATTTTAGGTTTCTGCTGCATTTTCATTTGACATTCTTTGGATGATTTCTGTATGTCATTAGATTGTACTTGTTTCAAATTTCCTCCATCTTCATGGCTAGTTGTTGCTAATGGTGTGATGTTGGTTATGATATCCCCAACTTACTTGCAGGTAAGGAAGTCTATGTGTCGAATCAAGCAAGTACTTACTGAGAGAGCAATTGAAGACCCAGATCCAAGGAGGTCTGCTGAGATGAAAAGGCTGATAAATGCTTTATGATTAGCTTCGAGTTACTACTAGGTTCAGATCAGTCTTTGGTACCCAGTCATGATGCCTGGAATGAGTTGTATTGATTTGCAAGGAAGGTTTTTTTTTTTTTTTAACCATAATTGATGAAGCTTGTTTTATTTGTGTTATTTACTATAACACGGGTCCATATGCGGGTTAATAAAAGTGGTCCTCAAGTAAAATCTATCAGGTGGTCACTTGTAGACAACAGTTAAGAGGTTAATTAATTCATGGAGCGGGGCAGTCTTTCATTTTCATTTTCATTTTGTTGGCTGTCAAAGTCTGAATATCAGTTAACTTACATAAACTCCAGTTAAGGCAATAACTACGTCAACTAACAAATTCAACGCAAAATTCTTGACCGAAATACAGACTTGCCTTGCATGTTATCTGTGCGAACTAGCAGAAGTGAAAATTAGAAAGACAAGTCTGAAAAAGGATATTAAAATATACTCCCTTCATCCTAGAAAAAGGAAATTGATATTTTCAAAGGGTTTTTTTGATATTTTTACATGAAAAATATCGCTATAAGTCTGTATTGACAGTTTTTGACTGTCGCTATAAATCAACCGTCGCTATAGGTCTATAGCAACAATTTACATGTGAGAATATTAAAAAACCATGTGGAAATATCACTTCCCTTTATTAATCCTGCTCTCGAGAAGATGTAATATTTCACCAGCATTTGTATTTTTGGCCTGCTCACAGCACTCACTGCAAACTGGGCACTCCAAAAAAGGTAGTTCTTTCTAGCAACACAGATCATTCCCACCAGTTGTATTCATTTTACAGGATCGGATAATAAGTTAAAATGTATCACATCTCCAGTGGGGGAAGAATGATGGGGTACCGTCGTGGGGGGTTTCTTGCATTTGATGTCAATCAGAATATAGCAAAATTATGAAGGCCAGAGAAGCTAGAGATTCCTACCGAATGTTTCGCAAACTCAATCCGACCTTATTGTTTCTGGCCTCAACATTCCCCTTGGTGAGCTTCCTGTTAAGATCCTTGGAGTGCCTCTTATATCTACTAAACTTACTACAAATGATTGTGTTCCTCTGCTGCACAAAATAACTCATAGGATTACTTCTTGGGCCAACTGTTTTCTCTCATATGCTGGTAGGGTGCATTCATAAAGTCTATTTTGTTTTCTATTCAGTCATATTGGTCTGCCCATTTTTTGTTGCCAAAATCTGTTATAAAACAGATCGACCAACTCTTACATAGGTTCCTTTGGAAGGCCTCTTCACTTGATAAACATGGAGCTAAAGTCGCTTGGGCTCAAGTTACTCTTCCTCGTCGTGAAGGTGGATTGGGATTGAAAAAGGTCGAAGACTTGAATAAGATCTTATTTCATTTATGGCAAGTAGTAATCTTTAATTCAACTTCTTTTTGGGCTGAATGGGTCTGTAAAACTTTACTCCACAAGCACCATTTCTGGACAACCCATATACCTGCAGATGCTTCTTGGATATGGAGGAAAATTCTTAGGCTTCGGAATTTGGCTGCCAACTATATTAACTATAAGGCCGGCAATGGTAATCTTATTAATCTTTGGCATGACCCTTGGTTGGACAGGCAGCCTCTTGTTTGGCACCATAACTGATCCTATTTTCACTCATGCTGGCCTACCATCATCTGCTAAAGTCAGTAAGATCATACATAATAATGCTTGGAAACCTCCTCGCTCAAATCACTTGAGGGTGTTGCGCATGAAGGAAATGCTTAGTACTGCACCCCTGCCATCGAACGCTCCATATCTTGTACTTGTACTGTGGGATGGCCAACTACACTCACAAGTTAAGGCTATGGAATTCTATTCGCAGCTCTAAACCCCGTCCTGTGGCATAAGCTTGTCTGGCGTCACATGTATGTTCCTCGATACTTTTCTTCTTGTGGCTGGCTATGCATAGAAGGCTATTGAATTGGTTTCAACACACATGTTTCAGTAATCAAACTGAGGAATCTTTTCAACATCTTTTCTTCAACTGTGCTTACACCATGAGCCTGCTATGCACATTCAGCAAACTAGGTTGGATAAAATATCTTCTAATATCATCAAACTATGCTTATCAACTTTAGTTTATAACTATGCACATTCAGCAAACTAGGTTGGATAAAATATCTTCTAATATCATCAAACTATGCTTGTCAACTTTAGTTTATAAGATATGGACCGAAAGACATGCAGGAGTTCGTGGTGAAACTCCTATCTCTATTGCTTTCCTTGCTGGTGTGCATTAGATTAGTTAAATGTAGAGTTTTCTCTATTAGAAAATTTAGTAAATATGTTGAAAAGTTCCCCCACCTTCGGGTGCAGCAGTTTTAGGCTTTTGTGTATTTATAGCATTGGCATCTTTAGGTTTGCCTATTGATATGGCTGCTATAGATCTCGTGGGGTATACCCCTTGACTTTGTTTCTTTTTCTATCTATACAATCTTACAAATTAACAAAAAAAAACTATGATAATCCTTGTGCTAATGACAATTCAAAAAGCTTCACATTCCTGCGCTTGTTAGTTTCTTGCTTTGGAAAAATCAATCCTAACTTGCATAGAATCAACTAAAAACAAGCTTCTGACTGCCGGTTTTTCACTTGTATCAAGCCATGTAGCTTAAAGCTTTACATATAAGCACAACAAAATAAAGGCTAGTAACTAGATAACCATTAAAATAGAAAATGAAACCAGTCACCGAAAGTAACCATGACACAAGTGACTTTTGAAGGAACCAATACGCTGTATTTCTACTAAAGTCAGCATAGGGAAGTGAAAACTTCAAGGAATCTGACAGCTTGTGATGGAGACGAGCATCGGAGCTTGATGATGTTAGTGTATCTGGCTGAAGGAGGAACTGTATACTATAGGCAGACATATTTTACTTGAGACATGCAAGGTTCCTCCCGCAAAGGACATTTCTGCAGTTGAAGTGAAGCATGAGTCAATAGATGTGATGTAAATAAGGGGAGGCGTGGAGAAAGATTTCATTCAAGCATATAACCATATTTAAGGATGCAGAAACTTTGAAATGCATTCAATATTTTAACCATATTCCATACATAGACAACATCAAGTAAATTTTTTATAAATAAAATGAACTACTATAGTCCTGCAGATTGGCCAAATGTTGCAATTCGTTCAAACCAGAGTAGTTGCTAACTCTAAATAGAACAACTAACAAACTTTGTTCCTTTCCATCTTTAAAAAGTATCTCAGCAGGTTTCGAAACTGTAAGCATGATATAAAAGGTATCAAATTACCATAACATCTACAACTCTGTTATATGCCCAAATATATATGTACAGTTGTACACCCTCTGTATTCTTGATCTAATTTTACGACCTTTTTTGGTACATTTAACTACCGAGTGGAAACTGCTATTTCACTGGAAATATTTTTTTTTGCTTGTCTAGCATATTATGTTAACATTTTCGAAGAATTATGCCTTACAAAATATGTAGTATTGAAAATTATTTTAATTGTTCCTGTTGCAACGTGGATGTTTGCTAGTTAAAACAGAAGGATATCAAATTGTAGACAAGCACGGCAGGAATTTTTCATAAAGCATCATAAGAGGGTATAAACAATGAAAATAGATAACTTTAAGTTTAAGATAGAAACAGATAACAGTGTAGTTAAAAATATTTATGTAAATATACACACACATGAGGAAAGAGTACTTATGTTTATGTTGTAATACATACTCCACATATCTATTTGTTTATTGTGTTTGGGCAACCCATAGCAGGTTGTTCCACTCGACTAGCACGAGGATGAGGCAATGCGCGACACTTGGATTTTATCTTGTAGATGTTATCAATTGTTTGAACCCGCACGTGGGGGAATAAAATTTCCGTGACTCTCCACAAGTCAGCTCTTTCTATCTATTTTCATTATATATATATATATTTTTTATATATTGTGTTTTGTAATATTTAAATTACTTTAATGTTATTATTTTTTAAACAATATAAATGAAAGCCAAGTTTTCCAAACAGAGGGCATATTTACAACATGCTGTTAAAGATGCAGGTACATGAAAATATGAGCGTGCTATCAGTCAAGTACAAACTCGGTATATATTTCTTTGTGAGTTGGGTCAACATATTAACAAGAAAATGACATGTAAACAATTGAAATCAAGCAGGCCTGAAAAACATAAAAGATAAAGTTACTTACACTAGACATCCTCGGCGTTGCTTTTTCTTCTCCTTTTGCTTTTGTGGTGGCTTGATGACTACTTTGATTGCAGCATCAAAGACTGCTTTCACATTCTGCAATTGCATACAAAAGTTATGATCCCTTGAACTTGACATGCAGGAAAATCTTAGTAACATCACGCAAAATAATAAAAATCATCTTTAGAAAGAATAGCCGACCAGGTGAAACAGAATGGGGAGAGTTGTCCTCTAAAAATCAAATACTATAATTTCAAAATTTGCAAAATAAAATAAAATAAAGAAAAGAACCCCATAATCGACATTTGAATTATCCTTGGAGTTTTAACAAAGTTGGTGTTATAACCAAAACATCATGTGTTGCTGTGAAATGTTTCAGTGTGGTTTTGCGGAATTCTTTATATTTCTCCTGCAGCAGCGAATAAAGTTACCTCTTTGTTGAATACAGGACTCTGGCAAAGACGTTTTATCCAGAAAAATATACAAATACGAAAAACAGACATACACACAGATTTAAAGACTTGAAAAAACATCTCTCTTGAAGTTGATGGGAGAGCCTAGATGTGTATCTCTATGTTGCAGCAAAAAGACAAACAATTATATGCTAGGTTATCAGTACCTGTTGAGTTTTAGAGCTGCACTCAACATAATATGCAGCACCAATCTGTTTACGAAGCTCCTCTCCCTGATCACAGTAAGCCACCCTTCGAATGTTATGCATCAAAAACATTAGTAAGAGAACAAAGAGCAGCTCATGATCAGAAGTCAAACCTGTGCAGTGGTCACGGGCACTAAACCTGGATGATCAGCTAAATAGTGCTTATCCTCGCGAAGGTCTATTATCACCGACAAAAATTATCAATGAATTAGTAGAAAATTTTTATAATTCCATACGAGAGAATTAGGACAGCAACAATCCATTTCCTTTTACCTTAATTTACCTTGACACTGTTCATCCAATTTGCAGGTAGGAGAAACAACAACCATCCCAGTTTGTTGTAAATTATGAATTACTGTTTTACTTTCAATCACCTCTTTAAAATTCTAATTCATAGGAAAAAAAGTTGTGACTAGTTTTATCATTTGTGAAACTTGAATATATGGGCCCGTATTAGTGTCCTGTTGTGTTTTATTATTATTTCTCTCATTTGTTCATTTGTTTATACTTGCTTGAATGTCGTAATAGGCTTAGAGCTGCATAGCTTTTGACATGGGCTTCATTCGCAAGATAAGTACAAAATTATTTCTTACACAATGGTTGCTCGTTTTCCATACATGGTAAGGTATCGTAAGAATTCATTACACTGTATTTATTTTGAAAAATATGAATGTAGTAGATGCCCTGCATTACTCAACCTCTTGAGCCATAGAACACTTTATTTTATTTTATTTTTTGATAGGAGATTTTTGGCCCAAGTATGGTAAGTGGAACCAGCGACCTTGAGGTTATTCCTCAAGGCCTCTGCTATTTCTCCACCCTTTGGGTTTATAGGGCACTGTCCTTGATCTTTTCACCAAAAGTAAGATCTTTATACACTTTTGAGTCATTTTTCTTATTCATCTTCTCTTACAAAGGAGATCCCAATCATGACAAGAAAACATGGAATGCTTATGTTTAAGGAGGAAAGTACAGCATGTAACAAAATATTTATTCACAAATACACATACTTAAGGTATTACAAGTTGGCCTTTATTTTAAAAGTATAATCAATTAGGCAAACTCTGAAGTCCACAAAGTTCTTGAGTTTTAGAACATGTGCGACTCATTTATTACAAGTAGAAATTTCTCAAATGTGTGCCTCATCAACCAACAAGCAAAGCACATTACAAGAGTACTATGGTGATGCTACAGGTAAGATGGGCCAACATAAATGCTTGAAGTGCACCCATGAAATAGTTTATTTTTCCACCAATGCATTTATGAATCCGCTTTCTCCAAAGTTTTTTATAACAAACATAAAGCTTCGTCATATTGAACAAACAGCAAACGGAACTAGAAGGCAATATCAGATGATGTGACCAACTCTGACTTGCATTTTACGAAAAAGCAAATAAAACAAGAAGACAATAACAGACAGTAGAATGCCTGAAATGATATAAAGAGAAGATAGTTGGAGCTTTTAGGCCTCTTAACTTACCCAGTTTGGTGCCAGCCAGTACAACTGGAATTCCAGGGGCATAATGCTGAAGTTCAGGGATCCACTGATCAAGTAATTGTCAATCAGAGATCATAATAGATAGTAATAACTCCACCAAAACAGTAAATTGGTATGTGAAGCTGTCAATGTAATGCACCTTTTTAAGTATGTTTTCATAGCTTGCACGACTAACTAATGAAAAAGCCAGGACAAAAACATCAGCGCCTCGGTAGCTTAATGGCCTTAATCTGTTGTAATCTTCTTGCCCTGCAAATTAGATAGGAAATGAACACAATCATAACAAAACTTCCCAAATCAGGAAAGTTGCTTTCCTTTGAATCCAGATTTATGAAATAATCATGCTTATTTAAGAAAATAGTCATAGAAGATTCTAAATGTGACAATATTACCAGCTGTGTCCCAGAGGCCTAAGTTGACAGTGGTGCTTTCAACTACCACATTTGCACTGAAGTTATCGAAGACTGTTGGGATATAGTCCTGAATGACGATAATACTATCAAAATTTCAATATTTTAATAAAAACAGAATTTTATGACAAATCAAAAGAAAGGATGAAGGAGGGGACGGGGGAGAGAAGAACCCTAGAGGAAAAAAAAAATACCCAGACAGAATTTCACAATTGGGAAGCACAAACTACAAAACCCCAAAACCCAGAATGAAATAATGTCAACTTTTAGATATAAAATTAAGAAAACATAAAAAGCAGCAAAACCCAGATGCATATAAAGTCTATACAGAGTAAAAAAAGAAAGCTGACTTACACCTACCTAATAGACACATAAAGTGACTAATCCAAAAATGAGAAATTCCGATGATTCTCTCAAATGAAAGAAGCACTTACAGTGGGAAATTTGTTACTTGTATAGCAAATAAGCATACAAGTCTTGCCAACAGCCCCATCTCCAACAGTTACACACTTGATGAACCTTGAAGCACCAGAAGCCATTGAACATCAAGAAAACTTACAAAACCTGGTTGTGGGTGAGGTGGGTGAAATAGGCAGGTATTTTTATGACCTTTTTTGAAAGAAGAGAGAGAAAGTAGAGAGAGTGGTGTGAAGTACAGATGATAGATCACATGATTCTTACTCATTCACTATCTGTAGCAGCCACTTGTTACCTTTTTATTCATTTTCCTTGGCAAATAAATGAGGAGGAGACTGGGTATTACTGTAAATTAAATTTTTTACGTGTACAAATATCAATTGTTTGTTTATATAGATATTTTCAGAGACATAATTTTTTATTGTTCTTTTATGGTAAATTATTTTTCTTGTTCGAGGGACAACAACTCCAGCTTGCATTTAATTTTAACCCCAGAAAAAGAAGAGGGGCCAGTCTGGACTCTGGATAAACGATCAAAACGACATAGTTTTGTTTCTTTTGAATCACCTGTGTCCGTCGGACGGTGTTCCCGTGACTAGGTGGTGGCCGGTGGGGGTGACTTGTTCAATTTATTATAATCAGTTTATGCTATATTTAGTTTCTTGTAATGTTATGTAACTTACAAATAATAATTAAAAAGAATGCCATTTTAACACTAGTAATGGACCATTTTGTAATCGAAGGTAATGCAATTACTACATATTAATTATTTGAGTTTTCTTAATTTGTAATTTCCGGTGGTCAACTTTCTTAGGAGGGAAAATATGAGAATTCTTGTTTTGACACATTGATTTTGTTATTTTTGACACATATTAATTTTTTTTGATTCTTTACTTAATGCTTAAAACCTTTAATTTTGTAAAATTTGAGAATTTTTCCATAATATTCTACAAGCATAGAATTTTAGTTCTCTTTAACTATTTCTTCCATTTTAAAATATAGGATAAATTTAATTTTTTTTTAAGTCAATTTAAAATATTTTTAAATTAATATAAATATACATTATAGACTTGGTTTTTTTCCTCCCATCGATCAAACATTAACAAATAATATTACTGTTCAAGCGTAATTAAAGCAAACCCAAATATTCGTCCAATAATTATTTTCATTCTTTATGTATTAAGAATTTGAGAGCTCAAATATTTAAAGTAATAAAATAGTATGTGCGAATTTAAATTATATCTTAAATTAACACAAAAAAAAGAGTGATTAAAGCTGAAGGTATAGTAATTCTTGTTAATTAGTTGTCAATCATCTTGTTCCCAAAATGCTTCGAGTATCATTACAAGTATCATATATTTTTTTGTTCCTGCTCCCTACCATGCACCACCTTTGTTGGATGAAAAATAAATAAAGTGTGACTGCTCCAAATCCATATATATTCACCTGAATTTCACCAAGAATAATAATATCTCACCACCTGCAAACTAATCACGCCCAAATGAATTGCAATAAACTAATTAAGCAAATGCATAAATGTTGCTTACATTACAAACTAGTTAGTTCAACACATTTGACTAGGGTGCTGCCACATACTTCATATATAGAGCATGGTTCACATTTTAATCTACACGTGCAAAATATTCATGAATTTAAAGAGTGAAAATTTGCATCTCTATCGTTCCAAACAACATTATTCAAGAAAAATAATTCATTAAACAAATATTTTTGAAATATTGACTCTCGTGATAAATAACATTCAATTGAACATAACACTAACAAAAAATAAGGTTAATTATTTTAATCACGTACTCACTAAATTACAGACTTATTCTAATAGTACTATATTTCATTAAAAAAAATGGTCATAATAAACTTTTAATCGTTAAAATAAAAATATGCGTATAACCAAAAAAGTCAAATGAGTAATGAGTTTGATAAGGAAAGATTTCATATGTATATATTTTTTATTTTAACAGGGAAGTGCATTTCATCACGCTTCTTCTAATTCTATTAGGTTACTTTAGGACCAACCTGAATAAGTCTGTCTATATTGGGATCATGCGAGCGGTTGTATAAATAAATTAATTTTGCTCCATTTATTACTATAGGGGATGCTCTCTCTCCTCACATGTGTCTTCTTCCGTTTATGCTAATAAATTTTGTAATATTTTATAAGAAAATATTTAATTTAATGAGTCGATATTAATTTAACAACACCTGTAAATTGGGGTTCAATTTAATAAGATAAAAATAATTTAATCCATAAATAAAGAGAGAGAGAATAATGTGTGAATAGATATGACAGAGCTTCCTTTTGAAAAAGTTTAACGCTTAAGACATAAAAGTAGCTCTAAAGCAAAGGAAATGGCTAAAACCAAATTAAAGGAATGATTGAAGATATTGAATGGTCGGGCAATGGCATAAGTAAAGATTAAGCAACATGCTAAATGACCATTTCAATAGTTGTGATAGAAGAACAAGAAGAAAACAACAACAAAAAACGAGAAAAATTCGGAAGTCTAAGCTTTAAGATTATTTATAAAATAAAATAAAAAAGAGGCGCTCAAAGTTTATTCAAAAAATTGTTCTTGGACATATCATGAATTTACAAGAATTACCCACCAAAATTAATGGTTAAAAGAATCTTGTTTTGGTAAAATAATAATCATTATGTTTCCATCTTCCATCTAGTGTAATTGGTAATCTTATAATCAATTCCAGAAGTAAAAATTAATCACCCAAATTTTAAACCATTTCCCCTTAGCTACATCATATTTAGATTGATGAACTCCCATCTTTGTTGCTATATACTCTCTCCGAGTCTTGTTTAATTTTTTTCTAATCAATTTGTTAGATCTCAAGATTCAAGATTAATGTGAGCTTATTTATTTATTTATTATGCAATAGTTAACACTGTAAATTAGTATTATTAAGTGTAAAATTATTAT
Organism: Hedera helix; assembly: GCA_947179155.2. Lineage (NCBI taxonomy): Eukaryota > Viridiplantae > Streptophyta > Magnoliopsida > Apiales > Araliaceae > Hedera > Hedera helix. The sequence continues at coordinate 44,278,097 of OX359275.1, forward strand.
ATTAAAATTAATAATTTAATTTAATTTAAAAAAATAATAATTTGAATAAAAGTCAATTGAGAATATAAAAAAAATTAAGGGAGCAGTATTAATATGACAATATATTGTTTGGCCGGCCGTATGATGCTGAATCATGTGCTATTTGGAGTGAGCACAACATACTGATGCATGCTACAAAACCCCAGTCCGAACCTATCCTGAGACTCCAAATAAAAAATTTCATGCTCTTTCATTTTTATTTCTTATTACAAGTGTGTCTACCTTGCAAAGTGCGGGTCTTATATTTTTTTTTAATAATTTAATTATATGAATAATTAATATATATGTATATTTTAATAAAAGTAACAATTTAGTATTCGTAACATGTAAGATGATTTTTAAAAGAAAGTAATTTCCTTCTAAATTATTATCTAATTAATAATAAAAATTTATTTATACTTGAGACATAATATATTTATATTTGATAATAGTAACAAATTCAAATTAGTTAAGACAATTTTTATAAATAAAAAAAATCAAATTAAATTATCTAAATAGTAATAAAATCTTATTTAATAATGATAATAAATTAATATTTGGTAAAATAATATTATAATTTTTTTTCGTAGTGCAAAATATATTACTAATTTTAGTTTTTGACTCAGTTGAATCAAATTACAATAATATTGACGTTTTTAATTATGTTTTTACAAATTATTATTGGATGGTAATTTTATTTTCTTATTTAATAATTGAAAAAATCAAATTGTTGGGTAATATATATATATATATATATATATATATATATATATATATATATATATAAGTAATAATAGTAAAATCCTACTTATATTTACAATATAATTATACTTAAAATTTAATAATTAACAAATTAATATTAGATAATATGATCTTATGATTATTTTATAGTAAAATTATATTACTTATTTTTATTTCAAATGGTCTTATTTTATAATTATGATGTTGTTTAGTTCTTATTGTATTTTTTATTTTTTAATAATTTATTTTCAATTTTTATATTTTAATTAATAATTGAATCAAATTATTGATCAATGTATTGTTTTTTATACAAATATATATATATATATATATATATATATATATATATATATATATATATATAATTTAATATTTAGCAATGTGATTTTCATAAGAAAATAGTTTCTTTCTAAAATTATACAAAAAGTCAAAGTAGTAATATAATTTTAATTAAAAAATAATTATTGTTTATATATGTTTTAGTAAAAGTAACAAATTAATATTATAAGATAATCTGGTTTTGATTGTTTCATTTTTTATATTACTAATTTTATTTGCTTTTAAAACTATGTTACTAATTTTTGTTTTTACTTTTAATAGATTAATAATAGAAATTGACTTATTGTAGAAAAAATAATAGTGTAAAAAGAGTAATTTAATTTTTGATTTAAAGTAGGAAAAGTAAGAGGTCTTATAGTAGGAAAGTTGAATTAATATACAAAGAAAAAATAATTGACTTAATGTAAGAAAAATAAAAAGTCAAACAAAAAAAAAGTGAACAAAAAAAAAAGCCCAACCGAAAAAAAAAATAGAACAAATTAAATTATTTATTTAATTATAGTATTAATAATATATTCCGTGCAAAATATGAGATCTTATTCTTAATTCTTAAATTTTGATTAAATTTTTTTATATAATTTTTTGAATAGTATTTTATTTTTTACACACACACACACACACACACACACATATATATATATATATATATATATATATATATATATATTTGTTGTTGTTTCAATATTTTATTTATTAATTATTTAATTGAAACGGAGCTTTCTTAGTGCATTCTTTTGTTCAAGTTCTTTTGGAATTTTTTTTTGCCTAAGCTCATTCTTTAAAGTATGCACTCCGCATATTCGTCATTCGTTTTTGACTTTTTGTATATCTTTGTGATTTCTTTTGTGCATGTTCTTCTAGACTTTTTTTCACTTTTGTATAAATTTTAAAATAATAAAAAATGACTTAATACAGAAAAAGTAAAAGGCAAACCAAAAAAAGAAAAAGGAAGACGAACTAAAAAAAAAAGAAAGAATGACAAATCAACTTGTCTATTTAATTATAGTATCAACTTATTCATGATTCTTAAATTATATATATATATATATATATATATATATATATATATATATATATATATATATATATATATATATATAATATTTTTTATATAGTATTTTGAATAGTGTAATATTACTTTTGACTTAGTAGACTATTTTTTTTTACATGCTAATATTTTTTATTTTTAATTATTAACTATTTATTTTCAATGATAATTTTTTATTTTAAATTATTTTTTACAATTAAATTTAATTTTTTGTATATATATATTTTATGGTTTAAATTTTGTAATGTTATTTGAACTATCAATGTTTAGATTTTTTATTTTGAAATAAACAAATTTTATACTAGTAATTATGTATTAAATATGAATTTTTTTACCTTCAATTCAAAATTTTGAAATCTCTTTCATGTGAATAGGCAGAATAGCCTGCCAGCAATGAAATATAGAATAATAAAATTTAATTATATAATCTAAAAATATTATATTTTGTTTTTAATAATAAATTGAATAATATTAGTGATAAACTTATTAAATATTATATTTTATTAATTTATTATAAAAATGAGTCAATAAATTAATACATATAATATATTAACTTGACTAGAACATATAATATATTAACTTGACTAGAATATGGAACTCCGCCTAACAGCTACTTTTTCTATTTTTTAATTCAAAGAGCATAAATAAATAAATAAACTTACAGTAATTAAGAGTGAAGTAGATTTATGAATCAGGTAGGAGTAATTAAGTAGTCAATAATATTAAAAATGTTGAAGGTGCATGCTCAATTTAGTCAACATGGTATGGCATGAAGTAGGAGTACGAATTCTAAAGTTCTAACTTTCGGCTATACCCCAGACATCGTCGTTTCATGTGTTTATCCCTTACCCGCCTTTCCTCTCCTGTAAACCCCGATCATTCACTTCCTGTTCCGCCGCCGTGGACGACGTAGTTTTCTCCACGTCAAGCTCATCGGACCATCGACCACCACCTACAGCTGCAAAATCATCACAAAACCCTGAAAAAAGCCCTAGTTGCTTCACCATATGTCATTGCCCCTGCGTTCAATTGCGTGAATTTGAGGACACTGTGCCTATGCTTGACATTGCAACCGAAAGAATGAGATATTGGTAAGAAGTGCCAACTTTGTTGGAAGATTGTATATTTATTAGACTCGATTTGAAACATTATAATTCTACCTACATGTTTAATGAAGAAATAGTTGGTGTAATCTATGTACTTCTTACGAATATTAGGTTTGTATGAACTTCACTTGTTGATTGTAATTAAATGTAAAAACGTGTGAAATGCTTGGTATTAAGTGTTACTGTTCGAGATTGAAATTATATGTTGCTTCTGTTTAGGATGACGAGTTGATTAGTTTTGAGAGGTTAAAATTGTCTTTCTGGTGGTGTTTGGGTTTGGTGAATGAATTTTTGACAAATCTTGTGTGTTGCCTTTAAAATGGTTCATGCTTTCCATTTGTTTTTTCCTGGAAAGTTCGGGTTATGCCAATAAGTGTTAAGGATGAATGTGATTTTTTTTTTATGCAATATAATTTTTCCCAGCATATTTTCCTGGCAATGCTTGCGGTAGATGATGTTGAGCTCTGGGTGGGGTGTCACCCGTGGAATTTGGCGATTTGCTTCACTTGAAGATGCAGTGACAGCCCTGGGTATCCATTCCCATTGCAATTTCTATCACGAGTGGGGTGGTTGTTTCGCACAGAGATTCTAACAGATGTTCATGGGTCCTCTGAGCTTCTGGGATTGCAGATTGATAAGTTTCAACTCTAGGTAACATTTAATATTTTGAAGCTGAGTGACCTGCTGACCAAATTGTCTTGATGTTTCATCAACTTGGTTGGTTTACAGATACATGCTGATATTAACTCTGGAAATTCTGGTGGATTCATCTTTAATGACAAGGGGACTTGTTTGGGTATTAGATTTCAGTCCCTTTAACATGGTGAACATGATGGTGCTCAGAATTTAGGTTACATCATATATATGCCGATACCAGTATTAGGCACTTCATACGAGGGCATGATGAGAAGAATGGAGGATATACTGGTGTGTTTACTGAAATTTAGATAACTAGGATGTTTTGCAACTTTTATTAGTTCGTATATGGATGGTATATTGGTAATAACCTTGACTATTCTGTTCAAGGAACTTAAAGGAAAGAAGAAAAGTAAGCTCTCGGAAAAAGAGGAAGAGAACGGAGATGAGAGTGGTAGAAAGGGTTTAAATGTTTCATCATTTTACCGAGCTCATTTGATGCTACATTCTACTACGATTTACGTGGGGAATTTATCCAGATCTTTGGATAGCCTTGCGGGTATTGTTATTTTTATATGTATATTTCACATTTTATTTGACTCGGTCAACTAACTTACCAGCTAATCAACAGAGCAATCTGATGCAGTGAGCTGGATGTTTCGAGGATTACGAGGCCAGATAGTTATTGCCACATCACATCCCAAAATTAGTGGCTACAGTTACTCTAGGTCAGTGCCAAAGCTGTCAGATACGTGTGTCTCCGGGTACAATGACAGTAACCCAAATCTGCCATCACAAAATTCTCTCCACAAGTCGAACCACAATCCATATTGCATCACATGGACATGGCCACCCCTACCCTCTTCTTCTTTATGACTCTTACCCCACCCTTCATTCATCCTCTATTCACCCCTCTCTCTCCGTGTATCTATATCTATATATAGATAGATAAGAGTATTGTTACATGCACACAGCATATGTATACAACATTGTACGAAGAGGAAATTATTTATAATGGGTTCAAGAAAAGTAGTAGTGGGGGCGAAAAAACAGAAGAGATTAGCTGAGAGTATAAAATCAAGATCTGGAGGGGTGGTGAGGGTGGTTGAGAGGAAGATGGAGAAGCTTCAGAGAGTTGTGCCGGGAGGGGATGAATTGCATTCGGATCATCAGCTTCTTCTCCACACTGCAGGTTACATTTTGCATTTGCGGTGGCAAGTTACTGCTTTAGAAAGGGCTCTTCTGTTTTTTGAAACAAAGCAGCAGCTGCATTCCTAGGTCATCACTCCACTGAGAATGCACGCTTAAATATTAGTTATGTTCAGTAATTCTGTCTTGATCATTATTATTCTTGTATGTATACAAATACATTCATGGCTTAATGTTGCACTATTGATCACAAGTTTAATAACAGTGCGAGGCACGGGTTAATTTATATAATTTTATTTATAAATATTTAATAATTTAGTTTAACATATTCTATTACAATTAACTTGTGACTAATAAAATTGACTCAGAAAATTAAATTATAAATCACCTCTTGTATTATTCAATCAAGTAATAATTTTAATCTAAAGTCTAAAAGATAAAATATTGGTAGTCTAATATCATAAAATAAAATCATACCATACTTACATGCAACTATATATATATATATATATATATAATACTTATTTTAATATTAATTGTATGGTTACCTATAATTATGTAACATCATATCAATCTCTTAAATAGCTTAAGTTAGGAAGAGCTTGTAAATAGTAGCTGATCAATTCTTCCTCTATTGGTAAAAATTTATATATATATAATGTTTATTTCAATATTAATTGTATGGTGATTACCTAGAACTCTCTAACATCAATGTCTTGAATAACTTGAGCTGAGAGAGTCCTATAAAACACTTTATTAGTGAGATAATATATAACTGATCAATTCTTCATCTGTTAGTAGAAAGTTCTAATCAATTGGCATTTTAGTGATCATCATTTCAATATTAATAGTATGGTGATTACCTAGTATTTTGGGATATATATTTGTCATAAAACTCTATAGCATCAATGTCTTGAATAGCTTTAGCTGGGAAGGGGTCTGTTAAACACTTTATTAGTGGAATAGTAGCTAATTAATTCTTCCTCTGTGTAGAAACCAATAGCCAATTGGCATTTCGGTGACCGTCCCACAAATAGTAATATCCATTTGCATGTGTATATATATATATATATATAATTAAGTAGCTTAATGACTCTTCGAAAGAAGAGTTTTTAAAATAAAAAAAAAGAGTTTGAGAAAGATTAAGCAATTTAATGACTTTTTGAAAGAAAATTTTTATAAAATAAAATATAATTAAATTTGAGATGGCCTCTTAAGTTGATGTAGTGAAATGTGAATAAAGATTATATTTGTCCAGTAATTTGCTGTATTCATCAAGTCAGGTATTAATTAGTATTTTTTTAGTAGATTTTGTAACTCCATACTCAAATTCTGTAAGTTCGTACAAATGTGACGTGTATGGCAACATCATTTCTCTGAAATGAAGGGTTCATATTTGACTATCTATGCATATTAGTGTGATATTATGGCTGAGTAGTAAACACCTGGTTATAGTAATTTTTTTAATAATCCTTTTCATAACGAAGTTAATTTAGTATTTGAGTGGCTTTGCTTTCTCTTCCTTCTGAAAAAAAAGAGTCCTTATTGATTTTTTTATGAATAGACCATATTTATATATAATAAAATTCAGTAATTCTTCTCAATAATAAATTTTAGGTGTTAGAGTTTAACAGTATAAAGAGACTGTAAAAAACGTAAGTTTTCCATCCAAGTATAAAGTCTGCTTGATGCAAAACCTTAATCAATACTTTATATATAAAAGGGAGAGCAGTGAAAAACTGAAAATAACCGCCCCTTCAAGCTTTGTCATAGTTTTTCTCTTTCTATTATACTTTCTCTCTATTTTTAGTCTTACACTCTCACACTTTGTTTTATTTTACTCTTATTTTTATTTTTTTCGACTTTTTCTCACACATATAGTGCGCAAGGAATGAGATAAATCAATTTAATTATCTGAGTTAACTCATCAATTAAAATAAATTAATTCATTTTAATTGATGAATTAACTTAGATAATCATTATTATATTTAACATTTGTTCAAATAAATTTGGGATGAAAAATGGGTTAAAAAATATTGCGTAATAATTATGTACATTCATATGTACAAATGAATTTGGGATGAGAAATGGGTTACCTGTTTGATATTTTAAAAAATATAAATATTTTATACATTTACGTGTACAAATGAATGTATTCATGCAACTAAAATGTTTTATCTAATTATAAGTATATACAAAATTATTCACCTTTTAACGTAAAATTTTAATTAATATAATAGTACCGGTCACAGTTAGACAGATACCAAAAAAATAAAACAATCATCAACAAACTGCAATAAAATAGAATCAAGGTACGACTCAAGTCATTCACTATACTGCATACAATCTTATACTTTTTCTATATTCTTCAAACATACTCATAAACTAAACATACTGTTTTCTTCCATAATGAATGTCACTGTTAATCAAAGAGAAAAAAAACAATCTACAAGAAAATCTATGGACCGTTAGGTACTAGCAGCCTCATTCAATATTATCCATTACTATGTTTCGTTACTTATTTATAGTCACTTTATGTTAAGAGTAACATTTTTGTGTTCACAATTTTTACGAAATTTATTGGCAATTTTATTTGAAATAATTAATTATTATAGTTTTTTACATATCAGTGCCACTTTTAGTACAAAATTTTGTCTTCTAACACAAAATTAAAATATAATTATTTATAACATAAACAATTGTTAATAAGAAACCGTAACTTGTATGTAGGGGTGAGCATAATGCGGTTTGAAGTTTAAATTGTACATAAAACTGTTTAGGTGCGATTTGACAAATTTAAAACCGCACATGAAACTGCTTATGATTGATGTGGTGCGATGCGGTTTTGAACTTTGTGGTGCGATTTCATTTGATGTGGATTCGGTTTCAAAACCAATTAAAATAATTAAATTTTATACAATTTAAATTAAAAATTAAGCATCACACAATATTAAATGGGTGCATTCAGTGGTTAAAGAAGAATGGACTGTTGAAGTGTTTGATTAGTCCCTCACTTCGGAAGGTGCTAGCGAAGAGAGGCTGGTGAATCTGTTGCAGGTGGCTTTGAAATGCATAAATGCCTCACCAGATGCTAGGCCAAGTATCAACCAAGTCGCAGAAATGATATACTCTATAAAGGAAGAAGAAGAAGAGAGATCCCTTGGCTGTTAATACATGAAGTTTTCAGGGACATCTACTGTAAAAATTGATTTGTTGAAATTGAAATCCCTTTTTGCAGCAACATGTTTTGATTTTTATCTAGTTATACTGTGATGATTGAATGATTATATGCAAGTGAACCCATCTTATATGATAATCCATTAAAATCAATACATCACTATCTTCTCTGTGGAAATTCTAATGAGACTCCGAAAGGGTTAACAAAAATTCCGGGTAAACCATGGAGCTCCAACTAGTAAACCTGTGGAGGAAAATTGTTTGGAAACTCCCACTCATTTTTTACAATTTTTAACATTGTGACTCTGTATTGTAACTGGACAGAGAGGAACCAGAGGCTTTCACAACAACATAAGGGATCACAGGGCTGTAATTAAGGACATTGAACAATACGCTCAGAAAAGAACTGTTCTTTAAATCAACATCAAGAAAACATACGATCATTGTTCTAATAGGGTGTATAGATAACCTATGTCCTAATCTCACGCAGTCACACTACTTCAACCTATTAACAAAATAATAAATTTACACATACACCAAACTTACACTATCATACCCTTTTTGGCAAAAAACAAAGCATGGTTTTTTGGCTTAATTAAAATAATGTAAAGTAATACGGAAAATATGCCAAAAAGAGGTAATTAGTGTAAGTATGGTGTAAGTGGGGTCTATATGTAGATATGTCCCAAACAAAATAACATATAAACATATACTCAAGGAAAAAAATCCTTATAATTATTTTAGATAGCACTTAGATAAATGTTATTTACGTTAAATAATTTATTTTTTATAATAATTTATCTATAATACCTTCAGTATTAATTGTTATATTTCTATTATTTATGTATATTTATAGAGCACCATTAATTATGTGTAAAAATTTATATAATTAAAGATGAGAATTTAAATATGAATATTTTATCATTTTATCATTTCTCTTAATATAAATAAAAAGTCAATCAAAACATTTATCTTGATATGAAAGACGTAATAGTTAGAATATATAAACATTTTTTTTAATTTAACTTGAGGGTACGGAGCATTATGTAAAATAAATGTGTTTCGATAATTCAAATTTATTTATTTATTATAAAATCGTTTACACTTAATAAAAATTTATATTTATGATATTTTTGCATACTCTTTAGATTCTACATAAAGTCATTTCAACTCATTAGATATAAGTTATAAATTTATTAAGAATGTAATATTTTTTCATTAAATTTACTTGAACTATGGCGAACAAGTTTGAGTTTGAAAAATAAAAAAGAATTGATATTTTTATTAGTTAATTTGATATTTTCATAAATGGGTCTTATTTGATCTTGCAGAAATATCAAATTAGCTTGTAAAAATATCAATTTCGTAAGTTAATTTGTTATTTCTGCAAGTGAATCTCATTTGATCTTACAAAAATATCAAATTAACTTACAAAAATATCAATTTGAAAAAAAAAAACATACTAGACTAATGAACAGTTTCTATTAACTATAAGAACAAAAAACCTACAATAATTAACCCTCCTAATTGGCTAATAAAATATGAGGCTGAAAAACAGCAGTAAGATTTGTGTGAGAACATATACACCGGTTAGCATCCGCTGGAACCAGGAGCTCCTCTGTTTAGACAAAGGCCAAAACCCCTCCTCTAAACCCACAAAACCCCTACCTGTCTGTTTCTCAAAAACTCAAATCGCACGCACAACTTTCTCTCTCATCTTTCTCCCAAAAACCCTTATTTCTCATATCTCTCTCTACAATGGGTGTGGAAGAGAGACCCACATTGACGGTAAAAGTCTCAAACATCCCCAGAACCGCCATAGCCAAAGAGCTCTTCGACTTCTTCGAATCCATTATCGGTAAAGGCTCTGTATTTGCCTGCGAAATTTTCTCTGATCACAAGAACTGGAAGGCTAGAGACTCTGGCAGAGTCCAGTTCGAAACCCTAGAGTTTAAATCCACCGCCATAACCCTATTCCAACAGGGAAAACTCTTTTTCAAGAGTTTCAATCTTTCTCTCTCCTCTTCATTCGATGATATCATTTTTCGACCCGTGGATCCGCAAAACCGGGTCGAGAAGGGGGTTCTGAACGCTGGGCTATTGGCAGCAGATCTTGATAAAAAGGGGTTACTGTCCGAAAATGACAGCCTTTGCATGTGTGTTTTGGAGACCTGGGAAGGCGTCAGAGCTTGGATTATGCCTGAAAGGCAATGTTTTGAATTCTGGGTGAATCACAATGGGGTGTCTTATAAGTTGGAGGTACAGTTTGGCGATGTTTTGGAGACATCTAAGTGTTGTTTGAATGGTGGAACGGAACCCAATGCAATTCTTTTGAAGGTAAAGATACCATTTTCTGTAATTCATTCCCTTCCAAGGTCAATTTTGTTTGACTTTTTGATGATGGGGTTTTCGGTTTTCTTGATGATTCTAATGGTATATTTAGATGTGAAGTTATAGTTTTTATGTGTTAGGCGACTGTTGTGTAAGTTTGTCCGCATTTCCTTGTGTGATTGTGGATGTTCCTCTAGATTGATTTGATTGTAATAGCCATATTTGTTCCTGGCTTATGCATGTTCATTTTATTTTCTTGGCAACAAATCTCTCAAATTGGCAGTGATTTAAAGGATTTCAGTGGATTCATTTATTACATTATACCCAAGATTTACGAAATTTTACATATATTAAAAAAAATATAAAATCAGTTTGGTTGACTGACCCCAATACATTGGCTGCAGCTTCATCCCTGCTTGTTTATGAGTCATGGTCTGTTTGATGAGTTCTATTTCTATTTAGGCAAATTCGCATTTGACTTGCAAGTAACCAGCTGCCCCTTAAGTTTTGCAAAACCATTCTGTTTTGTGAATCCTTGGTTCTTTGTGCAACTAGATTTGATGTTAGTTACCGCTTCTCAGCTGAAAGCTTTATACCTTTGTTGTCAACAGAACCTTTTCCGCCAACCGTATCCTGTGGAGAATATTATTTACACTCTTTTACATTAAAGGTTACATATAAGTTCAATAATAACTTGAGCTAACTTATTTTATTTTTACTCTATTACTTTTCAGCTCAAGTATGCACCAAAAATATATCAAAAAGTTTCTGGGCCCAATGTTGCTTCTAAGTTCAGCGCTGATCGGTACCATTTTTGCAAGGAGGATTTTGAGTTTCTGTGGGTTCGTGCAACAGATTTTTCCAATGTGAAGTCTATTGGACAATCTTCTGCATTTTGTTGGGAAATGGAAGAAGGGTCCTCAGCTTTAGATAGCTTTTCCAAATTGCCATTTTATAAGAAAGAGTTGACTAAATTAATTATGGAAGAAGGTGGAGAATTTGATTCTTCATCTGAGCTTAATCCACTTGTAAGATGCCAGGCAGATTCTAAATTATCATATGAGATCCTTTACCAGCTGAATTCCCTTGTTCACACTCACAAACTTAGTCTCGCTGCTGTGGATCCTGATCTGATTGAGATCCTCAGCAGTTTAGACATAGACTCTGGTATGGTGATTCTTCAAAAAATGCATAAATTGCAGTACACCTGTTATGATCCCATGCGATTTATCAAAACCCAATTACATATTCTGAGGAAAAATGAGAAGAATCTTCCTTCATCAGCTAACAGCAAATTAACAAATAATAATATCATGAGTTGTCATAGAGTTCTCGTTACGCCATCAAAGATATATTGCTTGGGTCCCGAGCTTGAAACCTCTAGTTATGTTGTGAAGAACTTTGCTTCCTATGCTTCAGATTTTCTAAGAGTAACTTTCGTTGATGAAGATTGGGGTAAGCTTTTTTCTCATACTGTTTCCACAAGCATTCAGCAAGGTATATTTTCTAAGCCTTGTAGGACTAGTATATATCATCGGATATTATCTATTCTCCGAAAGGGAATTGTTATTGGAATGAAAAGATTTCAATTTTTGGCGTTCTCGGCTAGTCAGCTTCGTTCAAATTCTGTGTGGATGTTTGCTTCAAATGAGCATGTGAGAGCAGAAGATATCAGAGAATGGATGGGCTGTTTCAAAAAGATTCGCAGTGTCTCAAAATGTGCTGCCAGGATGGGTCAATTGTTTAGCTCTTCTATGCAAACCCTTGAAGTGCCATCACAACATGTTGAAGTTATTCCTGATGTCGAAGTTGTCTCTGATGGTGTTGGATACTGCTTCTCTGATGGCATTGGAAAAATTTCCCTTGCTTTTGCCAGGCAAGTTGCTCAGAAGTGTGGACTGGGTCATACCCCCTCAGCATTCCAGATTCGATATGGTGGCTACAAAGGTGTCATAGCAGTTGACCGTAATTCTTTCCGCAAGCTTTCTTTACGTAGTAGCATGCTTAAATTTGAGTCACAAAACAGGATGCTTAATGTCACTAGCTGGAGTGAGTCTATGCCTTGCTACTTGAATCGGGAGATTATTTCCCTTTTATCTACACTGGGAGCGGAGGATCAGGCTTTTGAAGCTTTGCAAGACATTCAACTTCATCTTTTGAAGAAAATGTTGACTGATAAAGAGGCAGCATTAGACATTCTGGAGAACATGGGTAAGAGTGATGTTAAAAGCATTCTAGTAAAGATGTTGCTTCAAGGTTATCATCCGAATGCAGAACCGTACCTCTCAATGATGCTTCAATCACATTATGAGAACCAGCTTTCTGATCTAAAAAGCAGATGCCGAATTTTTGTTCCCAAGGGCCGCATCCTGATTGGATGCTTGGATGAAACTGGCATTTTAAACTATGGCCAGGTGTATATCCGAGTAACCATGACTAAGAGAGAGCTTCAATGTGGTGAGCAGAAATTCTTTCAGAAAGTGGATGAGACAACCTCTGTACTGATTGGGAAGGTTGTAGTCTCAAAAAATCCTTGTCTGCATCCGGGGGATATCAGAGTCCTTGAGGCTGTATATGATGTGGTACTAGAGGAGAAGGGTTTGATGGATTGCATTGTTTTCCCTCAAAAAGGCGAAAGGTATGGGTAGTGCTTGTAAAGTTCTATATTTTTTCATTTCATTTTGTTACAAGTTTTTACCAGATTAATGTTCCTAAGTTGTGATAGTTGTACCTGAAAGAACAAATAAGAGGGATTTAGTTGGTTCACGCGAAATTTTCAATCCCCACTTCTCTTTCTCTTCAGAAAAAGAGAAATTTGTACATGGTGTGAAGCTATAACTACATTATTAATACTGCACCTTCTTCTCATCTCAAACCCCCTGAAGTGTCAAGATTACAAGATTGGAAATCTCCTGTAGCTGGACTCGTTCAGATATACTGACCAGTCCCCAAATTTAAGCGAGTCCTTTCTACTCTGGGATTTCCCCAAATAAGTGACATAGTTCTATCCTAACCATTCAGCTCTCTATCCAATGGTTATCAGAAAAAGTAAAAGCACCCATTACCCGTATCCTAAAGCTATGTATTGTTCAAACCAGCTCACTTGTTTTGGGATGGGAGGGAGCATGAAATATGGCATCCAGATTGAGGTGCCTTCTATTTGTGACATTATCGAATCTTCTTTCACAAAAGATTTAATAAAGATGGAATTAGGAAAAGCTTGTTGTTATCTAAATTGATTTATTAATTCATTAATAGAGACTATTTTGTTTGTACTATCTCAATGGTTGTTATAATTTACTCCTTGATTGTGCTTTCTGTTAAGCCTTCATGGAAGCTTAACTCAACTACTAAACCATAACCAAAGAATGGGGACTGAGAAGACAAAAAGATTAGAATATGGGACAGAGAAAAGCAAAAATAGGGACTGAGAAAATAGAAAAACTTGGGGAAGTAGATAAAGGAGACTCAAATGAGTTCTCTCAATTCATTTCATATCGATAGCATGCTTACAATATTACATTAGCTTAACATATATAGATAACATAAAAGAAAGAAAAAGACTCAAGTACCCCTAATTGACTCACATGGCACGTGCTGCCTTGACTCTAGAAACTAATAACTAAACCCTTCAAGCATTCTCTGCCTTAACAGATAACTCCTAATACCACAAGTAGTAACATTATTTTCAGCTCTGTCTTTGACTATATTACTAAGCTTGAAATCATTTGAGTAATTTTATTTACTGCTATGCCACTGGTCTTGACATTCTCCCCTCCTTGAAAAGCATCCATGCCCTCATGGATTTGTGAGCTTATATAAACTCTTCTTTTCTACAACTCTCTTGATATGTCGTTGTATTTGAGTTTTTCTCCTTGTATCACACCTTCAGATCAAACGCCAACACCAAGAATTTTGAAAGTTTAGCTTTGTCAAATTCTCCCTCAAGTGTTTTTTGAAGTCAAACTTCCATTTCAGCCTTAGCCGATCTCTTGTAGAAGTTTCTGTCAAGTGTGAATGTGGTACGTGGTGGTACGAGGATGTTGCTTCACTAGTTGTAGTCTCTAATAACTGATCACGGGATTGGTGATTGGCGACGATTAAAGCCTTCCCTTGCCCACGATAGGATGATGACGACAATCCCCAAGGTCTAGCCTTACCGGTGTTAAAACAGATTCTTACAAATTTGCTAAGTAGGACTTCCCCATACCAAGTCCTATCCTTTCCAAGTGCAGAACTTTGCCTTTGAAACTTTTGTCTTCACCGAGTCATCTCCCCCTATTTTACTAGATTCCTCAGTTAGGTCAATCCTTTTTTGAAAATCTAGGAGCACTAGGTGTATTCTCAAGGTTTCAAGACCTTGTATATCAGGAATCATTGCTTTTACTCCCAGAAAATGAAGTTTTTCAGAAAATGCAAGTGAACTTGGGACAATCCACATACTATTAATGTCGGTCATCAAGATGTCATTTTGCATCTGGAAGTCATCCTTCTGAAGTTTAGCTTGGTCAATCAAAGTTCCAATGGTCTTGTCCACTCGGTACCAGCTATACAAACACATTTTAGGATATACTTCACTTAGAAAACTCAGGGAACTTCCTCCATCTACTATTATTATTACATCCTTCTCCTCTTTTCTGCCTTTGTGAATTAAGGTCTGGTTTCCTCTATTCAAATGTAGTGTAACTTTGGTTTCCCTTTGCCTCTTAAGCATTATGGTACCAGTTCTTATAGAAAGAACTCTAGCAGCTGTGGTAATCATCACATAACTTGCCACAAGCATTGTCTTGGGATTGTTATCCTTACTTTTTCCATACTTGAAAGCCTTCAGTGCCTGCATATTTTCATTTTTCTGTAGGTGCTCTTCTTTTCCCTCACACCTAAGATCCTTATCAATCTTAAGAAAGTGGATATATGCCTTGTAGAAGTATTCTTCATCTTCCAAATGCTTAAAGTATACATATGAAGATAAACTTAAGTCAATAAGCTTTTCTAGGTGAAAGTTCTGAATAGACACCTCTGGTTTATCTCTCCAAGGAGCAGGGGTTGCATGCCACTCATTTTGGGACTGAGTATGCTTGCAAACCACCTCATTAATGGGTCTGTTTTTCACAAAAAGGTCATTATGGAGCTTTGAATCCTGTAGCACTTGAAGTTTAGTACTGTTTTGCTCAGTTCCTCAATTAATTTGAGGCATTAGAGGCTGTTGAAAGTCATCCTTTGCAGCAGAGACACACACCTGAAGACCACTTCGAAAGTTCAAAGACAAATTCAAATTCAGCCTTATCTTCAAGTTGTGGCTGCTCATAAAAAATTGGAGGACCTTCATATCATATGGAATTATCATCATAACTTGATTGTTTTCCAAGCTTAGGCCCTTCCTTGTAGGTTACTTCATTAAAAAGTGGCTGCTCTGCACAGTCAAATTCTTCATCAAATATAGGGGTCCATTGTACAAGGATTGTTCCCTTAGGCCACCAACATAATTCTCCGCAAAAGACTCCTTAGTGAGCTGAAGGATTTTCTCTAGCAATCTCCTTTGTGCCTCTCATAGTAGTTGTTGACACTAGTTTCCTTTAGCAACTTGAATCGCTCAAAAATGTTTTCAGCTTCAATTATGCCAAATCTGGCATGACCTTCCTCTTTTTCTCCTCTGCATACTTGGGATTTCTATAAATCCCATTTTTATTCATTTTCCCCACATGGACAGCCCTCTTGCCCTTAGCACTTGGTCTAAAAGGTTTCACAAAGTCTAGATCACTGGTTGGGGATATTTGTTTGATGAAATCAGCCATGGCCTCCATGAAGGAGTGAAGGAGTTAAACTTGTTCTCTATTCTCTGGAACTTCTCATTAGTAGAGTCCCTAAAACTTAAGAAGTCTAGCTGCAACATCACATTCTGACCTGTGTGAGATAGTCTAGACTCAACTCAGCTGTGAGCTGATTTCCTTCAGTTGCAGGTGCTCCAAACAACATAACATCGGAGTTGCTTCTTCTAATGGATTTTCTGCTGCTGCTTGCTTCATATTTTTGTTGTTGTTGCTAAATTTTGTGAGGTAGAGACAAAAATTGAGTAGAATAAGTTCTTAGAAGATGAGAATTGATTGGAGATTAAGAGGAGAAGAATTAGATCGATTTTTTGAGTATAATAGAGTGTTTTGACTGAAACAATTTAGCAAACACTTGGTGTGCAGTTGATAGATTAGGTATAAGTAAGAATTTGAGAGCTTGAAGAAGATCAGAAGATTAAGGAGAAGAAAAAGATCAGAGATTAGATGATTGCAAAGGAAGAAAGCAGCATGTTCAACTCGACTGCTCTGATACCAAATTGTTAAGCCTTCATGGAAGCTCCACTCAACTACCAAACCATAACCCAAGAATGGGTACTGACAAGACAGAAAGATTAGAATATGGGACTAAGAAAAGCAAGAATGGGGACTGAGAAAATAGAAGAACTTGGGGAAGAAGATAAAGAGACTCAAATGAGTTCTCTCAATTCATTTCATATTAAAAGCATGCTTACGATATTACACTAGCTTAGCATCTATAGAGAACATAAAAGAAAGAAAAAGACTCGAGTACCCCTAAGTGACTCACATGACATGTGCTGCCTCATCTCTAGAAACTAGTAACTAAACCCTTCAAGCTATTCTCCACCTTAACAGATAACTCCTAATGCCACAAGTAGTAACATAAATTTCAGCTCTGTCTTTGGCCATGTTACTGAACTTGAAATCTTTTATAGAATCCGGGTAATTTTATTTACTGCTATGCCACTGGTCTTGACACTTTCCTTGTTACAATTTACTAGGGATGTACTTCATCATCATTACGTCAAATGTTTTCAAGTACTTGTTAGTTGTTAAGAAAATGACAAACATGTGAATATTATATCATTAGTTATTTATCAAGTTTAGCTTAGCTTTAAATGTGATTTGGAACTTCAGTTGTAACCCAAATTGCTTCCTTTGCAAGTGCTTTTTTAAGTAAGCTGCACATTCTCACGTTAATATCTTATTGCTCTCTGCTCCATTATATTGTCATATAATTTCATTTTCTAGCATATGTATTATGTTTGCCGAATCATATCCAAATCAAGTTGAAGAGAATGGATTTGGAGTTCAAATAATCTTCTTGACATGTAAGTACACCAAGGTTTTCCTTGACAAATTTTCATTGCAACAATGATAATGTCCTTCCCTCAGGCCTCATCCAAATGAATGCTCTGGTGGTGACCTTGATGGCGACCTGTATTTCATAAGCTGGGATGATAATCTCATCCCATGTCAAACTGTACCCCCCATGGACTACACTGGGCGAAGACCGCGCCTGATGGATCATGATGTGACCTTAGAGGTAGTTTAAAACTAAATTATGCCATTTATGCTTAATACTAAACTGAGATAATTATTTTGTCAAAACTCTCCCTGTCTCTCATATTTCTCACTTATTCTGTAGGAAATTCAAAAGTTCTTTGTAGATTATCTGATCAACGATACCTTGGGTACTATCTCTACTGCACATTTGGTACATGCAGACCTTGACTCAGATAAAGCTATGAGTCAAAAATGTCTTCAGTTGGCAACCCTCCACTCTATGGCAGTTGACTTTGCAAAAACAGGAGCACCAGCTGAAATGCCTAGGGCTTTAAAACCAAGGATGTTTCCTGATTTCATGGAGAGATGGGACAAACCAGCTTACATCTCTCAAGGAGTACTGGGCAAACTATATCGTGCTACTGTTGAATCTGCAGTGCATGAGAAGTCGGAATTTGTTTGGTCAAAGAATATCATCCAAGACGCTTATGATCAAGATCTTGAAGTAGATGGTTTTGAAACCTTCCTTGAAATTGCAGAAGGCCACAAAGGGGCGTACTTAAATAAACTAACCACCTTGATGAATTATTATGAAGCTGAGAGTGAAGTTGAAATACTGACAGGTAATTTACAAAGACGGTCAGCATATTTGCAGCGAGATAATCGGAGATATGGAGAAACAAAGGATCGTATTTTGGTGTCAATTAAGAACCTACGTAAGGAGGTCAAGGGATTGTTCGAGAGCAGTTGCAAGGTGCAGGAGCAACAGAAGATGGCATCAGCATGGTATTATGTAACTTATCACCCAACTCATTGCGAAGAAAGCATCAACTGCCTTGGCTTTCCGTGGATTGTGGGTGATATTTTGTTGGATATCAAGTCTGTCAGAAGCCGAAAATCCTCAGACGCAGTTATGTTTCATCAAAGCAGCGGTTTGTAAGTTGTATATTTTAAGCAAAGACTAAAGTGCTGTAACTGTTTGGTACTTCTTACATACCAGCTAAAATGCTAATAGCTGGTAACTGTTTGGTACTTTTGTAAATATCTAGAAAGTTGTATAAATCAAAAAAGAATTTTGTGTGATGGCTTCATAAGAGGTGATGGTAGTTTTCCTTCAAAAATGCCATATAATGTAATCAAATGCCATATAGTTTTCCTTGCACCGAATACATATGCATTACAGACTTGTTTTGCTTCAACTCCGCCAACAAGTTACTTGTATTAGTAGTTCAAGATTTTGGTTTTCAAAATTAATTGAATCGTTTTAGATTTAAAATGTTTTCAACTAACTTTTTTTATTAAAAAAAAAAAATCAAAATTGCGTTTTTATCTTGGAAGAGAGAATACTAGTAGAATGAAAGATTAGTGCCGGAAGTGATTAAATACCTACTAACCGGATGAATCATCAAATCTGACACGGTGACTACAATTGGAGAGGTGCAAGTTCAAGGGATGACATTGGTCAACCAACATATGGCGACCATGCTTTCCCTAACGACAGTGTTCGAGTGATTTAAACGAATACAAAAGTTAGATATAAAATAATATGTATGATTTTAATTAATTATAATTATCAGAAAATAAAAAAATTATAATTTAACATATTATTTTTTATGTAATTTTTATATTTTGTCATCTTAACATTATTCTTTTTCTAAAAGCTCCAATTTTGTTTTTAATAATAATTTTGGGATTTTCGGGATCATTTTGTATAGATAAGTTTAGGTACATAAAATCTAAATATTACATTCATCTAAAGTATATATTTACATTAAAATTCGCATTATACACATATTTTTAATAAATCAATATCACGTTTGATTTTGGAATTTTGCTACGTAATAATTCATACAATAATCATTTATAAAATAATGAGTCTCATATTTTAATTATTTGTCTTATGAGACCCGACATTTTATAAATAAATCATTATATATAATAAAACTATTTAATTTTATATACATACACTTATCCTTATCCGTTTGCTATTTGTTGGGTGGTATCTGTTTGCGAATACCTACTTTATATTGAAATTGTTTCTTACACAACGAAGGAAAAAACGCATCAAATTTGACAAGACGAGACTCCAAATTTGGGGACTTTATATTGAAATTTTTTACATACACCAAACCCAGAAGATGCTGCTGCTACAAAACTCTTCTAACATCTGTCATTTATTTATTTATTATACACCAAAAAATATCTGTCAAGAACAAATTCATATGACGCGTTAATGCCAGCCTGTTTACGACACCACGGCCACCTAATTCAAGCGCACCAACGAAACTTACATCATCATCTTCAGCTGAAACTCGGCCCATCCTTTCCGAGATCCATCGATCCTTTGGCCATCGCCGGAACCGTAGCGTACCGAGACGAGAAACTCCGAAACAGATAATCATCAGCTTCCTCCAAATTCCCGCTCTGTCCGGGTCCTTCGTCAAAATTGAGGGCGTAACTCAGAGGATCGTACTGGAATTTCGAACTCTTATTATTACCTCCTCCTCCTAATCCGCTCTTATTCCTATTGAACCGGCGTATGAAAGTTTTCCACTTAGGACCGGCGACGATCTCGGACCACTCCCGGAGCTTCTTCAGCGAGTTGATTCCTCTGGTCCACAGACCAACGAATCCGACGGCGGGAGATGATCGGTCGGAATATGGTATGCAAAAACAGCATCGTCTCTTGGCGAAGAGCATTTCTGATGTGTCTTCGTTCGATTCCACATCAATAATCGGAGAAAATTCACGGCTCCCCATTATGATTCGAAAAAGTGAAGGCTTTTAGATAGCAGGAACCAAGTTCCTCCCACGAAAACCCTAACCCTGCCCCCTCTTTCTCTTCTACCTCGATTATTTATGGCTGAATATATTTATGAGAATATGTAATTTAAGAGATGTAACGGCAACAGCGGAGGGGCGTAACCGTGACCGGGAAATGCCGGTTCCGGATATATAAGAGTGTCTCCAAGTTGGAGACTCCAACTGGCGCCTAACGGAGTAATGGGAATGTATGTAGTGTCTATATGTTATTTTACGGGTTGTGTATGATGAGCCGTTGGGTTGGGCCGACGAGAATAATCAGATTTTTATAAGGAGAGTGTGATGGGCTTTTTCTAATCATTGCCTCGGTGTATGAGTGAGGTCACTGTGATTGATACTCCTTTCGTCCTCAAAAAGATAAAATAAAATACACTTTGTATACATATCAAAAAAAAATTAAATTTAGTGATTTCATACAATTATATAAAGTGATAGATATTTTTATTTTTTACTTTTTATATTTTTTTAAAAATAAAAAAAATGTATTTTTAATTACTTTTAAAGAGGGAGGTAATGGCAGATAAATGTGTAAACGAATCGAGTCGAGTCGAATATTAAGTTACTCATATTTGATTTATAAAATTTATCGAATATAAAATAAGATTTTATTGAAGTTTGTTTATCTATTGAGTCATACACAATCTCTAATCGAACCCGAACAGTTTGAATTTTTTCAAACAAATATGATCTGAAGTATTAATAAAAAATTATAATTTAAAAATATTTAAATAATTTATTAAATTTTAAATTTTACTCATATTTAAATTATTTATATTTTGAGTTTAATTTTTAATTAAATAATTACGAATCTGAACTATTTAATTCTTTTTGCGGTTTAATAACAGATTGGCTATTAAAGCGGGTCCCACATGAAGGATGATTTGAATGCAGGTCCAGGAAAATACCTCATCTCATTGGATAGGAATATTTGGGATCAAACAAAATCTGGTTAGTCAACAAGTCAGTAGCTAGCCCTGTCTACTCGTTTACTTAATAATGTTTGTCTGATTCCCTCAACCAAAGCAGAATGGGTGATAATATCCGGATGTTTTCAAAAGACTATTCTTATATGGATTGGCAGGTAAAAGGAGAAAATATCAATTTTTACCCGAAAATTTTCAATTAAAACCAGTCACATGGAATGAAAAAAAAAAAGTATCACTAAAATAAAACAACTTAGTTTTATCATCTTAGTTATCCTATTTATTTTTCTAAAATTGAGCTACGCAATGGAAGTAGCCCTCTCTTTAATCGTACTTCCTCTGTTTCAAATTATAAATTATTATTAATTTTTTAAAAATTAATTTAAAATATTTATAAAATTAAAATTAACATAATTTATTTAAATTTTAAAAATAATAAAATTTATAAATAATAGTACTTTTTAGATAATTTATAATATTTATACTTATGTTAACATAAATTAAATGAATTCTTATCAATTTAAAATATAAAATTATTTGAAATTAAATTTTAAAAAATTAATTATTATTTTATAAATTAAAACGGAAGGAATACTTATAATAGAAAGTCTACACGAAAAGGGTAAGAGAAAACTCGCGTAATATAGGAATTAACCTGCACTTCTAAGAGGAGTTGCCCAAAACCCTTTAGAAGAAATTGTGGTACTTACTACTCTAGGCCATATTTGTTTATAAAGATTATAATTTAAAATTTACATTTATTCGTAAGAATTATATTTAAAATAAGACTATTAATTTTATTTTTGTCTTATTTGTTTTTAAATTTGGACTTGAGACTATTAATCTAGAAATTATAAAATAATTTAATATGAGAAATTATTTAATACCATGTTCAATCAAGAATTATAATCTGAAGACTATTAAGTCATTTTATAATTCATGGACTAATAATCTCAAATCCAAATTTAAAAAAAAGGAAGATATTTTTTAGAGTAATAATTTTATCTTAGCTGTAATTCTTATAAATAAATATAACGTTGAAATTATAATATTTTACTACTCTAGTTTGGATTAGTTGTTTGGATGTTAGGGTGTTTATAATGTGTTGGGTGTTGTAGTTTGGCTTGGTGTGAAGTTGTAATAGTCTTCTACTTGTGAACATACATCTTATTTTGCTATGGAAAATTATATGTTTTATCAACAAAAAAAAAACCCATAACTACTCTACTAAGTTTTGTTAAATGATTGTGACGTATATTAATATATGAGATTGAATAAAATTATAAATTTAACTCACCATATCACATATATGATTAAAAATATACTAATAATAATTATTTACATAACTGATAATAAAAAAATAAATATATAAAATCAATTTTCCTTCCTCTACCCTAATGGTAAGATTTGACCAACATTTCATATTCCATAGTGTTTTGGTACAAAAATAAGTAATTATTGAGCTCATTCATATGTCATAATGTATCAACTAATTACAATTTCACATCTATTTTTAATATTCTTCTATATGAACGTAAAAACAGTAAGGATTTCATATTTCAAGCTACGTCATTAATGCGTCAACCAGATGATGTTCGGGCCGCCCAGTAAAACGCTTGGAAACAATTTAGTTTAGTTGTAATCTTCAAAGTTCGACCGCCTGTAGTATAGTACATTTGCAGAACCGGCTGTGATTCCAATTATGAAAGTGGCAACAAATATGATACTTCACAAACTAACCCCACTTTAACCTGTAAGGGTTGTTCAAAATTTGGCAGAATTATCCAATCTGACTTCTTAATATCTATTTTGGGGATTCCTTTTGAAATCAAGTGCAATACGGCCTGAAGCAATGTGCTGTTACTAAGCTGTAAACAGATTGGATCTCCTCAGTCCAATTCTAGACATAAACAAGGAATAATTTACATATTTGTTTGGCTTATGCCTGCAGACTCAAAAATCGGTTTGTCCCGACCAAAAAAACCAATAAAGGCTATCCTTCAGATCAGAAAATAAATAAATCATTGTTTGATTACAACTCAAAAACACCCAACAGAAAACTAAAGAAAACCAGAGAAGTCCAGGGCTTTTTTCATCTCATAAATATGAGTCAGAGATGTCTGGACATATACATTTCGTGTTAAAAAAGATTCCCCTCTCCCCCCCTTTTTACTCTTACATATGGTGTTTTAACGGATCTGGATCTGATTACCCTGGTTCTCCCTGAAATACGCTGAGGTGCAGCAGTTGACTGGACATCTAGAGGTAAAGCTCTTTTTCGGTGCGGGTAGTGAGAGCGGTACCTAGATACAAACACATATGTTGTCAAAAAAACCATTACAAACTCCATTCTGAAAGCAAAACTCCACAAGAAAGCAACAGTGACACCGAGATTCATTAGACTTCCGTAATTAAATTATCTAGTTTATTCACAAACTAATCGTGATAGTCCTAGCTACCAAGGGAGGGGGGGAAAAAAATTCCACAAAACGTTTTAGGCAGTATATTGGCTGGAGTTTCTACACAAGAGTACCACTGTACCAGTATGTTGATTGCAAATAACTAATCGATGTTTTGCAAAACATGACCGTGTTCTCTATAGATTTCTACGGCATTCCCACATTGGGGATACAATAGGGATACATGTAAACAATAATTTATCATACCCATAAGGATCTTACCATCCACAATTGTCAATCTTGCCTACCTTGACCAAGAAGAAATATTAAACTGCTAATCACTGACAATATGAGCCTTTATCAAAGACGAAATATTAAACTACTTATCACCAACAATATGATCCTATGTCAAAGATGTCATCAAGTACATTTTAGAAACCACAATAAATTCTAGCAAAAAGAAACAAAGCCATAACATGCTACGCATTATGTTAACATATCTAAGAAGTGTCGACACTTCAAAACACCCTGCTTGACTATGTCTCCAGAAGTCAAATCCTGACTCATTACAGAATAAGCATAACTTACATCCAAACCCAGCAGTTGTAACCATATTAATTCAACAAATAGCATCACAAGACAAAACATTTTATCTTAACTCATCTATAGGAGCAACTCTTTCATAATGCCTTTATAAAGGTTGCTTGGGATTGCTTATAAAGAGTCAAAAATACTTGCAAGCAGTTTTAACAAGCAAAAAGTGTTTGGTAAAGTGCTTATAATCACTTTTTATGTAAATAAGCAGAATTCCAACAAGCAGGTTTGACAATGCATTACTATTTAACCTACTTTATTACTATATTAGTATTTTATTGTTTTGGTCTTTGTTCCTTGAAAATAAGTGAGAAGCAATTCTACAATATCAAACACTTTATACTAGTATTCAATTATATGTTGCATATCAAAATGACCACCCCTTCCCCCTCCCCCTCCCCCTCCCCCTCCCCCCAACAAGAAAAATATTAAAAAAATCAACATTGATGAGAACCCAATTCTATAAAATTAGCCAACTAAAGTATAAAACAAAATACAAAATTTCTTGCTAGTGTAATACTGTAATATTTTTTCAAACTATGAAATACAAAGAAACAGATTGATGACACAGACTATAGGAAAACTTCATTTACACAAATAGACATTTTTATATAGAAGATATGGATATATAACTTATAACGAGGACCTCAATAAGTTTTCCGCCATGCTTCTGTAAAAAATTGGATGTTTCTCCAATCACTTACACACTCACACCATCATTAAGTCTGCAAGTGAAGTGAACAAAATAGCAAAAAATTACATGCCAGTAGTAATGCATGTAATTTTGCACGAAAATTTTCCAGAACAGTCCCTACATCATCTCATGTAAAATTTCAAACTATTTATCTATCAAAGGGTAAAATTACGCCTTTTCCAGTAGTGATGCACAAATTAATTTATGTTATACAATAGCGAGAAAAGATCCCTCCGTCTTTCTTCTCCTGCTTCGAGGGCATAACCTGACATTTGAAGAGGTTGTACGTCATGAGAAGGTAAAGAACCCTTCATCGTGTTCATCTTATGAGAATTTCTTAAATGCCAATCTTTGAAGCCCCACATGACCCAGATAACAAAAGACAGCAATTGGAAGATTGTAACTCGCGAGAAGGTAAGAACATTGCTAATTTTCACCATACATACTTTCAGCGTTCATCTTAAGTAATTTTGGTAATTAACACCCAGTTAAACATTTCAATCTTTAAACTCCCATGTGAGCTCATATTGCCCAATTAGCATGAAAATTAACTACTCTCTCGAACTAAAAATAAATGGAGCACATTTACATTAGTCAGCAGCTTTCTTAGAAAGTCCTCCTAGATACCAAAATTTTCAGATGACGCAAAAGAACATGCCACACCCACGAAACATAACCCAAAACATTACTAGATGCATTCTAAATCACAGATTCCCTCTCAGATTCATCAAATAAACCACTATAAAGCATCATAATACATAATATTTTAAAATAATCAGTTCAATTCAGCACAACTATAAACAAGACACCAGATAAGCAACATCTTATGCACACAAACCTCTAAACCTACTGCAGAATTGAAAATAATACTAAAGCCCTTGATGAATCCCAAACTTACATTGCAATAGCTCTTCCAATGCCCCCGCCGTGAACATACAAAAACACCCTTCCAGCCTCATCGGAACTCCCCTTATCTATTGCAATGGCCCCAAAAATAGCCCGAAAGGTGCCGCAAACCAAAGCAGGAGCAGTCGTATTAGTCTTTGTAGAAACCCTAACTATCTTCTGCAACCCTAGCTGCATTCCATCAAGGGCACATGAGGTCTCCACGTTTGAAACATCCGCAATCCTACGGTTCAGATATTTCGCCGTTATCTCAATATCGTTACTGAGTAAGGAGAAAGAAACCGAAGTCTCGATCACGCTCGCGCCCAAAACGCTCAGTGCTTTGTTGTTCTCTTCTGAGAACGAAGAGTGAGTCATTGCTCTGCGAAGCAGATCGATGCGCTGAAATTTATAACTGAAAACAAGTAGAGAGAGACAAATTAAGAACTTTTACCAAAGTTCTGGTTACTGATAAAATTGAGATGTTAAAAGACCATAAAAAGTGACATGGACTTGCTTAATTTGATTTTGGAGGGTTTCGAGTGCGACAGAGAATGGGGATGATTTGAAGCTGCCGACGTCGAGCGATATCGCTTGAGCAGAAGCCTGTAAAGAAAGAATTTCAGATGAGTAGGGTTTCGATCATAAAATATATAGACAAGAGTATATCACCAGATGAAGACAGTATGTTACGAAGGCGAGGAAGACGAAGAAAACGAATTCGCGGGAACGCATTTTTACTTGGAATTCTTTCTTTCGTTCTCTCTCTCTTTTTCTTTACTTTGGTGCAGTGCGTCACTGAGAAGCCGGAAATGTCTGTAGGGTGTTTGTTTAGAAGATTGGTCGAGTAATAAATAATTAAATATAGGGAGAGAAAGAGAGGAAAATTAGTGAAAGTGGCACTGGAGAAAGTGATGCACAGAGACCGGAGAATTAAACACCCAACTTTTTTTCTTCCTTTTTTCTTCATGGCATTGATATTTTTGCAAATTAATATAATATTTTTAATTAATTAAAATGAGATTCAATTATAAAAATATTAAATTAATTTATAAAAATATTAATTTTTATTTTTATATACCTATCTATATTATAAAACAGCCCTCATATAATCGTGTTAAACTATTTTTTTGTCTATATAATTTTAATTATATTATTTTTTATTTTTATATTTAATTTTTTTAATTCTATTTTATTTTATCTCAGATAATTTATATGCACAATGTCTGATGATGGATACGACAATATATGAACAGTCTCGCATTTTTAGTAATCTGTTTCTTCACTAGAGCGATTTGATTTGGAAATTGGAAGCACTCTTGAGTTTTGTTATGCATACTGGACCGGACCTCTTCCAAGAATGCAGGGGTCACTTTATATTGACAAAACTGCCGATAGAGTAGCTCTTACTTTGTTTTGGGCCTATCATAATGGTTGGGCCATTGTTGTTGTTGTTTTTAATGTTTTCCTGATTCATCTTCAGTGTTTATTTAATATTTTTTTCTTTTTAAATTATAAGATCAATGTTAATTTTTTTAAAAATTAATTTTAAATATTTTTAAATTTAAAATTAACATGAATTTATTTAATTTGGTCAATATAACTATAAATATCATAAACGAGGTAAAAAGTAACTAGTTATAAGATTTATTATTTTCAAAACTTACAAATAATGTTAATTTTGAATTTAAAAATATTTTAAATTAATTTTTAAAAAGTTAATAGTGATCTTATAATTCAAAACGGATGAAATTGTACAAAATCATAAAGGTCTCTTTTATGCAAGTTACCGGGGATATGGGTGTGCATTTGGTTCAGTATTTTCGATTTTTCGGACCGATCCGAATCGACCGATTCAAGACAAAAAAAATCGATCTGGTACCGATACAAAAAAATTGGTATAGACTGATTTTTCGGTACCAAGATTTTATAGTTTGGTATTTATCGAACCGTACTAATTATCTAATTTTTTGTTTATTTATTGTTAATAATAATTATATTAATTCTCGATATTTATTTGATTTTTACCGTTTCGGTTAATCGGTACCGGTACCAAAATTTGACTAATTTCAATACAGGTCCGGTTCAGACTGATATTTACTAGTTGTATACCCCTAGCCAGGAATATAATTAAGGTGGGCTATTTATTTAAGTATTTGTGTGCTTTTGAGGATGTCTCATAACAAAGATAATAGGCTTGCTACCAAGTTAAGAAATCAAATTCTATAATTTGTGCTAAATATAATTAATAGTTTTACGGGGAAAAAACATAAAAGAAAAAAAAGGGAGTATAGATTCATGAACTTTAAAATTGAAAGATAAATAATCAAATAAAATTTAAGTATTAAAATTTTATGATGTTATGAAAATTTTGGAATTTCTCTCTTGTTTTTAATAAGGGCGGCTATTCATGAAGTGAGATACTCAAAACTAGGGGTGTTTATTCTGTCCGAATCGGATCGGTATCGAATTTATCAAAATTCTCATACCGGAATTAGAATCAGTTGGACTAGTTCGGTTCGTATTTTATCGAATATTATTATTATTATTATTTTCATTATTATTATTATTATTTATTAATAATAAAATCGATACATACCGAATGTCAAAAATGGTGAACCGGAACAAGAACTGAACCGGTCCATTTTATACTGAATCGACCGGTCTGATTAACCAAAAAATCATAAAAAAATGGCCAGCCATACTCAAAACTCAAGTCAAATCGAGCCACAAGATTCAATAATTCACGAGTTATTGTGAAATTCTTAATTAATTTTTTAATTCTTAATCATAAGATTACTATTAATTTTTAAAAAATTAACTTGTGATATTTTTAAATTTAAAATTTATATGATTTATTTAACTTTTAAATATTTTTAATCTTATAACTAATAGTATTTTTAGGTTAATTTTATTAATTTTTTAATTTAAAACAGAGGGAGTATATCATAATTCGGTTAAATATTATTAGGCAGCTAGGCTTAACTCCATAATTACTATTACTATATTTTATGTGAGAAATAATTACATAAGGGTTGTCTATAAAATTATTATTTTATACCATTCCATAATAATATGTTGTGCAATTAATTTAAGAAAAATCAAAGAATTTAAACTCTAGTATAATTAATTAAATAATTTTATTAAGATAAATGTTAATTACACAATTTATTAATACAATTTAAATCTATTAATTTACTCCTAAATTGCCTATGTGACATAATATCTCATTTTATAATATCCCAATTTGAGTTATGTGTTAATAGATGAAAGTTATTTCGAATTCTTAATATATCTATCGATTATGACAAAATAAATAATTTATTATATTTAATTTTAAGAATTGAGAGATACCTTCTAAAATATATAATTTATATATCTTAATTTTTTATAATGATTTTATCTTAATATTTTGATAGAATTTAACTATACAAATGAAAAGATTATATACAAATATAATATATTGTAATTGTTTTATTATATTTGAGATTGTGTAATATTATTATTATAATATTATAAAATAAATATAATTTTGGATTAGTTAGATTTATTAAACTTTCGTTAATATAATATCGTTGATAAAAATTATCAAATTATATAGTCAAATATTTTTGTCTGATCTTTATATTCTTATGTTCGTACAATTAAATTTATACAAAAAATTATAAATATTAACGTATTAAAAGAGAAGTTATGAGTATATTAGCTAGATATTCTGTAGAATATCTCTCTTTTTCGTTTAATTTTATATAATTATGTTAAGAGAAATATTGTTGCACTTGAAAAAAAGTGTCCAAAGAAAACCCCATTAGATTTAGGGGCTATTTGGGAATGATATTTTTTTAATTTAAAATTAAAATTTTAGTAAATTTATAAATTAAAAATAAAAGTGTTCGGCATTATTTTTACTTATAAGTCAAGAATTATAAATAATAATTTTAGATGTATTCGACTAATAATGACTTATAAGTTAAATAAAATATAAAGATTACTAAAATATTATTTAATAAAAAGAATATTAAAAAAATAAAAGAGAATATTTTTATCATTTCATTTGAATTGACTGACTTAAAAAAAAAAAAATTTAAATTATTTTTTTTAAGTAACAATTAATAAATTATTTTTTTGGGTTTTTTTTTAATTTATAAACTAAAAAAAAAAATTAAACCTAAATACTCTTTTTAACTTGCCTGTTTATAAGTTGGGTTGACCAACTTATAAATACGTGCCGAAAAGGCCATTACGTTTGAGTTTTCTCTTGCTAGAAGACTAGAGAGAGAGAAGACGATGCCCGGTCCAGGTCCGCACATGATGTACGCCCTGGGCACGGGCCAAGCCCTTCTCAGCGTGTCCAACGGCAGGTTCAGCCCTCATCACTGCATCACCTACGCCGTTAACGCCTTTTTCGGCCCAGACATGGGCTCCTTCTCCGAGTGGCTCACTTCCACTCTCGGCTTGGGTGGTGCCTATGGTTCCGCGATCAAGACTCTCATCCACCACCCTTTCTACTATATCTTGATTCTTGGATTCCCTCTTTCCGTACAATACAACTGGGTATCTCGATTTCTCCTCCACAAGGGATTTCTCGATTCCATTTCAGGGTTCAGTTATTTTTATTTGTTTAATTGATTTGATCTCTTCTTTATTTGTTGTTTAAGTAACCCTTTGTAGTGAATTGTTGCAATAATATTTTAGTTGGGTTTCTTTATTGTGTGGGGATTCAGGGTTTTAGTTGCGTCGGCTTTAAAATGAGCCAAATTTCAATTTGGGTTGAGCTGGTTAATTGAGCTTCCTAATACTACATAATAATTTTCCCAGTTCAGTTAGGAGTACATAATAATTTTCCTAGTTCAGTTAGGAGTATTGACAGATGATAATTAATAGTCTAGGTAATGTTTGTTTGCAAAAAAATATATTTGGGATTGGACTATTTGTCTTGATTTAACACTATTTTGCACTATTTAATCATTTGATAATGATTATTAATTAATCCCTTAATTTTGGACTATTAGTCCATAAAATTATTTAAGAGCTTAAAATGAAGAGACTATTAAAAGGATTATATAATTTATCATAAATAGTCTTATAAATGATAAAAAATAGTCTATAGAATTATTTAAAGGACTATTAATCCCCATCATGGAATAAAATAGTCCGAAATAATATTAAATTAATACAAATTGTCTAATCCCAAATATATTTTTTTTACAAACAAACATAGCGTATGAGTATTAGCCTATGAGTATTGACTATTAACATACAAATAACTTACTCCGCTTGCAATGGATGGTGACTCAAATTAAGTAAAGTCAGTTTTTGATCTTTGAAACAGTTTTTCTGCTGGATAATGCTATATAGAAATATTCTCTTGTATTTATCATGGGTCCCCATAATATGATGGTATAATTCTTTTGTATTGTATTCACTTGATTTTTTCAACAAAAAAAAAATTACATTTTCTGCAGGATAGAGAAAAGTATTTAAATTCACAAAAATCATTCACTGGTATCGAGATGGCGAGGAAGAGAAAAAATATTGAATATGTGTCTTATTGACTAATGTGTATGACTGTAAGTTCTAATTTGCTAATGTAAAAGACTCAAGTTGCTATTTAGTGGGAGACACAACTTAGTGGGAAAAATAAATGTTTATATAGTATTTGATGAGTTAGGATTATAAACAGTCTCTGATGTGGATTATCATATTCTGCTTGGTTTATAGAACTCATTAAGAAGCTTTACTTCTTAATACAATATGCAGATGAAGAATGGAATTGCAATTAGAATTGATTTAATTTTTTTTTCTGCTTTGTTTAAGATATAATGTTTCTTAAGACTGGAGTTACTACCAAAAAAGCTTGATTGCAGCATCTAGAGTTATTTGATGTGCTGCAGGCAACTCCATGAACTCAAAGTGGCACTAAAAGGATTACAAATGGGTTTAAAAATTCTGTATTTGATTAAGAACATCGATTACGTGTCACTGTCACTTTATAAATTTGATCCACATACTTTATATTGCTTGTACGAAGTTGTTGACTCATATCACTTGTGCACTTTTATGTCCCTCTGATTTTTGAAAATTCACTGAATCATTAATTTTTGGTTTTGTTACTTAAATTTGTTGCAAATAGAATGTAATTTTGATTTTATATTTCTTAGCTATATATGCACTCCAGTTTATATTTGACAAGTATATAGGGATGACAATAGTAGTATGTTTTAAAAAGAAGTGTTGTCGCCTTAATGCAGGTGCCCCTTACTAGGAGACAATGTTTCTTACTGATCTCGGCAGGTTCTTTATCACACTTTTTCTTGGACCACTTGTTTGAGGTAAATTAGAGGAACTATATGCTGTAACTTTGTTGTTCACCTTGGTTATTTGCATTCCATTGTTATTATTAGTCTGTTGAGGGAATTCTTCCACCAGCTTTTTTGTTGTCTTAAAAACAGCTATGTTCATAGCCTCATTTTTTACCTCAAAAAGCATGTTATCTTCATTTTTGTATAACTGCTTGGACTTCTACTAATGATGAAATTTAAAGTGTTCTAAAAATCCCCGTCAAGGTTCAATTAATCCCCGCCTAGGTTCAATTAATCCCTGCCTAGGCGTTAGGCCCTCCCCTGGTGCCATGCCTAGGCCGTCTAGCGCCTCGCCTATGCCCAGGAGGAAAAAAAATCCCTCTAGGAAATTATACGGGATTGGGCGGACAAGACGGAGAAATTTAGGGCTGCAATTGTTTTTTTTTAGTTTTAATAATTAAGCTACAAAACGACGTCGTAGGAATAAATGAATAAGTTGAGGGCTGTTCGGGCCTTACTTGGGAAGCGGTTGGTGAAGCATCCGAAGCGGATAGTGTGCTAGAGCCTAGAAAAAATAGTATAAATGTTAGAGTAAAAGAACTTTATGAAGAATTTTTTTTGTTTGATGACGATACGAAAGAAGAGGGAGATGAGGAGTATCAGTGTAAGTCCGATGGGAACATTATCTTGGAAGGATATGGAGAAAAAGAGTTGGAGAGAGATATAGAGGGAAATGGAGATGAGGAATATTAGTTTGTATTTTTTATTATTTGTTTGTGTTTGAACTTTAAACAATTGCATGTTTTTGTTTGAACTTTGACATTAGCGATATGGATATGTGTTTGAACTTTAATAAGCAAATGCTTTTATTATTTTTATTATAGATTGTTTTCCTTTATATTATTGTTTTGTTTGGATAAATGTACGATAAAATATTAAAATTGACTTAAAATAAAAAATCTCGTCTAGTTCCCGCCTAGTCCCCCTAGGCGCTAGGCCTCCCCCAACCGCTTGCCTAGCGCCTTTTAGAACCTTGGAAATTTCAAGCGTGAAGTGGCTATAAATCATTATTCAATCTTGAACTAATCATAAATTAAATGTTCTCTGCATAAGGGAGGTCTTGGAGTTGCTTAATCAATCAAGAATGAGAAATTATATCCACATACGTTTCCAATTTGCATATTTTCCTTTTATCATCATGCTTTTCTGTTTCCCTATCCACATTTTGTTTTCTTGGGGGGAGGAAGGTGAGGGGCGGGGGAGATGGGACTAGAAGAAATAGCAGGCCTCTTTTTATTAATTATGAACAGGGTATAATCAAACAGCTTTTAATTTAGGCAATAAATTTATAGGTTAATGGGCAAGAATTTTTTACTTTAGCCCATTACCATTTGTGCTTATTTTTTTATTCAGGCAATAAATCTCCTTATTTTTTTTTAATCATGTGTTTAGAAATTGATGACCATATTTTTTACTTTCTTAATTATAGGAAAATGGGCAGTCTTCTATGTATACTTGGATACTTAGCACTGGTTGGTGGACCACTGCAGCACCAATCAATCCAGATGCCGTTGTCGTAGTTGGCTTTTTATGCACCTGCTTAATAGGTGGCCTGATGCTTATCATAATAATTGCTAGCCTGTATTGTTTATGGTGTTGGAGCCAGATATAGATCCTCGCCGAGCAGCAGTTGGTGAATAGGCTGATCTCGGAGGAGTTGTGTTTCTAGGGATTTATTTCTTCCTTCCTCATTGTTTGTGCATCATGTCCATGAACGCAAGAGATTTTCTTGACATGGCAAAGCAACTCCCACTATAAATCTGACTGTTATCATGAGAATGAACATCACCCTCTACTCTGCACCTGTAGCCTTGACAGTGTTATGATCTTCAGCTAAAGATCTCAGGTCTTCTTACAGTGAGATGTGTTGTGTATCTTCAGTTGCAATCAAGCTCCTGTACGCTACTAGGCTCGAGCTCTCCTCCAATGCCCCCAAACTCTTAATTTATAACATCTGTAAATGAAGGAGGAAATTCCTGATCAATTGTCTCTTAGTTATACGCACGCCCTCAAGACTTGTTTGGAATATGTCTTTCCATGCTTAAAAACCATGTTACAAATAGAATAATACAGCTTTGTTTTATCTTGGTTCAAGTGGAAGGGTAGTAGGTATGTTTGCAAATCATTTTACAGCTGAAATAAAGCTGAGTCCAATCATTCTATAGAGCAATTTATTCAGCTTAAGCTTATAATATTATTTTTTGGTGTAAATATTAATGTTTTTACGAGGCAGAAGACTTGAACATGATATTTTGGGATATTTTTAAGTATCAAGTAGTAAAATTTATCATTGGAAAACTACATCGTATGCAAATCTTAATTTTTTCAAAGAAACAGGGGACTTATTTTCTGAAGGAAGGAGGAATATACAAAATTATTGAAACTTGATGAACCTCTATCTATAATTACATTACATTGACCTGAAGTTTGTCCTTGTCACGCTAGTGGAGGACGACGCGGAGAGCTAGCTACAACTAGATAAAGAGTCTGACTAGTTTTGGTCAATTTTGAATGGAGAAAAGGGCTGTGATATACAGTATATGCACAAGACAGATGTATACAACTAGATAAATATATTGGTCAATTTTGAATGGACAAAGGAGCTATGATATATATGCACAAGACACATGTATACAACTAGATAAATATATTGGTCAAAATTTTGAATGGAGAAAGGAGCTATGATATGTATGCACAAGACAGATGTATAAAACTAGATAAATAGGCCTGCAATCTTTATGCGTGTATATATATATATATATATATATATATATATGATTTAGACACTAAAATCTGTACTAATGTTTTATTTTTTATGATATAATTAATATACAGAAAAAACAAAGTCAGGATTCTGAGTTACTTTGAGCTTCAACGTCAGACCAGTATCTTGTTTAGTAATATAGCCTCTGATTAAGCAAGCTTAGTAGGCTAAAGGGCTTTTGTATTTATTTATAATAAAATATAATACTCAATTCCAAATTATATAATCAATATTGACTTTTTCAAACTCAAAATTCATTATAATTATGAATGGTATAAACTATCTAAAAAATATTACAAGTTATAAAATTTATTATTTTCAAAATTTAATTGAATCGTGTTAATTTTATATTTAAAAATATCTCAAATTGACTTTTAAAAAGTTAATATTAATTTGATGATTTAAAACGGATGAAGTACCCTTTTTTTTAAATTGAAATTTATTAAGGAATTTAATCCAACTTTAGTACGGCTTATTACATTTAGTGACGTTTGGTACGCGTTAAATCAATGTAATAATTCCATAATGTAATAGACTATTACATTTATTTGACTTATTTTTTTGTTTAGTTCACATATTATATATATTAATCTATTATGGACGTAATACATTTACATCAATTCGAATATTTTTCATTATGTCTATTAATGAATGTATTAGCTAGATCATTACGTCCGTAATGAAATAAGTCATAAAAGATAAAACAATAACAATTACAATTAATTTGATATTTTAATTTATAATTTATTTTATTCATTTTATATAATCATATAATTTGACATTTTGACTTACAATTTATTTTATTCATTATATAATTTAGTGTACCAAATTCAATTTTAAATATAATTAATAATATTAAAATTATTATACAAATACTAATAATTAACCAAATAAAATATATTAATAATCTATTATTATTATTTTATATAAAATATTATATTACATTAAATTTTTATTCGACAAATAAAATCCCACCTCGATTCTTATCACCGTCCCACTAACTTGTATGTTCAAACCCGAATATTCAAGAGATATTATTTGAGCCTGATTAAATACTAGAAAGCCAAAACCTTCAAATCTCGTCACATGAGCCTAAAGATATGAATACAAAAAGATCGCTTAAGAAGATACTCTCGTATGGAACGTTTCAAAGATGATAACTTCAAGGGAAACTTTGATACAGACAATAACTCCCTCGTCATTCAGATAGCAATTCTTTTGTTTTTTAAACCAATCAACATTTGCTTGATTCTTGCACCTTATATATTTATTGGGGTTTTTATTTTTTTATTGTTATTAATAATGTAGCTAATTTGAATACCCATCACTCCTTGTCATCTTCTTAACATGTCAACTGTTTACTGGGAAAACTCCCTTGCTGTTATACGTGAGTTACAATAGAAAGCAACTTTTGGCTGAAATAATCTCTCTATTTATCTGTATATGTTGTTACTTCGATATAAAAAATATTAAGAACAAACAAATAAATAAAATAACATAAAATAATACAATCAAAATAACAAAAAATAATAAAAATAGCTTAATGTTTAAATGAGATACGGAAAAACATTTTTTTTTAAAGTGATTGCGAAAACATTAATGTTCAATATAGTATAAGTCACTAATAACATATAATATATTACACATATATTATCTCTCTTATGAATATGTTCATGCACCACGATGTACAATGACAATACATGGCTAACTTGTTAAATATAGCATGCTGAATAAACATCCCCTCTTACCTGCCATGCAACTAAAAAAATGTATGTATACGTAGTCCGGAAGGTGTCTAGCAATTAGGCATTAACGAGAGATTATTCATATTTGTAAAATAAATGAATAATATATTTTTATTTTTAACATATTTATAAGATCTGCATATGATAAAATCTATAACTATATGGAAAAAAAAATATATTATTAACTTGCTCTAAAAATGTGAAATAATTTTTTGACATTAACCGTTCATGTAGATTGAAGTGTAATGAATTATAATAGCTCGGTCAAGTAGACGAAACACAACCCGATGAAACTGTCCATTTGATGATAATAATTAAATATGTAATTTTATTAAAATATTCCAACAGTAGATAAGAAAGGATTCTCCAATAAGGACCTTTTAGTGTAGATAAGAAGGCGTTTTATTTTAGAGGGAGTAGTCATAAATTAGCAATGGCAGCTCGCAGGCTCTCTTCCTTACTCTCTCGTTCTCTCTGTCTTCCTCCTGCCTTTGCTTCTCCCTTTCTCTCTCCAGGTCACTTCTAACCACTCATTTGTGTTTCTTTTTCATATATACATCCATGTTAATCTGTATGTATGTCTATAATTTTCCAGATATGCTCTGTCATCAATTCAAGGTCTGGTGTGTTTTTATTTATTTCTTTTTTTAAAATCACAGTTTTTTTCCTTGCTTTGATGTCATGTATTTGGTGCGAGTATATATCTCACTCTCTGTGAAACCTGGCTCCTAGGGAAAGAAAAACTTTACTTTTATCTTACTATATGCAAATAAATACTAGTTTAACTTTAATTTCAATATTTGGAGTTGTAATTGGTAATTTATTTTTGGTATTTTGATAAGGCATTAATGGCTAATTTAGAGTTGTAATTAATGTTTCTATGAGTTTGTGAGGAGGATCGTGTGTGTCTAGATAAACTAGTGTTTCTCAATCAAACATAAAGAACACATACTTGTAACAGATTAAGGCTGCATTATAATACTCTATGTTTAATGAACTCAACTCCATTCCTAATAAAGATTTATTTATTTGTTTGATTTGTTAGAAATTATATGTATTTTCAAATTGGTATCGAACTTTATTGTTTTACTGACAAATTCCAGATCAAAATTTTATACACATTGTTAACTGGAAAGAATTAATCTTCAGGGAGAACTTCAGTCTTGGAAAGGGGCATTCACAGGTTTAGTACTGCTGCAGTTGCTGAGGAACCCATCACTCCACCTGTTCAAATCAATTACACCCAGCTTCTAATCAATGGCCAATTTGTTGATTCTGTATCTGGTAATTGATATATTGTCAGCATCGTTAATTAACTTTCTTTTCACCTAATTCCTTCGGATATATTGTTAAATTAATTTTTGTTGGTCTCAGGAAAAACATTTCCAACTTTGGACCCTCGAACGGGGGAAGTGATTGCTCATGTTGCTGAAGGTGATGCTGAAGATATCAATCGTGCAGTGTCTGCTGCCCGCAAGGCGTTTGATGAGGGACCATGGCCAAAAATGACCCCTTATGTCAGAACCTTTAGTTTTGTTCTTCTTTATCTCTTTTTGTTTTCCTGGACATTTCTTTGTAATTGAGATTTTAATGTAAAAATATCTTGTATATTAATCCATCTAATATTTCTTTTGGATTTCAGGAAAGGTCACGGATATTGTTGCGGTTTGCTGATTTGGTTGAGAAACACAATGATGAGATTGCAGCTCTTGAGACATGGGACAATGGGAAGCCTTATGAACAGGCTGCCACAGCCGAAATACCAATGCTTGTTCGTCTATTTCACTATTATGCTGGTAAGGGATCAGAAGTAAATCTATTGCCATATTCTCCAAAAGTCCACTCATCAAATATTTATGTATATACTACATGTTTGCTTGAATATTTCTAAAGAGTATATCCCCACAATGCAGGCTGGGCAGATAAAATCCATGGTCTCACAGTTCCAGCTGATGGACCACACCATGTTCAAGTTTTACATGAGCCAATTGGTGTTGCAGGACAGATAATTCCTTGGAACTTTCCTCTTCTCATGTTTGCTTGGAAAGTTGGGCCTGCACTGGCTTGTGGTAATACTATTGTCCTAAAAACTGCAGAGCAAACACCAT
Source organism: Hedera helix (assembly GCA_947179155.2). Classification (NCBI taxonomy): domain Eukaryota; kingdom Viridiplantae; phylum Streptophyta; class Magnoliopsida; order Apiales; family Araliaceae; genus Hedera; species Hedera helix. The sequence goes on from OX359275.1 coordinate 44,317,255, forward strand.
TGACCGCTCTCTACGTAGCAAAATTGTTCCATGAGGTAAATTCCTGAAAGTATATTTGTCTCATTTTTGGTTGTTTTGGATGTTGTTCTTTCTCTTTTTCTCTTTTCTGTTTTCCTTTAAAATCTTTTCTAGGGCACTGTTTTTGGCATATCTGCACTGAACCTTGTGCACTGAATTTAACCATTTTGAATAACAATACTTTGAGATTTCTGATCTCAATATTAGATGAAGTAGTAGGAAGAAATACTAGGATCAATGAGATTCCTTTATAGAGTATTAAAAGAAGTATTTGGGCTTGTTTGTGATGATTTCATACTCTTATACTTCCTCCGTTCCAAAATATAGGAATAGGATTACTTTGAAGTCAATTTGAGATATCTTTAAACTGAAAATTTATATGAATTTATTTTTATTTTAGACAGCACAATTATGAAAATTGTAAACTATCCCAAAAGTACTACTAGTTACAAGTTTTATTATTTTCAAAAGTTAAATGAATTAAATCAATTTTGAATTTGAAAATATTTTATATTGATTTTGAAAAGTCAAACTTGATCTTATATTTTGGAACAAAACGAGTAAATAGTCATTCTACAAGATTATAGAGAAAAATTACCAAATAAATGGAGAGAAAAGATACTGAGTCCTATATAGAAGGACAAAGCCCAATGATGTCAAAAGTTGCATTATCAAGGCTCAAATCTATCAGTTAGACCATTATCTCAAGGTATACTTGACTATATGCGTGCATCCAAAATGAACTAAACAGTCGATTGTGCTGTTGCTGATTGTTATGCAGAATTTTCTTTAACATGATTTAAATTGCAAGAGAACTTCCTCAGTATTGTGCTTTCTTTCATATAGTTAGTGTTAGTTATAATGGTGAAAAATATTTGAAGTATGCGTCTCTGAGTTATTATTTTGTTGCACTCTAATGCTCTATTTGTTGACAGGCTGGTCTTCCTCCTGGTGTTCTAAATGTTGTTTCTGGCTACGGACCAACTGCTGGTGCAGCTCTTGCTCGTCATATGGATGTGGACAAGGTTATCTGTAGCTTTTATCTATCGAAGTTTTATGATATTGGTCTTGAACTCCAGTATGAGATTCATGAATCCCATACTTTTGCAGCTTGCTTTCACAGGCTCAACTGATACTGGTAAGATTGTACTCGAATTGGCTGCAAAAAGCAATCTTAAACCAGTGACACTAGAGCTCGGAGGGAAATCACCTTTCATTGTATGTGAGGATGCTGACATTGATGAAGCTGTGGAGCTAGCACACTTTGCTCTGTTCTTCAATCAGGTGTGTGTGATTAACTCCCCCAAACCTTATCTTCTAGGATGAGAACTGTGGCATGCTTCATCATCATATCCAATACTTTTTTGTTCCCCAGGATGGGAAATTGATTACAAATTCTTGCTTCCTGTAGGGTCAATGTTGTTGTGCTGGTTCTCGTACATTTGTGCATGAACGCGTGTATGATGAGTTCCTGGAAAAATCAAAAGCACGTGCTCTGAGACGTACAGTTGGTGATCCCTTCAAGAAGGGTGTTGAACAAGGTCCTCAGGTACTATGCGTTTTAGCTGTGGCTGTTTAGTCTGTGTTTTTAAAGGAACATGTCCTAATTAGCAAATGTTCTCCCACTCCACATGTAGCGTTTCTGGTATTCCTTATGAAAGCGTCTTACATTAATATGTGCACTATGCTTAATGTTTCATTTCTGTTTCTAATTTCGCTGCAAGACAATAGGTAGAAATACGAGTACTTCTATTATTATTTTGTTCTTCACAAAAGTCGACCCTGTTAAGAGAATACCAGTATACAATTGTTTCAACCGAGACAATGAATCAATGTGACTGTTGAACTGCATCCCCCCCATTTACTCATAATATTGGACTATGTTCTACTCATCGACGACTAAAACAATTTTCAAGACCTTAAAGCTATAGCATGACATGTTTGTTGACCTTTCTCAGATAGACTCGGAGCAATTTGAGAAGATTCTTCGGTACATAAAGTCTGGCACTGAAAGCAGCGCTACCCTTGAATGTGGGGGTGGAAGACTTGGCTCCAAAGGCTTCTATGTCCAACCTACTGTTTTCTCTAATGTTCAGGTATTTTCTATTTATCTTCTGAATGTCGATGAACAAATTGTGTAAAAAGTCTAGTGAATTGACATTGCTTCAACATTCATGCCAATTAGGACGATATGTTAATAGCAAAGGACGAGATTTTTGGCCCAGTGCAGTCCATCTTGAAATTCAAGTGAGTTGTGAACTTATACAGTATTTCTATTTGCATAAATTTCAGACATCTTGTTTACCTTGTTGTGTTGAGCATCTGAACAATGTGTATGAGTAGTTCAACTTCACTCCCAGAAAATCAGAATTCAAGTTTGCTACTTCACAAAAACCACTTGTTTGGGACCAGAATATGATGCATACCTTTTTCAGTTGGTTACGACATATTATTTCCTGCTCTGAGCACAACACTTAAATAAGTGCTAACTGGTAAGAACCTACAGAATCATCTGAATACTAGGAAAACAGTGTGTAAAATGAAATGAACAACAGAACAAAACAAAACAAACAAGATGAGAAACATGTTACTCATTTCAAGCCAGAGGGAACATAAAATGAAATAGTTGTGTTTCATAATTTGTTCATGACATCCAATTCTATAAACCAGGGAGCTTGATGAAGTGATAAAAAGGGCTAATACAACACACTATGGTCTAGCTGCGGGAGTTTTCACTACAAACATCAATACGGCTAACACTTTGTCACGAGCATTGAAGGTTGGCACTGTATGGGTAAACTGTTTCGATGTGTTTGATGCTGGAATCCCTTTTGGCGGTTACAAAATGAGCGGGAGTGGCAGGGAAAAAGGGATCTACAGCCTTAAAAACTATCTGCAGGTGAAGGCTGTTGTCACTCCCTTGAAGAATCCAGCATGGTTATAAATCTGCTAGCTTCAGCATTTTCTGGTACAAGTACCGTAACATGAAAAGGTCAATTTGTAACCGATTATGGATGATTATATGCATGGCTATCAAATTTCCCTTATGTTATATTATGTTGGGTTATAATAGAAATTGTGACGGTCATTTTACTGTGTGTGAATCTTAACAAAACCTCTTTTATATACAATTGTATGCAGCTAAGCTAGATGTCATGCAGTCAAATAATATCAGCTGGAGATCATAATTCAAATCTTTTTCTTCAGCAACTATAAACTTCATACTTAGCAAAACCACATTTAGGGTAGTATGTATGTCCCATTTTTTTTATAAAATAAATAAATAAATAATAAAAATTGAGGATTTTAAGAAACTTTACAATATCAATTCCTACTCTTTTTACTTTTAGTACGACAGATGAGATTGAACTAGTTTTAGGACGTAGAAAGAAACTAAGCTGGACACTTTATTTGTTAGGAATTTTTGTTTTATTAATTTCTGGGTATTTGTTATATATTGTTGTAAAATGATATATGTTATTAAGACTTTATATATCAATTTTCTTTTTTGTTACAATTTAAATAAATAATTATAATTGATATTATTTTAACTGCACATGTGAAATATAATAACTAATTTTATAATTTTATTTAAAATTTATATATTAATATACGTCACAAAATATTCGTCTACAATGTGTACCAGTGTTGTATGGTTGTATAGATATATGGTCGATTTTCCACTTATTTGATCAGACTTTCGGTTGATTTCCTTTGACTTTGAGCTAATGACTTTATTCATTAATTGCATCTCCCTTAGGGTTCATTTCCACCGACCTAATTAATAATATATTGTGTGCGTGTAAATGTGGGGTCACTATTTTCGTTGCTTCCCGTGAAGGCAAGGCTTCACATAAACTGCCAAATAACAATAAAAGTAATTATTTTAATCATTACAAGCCATTAACCAACAGCTAGGCGTGATTAAGCAATATTTTTGATTAGTTTGGTGTGATGTTGAGTGATTTGGCACCTGCCTGAAAGGTGTAGCAAAGGTATTTGATCCCCTTTAATAAAAACACCTACTGTGATAAATAAAAAAATTGTTGCTTGCTACTGGAAAAGCCAGGTGGTGTCTTACTCTCATCAATATTACTAATTACAAATGAATTCCCTTTCTCAAATCTTTTCCCATATTTTTTATCTTACTTTATTCAATAAAATTGAGGTGCAAAATAAACTTGGTAAAACTTAGCTTTTCACAGTTGTCATTTGAGTATGTGATGTAGACTGGAGCATTATTATATGTATACTTTAATTTATTTTAATTAGTACTCTTTTCTCTCTCTGATTAATAGGTAACTTATACTAAATTTGATACAATAGGCATGGTCACATAAATATCGGTAGAAATAAAGTTTTCTGTCGATATATACATAAACGTTTTTAGGATTATGATATTTTATTAATAAAATATTTATTTTAAATATTATTATTTTTATTTAATAACGTAGTAATATTTTAACAATGATCATATATATATTATTAGAGCATTTTCAATTATTTTGGAACATTTAAATAGGTAAGTTACATTAGAAAAATTATCTGCAACAGTTTCTCTAACCCTAGTCATTAAATCTGCAACCTCATTCTCTTTCTTCAGAACTGGTAAATTGACTTTATCTCTTCAAAATATTTATTTTGTTTTGGGAGAATCAAAATCATATGAAAAAAGGTTAAAAATATTTATTTTACTTGATGGGTTTGATGTATAACTCATTTTAAAATTTAATATCATTCTTTTTTATTTATTTTGTCTTAATTAAATTAAAGAGACTGATGAAGTACAAAATATTAAAGTAGCAAATAATGCTCTTCAAATTGCCACGTAGGTCAACAAATTTTAATTTAAAAAGTTTTTTTTGCTATTATTGTTAGAGATGCTCTTAGTGTATCAAATTTTAACTCATATTAATAAAGTTTACTCTCTTTTTTTACTTTATGAGTTTGAATCCCGGGACGGACCAGTACCTAAAAGAATTCTTTTAAATACACAAGGTCAATGTGGGACGTGCGTCCTTAAATTTGTTCAAAGAAAAATATAATCTCAATTAACATGTAAACGGGAGCTCATATCACTTATTATCAAATTTTTTTATTTTTCTATATCGAAACTTATGACGACGATTTTTAAGGTCTATGACGACGATATATTCCGTCACCGTAGATCTACAAAAAAATTAAATTAAGGCAATGAGACATGCCATAAATTTTAAAAAACGTCGCTATATATTTTAATATAAAAAAATATAAAATTTTAATAATAGGTGATTTCACCCTATATAAACGAGTCTAATCGATGCGGGGTTAGCGCCCATATGTTCTCTCTTGAAGAATTTAATTTCAGCTCACGCAGAAACGAGTTCAAAGATACACTTACTGTAACAAAAATAAAAAAGTAGGTGATGTGGATTAGATGAGGCGCGTTCTATTTGTTCGAAAGCTGTCTGTTTGTCCACGTAGAAGCATTCCTCTACACATTTTATCATTTTATGTGGTAGTGTTTGAATATGCTAGTATTATATATATTCATTCATTTATATCCCAATCAATCTCTTTCTAGTTGATTTATATAAGATGTTCAACGTTCAACTCATCCACCTTAACCACGGTTTTCCACCATTAAAGAGTCCTAATACTAAAACATCAAGTCAAGCAAATATATATATGTGTATACACATATTTATTAGTCGATAATAGCGCTATAATTCAAAGTATATTTGCTTTCAAAAATCAAGAGGATCCAGCTTATATCTATTTTTCACTCACCGTGTATATATATATATATATATATATATGTCTATTATATCTTTAAAATATTTTATCCGTTTCAAATTATAAAATTATTATAAATTTTTTAAAAGTCAATTTGTGACATTTAAATTTAAAATTGACATAATTTATTTATACTTTTAAAATAATTAATCTTACAACTAACAGTACTTTTTCGATAGTTTATAATATTTATAATTTTATTGACATAAATTAAATAAATTCATACCAATTTTAAATTTATAAATATTTAAAATTAATTTTTTAAAAATCAATATTAATCTTATAACTTAAAAAAAAAAAGAGTATTACATTAAGATAAACAATTGCTCATTAGCAAAATATTTAACACTCTCGATAATAGTTATAATTATAGGAACTAACATTTGAATATAGAAGTCCCAAGTTACTTAATTATTAAGTCAAAAAATTAATATATTTTTTCGGGGAAAGAAGAAGAAAATATGATATTTGTCGTGATTAGACACAACCAGATATTATGTATGTATTTATATTTATTTATGTAATGTGCTATTGTATTTGTCACAGTAAAACGTTATACTAATTTGTCGAAAGATATACCAATAACAATTGTCAAAGATAAAATGTGTTACATATGTCGATTTAAAATATAAAAGAATAAATATAAATGATAGAGCATTACAGATAAATTTCCAATCGGAGCTAATATGTGTACCCAAGGACCAAGTCTTTGTCCCCTACGTACGTCGCTTCAAATTATTCATGCACTCCCTATACCTCAGCAACACGTCATTCCTCTGTTAACTTCCACGTGTACCTCATAGTCGGCAACTGGGACCCTAACCATCATTGTCAAAAACCCAATCTATACCACCATCATGATCCAAGAAACATCCTCATCCAACCGAAGTCCCACACGTGTGTCTTACACGTGTCTTATTCATCTCATGCCAGCTGGTAACCTACTGCAGTCATATTGCCCAGTCCACGCTGCAAAATCAAAAACCCGCATGGGTTCCCGCCGCGTGTCCTTAAAGATATTCTCGTTATTACAGTTCTATTTATAGACTAACAGAAACTTTTTATTTATGTTTACCCAAAAACAGAACAAAAAACAGAGGAGTGATAATAAACACACATTAATGTCTCAAACTTTCGACCGGAATGATCGCCGGATTCTGAAATTCCCGGTGGTTCATCCATGTGAGTGCATATCTCCGGCGACTATTCTCGAGTCCTTGATCGTTCTCTCTCGTAACATATCCACTTATCAATCCAAATTCTTCTCAACCCAGAGACGAAATGCCCGCCAAACAATTCGGCAGATTGGGAATCTATTAATATTCTTTGAAGAAATTCAAGAATCCAGGCTGATTTTACCCAATTCAATCGTGCTCTGTTTCTCCGAGCTTCATCTCACATTTCAGAGAATTCAATTCTTACTGCAAGACTGCACGCGCGAAGGAGCCAGAATATGGATTCTAATGAAGGCCCATTTTGTGGCAACACAATTCCAGGAATTAATTCGGACGGTGGCCACAGCTCTGGATGTCCTTCCCTTGAGTTCAATCAAAATTTCTCGCGAAATTAAGGAGTTAGTTGAATTGGTGGGTAAGCAGGCTAGGAAGGTTAAATTGGAGCTTGACCCAGATGACAATAATGCCATGAAGAAAGTTATTTTGATTTTGAATCAATTCGAGAATAGATTTGAGATGGATCCAATAATGATCAAGCGAGTTGTCAATTATCTTGGCATTCGAAGTTGGAGCGAGTGTCACAAGGAGATTAAATTCTTGGAAGAAGAGATTGGTTTGGAGTGTTTGGATAATAATGAAAGAGAAGTGCCTTTAATGAGCAGTTTAGTTGGGCTAATGAGCTACTGCAGGGGAGTAATATTTGAGAATTCGGAATTTCAAAACACCGATCAATCAGATGTGAGATGTAATGCGAAAGTGGTTAGTTTCTTGAATCTCGAGGATTTCCGGTGCCCAATTTCCCTCGAGCTAATGACTGATCCGGTGACAGTATCAACTGGACAGACTTATGATCGTGCTTCAATTCAAAAATGGTTCAAGGCAGGGAACCTCCTTTGTCCCAAAACAGGGGAAAAGCTGTCAAGCGCTGAGCTGGTGCCTAATTCAAGTCTTCGAAAGATTATCCACCAGTTTTATGCCGATCATGGTGTTTCGTTGGCCAAAACGAGACAGAAAAATCGCGAAATATCAAGAACGATTGTCCCGGGTAGTCCAGCAGCTGCAGAGGCAACTAGATTTCTTTCTGAATTTTTAGCTGCCAGGCTTTGTAAGGGGACCGACAAACAGAAAAATAAAGCGGCTGATGAGATTCGTTTGCTTGGAAAATCAAGCATTTTCAACAGGTTTTGCCTAATTGAACGGGGCACTATCCCACCTCTATTGACGCTACTCACTTCAACAGATTCGTCCATGCAGGAAAATGCAATTGCAGCTCTGTTGAAGCTCTCTAAGCATTCCGATGGCAAGAAATTGATCGCGGATTGTGGGGGGTTGGAATTGATTGTCAGAGTTTTAAAGGAAGGACTAAAGTTGGAAGCTCGACAGACAGCAGCTGCAACAATTTTTTATCTGTCCTCAGTTTCCAAGTATCGGAAACTGATGGGAGAGGAAACCGAGGCGATCCCAGCTTTGGTGGAGCTGCTAAAAAATGGGACAAATAGTGGGAAACATAATGCAGTGGTGGCGATCTTTGGCCTTCTTTTATGCCCTCGGAACCATCAGAGGGTTCTGGCAGCTGGTACGGTTCCATTGCTAATTGATATTTTGTCTACTTCAGATAAGACTGACCTTGTAAAAGATTCACTAGCAATTCTTGCAAAATTATCCGAGAGTTTTGATGGATCAACTGTGATCGGACAAGCTTCGACTTTGTCTGCCATTATTCGGGTTTTCAAGACTTCAAGTTCGCAGTCGGGGAAGGAGTATTGTGCTTCAATTTTGCTATCTTTATGTAATTATTGCGGAGGGGATGTAATTGCTGCATTGGCCAAAGACCCTACCGTTATGACTTCACTGTATTCACTTCTAACGGATGGCGATGGCGATGGCAAGTCTCATTCGAGCAAGAAGGCCCGTTCTATCATCAGAATCATACATAGATTCCACGAGACAAACACTTCTCAGTTGATGAGTAATGAATTTCAAGGAGAACAATTTATTCATGTCAGATGAACTTTGTTTGGGTATGGGTTAATTTATCTTCTGTTGTTGTTTTAATATTGTTTATTATAGAGTATGATTCTTGTGATCTTAGCTCAATTTTTGGAGGGGCTAAGTTCCATATAAACATGTTATTATTTGTGGCCATGGCCAGGCAGGTTTTTGATGGGAATATATATAGATTTGTATGTCTGAATATGCTTTTGTGAATAAATAAGACGGCATATGCAGATGAATGAATTTTCATTTTGAATTGGGTTTTATTATAAAGATGAGGAGACTGCTTGTTTCAAGTAACCCTAATACACAAATTGTGTGATTTATATCCCAAATAAATAAATACAAAAAATCATGCCGAAATTATTCCGCCACAGACGTGGATGCTAAAAACAGAAAGAGATTCTCTTTTTTGGAGGGTTGGGGGAATCTAAATGCGGAAGCTAAAAGAATAAAATAAAAATAAAGGATCATCCTACCTTATCTTGTCAAAAGTGTCGTAATGAATAAAAATATAGACAGTGAACAATTTTATAAGTCAAAGCACTTTCATAACTCAGCATAAGCATGAAAAATTCTCTAATTTTGATATATAAGGATAGAGAGACCTGTTTATTCAGATAGCAGCACAAACTGTTGCAATTATAATAATTAGTTTCAGTAGTGTACAAGGCTTGATACTAATCGTGTGCCATTACAGAAAGACGAGCAGCCATTTCATGGCCAGATGGGCAAGTCAATTAAATATATACATATTTGGATAATTCCAGATATAAATCCAAAGGAAACAAGAAAGAGAAAAGAAAGAAAAAACTTTACACCGTCATCCAACTTAGAGAGATGTGCCATAGCTCCTCATCCTACACCTACCATCGTCCGAATCTTCTCGGCTATGGAAGCCCATGTCTACATTTTCTTCACAAATATAGGTTTCTGATCTTTTTGGGCAATGAAATATTAATATCCTAATTTGTGTATGCAATCATATTACAGTAGAGTAATTTCAGGGCCCTCGGTGGTTCCGGAAACAGAGGCAACCTTGAGGCTGATCACCAGGGATCATACCTCCACCTTTTGATGTGTCAATGGCCTCTAACATGGTAACTACCTCATCCATCTCGGGTCTTCTGTCAGGGTTAGCATCCCAGCATCGCTTCATCACATTTGCAAGAGAACTTGGGCAACACCTTGGTATATCTGGCCTCAAATTCTGTGGGTACAAGAAGAATTCTTTGTATTTACGAAGAAAATTAAAGGTAAATGGAAGATAAATAGCAAAGTCTTTGGATGCTTATATGCATCAGGGAAACGCCTATGATTGGAACTATACCTGGCGAACCACGGCTGAGGTTACTTCTGAGAAACTAAGATCAGGATAAGGCATGTCACAGCAGTATATCTCCCATAAACAGATGCCAAAACTGTAAACATCGCATTTCCTATTATACGGGTTCCCATTTAGAACCTGTAGGTCACCCATTGACAAGTTACAGGGAGTTCATTTATCAATGATACGTTAATTTTATTTTTTTCCTATTTATCAATGATATGTTTTTGTTTCTTCAGTTTCTTTCCAAATTTTATTTGATAATAATAAACAGGAAACTGGCAAGGAAGTTTTTGCATAGTCAAATTTTCGTTAGAGGGGTAACTTGTATTAGTAAAAAAGAATTTGTAAATGATAGGAAATTATGGCTATGCACTAAGGTAAGTATCCATTTTATAAAAAAAAAAGTTGAAAAACTAATCGTTTAAGTGCTGATGCACAAGCCATCTCCTAAGGTAAAAATATTTTTGAAACTATGGATTATTGAGTTGAATCCAGTAATATGGGATATTTGTGGGGGAAAAAATTAATTATTTAGTAGAAAAAGACCTGCAACCTACTGAAAATGCCAACAAGATGACAGGTCATTCGGATGTGAAATCAAGTCAATAAAGATGGCTACATACCTCAGGAGCCATATAGCCAAGGGTCCCAGTCTCCCCAGTCATGTCATTTGGATTAGAGGCCTCAACACGAGCAACCCCAAAATCAGCTATTTTCACAGTGCGTGTCTTGTCCAACAACATATTCTCGGTCTTTACATCTCTGTGTACAATTTTCTGAGAGTGGAGGTAACTTAACCTACAAAAATTAATGGTTTCGCCGTCTAAATACTTAGCTACACAACTGAAAGGTGAAACTTAAAATAATAAATAAATAAATAAATAAATAAATAAGAACATATAAGATTACAAAAAGGAGATCAGGAACTAGATTGTCATACCCTCTTGCAAGATCAAGTGCCATCTGGACGACAACTTTGAATGCTAGTTTCTTTCTCCTGTTCTTTATGAGGTAAGATTTCAAGGCACCCCCAGGAAGATATTCCACAACAACACAACAAATATTACTTGGCATGCCAATGTGCCCATTTTCTGTTTGTATGTTTAGCCCTGAAGATCCCATTGTTGCCCCTATGAACTGCAAATGGGGTTAGGCGTGAGTGTTAGCGCCAGCTGCGCCACTATCGCTATTTAGCATTTAGCAACCACCATAAGGAAACAATAACCATAATAAGATGTCAATTATGAATATAGCACGTAATCATCATGATAAACAATGTTATCCCAAAATTATTTTTTGAAAATTGTAAATCACATAATTAATGATGAACAATCCAATTCAAGTGAGCTGTTATTTAAACATCAATATGCTAGCATAAAGAAAATGTCATGTTCACAAATTTGATTGCATCCTGTAACTTCAATATAATATTCAATAGAACAACAATGTACCCATACATGCCCAAACCAACTGAACTTTAAATGTAAATGTTAACAAAGTGAATTTGGAATTGTAGGCAATGACGTTGGAATAGAGAACAAGGAAAAAAAAAAGGAAAGAAAAATGAAAAGGGGATTAAAATGAGGAAAATCAAGTCAGGAACAGAACAGAAGTGACAACATTCAGGTGAAATGAATTGGAAGACAAATCTGTAGTCTAATTTATCTAAATAAAGTAAATAAAGACAAGACGGAGACAGAGTGACAGACTTGAAAGACAAGCTGCTAAGAAGCTAAAATGATATTGTAGTATGGATGCTCTCAACGCGCCACATGGATTATATTTTCAAGCAAAATGCAATTAATAAAGAGGCCAGGCATCGCCTCAACAAGGGACAAATCACCCAAATTGAATGTTAGGCATCACCCTAACAAGGGCAATTATTTAAATATAAGCCTTTTGCTCCCATTGCGAATTGGCTTAGTGCTTTCACTTCTGTACAGATATTGATACCAAGGCAAAGAAGCCAGAAAACCTCAGGGTTCGGTGCCATGGTCACTAGTAGTTGCTAAGTCTTCTGAAGCATTCTGCGTTGAGACCTCAGATATTTTGAATTGGTAGCTAGAGCCAAGTATCCCTGCTGTGATAGGACCTATCTGGAATCTTGTCACAACCCTCCGATGTTGGAGAGACAGATATGCAAATGGTCCCCAGGGACACATGGAGGGAATTCCATATACCTCTTGCACATGCAAAAGGCACAAAAGACGGCACAAGATATTTTGCTTCCCTAATTAGTAATGGATACCTCGTGGAATTCTACAATTTCTTTTCTGCCCATATAATAGGCTCATGCTGAGTACACGTCCAGCTATAAATAGCAGTCCATTATTCTCTCACATTATCAGATTTATTCCTCTCATGGAAAGCAAAGGTTCCTCTTGTGTAGCCACTATTAGAGCTCAAATTATACAGTTTCTCGCATCTCATTTATCTCTCCACAGGTTGCCTTAGCTATTTAGTTCTCTACTTCAACCCCAAGGTCCTTTGTTATTTTTGTGCTTAACTCACTCCAAGTTCTCTCCCTAAATCCCAGTTCAAACTTATATTCTACGGATACATGAGTGTGAAAGTTGTGTTTCTAAAAAATCAACTGCAAAAAGACTGAAGACATTATTGAACAGTAGAGGCTGATTCAAAGTATAAGCGAAGGATATTAATAAAAATCAGTCAAGGAAGTGAACCATAGAAATACAGTAAATACACTATCACGAAGAAGATTCCCTCTGTAGGGAGGAGGCATTGCTTGGGTAACAAGTAACAACGGTTGTGGGAATCACATGTTGCTTTAGTAGTAATAACTGCCAACTACGGATTTACTTCATCAATGCCAAACCTCAAAAAGGCCTTTAAAGATTAAAAAAAAAAATCCAATTAGCGCCTCATGACTATGTGAAAAAATGCAATAGTGATGCCTGCTAATTAGCTCCAGCTATTCACTTTGTTCTTGAGTATCAAATATATCGCTATAGGTAATACACTCCCCACCCCTTTCATTTCCTCTCCCAAAAAAATACTTAATAAGCAAGATTTAACATCCTTGAAACTGCAAATCCTTCTAAAGAAACCTAAATAATGGTGATCATATCCCAAGAAGAAACCTTTTCAAATTGATATCATGAATAATATAGAAAGCTATCGATAAGTAGACAATATTTTAAGATATTAGAATTCGGTGATACCAAAATCTAACAAATTGAATAAATTACCATCTGCATTATGACCCCAAAATAAAAACTCAATAAATTCCAGAATAACTCACTGACCGAGTCATGTCATCCCACATAAATTTCTGATGAATCAGACTTGACGGATTCATAGATTTGTTTTCTTTTTTGACAAGTCCTGAGGTATTTATAGATTTTCGTCATCAAATTTTTGAATTTCTTAATCTAAGATTACTCCATTCAATCTAGCTATGGAAATCCTTTAGGCTTGACCGTATAGAAGTATATTTAGGCATACTTGATCAAGTATCCAGATGTAGAAGCTAGAAGGTGACCTTAGTTACATTAGGATGGTCAAGCTTATGCCACACTGCAACTTCTTGAGTAAAAGCAGCCCTCAGAGATTGTATTTCAGCATCTGTCCGGTGGCCCTCTTCCCCCCAGTCCAGTAGTTTAACTAGGGATCAGCAATGAACACGAAATAAATAATCAATGAATAAATTTAGATAAAATGCAACAGATTTCTAGTAAAGCATAATAATATTGACAGTAACAACATCGATGATGACTGATACCAATAAATAATTAAGTAAAGTACAGCTCAAGATCCTAACTACTAGCTGTACATTATCTAATGTTAGCCTTACTTTATAACCATTAACTAACAGTTTGGATCACATGAAAGTCAAAAATAAAACTATATCACACAAGTTATTGCAATCACCTACAGGTTCAAACCAAATCCGTGCAGCAGGGTCACGGATCCCATGAGTTTACATTTATAATATCAGTCATTTATGACTTGCCGTCAAACCTCTCCACCCTAACAAATAAAGAAAAATACATAATCAACTCTAATTGAAATACATATGTGCCGGAGAGAGAAAAGGTGGGGGAGAACATCTCATCATACAAAGAATAGAATAGCCTGAAGAAACAACTAATAGAGGTCCACCTAATACAATAATTAAACCAATACAGTTCAGTTCTTCTACTGTTTCATTTCAGTGTTGAGCATTTGATTTATTACCCTATAAAGAAAATGCTTAATTTTTCTAAAGAATATAACTTCTTTTGTTGTTATAGCAGCAAATTATTAGTCCAATTGTCCGGCAAAAATAATACCTATGTTCTACAACCATTTGTCAAATCTTTTGTTCTATTTGCTCGGACAGTTATAGAAAATCGACATAAGGACTGCCTGCATATTTAAAGTCTTAATTTCATACTCGGGGAAATTTTAGGGATAAGGATATTAATAACCTTAAACTTCAAAATATAAATTTTGCAAATGGTTTTTGTTTTGGAATGCAGGGAGTAACGCTAAAAATGAACCGTAAAACCATAAACTAAATCTTATATATAGTATAAAACAAAATAAAGTATAATGGGTACTTGGAAAGAAAAAATGAAATGGAAATAGACGAATAGAAAATAAAGTTTGAATGTTTTTAAAAAATTAAAACTGACCGGCAACGTCAAGGCCGTCGTAGATGCCACGGTGGACGGTGCCGAAAGTGCCACGAGCAAGGACACTCTTAATAATCAGCTTAGCAGGGTCGATCTCCCACTCGTGCCTCGGCCTGACGGGGACTGTAAAAGTGGCGGAGGCGGTGGGGGTGGGGGTGGTGACGGTGGTGGCGGAGTAGGCAGAAGAAGAGAAATCATGGTGCGTCTTATTACGGTTGTTCTCAAGGGACCAAGCTCTATTGAGATGCTTCTCAAGCTGCTCGTCCAAGCTCTTGAGATCAATCTGATCTGCCCTTACAAACCCGTCATTGCTCTCCTTCATCTCTGCTTTGAGCTTCTTCTTTTTGTGAAAAATAAATTACAATTGGGTTGGGGTTTGGGTTATCTTCTTCTCCTTTTTGTAGTTCTTGTTGTCTTGTTGTTTTGTTGCAACATTAATTAATGGGGGATGAAAATGTCTAAGAGTAAGTGGGGATGAGTAGCAGGCGCAGGGGAAGATGGAGGGAGGGAGGGAGGGAGGGAGGGAGGGAAAAGTATGAGCAGCAGCAGCAGCGGGCACGTGGGCACATGGAATTGCCCGAGTATAACGTGTATTTCTGACCCACTTTGGTCTCCTCTTTTATTACGACTCCTATTTTCTCTCTTCATTTTATTTCCTTTTTTAATATTCCATTTTGATCGATTATTATAAAATAAATTTTATAATAAATTTATTTTTATAATAAAATATTAATACATAAATTGAGAAATATTCTCTCTATCTATATATTAGCATTTTATTAATTTAAAAATAAATTTTTCATAAAATTTATTTTATAATAATCGAATCCATCCATATTTATTACTTCATCAAATTTCTTCAGTCATACCAACACCTATTAGTTATTATTGACCTCCCTTATATTTCTTTATTTTTATTGGCTCTTGATAATTCATAAAATTATAAATATATATTCTTTAAGCATAATAAAGTCTTAGGTCGGGAATGACTTATTTTAAAATAATTTATAAATTAAAATTTAAAATAATTTATAAATTATTTTAATTTATGATTTATAAATAAAAGTGTTTGACATTTTTTAATTTGTAAGCTAAAATAATTTTTAAAAATTACTAAAATAAAAGTAAAAGAGTCTTTATATTTAGGTAAATCTATTTATTTTAAAATAACTTATAAGTCGGTTTTTGAAAAGTAAAAAATTGTTACTTCTTAAAATCTACTTCAAGTCAAGTTATAAATTAACAAATAAATCACATAAGAACACAAATAGTAAAAAAATTACTTATAAGTTGGTTAAACTAATTTATAAGTCACTCTCATACAGACTCTGATAATTAAGATTTAAAACTAAGGTACTATAACATGTGAGTTTCATATTGGATTCTCATTTATATAAGTTTTTTTTTTTTATGTGAAGT
This sequence comes from Hedera helix, assembly GCA_947179155.2. NCBI lineage: Eukaryota > Viridiplantae > Streptophyta > Magnoliopsida > Apiales > Araliaceae > Hedera > Hedera helix. The sequence continues at coordinate 44,333,604 of OX359275.1, forward strand.
GTTTTTTTTATGTTTGTGTTTACGTGAGATCTGCTTGATTATTGATCCAGTATCGAGTAATTTATTAAAAAAATAAATCTAAACCATTTTTTTTTATCTTTGAAAGGCCATAAATGTGTTTGTCGAAATAGTGTCATGATAAGTATTTACTATCAATTACTCCTATATATATATATATATATATATGTGTGTGTGTGTGTGTGTGTGTGTGTGTAAATTATTTTCACAAGTGTTTTTTATTTGTGTACGATTCATATAAATTTCTTTTATAAAAACTTGTGAAAATGACAAACTCTATGTATTTGTGTATAAGTGGGTTTAATATTTTCACGAGTAAAAGTAATATTTATACAATTTCTAATTGTAAGAATAACAATACTATGCATGTGTTTGCGGTGAAGGGAGAGATTTCAACAATTGTACTTGTGAAGCCGCAAGCCAGCCTACTTCGTTCGATTAGGCCCTCCTCACGGGAGGAAGAGGAGTTTTTATGCATTCAATCCCTCCCAACAACTGCTCATCCCATAAAGTAAAGACGAGTAAATACAACAACATTTCCTCTCTCAGTTCTATAAAAACACTTACTCTATTTATAATTGTTTTAATATATTTGTATTCTATATTTATCTCTGAATTTATTAAGTGTTTAAGTAATTTTGTTGTCATGATAACAAGGTTGTTATAACAAAATTAATGATATTATGCCATTTTATAATACAATTAATAAAATAATTTTTTTTTAAATAAGTCTCCTTTTATACTACAGAGGGAGTATTGAAGATCATGAAATTTTTCAAAACTCGTTCATTTTTGGTACGTCTGTAATTAAAGGAATTCGAATGAAAAAAAAAATGAATAAAATTTTAAAAAGGACAAATCTACACACACAACAACCAAACATTACATTCATTTACACTATTAAAAAGTTGGGTATGGTATAGATTTCAATATCATGCTCCACTTTTTAATGATATAAATTGATATAATATTTAGTTGTTGTGTGTGTAGACTTATTCTTTAAAAAATATAGTTAGAACTTTCTTAACTTTCATTACATTAATTTAACATTATCATGATATTAACTTTATTAAGAATACAATAAGATTAATGTGCAGCAAAATAGTTCTTTATTTTACGATTTATTTTTATTTTTTTTGGTCTTTTTCAAGTTACAAACACACCCTTTTAGTGCTCCTGGAAAAATAAGACTTATAGATAAGGACATAAATAGCGAGGGCAAAATGCTCAATATGATTGGTACCAAAGTTTATAGAAAAATAATTTATATGTCGATTAATTTTATTTTAAATGTGAATGCGACTAACGTCCGTCAATTTTAAACAAAATTATAAATATGTCAGTTATATTTCTGTACTCTTTTATATGGCATATATCTACATATATGTAATAAATTAAATTTCATACAATGTCAGCCTATTAGCGTATACACAACAACACAAATTAAAATCACAAAAGTAAACGTAAACCAAAAAGATGGGTTTCTGTATTTTCAAAAGGCCCGAGTTAGTAGACAATGAAATTCACAATGGAAGGCTGACTGAAATAGAAGTGGCGAGTAATTCGAAGGACGATAATCGAAAGCTCACATTTTATTTCTTTTACTTCTTTTTTTTCCTTCGCATCATCAAGACGTTCCCAGATTAGGCTGCTTCTTTTTTTTTTTTGAGCCTTGACATCACGCTTAATTAAGCATTTTAAATCAATATTTCTAGAGAACTATCATTGACGTGACTAATTTTTTTATTTTTTTTTGTTATGTTAAGCTGAAATTTAATAATTTTAATTTTATAAAAATTAGATTCAGAGACCTCATGATTACTTTTGAAATTGTTTTACCATCGAATTACGTGAGGCTTGATAACCTGACTAAACTATTGGGCACACGTAATTATTTTATTTGAACAAAGTTGCCCCTGAGTCCTTGACAATTAATTAGTTTTAGTAAAATAGCAATTATGATAGCCCATACACAAGGGGAAAGAGAAAGACAAAGACAATACTATATATATAAAAATCAATAATAAAATCAAACATTATATTTATTTTAATAATTAAAAAGTAAAGTTTAACACAATTTTTTATGTTAAATCTCATTTTTTAATAGTTGAGATATATTTTATCACTAATTTTTATAAAACTTTTTCAAAAAAACAATCATAATTTTTGCGGTCTTAATATCAAGTCCTCAGCGTATGCATGTATTTGTATACTTCTATTTGTACTCCCTCCGTATTAAATTAAATGTCAAATTTGACTTTTTATTGGGAACAAATTGATTATTTTTAAAATTAATTTTTATACAAATTTTGTCAAATATTGGTAAAGAGATTGTAACCTAAAGAAAGTAAATACAATTTACTACTAAACTTAATTTTTATAATTCTAAAAATATATTTATATATACTTAATTATTAATTTTAAAAATAATTAGTTTGACTCAAAAAGGTTAAAATTAGACATTTAATTTGGGCCGAGGATTAAAAAAGTTTACATTGAAATATGTTAGTTTTTAATGCTACCAAATAAAAAATTCTAATATCACGTTTGGATTAAAGGATTAGAATGTGTGAAAGAATGAAATAGAGAAGTGAATGCAATAAAAAGTGAAATGCTTTATTCCATTCCAATTGAAATGAATCATTCCATACTCTCCTTCAAGAAATAAAATTTATAAATTTGGTATGATAGTAAAAATTAATTATTATATATGTAAGGAATGTCATATAAAAAAATTATGTTTACTTAATATATAATCATAGAAAATTAAATGTTATATATATATAGACACACATATAAGTTATTTGGATTCAAATTTTGAATTCAGATACGAATTTGAATATTAAATACTAAATATTTATTATTTATCGGATATTAAACAAACACATGAATTAATTCTGAAAGTACTGGTATAAATATATATACATCATTTGATCACTTTGTATATATCATTGACAAAATTAATGCATGCCTGTATATATGCTTGGTTTTTAATTGAAGTTGTTAACTACTAATAGCAAGTGTATAGCTGGTGTATATAGCTAAGAAGCATGATACGGATGCAGAGATATTGGTGCGTGATAACGAAGATAGTAAAGATGCCACGATTCATTAAATTTAAAGGATAGAGATCTTCGGGTGCGGACTATACGACATATATTTTGTTCTTGAATATGTATATAAAATGAGTTTTTCTAAATTTATTTATTTTTCTTACACATATATAAAATAAATAAATATGATTTCATCTCATTTTATTTTTAATTTAAATAAGTGAATTACACTTATTTATTTTATATGTAAATAAAAAAAAATGAATAAGATAAAATATAGACAACACAAAATATTATTAAATTAAAATAAATAATTTAATTCTAAATATATTTCTTATAAACAAACATACCTAGATATATAGGCATCATATATACTGCAGAAGGGTACGTAGCTTGGAGGGTTTGAAGTGTCGAGGGACAACATAAATAAGCTTGAAGCACAGACCTTTCATCTCAATCCTTCTATTCCTCTCCACCGTCTTTCAATCTACATTTACCTTTTTCGAATTAATATTGTAAGGAGAATTAGAAGGAGGAGAAGAATTCTTCATGGCACATATATATATATATATATGGAGTTAACAGCACCACAAAATTAATGTAAATAGAGAAAGAAAGAGTGGAACCTGCCTTCCTCCCTTCAGCAGCACACATTTCTCACATTCACGTACTCTTCTTAATCTTCCGTTAAAGCCAGGAAGGTGGGTTGGCAATTAATTGGAGTCCATTACCCTTCCCCCTCTTGTTATTAATCCTGACGTTACCGCGCTTACACCGCCCACTGTTTTCATATCCCATTCCATCCATTAATTCTACATAAAACACTTTTTACAACGTACCATCCTCTATGAATGCAGTCCAATTTTTCTTGCCTTTATATATAATATATTTAATGGACCCTTACGCTGAGTTTAATTTTCATAAGAACCACTACTATGTAAAAGTATTTTATTCTTGTTACTAGTCAATATCAATCAATAATTATATATAACAATTTAAAAGAGAATTTTAAATTAAATTAATTTTTGCTGGTCATTAATATTTATTTTCTGGGATCAAATAATTCGCATCAAGGTTGAACTGACTCCAAATACACGTCAGACTAAATTAGTTCAAAGTTTACTCTATTAATTATTCGTGTATATTAATATTATATCAATCAAAACCTTTATATATATATATATATATATAACCTAAAAGATGATCTTGTCATTGAATTAATTTAACTAATCATAAAATTACTGAATAAAAGAAAAAAATGTTTCACACGACGTAAAAGAAACATATAACAAAGTTAGCTCGTGCATTACACATATTGTAGACTTGTGGTTAATTAATATCCAAAACTTAAATCATTTTGGCTCAATTTTCACTAGAAATGTGTCAACTTCTTTTCTGCAAGCAGGATTATATTTCTTTTTCACGTGAAATTAGTATTCCTCTTTATTTATGTGAAGTTAGTGATTATTATAATTTTGAGCAGAATAGTTGATATTGATTATAAAATTTTATATAATTTCATCATTACAGTGTGAAATTTAACAAAATAAATTATTGTTCTCGATCACTAAGTTGAAATTTAATTTTTCGGCCGAATAAAGTAATCATCCGTAAAATTAACTAGCTACTGAATTTTAATAATCAATTCCAAATTAGTAACGTATGTACGTAGCATACTCTGTGTCCCTTCCATATGTATAGCATTCCAAATAATATTGAACCGAAGGCACTAGGAACTTGGGGAAATTAACACTTATAATTGAGACACAGAATTAATGTCTAGTGATATGAAATTTCAAAATAATTTAATTAGTCATACTAAACTAGCAACTTACGGTCTGTTTGTGAGTCATGCCCTAATAGATTAGGACAAACAACTTTTGGTCATAATATTCTAGGGAAATAGTAGTGTATAAGTAAGAAAAACTTTAAAATGGTTATCTAACTTGTATCCGTGAGTCCCACATTTCTGTGCTGGTATATTACTGGAATAATACAGGCGTGCTCGTTACATAATACTTCGATATTAATTTTTAAAAAATTAATTTCAAATATTTTTAAATTTATAATTAACATAAATTTTACTAATTTTAATCCTATTATAAATTATCTAAAAATTATTACTCATTGTAAGATTTTTAATTTCATAATTGTTAATTAATTATCACAATTTTAAGTTTATAAATATCTCAAATTGACTTTTAAAAAGTCAATAATAATCTTATAATTCAAAATAAAAGAAATAATATGCAAACATCAAACATGCATCCCCACTGTCCAGTTATACTTGTCTTTAGTTTTTAATATGTTAAAAACCTGTGTTTAAAATAAGCCTGAAGATGAACTTACTTCTAATAAGTATATATGACTATCAGATGACCATATATATATATATATATATATATATATATATATATATATAACATGAGTTGCATGCATGAAATAAATGATACTGATGAAAAGGGAAGTGAAGCAACATATTACTGAGTAAAACATAAATATTTTCACTTGATCACAATCAAATGATCAATAACACTTGATATATTTTGTTACGTTGTATGAGTCAAAAACGTTGAACTATTTTTGGCCACTTTTGTCGAAATTACTGGCAGCATGCATAGAAATGAAATTTGGATGGTGGTGTAGATTGGATTTGATGCAATACTATTGCTTTAGGTACCTGCAGTAGTTAAGTTAAAGCCGGTAAATTATTATTCCAATTTTGCATGCATGCCATCTGATTTGACAGTGGCAGTATGTTTTTTGACAGCAGAAACCCTAGTTATGAATACTTATAAACAGAAAACATAAATTCAAAAATTAATAATATTTATATCATTAAAAAGTATACTTTACTTTTTAATAACATAAATATTATTAGTGTTTAAATTTATATTTAATTTCTGCGTAGACTTGTCCACTATTTATTTCACAAAAAACACGCGCACCTGCCCTCCCTAACCCGATAATACTACTCCTAAACTGCTTGCGCTGCGACATATATTGCTGGGAGTATAACCTAATTTTCTTTTCTCGAGGAAATCTAGCAGAAAAACATACTCCATGAAAACGAAGGCCGGCCTAGTCAATCTGAAATTTCAGACGTCGGAACAGTAAAATTGGGATCGATCACCACATACATACTCTTAGCTCATATAGTGATGATAATTATTATGTAAACACCCATAAAACAAACAAAAACCTAGCTGGTTTAATTAATCAAACACAATCTCTGTTGGATCAATCTGCAATGGTCCAAGTCATATCATTCTCAAAGATCCAGTGGCAGACCTCAATCCGCCCGGGGCTCGACCCTAGTGCCACGAAAGCTCCATGATCTGGACTCCATGCTGATGTGTCCTCGTGACATATGGCGACACCATCATTAATCTTAGCCTTGGACTCCACGTCAAGAATGTCCGCTTCATACACCCTAACTTTAGGAACAGAGTGGCAATAATACAGTAAGTACGGGTACAAGCTTTGGTGGCACGACACCGACTTGGTCACTTTTCCACCGTTAATTCCTTTGACTTTTCCGATCATCACATTTTTCTTTGATCCGTTAACATTTTCCGTCGTCCTCGCCACCACGTTGTGCCCCAACACTGACACAGCAAAGTCAATCATGTCCTCGACCGATCCAACGCAACGCTTGCTCTCACCAGGGCTTGGAGCTCGCTCGCACTCGGCCAGCGCGTTTACCAACACGCGCTCCGTGCTTGAGTTATTCGTCGCGCCAAACACTTGTTTAAGCTCAGTTAGTTGACTGCTAGAGAATGGTAATTTGGACGAAATGGCTCGGGGCAGAAACGACCTTTCAGGCATTTTGTCCTGAATATCGGGCATTTTCATAACTTTCCCCTCCTTTAACATGTACTCCCTAAAGAACTTACTCGACCTCTTTCCAGATTTACCCTTGACCAACTTTGAAGCAGCAGCATCACCACTAGAACTTGAACTCGGTTTAGTATACTGTCCAAATGTGACACCTTTACGAGCATAATCTTTGAACGTAGCATTCAAGCCATAAACTTTGAATCCAGTCAACTGAGTTGTTGATCCTTTCCCGTATTCTTTAAAAGTATCGGCCCCTTCATTGAATGATTTTCCATAATTGTTGAAATTGGATTTCTCCGAATTCGAATTCTGCCCGTAAGATTGGAACGTATCGATCCCTGCATTGGCACTGTCTCGGTAACTTAAAAAGCTATCGATCCCGCCATTTACACCGATTCCATATCCTTTAAAATTATTACTAGGGTTATTAGCATCCGTGTTATAACCCTTGAACGAATCATTCCCAGCATTACCCAGCTCACTATAGCTGGTGAATGTCGAACCAATAACATTCGACGTTCCACCATAGCTAGTAAAATCAACTGGGGCGCCATTTCCCTTCTTCGCATAGCCAAGAAACGCTTCATTCCCTGAATTCGTATCGTCCTGGTAGCTCGAGAACGAGAGTTTGTGGCGGTTGGCATCGGAATCATAAGACGTGAAGTGAAGATTGGGCACGTTTACGAGGGGGAGGTAGTTCTTAAATTCGCCGGAACCGCCAGTGGCACCTCTAGCGTAGGATGTGAAGTTGGAGGCGGCCACATTGGCGTCGTTGGCGTAGGTGGTGAAGTCCTCGTGGTGGGCGATAGAGCTGCGGCTATAACGGGTGAATGAGGCAGTGGCGAAGTTGCTACCGCCAGAGTAGTTTTTGAAGGAATCGGTACCAGAGAGGCGGCCCGTTCCGTAGTCGGAGAAGTGTTTGTTGGAGTAGAATGCGAAGTTGTCATTTTTGTTAAAGGTTGGTTTGGTGTCGAAAAGGCAGAATAAGTTGGCGGAGGAGCAGAAAAAGGAGAGGTGGGAGGAGAGGGATTTTTGAGAGGCTAGTCTTGTGAAGAAGGCGGAGTCTACGGCAGAAAGTGGGGAGGCTTTGGAGAGAAGGAAAGAGGGTTTGGGGAGATTGTTGGATATTTGTTTGTTCCAGTATCGGATCAATGAGGCTTTTGCTGTATATGGGTTTTCTTTAGTAGTAGTGTTAGTGTTGGCCCTGTTGGGGGTGGTAATTATTGGGACTGCCAATGAAACCTGCATAATTTATTGGAAAATATAAAAGAGACAAATTAATAAACAAGCCAAATTAGTTGAATTGAATTCATATAAGTAGAAGAAGAATGGATTGTTTTACTTACAGTAGTGAAAAATGAGATCATCGATAACAACAAGAAGAAGAAACGAAGAGAAGGAGTACATCTGAGATGCTGCATTCTCCCATCCATTTTTTATTTTGCCAGGGGAATTAGGAGATGTATGGGTAATTAGGTATATATGGTCTTATGTGCTCTGGATGGTAGCGAGAGGGGAGGACATGAATAAAGGGAAAGACACTCTCTTTAACCTTTTATATTTCTTTATCTGGGATTCATTTACTGAAACACTGCCAAAGATTCCAAATCAAAGCTTAATACTTGACTCAGAAAGAAGAAAAAAGAAAGGAGCAGCAGATAAACTGATTTTACGTCCGAGTGATGATAGTACAAAGCTCCACAATATGCTTTGCTTTGCTTTACTTTAAATGCATACCCAATCCTTACAGTTAAAATGACCCAAAAACCGCACCCCTATTATACCAACCAACTATATACTAGATCATTCTTTTTTACTTTTTACTATTTTACCATAACCCTTCAAACCCAGTGTTGTTGGTGAGGAGGTAAATATCATTTACAACATTTTTACTGATTCCAACTAGCATTAGTAGAAAATTAGATGCAGATCAAAACGTGTAATAAGAAACAACAAAACATTAACAAAGTATTAATTCCTCCGCATTTGGTGAAGAGAATTGGAAGGGTAAGAAGGGGAGGGTGAAGAAAACAAGACGACAATTGGCCACTTGGTAGTGACCCGCCCGAGGATGACTGACTAGTTGGTTCATTTGTAGTGGAGGACCAATTGCACTGCTACAGTCCCACTAATAATAATATCAAACATTTTTATGGCATGAGATAAAAGAGTATACAAGTAGTCATGCGCAGAAAACAAGGGCTCACAACTCTTTTACCAGAGAGATGTCTCAGGGAAAAAATATATATATACAGTAGGTAGGTGTGGTGTTATCAGAGAGGGCAGAGGGAACATTTGAATTGATTCCTGCATCTAGTGTTGGACACAAAGATCGAAGCATAAAAACAGATCAATAAGCGGACAAATTCAAAGGAGAAACTTAGTTGGCCTCATGTGGTGTACGTGTGTATCCCCGTAACACCAATACTATACTGTACGACTAGTTGGGACTAACTTGGATACAATATGCTCCTGGTTTTCAATGAATCTGTTTTTTGTTATATATTTTTCGAAAATGAAATAGATACTCCTCCAACACCTACCTACGTTTGGATAATTGGACCTTTGTAGTGGATCCAGCTGCAAGTCCCTAGTCACTCCTCCTACTGCATCATACTACATATATTCTAAGATTTTACCCAAACAGTTGCCCCCTATCATAGGGAGGACAACATTTTGCTCAATTTGCAGTTTTGAGTACCATTCCCAAGCAAAGATTATGGTGGTCGACTTTAGTTTTGCCAATCAGCTAGTTTGTGAGTCGTGTTATTATCTGGTTCACATTTTATGTCTCGGACTAAAAACAAATGTATTAATCTTTCTTTGCATAGGGATCTTTTCATCATCTTGTTAGTTTAAGCTAGAGTTGGCAAAATGGGTTGCTCATGTTCGTCCGCATTAAATAGGTGTGAGGTGTTAGTTGTTGAAGAAAAATTATAAAGAATAAGTTTATAAACACATCAATAAAACACAAAAACAAACACAACGTCAATAATAACCATTAAAAAATGAGATTTGGCGCGAAAATCCGTGTTAAATCCCAATTTTTAATGATCAAGATGAATATAGTGTTTGGTAGGTGGATATGAGTTGTCCATTGAACTCCATTTATATATAAACTTTATACTATAATTTCTTCAGTTTAATCTACCTAAAATCTATATCCTAATTTTTATATCAAACCTCTTATTAGTTAGAAACAGATGGCAATAAAATTGAAGGCAATGTACATAACTTTAGAGAGGGAAACAAGAAATACTTTTAGAGAGTGAAATATACTATTCATTTATACTTATTTTCAGGCTATTCATCCAAGACTATTTTTGTCCTTAAATCTTTTTTTTTGTTCGGTGGCGTTTCTGTTTAAATGAATTGGAGAATTGAAAAAAATAATAATGCGTGTCGTTTTTACTGTGATATAGCAACTATATTGCTCTTGCCACCATTCTCAATGTCCGGTTTAATGTATTTTGAGTTGCATAGTAGTTGTAGTGTTTGATGATTAGCTGAATATTTAATTTAAAGTTTCCCTCTTGGCTCTGTAATCTCTTTCTGATCAATTCATTATATTATGAGCCATGTACATTTCTCTACCTGCATACATGCAGATAACATATGTATATTATGTATACTTTGTGGGTAAAGAGGTGTTAATTTTTTAGTCTTAGTCAGATTGTGGGTTTAGATCTCTAGGTTTGGTGGTTGGCTCTTCGCCTTTGGTCATCAAAATCAATCTGGTTGTGATTTATTTTATCAATTGGGATAATTATATGAGCAAACTCATAATATTCATTTACAATCGCTCATGTAAAACTCATTTAATTTTTAGCCCATATAACTCTCACCCATTTACACTCACAAAAATTAATGTCCGCCCGCTTACCGAGTCTTTAAGCAAATATAAGGAAAGTACGGTTAATAAAAAAAGACGTCGCACTAAATATCCATGACTTAATGATTTTAAAAAGATCATTTTACCCGCACAACATTATAACACAACTTAAAATGTTACATCTTATCTTATCATTAAAAAGTGATATTTGACACGACATTTTAGACACTCACTCTAATAATTGGATAAAAAATGATAATTGATATTTTCATAAGTGGATCCCATTTGATTTTGTGACAATTTTCTATAATTGATATTTTCACAAACTAATTTAATATTTTCACAAATGGATCCTATTTGATCTTGTAAAAATATTAAATTAACTTGTAAAAATATCAATAATCTTAAAATCAACCCATGATGAGCTGGCATCCTACTTGGCGGGTGAGTTGTAAAATAAATAATTTTATAATTATATTTTGCTGATATTTCACTTAGTATGGATCAATTATATTTTATTTTTTTTATTTTTTGTTAAATTTTTCTTTCATATTTGTATTTTATTTTCTATTTCTTTTTCAATAAGTCTAAGAAGACAGGGAGATGTCCCAATTCCCTGTCCGCATAGAAGGACTTTTTTATTTCATAAATTTTCTTACAACTCTATTAAACCCCATCAAAATCATCTCCACTAACAAATCTGACTAAAAAGCGTAATGAGATGAATTTGGGGGGTTTGGTTTGCAATCAAGAGAGGAAGTTATAAAAAGAAAATGATACTGATAAATTGTGGAAAACAAATCCTCCATCCACCATACCTTTCAAATAAAGATGGTGATGTGGGAATGCAATCACATCCTCCGGCCGTCGTGACAGTGATTTTGTTTTCTTCAGTAGCGGTGGTTGTCTATGGATGGGATTGATTGATTTCCGATTTTGTGAGATGGGGATGATTTCACGGCAATGGAGTTTGAATAGGCCAGCTAATGAAATTTTTTTTCCGGCAGTGGAGAAGATGATGTTTAGTAAGGAAGATTGTTGATGTGGTTTTATTTTTTTGATTATTAGTTTTTTATTTTTTAAATTCACTAAAAATAACTTAAACGTACTTATTTAGTTGGTATAATTATATTATTTTTAGTACAAAACTTATTAACTGTTTTACCCTCTAAATCTGCTATAAAAAATTAATAATTTAAGGTGCCAATATTTAATTTATCCAAAATTAATTTTTTTGTTAGCATAAAACAATTATAATATTATATATTTTATAAGTCATAGGCTAAATTGAAAAAGAAAAAAAAATTATAAAATTCAAAGATTTTTTTGAGTAATTAAGTCAAACATCGACAGAAACACCCACCAGCCAAGCAATGATATGATCAATTGTGAAGTAGAGCATTTTGTTACTACTTGAACGAAGCACTCTGTCAACTTTGAATGAAATTCTGACTAATGTGAGATTGAGATTAACGTTGGTCCTGTTTTCAAGAATTGAAATTAAACTCGAATCTTAAATTTTCTTTTTGTTTATTTATTTTATGTTGCTTGTCCTTTCATTTTCTAGTGTAATATTTTTATAACAAAGCTTTGTATTTTAGAACACAAGTATAAATAGATTAAAAAAAAGAAAAAAAGTACTAGCTTATCAACTAGTCTCCTAAAAGATAGATAAAAATTCAATCACGCTAAACATTCGAAGGATCATTCATTCATTCATTCCCGAATACATCTTGAACAAGCCCTCAATTTGATGTAAAAAAATGAGCAAACCGAGCTAAAGTTAAATCCCAAGAATAAATGATTACATTTTCTCATACCAACAAAAGCAATTTGGTATAATAAACATAAGACCTGATTAAGTCGTCTACAGTAGAAGAAGAAAAACCAAGAAACCATGTCAGAAAAATGACCAAAATTTCAGATAACTACAACAGAACAAGAATCTCGTTACCGCTTGTAACAAGTGTCATAAAACACCATCCGTCGGCTCCTTGGATTTCTACTTCACCATGTGCTCTATATTTAATCATCAGCAAGACTTCACTCCGGAATCATTTGCTCATTGTCAGCATCCCCTTCTTGCTCAATTGTAGGTTTAGCTGGACCTCCTGCCCCTGGAGCCTGCTTTTTCTTGATCCCACTTACAATATCATCAATCCTGAGAAGCATACAAGCAGCCTCAATGGCTGTCTTAAAGGTCTGCGCCTTCACATTGAAAGCATCCAAGATCTGAAAAAATAAAAGACAGTAAAAACCTAGCACAGGTGGCAGGACTAATGGCACACAATATTACTTCACAAATTTAAATACATTTCCCATGTCAGAATTAAAATAAAAAATAAAAAAAATAGAGGAAACAGAAGATTATACATATATTTATACCTTTGATTCTTTCATGTCCGCAATAGCACCAGTGTTCCCATCAATTCCAGTCCAAGCATTTTCACCATTTGCATGCTGTGGAAGACGTAAATGAGTTCTGGTTAGCACATTTATATACCAACTTAAAAGATTCGGGATAAATAAAATAAAGCACAGATTTCTTACCTTCCCCTGCAAAGCAGTCATAGTCCTAATGACATTAACACCACAGTTCTGTGCCAACGTTCGTGGTATAGCCTCAAATGCTACCGCAGCAGCCTCATATGGCCACTATTTCATAAACAGATAAAAATGTAGTCGTATCATTTCAAAAGTCTTCATGAAGTCGAACTAAAATTAAAACATAGGACTACGAAAAAATCAAGCCTGAGGACCACAAATGACTTTACCTTCTCAATGCCTTCAATGGATGAACTCTTCTGCTTCAGCATTGCAGATACAGTCAACTCTGTCGCACCACCACCAGGAACAAGTTTTGGGTTCTTTATGATGTTCCTAGCCACAGACATAGCATCCTGGAAAAAACAAAATGTTTCAAACATAATAGTCCAGATATAGAAAGGAACATTCCAAGTATAGATCAACATGTTACCTGCAAGTTTCGCTCCACTTCATTTAAAAGATCCTTGCTAGCACCACGCAAAAGGACAGTACACGCTTTAGGATCTTTGCACTCAACAATAAATGCAAAGAACTCATCTCCAATTTTTTTAACCTCAAAAAGTCCAGCCCCAGTACCTACATCTGATTCTTGAAGTTCATCTGCTCTGTTTACAATGATGGCTCCACATGCTTTGGCAATTCTATTGTTATCTGTTTTCCTCAATCTCCTGATAGCACTGACACCAGCTTTACTAAAGTAATGGCAGGCCAGATCACTAAGCCCTTTTTCAGTTATCACTAAGTCAGGTTTGAACTTTAGTATCTGAACGCAAAGATTTTCAATGTATTCTTCCTCCATTTTTAGAAGGACACCCCAGTCTTCTTCTTTGACCAACTCTGCATTAGTCTGATTTTCCCCTTTTTTATACTCAATAGGGCTATCAAGTAGAATAATGCGAGGATTGATAATTTTTCTTCTCATTTTGCCAGGGACAACAACATCTTTGTTTATCATAACACCTTTAAGAACCTTGGAATCTTCCAACTGACCCCCGGGGACCTTCTCAACCTTTATGTACTTTTTAATATCCACTTCCCGCAGCCCCTGACCAAGATCAACGCCAACTGTTGTGGTTGCATCAAGTGCTAGATCCTAATGATCAACCAAATAAAAAATCCACAAGACATTAAAAGTAGCCTAGTCTGCCACTAAATATATAGCGACTGGAATGTTAAATAGAAAGGGTAAGATAACAAAAACATAAATAATAAAATCCAGTCATCTACGTCACTTCAAGTCATTGCATTTAAACCTACACTTGTTGTCTCGGCAACCACATAGAAGCCCCCAAGGAATTTAATTTATCAATCTAACCAGGCAACCCCCCCCCCCCCCCCTCTTTTCTCTCTTCTCTTCTCACGAAATTATAGGGGGTGTTATCGTGTCGAAAGAACTTGTTTAGCAACTAAACCAATCATTGGTGCCACTTAAAAAAACTACTAGATCAACCTACTGTGAATAAAGAAATGCCAATTAGAGAACCTTTTCTAATACTCCATATATTTAAAGAGCAATGAGAAGTATTCTAATCCTCTGGATGTATAATCGTAATGACCTGAGAATTAAATATAGAGTATATACTTACTGCAATTAGATCCCCAAATTGACTAGTAAATTTTGTGCCTATACAACTCTTCACTAATCCCAACATCGCGTCACCTGCCAATGAAATCTAGCATTATATCTGAAACAATTTAGTAATATAACAACCAAACGAACAAGCAAATTGTAGAATTTCTTTAACTATTACAAGATGTATGGTATATTGCATTTCCTTAAAAAAATTGCAAAGCTAGATATGTATCCAATATTCCTAGCAGAACTGCAGAAGTGCAAAATGTATCTTCTTATTGAAATGTTGGGTATATGTGTAGTAGTAAAACTGCATTCAAAATGAAAAAGAGAAACATCAAAAGATTTGCCGGAGCTTACGGTCATTCACATCAATGGACATTGCTATTTTGTCAAGCACAGCAAGAGCATCTTCAAGAGCTCTATTGTACGCTACAAAAGCAAAATAGTGCTACACTCAGTCTAAGCAAATTACTCGATTCAACTATTTAACACGAGAAACTTTTGGAACACTGACACCTTACCTCGGCAGATAACAGTAGGATGGTAGCTCTTGTCAATGAAAGCTTCTGCAACATGAAGCATCTCACCGGCTTCAAAAAGAATCATTTCAACGATCAGCAATGGATGGATGATTGTATAGAATGAAAGAGAGTTTTACAAAACCCTCAGGAGTAAGGAGCAGCATCAAAACTACCAAATTTTAATTGAAAGAAAAATTATTATATGTCTGGCCACATAAGTCGATGCACAAGAAATTCTCTAAGACATTGATTACCTCCCTAGCAAATGGTAAACCATTTCCAAACAATTTCTTCCAATGAAATATGGAACCAATGGTTAATCCCTTTGATTAAAATATAGAGAACAGATGAGATGAGATGAGAAAAATTATAGAAAAGAATCTTAGTATGCTATACAGACAAGAAGGAAAGGTAAAGATGGGTTCACTCAAGCATGAACCTTATCTCCACATCTTTTATAATCACATGAAGGTTGAAATGATACAACTTTTGTCAGGTATAGATCTATTTCTCAACTAAAAATTTAAATTTTTCTTAGAACTCCTTTCAGCATATTAACCAAATAAGAACAAGGTCCTCGTCTTCTTTTTAATCAAAAAGGGCAAACAAAAGCAATTCTAATGTTCAGAATTAATAAAAACTGTACTTGTAATCATAAGCATTTCATACTAGAACAGCTCTCCAGTACGGAACATAAATATCGCTCAGCCATAAACTGATAAAAGACAACAAGATGATCATGACAAGTTTATCACTATCAAAATTAAGATGCATAGCAATTTCACATTCAGTTACAAATTCTATAGTAGGACTTTACCAAGAACTATGACTGAAGTTGTTCCATCACCTACTTCTTCATCTTGTGTACGGCTTAACTCAATCATAGACTGTCATATCATACAGAAAAGCTTGATTAGAAATCAGCGAAGGTTTTAAGCAACAAATTCACCACAATATCAAAGAAAATCAAATAAAATAGTCAATGGTTTAATGAGAATATGCAAGTACCCAAAACCTTCCAACATAGTAAAAGGTGGGATGACTATAGAGATTTATCAGAGACGAGATAAAATATCCAAAAAGTGCAGACAACAGAGAATAGTATCTTCGTTACAATGGACAATATGAAAATTATACCTTTGCAGCTGGATGAGCAAGATCCAACTCACGCAGAATGGCATTCCCGTCATTCGTAACAACAATTCCTACCACCAACACACAAAAGATCAATAAAAAAATGAAGTGAATATCCAAATAGAAGGAACAGAAGAAAAAATCTTGCTCCATTACCTTTATAAACATAATTTGTTTTCTATTAACTATCAGAGTTATATACTATAAAGGATCGAATACACCTCCGAATGATGTTTTTATGGGATATATTTCTTTCAAGTTCACTTAAGGATTCAAAACATCTCTCACGCAATTCAGAAGTCATAACTTCAATATAAATGACTAGAAAATAGTACCAACAGTGTCCCAAAGGAAGAGTTTTCTGTTAAACTCATATTTGACACCCATGAGTATGGTAGTATCATGAGATCAAGAGAGGTGTTGAAGAAATAAAGTCCCACAAAAGCTATGGGTGGTGTAAAAATAGCAAATCTTTTATGTCAGGGTGTAAGCTGATCCAACAATTCTCACATTAACAAAAAATCCACTAGTTCTTATTATTTTAAATCTACAATTTCGTATACTCAAAATTAAAATCTTTCATTATGAATGTCAATGTTAATGATTTTGCCCTTGACAAAGGAACCTCCAAACTGGCACCCAAGATTTAAAATTAAATTCTAACACAGAACTCATCTGGCACCTTCTCCACATTGTTAGGATACAATAGATAATAGTATGTTCAAACCCATCCAAGCCCCAAATGCTGAATGAGAGACTAAGCACAAAATATTTACGATTCCATTTTAATTTTCCATTTATTGTATTCTCTATTATCAATCATAGCTCTATTTCTATATGTAAGCTATTTCTGCCATCACGCATACACACTCTTTACTCATAATATGAATTTGATAAGGGAATAAAGAAAAATCTGCTTTCAAAAGTACTCGAAACATCTATCATATCATACGACACAAAAAATAGCACCTCCACCAGCATCAAGTAGCATCTTTAACATAGATCTTGGACCCAATGTAGTGCGAATTATATCAGCCACCGCCTGCACGAGGATAGAAAGTTAGGTTAGGTCAACCAATGGTGCAGGAATGCAGTTTGCAGGATAGTAACAAGAGACAAACAAGCAGTAATGTGATTGATATGATCATAGATTGAATACAATTATTTAAAACAGAAGAACCCTACGCTCTGTATCACATTAAAATTATGCTATAAAACTAAGCTCGCAATAGAAAAACCGATCTAGTTAAGTCCAGTTCTAGCTTTAGTGATAACCAATTCAACATGAACTAGCAGTACATCCGACTAGAAGTACCAAAGGACCAAAGTTTCAGTAGGATAGGGATGCGGCGGGTAAGTGTATTCACCAAAGCTTATTTCCAAGATCGTATATCAAAACTCCATAGATTATCATATCTGATCAACAAAAAGACATCTCAACTAATCCAATTTTATGACATATTAGATTAGCCAAAAGGTGAAAACTATATATAAGTGGCCTTACTTGTACGTAAAATATAAACAAACAAAATAAAATGGTGGGCCGGAAAAGGGGGAATAAAATAGTAACAACTCATGAGACTTAAACTCATTCTTTTACTCCCAAATTTTTTTTTTTTAATATGATTACTGACACTGAAAAGGTATTTCAACAATTAAGCTAATCTAACCTTCGAAGCTTGGATATTCGCATGGTGCACCTTCCTTCCAGATTCACGAGTCAGCGAATCCTCTGCCAGTTAAATTCATAAAAAGCAATCAGCAATATTTTAAATTATATATCTATCTATCTGCCAAATAACACATATGATTAATATCAATTTTGCACCTTATAAGCCCACAGATATGTGAACAGAAAATATAACAAATGAGATCATCTGCTGACTTCCACAAATATCCATTTTTACTTTGCATATTTTTTTCAGTTCTAAGAAATTATAATTATAATTCAGAACAAGGGCAGCCATATCACTGAAGCTGAACTTTGTTAGTTATGCCTGCAATAACACCATAAAAAATATTTTTATGGCTAGACTTTATCTTACTAATTACTATTTTATTCATTTACACCAATAGCATCTCTTCTTAAAGAATTTGTGCCTCATTAATAGGTCTTTTCCTTAATTTAATGCAGATGCAAAGGCCAGCTACATCAAGCTCAACACCAGCCAAATCAAGGTTCTAGAGTTGAACAATCCAACTAAATAACAGAAAATCACTGTGGAGAGGCACGGGGCCATTCTCATTCAGTTCTCCTGACACCCGTTCCCAACAGAAGGGAAAATCTTTGCATGAGTCAAAATCGTGTTATGCTCACCAAAACTCAGAAGAATTGATAGGGATCTTCTAATTGTACACTATTTTCATATTCTGAATGGTTTTGCATTCTTGTTCCAAAAACTGCCAACCATTATCGTACCTAAGGTCCAAATGAATCTATAGATTTCAAAGGTTAATATTGAATTTCTTCCAATCATCCCTATTATCAGTCTCCACATCTTCGTCTCCTAGCATTACTTTTAATCCCCTCCAATGCGTAGATTCATAAAACCATATCTACTTGTTTTGCCACTTACTCTAGACATTCTCAGCTACTGTAATTTTATGTGCAATTTTTTAGCTATTCAGATACCAATTTAACACATTCTTCATGCTTCATTCACCAAACATATTTAGTCACTGTGACCTCATATAACAAGATAGTTATGCCACCAGCATGCATGTCATACCCCCAGGTGAAATGCCATTAGATCTCAAATTATTCCAACCAACTATGCAGACTTCAGAAATTATAAGCCCACAAAGGCTAAATAAGGGAGTCATCTTAAACTAAAAATATAGTTCACCCAAAAGAAAATTATACTAAAGATCCACCAACCACCAATATGATTAAACTTCAATATATGAGCATATACCATGCTTATGCATAGTAAAGTCAATTATATTAGACTTCACGCTACATATTAAAACAGATTTTAACTTATCATTAAAAAGAATACAGCTTTTAGAGTGCCTGATACAGCCTCTGAACACCATTATGTCAACCAAAACAAAAATATGAAAGCAGACTTGTTTTCAAGAGCAATTTGCAATTGTTAAAAAAAACTTACATATAAACATAAATAGGGAGAAAGGGGATATGTTTTACTTCCAAAAATAAAAGTGAATAATTAATTAACCACTGCAAACCCATGAAACCTATATTTCAGTGAGTTCTAAGCAGAAATTTCAGATCAATGAATGTATTGCCTAATGACGAGCAATAAACCCCTCCGAATAGTCAGAGCGAGTACGAAAACAGTGAGATCAAAGGAAGTTACAGAAATGATAGGAATCTATAACAAATAAGAGAAGAGAATACAGAGTGTTGGATCAATACTTACTGAGTACAAGTACTGGAGAGTGCATAATTGCTGATGTAAACTAAACCCTAGAAGAAGCTGGATCAATTTTCTCAAGTGAACTACGGCTTCCGAGTCTTGTTTGGGAGGGAAAATGGAAAAAGTGGGGGCAAAACCCTAGATTGTTTCCTTATTTGTTTTATATTCTTTTCCTTTTTTTCTCATCTTCTATTCTCTACGTGTCGTTATTTTGAGAGGTCACGTGCATTCCTCGCGTGATGAAAACTGTGGAAAATGGGCTAAAAGGATTAGCCCAATTGTGTTTTGCGTGGGCCAGGGGGTCCTTATTCCATTCTATAATTTCAGTTGGCCCAATCTATGATAATAATTAGAGAATTAATATTTTTATAAATAAAAGTGATAATTTCATAAATAGTAAATAACTCCCATATTTATATAAGAAAAACTTTATAAAAATATTATTTTTTATTTATAAAAATAACAATCCCCTAATAATAAATACATAATATTAACACCATCAACCTTCAATTAAGGGTTCCATTCTCTACATATAAGCCTCATACATATAATTTTCAATGCAATAATATAATTACACAGACATAATTTTGTGCATTTAAAGTTTTATAGTACTCAAACATTAATTATTTTACTCTAGCATTATCGACCTCAACCTTTTAATGACACGCAATAGAAACATCTATAATTTTTTTGACTTTTAATAAGATTTTAAGTATAATAAATTAGCATTTTTATTATACAATGTTTATAGGGAGAAATATAAATTGGTGGTGTATTTGAAATTTGTTAACATTAGTCAAAAAAGGCCACATATTAATAAATAAATTTATTTATTTAGATTGTTAATAATAAGTTTATTCAGATTACTAATTTATCTTCATATTAATTTTAATGTATTTGTAATATCGACGGTCTAGTAGTAATTATAATAATATGTTATTTAATTTTTTGCTCAAATTGATTCTTATTGGATGAAAGATTACGACCACACCATCCAGTATCACTCAGGAAAAATAAACGTTGTGGTTGATGCTTTAAGCAGAAAATCTTATACAAGTACAAGTGCAATACTGACTACGCAGAAATATATTTTGTACAACTTACAAAAGATGGAGATAGAGTTAAAGCCACCAGGGACCCACATGAAGATTGTGCACGTACAAATAGAACCAGCTTTAATCGATAAAATTAAAGCTGCTCAAGCTACTGATCGGGAAATAATGAATATAATGAAGAAAGTACAAGAAGGTGCTATTCCAGAAGCAAGAATCGACAAGAAAGGAATACTTCAAGTCAATTCAAGTCAATTCTCGACTTTGTGTTCCTAACGACCCTGAATTGAAGCATAAAATTACGATGAAGGCACACAACACTCCATTTGCAATCCACCCGGAAAGTACCAAAATGTATCGTGACCTTCGACATACATTTTTGTGTAACAATATGAAGAGTGAGATTGCAGAGTTTATCTCAAGGTACTTAATTTGTCAACATGTCAAGGCAGAGCATCAAGTGCCTAAGGGTCCATTGCAATCACTCGAAATTCCAGAATGAAAGTGGGAATACATCACTATGAACTTCGTGACGGGTCTTCCCAAAGTTTCTCAAGGCTTTGATACAATTTGGGTCATCATAGATAGATTGACCAAGTCCGTTAATTTCTTGCCTATAAGAGAAAAAATTTTACTAAAGCGTCTGGCCAGTATATACGTAAATGCTATTGTAAGATTGCATGGCATGCCAGTTTTCATAGTTTCTGATCGAGATCCTAGATTCACTTTACGTTTTTTGATCAGTCTACAAAAAGCTATGGGCACCGAGCTACGATTTAGTTTTGCAACGAACGAATAATCTGAAAGGACAATTCAGACTCTCGAAGACCTTTTAAGATTTTGCGTGCTAGACTTCAAAGAAAGTTGGGACAAGTACTTGTCATTGGTTGAATTCTCCTACAATAACAATTACCAAGCAAGCATAGGCATGACTCCATTTGAGGCTTTGTATGAACGAAAGTGTCGCTCTCCAGTATGTTAAAATGAGGTAGGAGAAACAAAATTGTTGAGACTTGAGTTGGTACGTTTAACAACAGAAAAAATCCAAACAATTCGACAACGAATACAAACCGTACAAAAATGACAAAAAAGCTATATTGATCTTCATCGAAAGGATGAAATTCTCAATGCCTGAGACCATGTATTCTTACGTATTTCTCCATGGAAATGAGTTACGAGATTCGGAAGGAGAGGAAAACTCAACCCTCAATTTATTGGCCCATTTGAAATTCTAGACCGAGTAGGAACCGTGGCCTACAAAATAGTCTTACCACCAAGTATGTCTCGCATTCATAACATTTTTCATATATCCATCCTACGTAAATATGTGAAATATTCGAATCACATCATTGAGTTAATGTCAGACGTTATAGAAGATGATTTAACGTACGAAGAGGTACCTGTCAAGATCTTAGATAAGAAATACCAAATTATATGCTCATATGTTATACCTCAAGTCAATGTTTTATGGAGAAAACAAAATACTGAGGAAAATGATCTGGGAGCTATAATCTGAAATGAAATCTAAGTATCCTTATCTCTTTGAAATACCAGGTACATCAATTTCGGGGACAAAATTTCATAAGTAGGGGAGGTTGTAAAACCCGACTTTTATGAAATACAAATTATATTTTTTTTAATATATTTTTTTTCTGAAAACGGTAAATGAATAAATTAACAAAAGTAAAAATTTAGAAATGTTTGTACAAATTTTATCTTATCGGAGAATATTCGTTTTGTCGGGGAATATTCGATTGGTACGACGGCACCGAAATAACCAAATATTGGTGGACCCCCACAACTACGTAACCTTTCTAAATAAATATAGTTAACGGTACTATTACTTTTAACTGTTAAAATAACCAGTGGTAAAATAATAGTAACATACGGTATTGCACAGTAACACATTATTGAACTGATAAAGTGGCTATTGTACTATACTGACTTTATTGAACCAATAATTGTCATTACACAGTAACGTGTTTATTTATTTTCAGCATTATTGTTATCTCTTTTATGATGTTGATTAAACTGTTGTATTCTATTATTAGTTAATTTCTCTACTTATCTAACTCAGAAAACCAACTACACAGTATTTATAACAATTAGTCATAATAATGAATATTTGTGAATTATTGTTGAATAATTGAATTGATAAAGTTATTTATTTTTATTATCATAAATTATATAAAGTTATTTATTTATATATATAAAGTTAATTAATTTATGTAAAGTTAATTGTTTTATATATAAAGTAAATTTAGTGGTATAGATTAAATATGATCTTTAAATGAATGGTTTAGATTAAGAAATCTTAAAAGATGAAATGAGTTGTATAGATTAAACATTATCTTGAAATATACGGGTTGGATTAAATTAGAAAATCTTGGTTTATGGTAAGATTTTTGGCTATAAATAGAGGTCTTAACTTAAGAATTTTTAATAAAAACTTCCTTACTTATTCTTTTTTTCACTCTCCAAATATTTCTTTGTATAAGTTATCTTTGAATGTGCTAAAGCCATATTGAGTATTTGTGAAGATCTGTAAGTGTACGAGTACTGACCAAGTAAGTTTTTTTTATAAAAGTTATATAAGTAACCATACACATCACACGGTGTTTATAAATCTTCATTTAGAAGACTCTTCCTTTAGAAGATTCATTTTGAAAAGCTTCATTTGGATGATTTATTTTGAAATATTATATTCTTCAAAAACTATATTGAAGTTATTTTACTTTATCACTTTTGATGATTTCATACGAATTAATATACACCATGAAATTATATAAGGTAGTTACTAATTAAATTATAAAAATATAGGTTGATCAACTTCATATCCAGTCACGTGTTAAGGTAAGGGATATTGTTTTTTTCATCTTCCACTATTCAAACTTACTACGGTAAGAGATTATTATTCTTTGATTCTCGAAAATAATATTATTTCTTCCTTACTTGTAAGATGTGTCATTTATTTCCATGTATTCATTTGTCGGGGATAACCTGACTACGCGGACTACCGCATGTTTGGTGAATAACATTTCTTATTCATTTGTGGGAAATAACCTAACTACGCGGATTACTGCATGTTTGGTGAATAACCTTTCGTATTCATTTCTTATTAATTTGTGGGAATAACCTGACTACACGGACTACCGCATGCTTGGTGAATAACCTTTCATATTCATTCTTTATTAAATATTTGAGAATAACCTGACTACGCGGACTACCGCATGTTTGGTGAATTACTCTTCGTATTCATTTCTTATTTGTCTCTTGTTGGTAAAGTTTTCTGAAATGCTTATATATTCTTAATAGTTTGCGTTTCATCTAATATCATTTCAATTGAGTCTTCCTATTTTTTTAAATCTTTTTATTGAACTTAATCGTTATTCTGAAGTGTGGATCTTGAATATCATTATTGAATTTGAGTCTACATCATGTTGACAATTTAGACATTATTTGAATCTGTACAAAGAAATATCATAAACTTACGATATTTATTGATTATATTGTTTCTTCTGATTCATTATATATATCACTGTTGTTATTCTAATCATTAAGAACCATGTTGTTGTGAATATATGTGGCCTGGGGCACAGATGATATGATAAATGCGATATAATTGTTGTCTCTTTTAGGACACGTGGTGAATGTTCTCTTTGGCCGGAGACAAATAAGAACTGTTGTTTGGTATGATTATGACCAAATGTTGAATACTGGTATAATCATGACCGTTAGTGATATATTGAATACCTTTGGCCCGTAGTGCAGAGATGAACTGTTGACATGCATGATTATGACCAAGAATTGTGAATTTGTATCATCATGACCAGTGGTGTTTCAGATGATAAAAGTTGATATTTTTCTTAAAAAGATAACCGAGAGGACATCATAGTCTACATTATTTTTCTAATGGATTATTTATTCCGCTGCTATCATTGATCTGAACTTATTCAAGAATTTAATTGCAGTTTTTGATATAAAGCTTATTGTCTATTTATTCAATTAATAACTCAACTGTTGAAGGCTAATGATAATTTATTTGTCATTATCTTAGTTATGGTATTTTCTTAGTTGACTATTTGAGCTCATCCTTTCTTTTGTTCCATTATTTTTCAGAGAACGAGAGAATAACTGGGTCTAACAGGGGAATGGAGTGACGGTCCGATAGATAGTTATTGTAGTCTTCACATGTTGTATATATTGTGGCAATAATAGTGAAGACTTAGTTGTGTATTATTGAGTTCTGTATTTCTGTTATTTATACTGTTTGTATTAAAAATCGTGTATTTTATGGCGTCTCAAATTGGGCTATATAGGCCTAGATTTGGGGGTATCACATCGAAAGTTTATGATTTTACTTTGTACGGATTCAAATAATATCCAAATTGTCAACATGACGTGGATTCAAATTCAAAACGATATTCAAGATCCACAATTCAGAATAACGGTTAAGGTTCAATGGAAAGATTTAGAAAAATAGGAAGGTGCAATTGAAATGATATTAGTTGAAGCGCAAACTATTAAAGAATGTATAATCATTTCAGGGAACTTTACCAACAAGTGACAAATAATAAATGAATACGAAGAGTAATTCACCAAACATGCGGTAGTCCGTGTAGTCAAGTTATTCCCACAAATTAATAAAGAATGAATACGAAAGGTTATTCACCAAACATACGGTAGTCCGCGTAGTCAGGTTATTTTCTCACAAATTAATAAGGAATGAATACAAAAGCTTACTCACCAAACATGCGATAGTCCGCGTAGTCAGGTTATTCCCACAAATTAATACATGGATATAAATGACACATCTTACGAGTAATAAATAAACGATATTATTTTTTAGAATCAAATAATGATAATCCCTTACCGTAGTAAGTTTGAATAATAGAAGATGAAAAAGATGGTATCCCTTACCTTAACACGTGATAGGATATAAAGTTAATCAACTTATATTTTATAATTTAATTAGTAACTACCATATATAATTTCACGGTGTATGCCATTTCGTATGAAATAATCAAAAGTGATAAAGTAAAATAACTTCAATATAGTTTTTGAAGAAGATAATATTTCAAAATAAATATTTCGAATGAAGCTTTTCAAAATGAATCTTCTAAAGGAAGAGTCTTCTAAAGTAAGATTTATAAACACCGAGTGATGTGTGTGGTTACTTGAATAACTTTTATAAAAAATACTTACTTGGTCAGTACTCGTACACTTATAGATCTTCACAAATACTCAAGATGACTTTAGTACACTCAAAGATAACATATACAAAGAAATATTTGGAGAGTGAAAAAAAGAATAATTAAGGAAGTTTTTATGAAAAAATCTTAAGTTAAAGTCTCTATTTATAGCCAAAAATCTTATCATAAACCAAGATTTTCTAATTTAATCCAAACCGTATATTTCAAGATAATGTTTAATCTATACCACTCATTTCATCTTTTAATATTTTCTTAATCTAAACCATTCATTTAAAGATCATATTTAATCTATACCACTCAATTTACTTTATATATAAAATAATTAATTTTATATAAATCAATTAACTTTGTATATAAAAACAAATAACTTTATATAATTTATTATAATAAAAATAAATAACTTTATCAATTTAATTATTTAACAATAATTCACAATTATTCATTATTATTACTAATTGTTATAAATGCAGTGTAGTTAGCTTTTTGAGTTAGATAAGCAGATAAATTAACTAATAATAGAATACAACAGTTTAATCAACATCATAAAAGAGATAACAACAATGCTGAAAATAAATAAACACGTTACTGTGTAATGACAATTATTGATTCAGTAATGTGAATTACTGTGCATATGCTACTGTGACAATTATCAGCTCAATAATATAAATTATTACGAATGTGACAATTATTGGTTCAATAAAGTCAATATAGTACAATAGCCACTTTATCAGTTCAATAATATGAATCACTGTGCAATACCGTGTGCTACTGTGCAATACTGTATGTTACTATGTAACATCGTATGTTACTATTCTTTTATCACCGGTATTTTAACAGTTAAAAGTGATAGTACCGTTAACTATATTTATTTAGAAATGTTACATATGTCGCTTTTTATATCCGACAATAATTCGTTGTGGGGGTTCACCAATATTTGGTTATTTCGGATTCGTCGTACCAATCGAATATTCCCTGACAGAATGAATATTTTCTGACAAAACGGATATTTTCCGACAAGATAAAATATTTCTTAATTTTTACTTTTATCAAATTATTTATTTACCGTTTCACAAGAAAATATATATAAAAAAAATTAATTTTGTATTTCATAAAAGTCGGGGTCTTACATAATTGGTGTGCTAAAGTCTATTACTGAACTGACTAGTTTTGATTTTGATTTTTTTTTATTTTAATAATAATAATAACAACAACAATAATAATAATATCATATCCGTTACACAAAAAAAGATTATTATTATTAAATAATAAATTATTATTATTAAATAAAAAATATTTTTAAAATGCCTCAAATTAATTTTTAACAAGTAAGTCTGGTTTGTATTTTATTTTATTTTTGTAACGGAGAGGAAATTATTATTACTGTTATTAAATAAAAAAAAATCTTTTTTTCGTATAATAGAGAGGATATTATTTTTTTTTTTTTTGTAGCAAAAAATATATTATTATTATTAGTAATATTATTATTGTTATTATAATTATTATTATCAAAACAAAAAAAAATTAAAAAACAAAACTGGTGAGTTCAGTAATCCATTTATAAACTCAAGTCTACAATTATATAAAATAAAATAAATAATAATAATAATTTATAAAACATAAATAATTTAATGAGTTAATTATAAAAAAAATTAATTTAATAATATATTTATAAACCGAGATCTAATACAATAAAAATATGTATATTTAAGCATACGAGGCTCGTAATATCTCCAAAAATGACCCAATTTCCACACGTCAGCAAAGTACATAATCGTACATAGCGACCACTCGATGCTCAATAGTTTTTCATATAGGACAACTTTATTTATAAGATATTTAAATATAATATTAAAATTATATTTATTTTAATTATTAAAAAATAAAATTTGATATTAAAAAAATATAAGTATATAATATCAAATATTATATTTATCTTAATTATTAAAAAATAAAATATAATACAAATTTTAATATTATATCTTATTTATAAAGAATTAAAATAAATATAATATTTAAATATTATACAATTATACTTTTTCTTTCATATATAGTATACTAGTAGTAAATGGCTGTAATGTCCTAGAATTTCCACATTTTTATTAATTAAAATATTAATTTAATTTCCAACGAGTTAGTTTTATGAGATTATTTAAATCTTTTTATGTGATTAATTAATTATGTGATTAAATAATTATGTAATTAATTACTAAAATTAATTAAAGGGGGTCACTAATATGTTATTAAATTAGTGAACAAACCCTAAAGTTTTAATATCAAAATAATTGATAAGTTTCCTATTAATTAAATATTCAATTAAATTGAATATAATGAGTGAATTAAATATAATAAATTAATTAATATGATTATTAATTAATGTAAATAATGTGAAATATTAATAATAATATTTATTAGTCCATTTAGTAATTTAATACTTATGGGTTAGAATATTTAATTATTTATTCAATATAATTATTTATTTAATCATGGATTGAATAATTAATGTGTAAATTATTAAATTAGCCCAACATGGGTCAATTAGTAGCCCAAGTGGAGAATAATAAAATTTGATAATTTAGTAGCCCAAACAATTTAATAGAAGCCCAATTGGTATTTTAAATTAAAGCCCAATCATTGGCCCACTTGGAAAAACAATTAAATAACTTAGTAATTAATTAAAATAAGAAAAGTGACTTGATTTTTGGGACAAAAAGAAGATGATCAGCCGAAGCATGCTAGCAAGGAGGAGAGAGAGTGTATTGTTATTATTATTATTATTATTATTATTATTTGATTTTTCATTTAATTAATAAAAGGGTTGCTTGTTTTCTTTTTGTAGTACATGCACCATGCTTCTTTTCACCTAATGTGGCTAACTTGTGTAAGTATCCAATAGGTGCATGATGGGCTAAAATTATTAGATATATTATGTATCTATCATATTTGCAAGTATACTTACAATTTGGTAGTTTTGAAAGTCATTTCTCATCTTTTATTTTCAAACAAAAGAGAGAGCTAGAGAGCATTTGAGAGGGTGAGAAAATTTGAGAGCAAAATACTAAGAGAAGAGAAGGAGTCTTGGTTCATGCCTTCAAACCTCATCACCTACTTTGGAAGAAAAAGAAAGATAGCCATTAAATCAAGGTAATGGTTATTCTAAATCTAAGTTTTATTTTTAAATTAAATAAATCATCATGTTTGTATAAACATGTTAATATAGTTATTAATGTGTAGTTGTAATATTTATGCCATGCTTGAGTTTAATATGCTTGATTTGTATTTTGGTATATTTTATATGCTAAAATATGTATTTAATAGTGTGTAAACAAGTTTTGGAATTTATGTCCAAAAATATTTTTATAAAACTTAGGTTTGATGTGCTAATATTATAGAACATTAAATCATGAGAAAAACAAAGTTTGAATCACTCAAAATGGAGTTATATACAAAAAGTTATGATTTATGGTAGTTTATGTGATGTAAAATTTTTTATAAAAAAATAATGATATTAAATCATGAAAAATTATTTTTTCATGTTATAAATTAATATAAGGTGATTGGTAATTTTTTTGGATTTTTATTGATGATTTAAAGCTTACTTGTTGGTATATTTTTATTTAAAATGGGTAGCCGGAGCACTGTTCACAATCTGCTAAAAAAATAAAAAAATTTGGATTTTCCGCGCAATGCGCGTAGCTACTGTTCACCAGAAACGCGGAGCCAAACGACGTCGTTTGGCGTCCGTAGAAAATTCACTCCGCGCGTACGCGCGGAAGCCATTTCCGGCCTTTCAAAAACGGCGTCGTTTTGACCCGTAACCAACTAAACGCGCGCAATGCGCGGTAAGAAATTTTTCGGCAAAATTACCATTTTGCCCCTCCGTGTTTTTCTTGGCAGAATTACCATTTTGCCCTCCGATCAGTTTTCGAATTATTTACAAAATTGCCATCGGTCCGGTTTTTCAACTTAATTACGAAAATGCCATTCGGGTTAATTTTAATTAATTTAAATATTTAAAAATTAATTTAAAATTATAACAAAAATAATAATAATACAAAAATAATATTGGGGAGGAGATTTTTCATAAAGTTTAATATTTAAATATTTTAAATATTAATCTAGTTAGCTAAACCATGGTTAGGTTAAATAAATTTATTATTTATTTATTATTTTAAATATTAATAATAAATAAAGATGATAAATTAGCAATTATTATTTAATGCCTATTAAATAATATTTAAAGAGAGATAAAATTTATAAATTAATTATTTATTATTTAAATATTATTAAATAATAAATAAGGATAATTAAGTAATTAATTATTATTTAATTAACACTAAATAGCGATTAATGGAAATTAAGTTATTAGAGTAATAATTTATTATTTAATTTAAATAATAAATAAGAATGATTTGATTATTATTTAACCTTAAATAATAATTAGAATTAATTAAATAATTAATTATTATTTAATTGACATTAAATAATAATTAAAGAGGATTAAGATTAGTAAACTATTATTTAATTTCCTTAATTAAATAATAAGTAAGGTTAATTACTTAGTTAATTATTGGTTGATTAACATTAAATTAAAGAAGGTTAAAACTAAGTTAATAATTATTTATTATTTATGTATAATTAAATAATAAGTAAGTACAATTAGTTATTATTTATTTTAAATAATAACTAGAGTTAATTAATTAATTTCTATTTAATCAATATTAAATAGTAATTAAAAAGAGATTGAGTTAATAAAATAAATTGAATTTAATTAAACAATTATAATAAGTTGTTTAAGGGTTTAATAAGTGTTCAACACTTAAGAAAAATATTTTTCTAACTTATTAAATTATTAACCTAAAATGATTAAGTGTCTATAAGGTTAATAATATTGTTTTGACTAATGTAAATTATGTGTTAGTACTTATGTGTGGTAAATAAGTTCGTTATTAAGCGTATAGTTATGCAAATACGCCGTACTAATTATTAGACCGACTTTATTAATGTTAGGTCTTTCAAAGCAAGTTAGTTAAAGCTAGACAATTATTGTAGCTGAGCAAACAGGCAAGTTCTCTAACCCTACTCAATTATTATCGTTGAACAAGTTTCCATACTTGTATTTATTGTTAAAGCTTGAAGTGGTTTAATTATTTAAAATTATTCCACATCCATATTGTTTATAAAATCGCACTTGGTGCATTTGAAGCTTGTTAGTTCTTGATTCATGAACTGTATTAAAAATGTCTGAAGCTAATAGTTCAGCTAGACATTGCGTTTCTAAATTCAATAACTTGAATACTTTTAAAAGCTTATCCAAACCATTGTTGGGTGCGGATTTTCTTATATTAAGTCTGAGAATTGAACAACCCTAAATTAGGGGATTTTGTGTCGGGAAACCGACTTTGGGCGCCAGTGACTAAATGTAATGCATATACAGCGGGTTGAATAGGCTGATCCCCTTGAAAACCAAACAACTCAAAGGGTCAGAGGAAACTCTATTATACCCTAGTTAGTTCAGGGTCCTTAGTGACCACTCAGCATTTTAAGATTCAAATATTCTGTTTATTAAAATTTGAATCCTGTTTCATTCACAATTGTTATATCTATTGTTGAATCATTGTTGATATTTCCCATTCATTCAGGATATATTAAATCTATATGATTGTTCTAAACTTGCTGAGCAAACTAGTTGCTCATTCTTGCTATATCATGAACCATTTTTCAGATAATCCTGATTGCTCAAAGAAGGATAAAGGAAAAGGAAAAGCCAGAGCTTAAGTTAGCTTATGCATGCTAATTAGATCTTTAATTATGTATTTACGGTTTTTAAACCTTTTGTAATTCCTTGTGATAGGAACTGTTATTATGTTAAGGTTGATAGACCCTGGTATTGTAACCTTTTGAAGGGAACCAATATGTATTATTCCGCGATATTTAAATGCAATGTATGTATTTAATTGTTAGTAATGTGTTGAATAGTGATAACCAAACTCGAGGTTATGGAACCCGGATTTGGGGTCGTCACAGGTTGGTATCAGAGCCGTAGGTTAGAAACGTTAGGATTTGCGAAACCTAAGTTATAACCTTAGTATTAAACTCATATCGAGTGCGTTAGGGGATGAATCGGGGAGATTCATCATGTTGTGTATTTTTGGAGATGGATTGAGAAAATCCATCGAGCCGAGATGTACATGATAAAATATCATTTCATTTCATCAATGAATATATTTTATTGCTGTACTAACGTGTGTTATTGTTTTATGTTATAGGATGGCAGAGATCGGACAGTCGAGTCGCACTGCTGAGGAGGACTATATTGATATCCATATGGATACTGCACAGCCGCTGGTGGCTGCACCCGTAGAGGAGCCAGAGTCAGATCCTGAGGAGGGGGATCGTGTGGAGCCCGTCTGGGGCGGAGTCATGAGGCCTTACAGTGAGGATGAGGCAGAGTCAGAGGAGTCTGAGGAGGAGGAGTCAGCTGATGGCATGGGCACCACTGCCGCTGACATCATAGAGGGACTGACCGATAGGAACGAGGGGCTGGAGGCAAGGGTCCAGCATCTAGAGGAGCAGAATCTGACCCACCAGCACATGGAGGATCAGTATAGGGATGCGGCTTACCAGTTCTCTGGCGAGAACACAGAGCTGAAGGAGAGGATAGTAGGACTGGAGGATCAGGTACAGGAGTACGAGGATTCGGTGGAGCACTTTGCAGTGCTGACACATCAGCTAGTAGATCAGGATGTGGAGCTGCAGGCTAAGTTAGCAGTAGCTGAGACTAGGTTAGCCGAGGCTGAGCTGAAGGTTCAGCAGGTTCAGGCAGAGAAGGCCGCCATCCATGCACACTGGCAGGAGGCGATAGAGGACCGTATTGAGATGGAGAGACAGCGGGATGCCGCTTATGGACAGATAATTGAGCTAGAGGAGGAGGTCCGCGAGAAGCGGGTGAGGACGGATAGACTTAGCTACGTCTACCGATCTTCATATGGTAGGCTTCAGAGCAGGGTGCACTACTACCCAGCTGAGGAGGGCCAGTCTATGCACACCATCAGCAGGAGTGTGGTGATGGCCATCGGGGATGAGGAGTATGACGACGCGATCCGTAGGGGGATGCGCAGTCAGTAGTAGTAGTAGTTGTTTTCTAATTTCGTATGTAAATAGATGCAGTAGAACCCAACTTTTGTTTTATTAAAGGGTTAATATGTCACTAAATCCCAACTCTAGGAAGTTGTAGAATATGTCAGATCCCATCTTTTGTAGCTTCTCTGGGATAGAAGCATTTATAGCAGTATGCTTTTGATGTAAAGTGCTACGCACTCCTGTTTTAGCATATGAGTATAAATGCAGTTGAATTTATGTTTATATGCGTGTTGAAATAATTACTTGTATTTTAGCTAAACATTGTCTAAGATACAAAATAATGAAATGAAAAAGATGAAACCAGTATAATAATGTAAATTTTTGTTTATAACAGAAAATGCCGCCACGTAGACAACCACCAAGGAACCAGGGGGTAGAAGAGTCAGTTAACAACGACGCGGGGGGACACAACGTAGACCCTATGCAAAACTTTGTCGACATGCTAGCTGAGGCAATGCAAAACCGCCACCCTGTAGTAGCAAATCCGCCACCACCACCAAATCAGTTGGCGAATTTTAAAGATTTTAAAGCGGTGGGACCGCCAGAGTTTAGGGGAACGTCGGACCCGATAGAGGCCCAGTCATGGATAAAGGAAATAGAGAAAGCGTTCGTTATCGCGAGGGTAGCTGAGGAGCAAAAGACAATCTTTGCTACCTATATGATGAAGGGAGAGGCCAATTTCTGGTGGGAAGCCAATCAGAATAGGGCTGGCGAGGGGGTGGTGTCATGGACAAGATTTAAGGAAATATTCGATGAGAATTATTTCCCGAAGAGTATGAAAAGTAGGATGGAAGTGAAATTTCTAGAACTGAAGCAGGAAAACATGTCGGTACCTGAGTACGCGGCAAGATTTAATGAGCTGGCCAGGTTCGCTCCACATCAAGTGGATACGGAGGAACGCAAGGCCAGAAGATTCGAAAATGGATTGAGACCTTGGATATTCAACAAGGTAGCGGTACTGCAGATTGACTCATTCGCAACTTTGTTGGAGAAGTCAATCATTGCTGAAGGAGGAAGCGACGCATTCACCAAGTACAACCAGGAGAGAAACAAAAAGAAAAATGAAGGGGGAAGCAAGAACAGTAACAGTGGGGGGAATAATAACAACAATAACAACAACAAGCGCAAATGGGACAACAGCAGCAACGACAAGAGCTCGGGGAATCAACAAGGAAGTGTTCAGAAAAAGCCAGCATGCAATATATGTGGAAAGAACCACTTCGGG
Source organism: Hedera helix (assembly GCA_947179155.2). Lineage (NCBI taxonomy): Eukaryota > Viridiplantae > Streptophyta > Magnoliopsida > Apiales > Araliaceae > Hedera > Hedera helix. Next base: position 44,368,135 of record OX359275.1, read on the forward strand.
GAGTGCAGAAAAGGGAAGAATACGTGCTATAATTGTGGGCAGGTGGGACATATTTCTCCAAATTGTCCCCTTCCAAAGAAAGTGAGATGCTTTTCTTGCGGAGCATCTGACCACCTGATAAAGGATTGCCCTAAGAAGAAGAATGACGGGGGTAGCGGCTACAGGGGCAATAACAGCAAATTGGCTATCGGGGGACCGGTACCACAGAACAAGCCGACAGCCCGGACTTTCAATATGACGGTACAGGATGCCGTGGGGTCAAAAGACGTGGTGTCAGGTATTATTCCGATCAATAATATAAATGCATATGTATTGTTTGATTCGGGTGCTACCTGTTCATTTGTGTCTGATGATTTCGCTAGACGATTAGAGTTGCCTAGGGACAAACTAGAAAACTCAATGAACATAGAAGTTGCTAATAAAGAAGTGATTCCGGTAGAGTACATACATAGAAATTGTTGTGCTGAAATCAGGGGTCAGAAATTAAATGTGAATCTAATTCCAATACGTCTGGGGGAATTTGATGTAATACTTGGGATGGATTGGTTGTTTAACCACGGGGCGATAATTGATTGTCAGAAGAAGTGCATACACCTTAAGACACCAAATAAGTCTAAGGTCGTATTTTATGGCAGCAAATCGTCAAGACAGTCTTCTTGTCTGACGATGATGCAGGCCAAGAAATTATTGAAGAAAGGTTGTGTAGGGTATTTGGCTCATGTGGTTGACACACAAGTGGTGAGTCCCGAGATGGAGCAAATACCAGTAGTTAGGGAATTTACGGATGTTTTCCCAGATGTACTGCCGGGTTTACCGCCGGACAGGGAGATAGAATTTGTGATTGATTTAGTACCGGGGACAGCACCGATATCGAAAGCACCATATAGGATGGCTCCGGTAGAACTAAAGGAATTGATGGTGCAATTGCAGGAGTTGCTAGACAATAAGTACATTCAGCCAAGTGTTTCTCCATGGGGAGCACCGGTGCTGTTTGTAAAGAAGAAGGATGGATCGATGAGATTGTGTATGGATTATAGAGAGCTGAATAAGGTGACAATTAAGAACAAGTACCCGTTACCACGAATTGACGATCTTTTCGATCAATTGAAAGGGGCGAAGTACTTTTCAAAGATTGACTTAAGGACTGGTTATCATCAGTTGAAAGTCAGGAAGGAGGATATACCCAAGACGGCATTCAGAACTCGATATGGGCATTATGAGTTTCTGGTGATGTCGTTTGGACTAACGAATGCGCCAGCCGCATTTATGGACATGATGAACAGAATATTCAAGCAATACTTGGATAAATTTGTAGTCGTGTTCATTGACGATATTCTGGTGTATTCCAAAACGGAGGAGGAGCATGCTGAACACCTAAGATTGGTGTTGGATGTTTTACGGAAGGAGCGGTTGTACGCTAAGTTTTCAAAGTGTGAATTCTGGTTGGAAAGAGTTCAATTTTTAGGTCATGTTATTGACAAGGAGGGAGTTTCGGTTGATCCGGCGAAGGTTGAATCGGTAATGAATTGGGAGCAACCAAGGACGCCGACAGAAGTAAGAAGTTTCTTAGGGTTAGCGGGTTACTATCGGAGGTTCATTCAAGACTTCTCAAAGATAGCAACACCGTTGACCAACTTAACAAGAAAGACGGTGAAATACGTGTGGACAGAGAAGTGTGAGGAAAGTTTTCAGGTGTTAAAGAAAAGACTTAGTGAAGCACCTGTATTGACCTTACCAGACGATACAGGAGGTTTTACGGTCTACAGTGATGCATCGCACAAGGGGCTTGGCTGTGTGCTTATGCAAAACGGCAAAGTCGTTGCGTATGCGTCCAGACAATTAAAAGATTATGAGAAGGGATATCCTACCCACGACTTGGAGCTGGCAGCGGTAGTGTTTGCCCTTAAAATTTGGAGACATTATCTGTACGGAGAAAAATGTGAGATATTCACAGACCATAAGAGTCTGAAGTATATCTTCACACAGAAGGAGCTGAATATGAGGCAACGGAGATGGTTGGAATTGATCAAAGATTATGATTGTGAAATTCTATATCATCCCGGCAAGGCCAACGTAGTAGCGGATGCTCTGAGTAGAAAGAGCAGGGAGAAATTGTTCATATTGACAGATCAAGAACAATTGGTTCAAGAGATGGCTCGAATGGAGTTGGAAGTGAGAAGTCCAAACGAGTCAATAGAAGTCGAGGTGAGCCCAACCTTGTTAGATAGGGTGAAAGAGGCTCAAGACAAAGATGAGGAATGTGACAGAATCCGGAAGAGGATGACCGATGGAGAAGAGGTCAAGTTTAAAATTGATAGCATGGGATTGCTGAGATTTGAAAATCGTGTTTGGGTACCGCTAGTGCCTGAATTACGAGAGGAAATTTTGCAAGAGGCTCACAGTACTAGATACTCGATACATCCGGGAAGTACGAAGATGTATCAAGATCTACGTCAGCATTTTTGGTGGCCGAATTTAAAGAGGGAGGTTGCAGAATGTGTCAGCCGATGCCTAACTTGTCAGAGGGTAAAGGCCGAACATCAGAGACCAAGTGGATTGTTACAGCCGTTAGAAATTCCTGAGTGGAAATGGGAGCATATCACAATGGATTTTGTGGTAGGACTTCCAGCAACACAGAAGGGATATGACGCAATTTGGGTGATTGTGGATCGGCTAACAAAGTCAGCGCACTTTTTGCCGATCAAGATTAGGTTCAGTTTGGATCAGTTGTCCAAACTGTACATCAAAGAGATAGTTTCAAGACATGGGGTGCCGGTGTCGATTGTGTCAGACAGAGATCCGCGCTTCACGTCAAAATTTTGGAGAAGTCTTCAGGAGAGATTGGGGACACAGTTGAGAATGAGTACAGCATATCATCCGCAGACTGATGGGCAAAGTGAGAGAACAATTCAGACATTGGAAGATATGCTCAGGGCCTGCGTGATGGATTTCAAGGGCAGTTGGGAAATCCATCTACCACTAGTTGAGTTTGCATACAACAACAGTTATCATGCGAGCATAGGTATGCCGCCTTACGAAGCTTTATATGGCAGAAAATGCAGAACACCTCTATGTTGGGATGAGGTAGGAGAACGCCGACTGTTGGGGCCAGAATTGGTTCAACAGACGGTAGAAATTATCAAGGTAATAAGAGCTCGGCTAGTAGCAGCTCAAGACCGTCAAAAGAAATACGCCGATTTACATCGACAGAAACGAGACTTCGAGGTGGGGAGTTTTGTGTTCATTAAGGTATCTCCCTGGAAAGGGAAGATCAGGTTTGGAAAGAAGGGGAAATTGAGTCCAAGGTTCATAGGACCGTTCGAAATATTGAGAAGAGTGGGTGAAGTAGCATACGAGGTAGCTTTACCTCCTGAATTGGAACATATTCACAATGTGTTTCACGTGTCGGTATTGCGGCCATACAAACCAGACTACAAGCACGTTATCTCCTATGAACCAATTCAAGTCGGGAAGGACTTATCATATGAAGAAGTTCCTGTTCAGATACTCGATAGGAAGGAACAGAAACTGAGAAATAAGATAATTCATTCTGTCAAAGTACTCTGGAGGAATCACGCCATTGAAGAATCTACGTGGGAATTAGAGGAGGAAATGAGGACAAATTACCCGTTTTTATTTGAGTAACCTTATTTTTTACAATTCCGAGGACGGAATTTTTATAAGGAGGGGAGAATGTAATGTCCTAGAATTTCCACATTTTTATTAATTAAAATATTAATTTAATTTCCAACGAGTTAGTTTTATGAGATTATTTAAATCTTTTTATGTGATTAATTAATTATGTGATTAAATAATTATGTAATTAATTACTAAAATTAATTAAAGGGGGTCACTAATATGTTATTAAATTAGTGAACAAACCCTAAAGTTTTAATATCAAAATAATTGATAAGTTTCCTATTAATTAAATATTCAATTAAATTGAATATAATGAGTGAATTAAATATAATAAATTAATTAATATGATTATTAATTAATGTAAATAATGTGAAATATTAATAATAATATTTATTAGTCCATTTAGTAATTTAATACTTATGGGTTAGAATATTTAATTATTTATTCAATATAATTATTTATTTAATCATGGATTGAATAATTAATGTGTAAATTATTAAATTAGCCCAACATGGGTCAATTAGTAGCCCAAGTGGAGAATAATAAAATTTGATAATTTAGTAGCCCAAACAATTTAATAGAAGCCCAATTGGTATTTTAAATTAAAGCCCAATCATTGGCCCACTTGGAAAAACAATTAAATAACTTAGTAATTAATTAAAATAAGAAAAGTGACTTGATTTTTGGGACAAAAAGAAGATGATCAGCCGAAGCATGCTAGCAAGGAGGAGAGAGAGTGTATTGTTATTATTATTATTATTATTATTATTATTTGATTTTTCATTTAATTAATAAAAGGGTTGCTTGTTTTCTTTTTGTAGTACATGCACCATGCTTCTTTTCACCTAATGTGGCTAACTTGTGTAAGTATCCAATAGGTGCATGATGGGCTAAAATTATTAGATATATTATGTATCTATCATATTTGCAAGTATACTTACAATTTGGTAGTTTTGAAAGTCATTTCTCATCTTTTATTTTCAAACAAAAGAGAGAGCTAGAGAGCATTTGAGAGGGTGAGAAAATTTGAGAGCAAAATACTAAGAGAAGAGAAGGAGTCTTGGTTCATGCCTTCAAACCTCATCACCTACTTTGGAAGAAAAAGAAAGATAGCCATTAAATCAAGGTAATGGTTATTCTAAATCTAAGTTTTATTTTTAAATTAAATAAATCATCATGTTTGTATAAACATGTTAATATAGTTATTAATGTGTAGTTGTAATATTTATGCCATGCTTGAGTTTAATATGCTTGATTTGTATTTTGGTATATTTTATATGCTAAAATATGTATTTAATAGTGTGTAAACAAGTTTTGGAATTTATGTCCAAAAATATTTTTATAAAACTTAGGTTTGATGTGCTAATATTATAGAACATTAAATCATGAGAAAAACAAAGTTTGAATCACTCAAAATGGAGTTATATACAAAAAGTTATGATTTATGGTAGTTTATGTGATGTAAAATTTTTTATAAAAAAATAATGATATTAAATCATGAAAAATTATTTTTTCATGTTATAAATTAATATAAGGTGATTGGTAATTTTTTTGGATTTTTATTGATGATTTAAAGCTTACTTGTTGGTATATTTTTATTTAAAATGGGTAGCCGGAGCACTGTTCACAATCTGCTAAAAAAATAAAAAAATTTGGATTTTCCGCGCAATGCGCGTAGCTACTGTTCACCAGAAACGCGGAGCCAAACGACGTCGTTTGGCGTCCGTAGAAAATTCACTCCGCGCGTACGCGCGGAAGCCATTTCCGGCCTTTCAAAAACGGCGTCGTTTTGACCCGTAACCAACTAAACGCGCGCAATGCGCGGTAAGAAATTTTTCGGCAAAATTACCATTTTGCCCCTCCGTGTTTTTCTTGGCAGAATTACCATTTTGCCCTCCGATCAGTTTTCGAATTATTTACAAAATTGCCATCGGTCCGGTTTTTCAACTTAATTACGAAAATGCCATTCGGGTTAATTTTAATTAATTTAAATATTTAAAAATTAATTTAAAATTATAACAAAAATAATAATAATACAAAAATAATATTGGGGAGGAGATTTTTCATAAAGTTTAATATTTAAATATTTTAAATATTAATCTAGTTAGCTAAACCATGGTTAGGTTAAATAAATTTATTATTTATTTATTATTTTAAATATTAATAATAAATAAAGATGATAAATTAGCAATTATTATTTAATGCCTATTAAATAATATTTAAAGAGAGATAAAATTTATAAATTAATTATTTATTATTTAAATATTATTAAATAATAAATAAGGATAATTAAGTAATTAATTATTATTTAATTAACACTAAATAGCGATTAATGGAAATTAAGTTATTAGAGTAATAATTTATTATTTAATTTAAATAATAAATAAGAATGATTTGATTATTATTTAACCTTAAATAATAATTAGAATTAATTAAATAATTAATTATTATTTAATTGACATTAAATAATAATTAAAGAGGATTAAGATTAGTAAACTATTATTTAATTTCCTTAATTAAATAATAAGTAAGGTTAATTACTTAGTTAATTATTGGTTGATTAACATTAAATTAAAGAAGGTTAAAACTAAGTTAATAATTATTTATTATTTATGTATAATTAAATAATAAGTAAGTACAATTAGTTATTATTTATTTTAAATAATAACTAGAGTTAATTAATTAATTTCTATTTAATCAATATTAAATAGTAATTAAAAAGAGATTGAGTTAATAAAATAAATTGAATTTAATTAAACAATTATAATAAGTTGTTTAAGGGTTTAATAAGTGTTCAACACTTAAGAAAAATATTTTTCTAACTTATTAAATTATTAACCTAAAATGATTAAGTGTCTATAAGGTTAATAATATTGTTTTGACTAATGTAAATTATGTGTTAGTACTTATGTGTGGTAAATAAGTTCGTTATTAAGCGTATAGTTATGCAAATACGCCGTACTAATTATTAGACCGACTTTATTAATGTTAGGTCTTTCAAAGCAAGTTAGTTAAAGCTAGACAATTATTGTAGCTGAGCAAACAGGCAAGTTCTCTAACCCTACTCAATTATTATCGTTGAACAAGTTTCCATACTTGTATTTATTGTTAAAGCTTGAAGTGGTTTAATTATTTAAAATTATTCCACATCCATATTGTTTATAAAATCGCACTTGGTGCATTTGAAGCTTGTTAGTTCTTGATTCATGAACTGTATTAAAAATGTCTGAAGCTAATAGTTCAGCTAGACATTGCGTTTCTAAATTCAATAACTTGAATACTTTTAAAAGCTTATCCAAACCATTGTTGGGTGCGGATTTTCTTATATTAAGTCTGAGAATTGAACAACCCTAAATTAGGGGATTTTGTGTCGGGAAACCGACTTTGGGCGCCAGTGACTAAATGTAATGCATATACAGCGGGTTGAATAGGCTGATCCCCTTGAAAACCAAACAACTCAAAGGGTCAGAGGAAACTCTATTATACCCTAGTTAGTTCAGGGTCCTTAGTGACCACTCAGCATTTTAAGATTCAAATATTCTGTTTATTAAAATTTGAATCCTGTTTCATTCACAATTGTTATATCTATTGTTGAATCATTGTTGATATTTCCCATTCATTCAGGATATATTAAATCTATATGATTGTTCTAAACTTGCTGAGCAAACTAGTTGCTCATTCTTGCTATATCATGAACCATTTTTCAGATAATCCTGATTGCTCAAAGAAGGATAAAGGAAAAGGAAAAGCCAGAGCTTAAGTTAGCTTATGCATGCTAATTAGATCTTTAATTATGTATTTACGGTTTTTAAACCTTTTGTAATTCCTTGTGATAGGAACTGTTATTATGTTAAGGTTGATAGACCCTGGTATTGTAACCTTTTGAAGGGAACCAATATGTATTATTCCGCGATATTTAAATGCAATGTATGTATTTAATTGTTAGTAATGTGTTGAATAGTGATAACCAAACTCGAGGTTATGGAACCCGGATTTGGGGTCGTCACAATGGCGATATATTTAAACCTAGTAACTGAAGTGACCTGTAAGACTTGACAAAAAAAATTAAAAAAATCCTTCAATTATTAATAATAAATTTGTTTTTTATAATTTTTATTAATAAAATTTAAATATTAAATCATATTGAGTCTGACTACAACATATGCCGCATGAATAATATTATATAAATAAATTATACACATAAAATTGTATACTAAAAATAAAATCTATGTATTTCATATCAATAAAAATCTATAATAATAAATTTTTATTTTTATTTTCTTTTAATATTTATACATAAAATTTTATATATAATTTATGTTTGTAGCATTAAAATACACTTTATTTTTATGTCGTTACTAACAATGGACGAGTCTACACAAACGATAACTAAATGAGACATGACACGAATATCAATGTTATACTCCACTTTTTAATAATATAAATAAATATAGTGTTTGATTGTTATGTACTTATATTTATTCGTAATTACGATGTACACCAAACCTAAAAAGCATAACTTTAGGAAAAAATATTAGTTGTGTTTGAAACACCTGTTATGTGGTGTCTCACATCATTCATATAATATCACGTGAGCACTTAAAGTAAATTATTTTATTTTAAACGCTCGTATGACACCATATAAATTGTGACGCCCCCAAATTCGGGTCTCTTGAACCTCGGGTTCGGTGCTCACTATTCAACACTTGTCAAACATTCATAACATACATCTTCAATATCTCGCGGAAAACATACATAATTTCATTACAAAACGTACCTTCAACCCCATGTTCCACTAACCTTAATACATCATCATTACCTTATAATACAAAAGGTTTACACAAATAGTACGAACTAACTACGTCTACTCGTTCATCTGTCATTTGTTGGGGTACTCCTTAGATAACTCGGCTTAACTGAAAATAGTTCATGATATAGCAAGGGTGAGCAACTACTTTGCTCAGCAAGTTTAAATAAACAATAAAAGGTATATCATGAATGAAAAAGATTTAGCTCTGGAAACTTCAACAATATATAATAATTGTGAAGACATGCAACTTTGAATAATATAATTCAATTGATATAACATACTGCTTCATCATGCTGAAAGGGTCACAAGACCATGAACACACGTTTTGAGTATTTACAATACCCTGTAGACAGAAGACTGTCAGTTCGTTTTGAATATTAACAATCATTTCGATTGACATGTCCGGTCATGGGTACTCTAGCTGATCAGCCTATCATACGTTTATAGAGTGCACAATATAACTATCTAGTTCGTTTTGATTGGGAATATTCTATCCGACCGTAAGCTTATCTGCTTATAATGCTCTGTTCATTTCAGCTTATCCCATCAGATTCCGCAACACAACAATATGGTTTAGACTAACTTCAATAATATTCAGATTTATGAATTTAAACTTACATGGTCTAGCCGAATCAATTGACATAGTACCCTCACTTAGAACATTTCATAACAAGAACAGTCATAATATCACATGCAATATCTAGCTGAAACAAATAGCATAGGTATTTCTTTCTAAACAGTTCATAACGTGAACAGTCATGCAAATGCACCTAAGTGCGATTGTCAATAACAATATAGATATGAAATAATTTTTAATAATTATTTCATCATGCATTAGAAATAAATTCCAATTTCTACGTAAATAACTGGCCAAATAAATACAAGTTAGGTTCAGAGAAACTTGTCTGTTCCGCTGACTACTGCTATTCAATTTAAAAATACTTCATTTGGGTGACCTAATATTCAACAACATTGATCCTCCAATTAGCATAACACATATAGGTTTATTTAACATTAATAACCATACCATATATGTCTTAAATCATCTGTCACTTAATCATAACCTTAAAACTCTTAATAATATTATCAATCCCTTGATAATATTTTAAATCACATAATTATCACTTGATTGCTTTATAATATTATCACCTTTGATAATATATAAATACCACATATAATATTATTAATCGTATAATAATATTTTAACCATTTACTATTTCAATAATAAATCATCTAAATTCTCAATATTATTAACCATCTAATAATCATCTTAATCTCTTTATTATCTCAAACACTTATTAACATTATTAATACATAAATAATATTTTACACTATCTCTAATGATATTATTTATCAAACAACATCTTAATCATTTGTAAATATTATTAATCATTTAATAATATTTTAACCTCTTAATAATATTATTAATCCTTTAATAATATCCTTATCCTTAGTTAATATTATTAATCATTTAATAATATTTCGATCATATATTAACATTATTAATAATGTCTTACTCTTCACATGATATTATTTATCAAATAATATCTTCAATAACTTATAAATATTATTATTCATTTAATAATATTTTATACTTAAAATAATATCATTTAATAATATCTTCTTATCTCATTAATATTATTAACCATTTAATAATATTTTACTCATTCTCTAATATTATTAGTCACTTAATAATATTTTATTCCTTTTATAATATTATTAATTATTTAATAATATTCTACTCATTATCTAATATTATTAATTATTTAATAATATTTTATTCATATTATAATATTATTAACCATTTAATAATATTTTAATCATTCATTAATATTATTAATCATTTTAATAATATTTTACTCATAATATAATATTATTAACCATTTAATAATATTTTAATCCTTTATTAATATTATTAATCATTTAATAATATTTTATTTATTTAATATTATTAACTCTTTAATAATATTTTATTCACTTTATAATATTATTATACATTTAATAATATTTAACTATTTTTATCTATTAAATCACTTATATTTAATTTAAAAATATATTTATTAAGTCCAAAAATAATAAAATAATTTTTGGAACATTTTTCATTTTTCGACCCGAACCAGACCCGACCCGGTTCGGATTTCTTACTTTTCTAAAAACAGCGGACGGCGCCCCGGCGCTATGTTTACACTGAAACACTGCGCCCCGGCGCTGTCCGGCAGAATCATTTTTCAATTTTTGATTTTCTTGACAGTTTTGACTACTTTGATTCAAACATTGATTAAATGAAATCTACATATCCAAATGACACCAAATTAGTGTTAATGTGTTCATAACTTCTTGTTTTACAATATTCCATGGTTCGATCGTCTTTTTGAAAACGTTTTACACGAAAATTACGGATCGAACCTTCTAGGGTTTAAAAACGACATCCTTTGCGGTAAAAGCTAGAACTGCTTCGTTATTCAATATTTTTGAAAACTTTAAGTTGGACTTTTCTTTAAAACTCATAGATCTAACTTTCTAGCCATATAAATTAATTTTTCAACTTGTATATTTGAAACTACAACCTTAAATAACACATAGCTACCTAGAGTTTTACCGGTAAATTTCCATATAGACATTTCTTCCAATTTTATGCTTTTCACACATACCAAAACATGATTTAAGCATATCAAACCATGTATCTACCAATTTATCATAGCTTAAGACTTCTAGACCATCAAAACCACTTTTGATCGGTTAAAAATATATTTTGACCATATAAAACATATATAGCCTACAAAAATGAAATAAATATGAGATATAACACTTTTGAACCTTATGTTCTTCTACTCTTGGCTAGAGACTTTGTTGGTGACTCCTTCTTGATAAGTCTCTATCAATCTCTTTGGTGAAAAACTAACTCTCAAGAGCTTTATCTATTTTCTCTAGAATGCTCTCTCTATTCTTTCTTGGAGTTCTTACAAAATGACTAACAAACCTAGCAAATGGATGAAACATTCTATTTATAGAACCTCCCTAGACTTGCTTAACATCTACTAATCAACCAATGCTAGTAAATTAGGAGCTTAATCTTGTTTACTATGCATAGAATGACTACTTGATAGACTTTTTGATTGACTAGGGTGGTTGGGGGTTACTTGCACCAATTTACACTCCAAAATCACCCAACAAGCTAGCTTTATATCTATGTGGGCCCCAAAATTCGGGATTGACCATATCCAATTTGACTTTATTTTTAAGTCCTATATAATTATATAAGTATCCATATATATATACACCAGTAGATGTATACATATTCACATATACAAACTTATTGAGCTCCACTTTGGATCTTATAATTAAATTCTATTTGGCTCATTCAATTAATTTATTTGAGCTCAATTTATATCACACATTGGGCTAGCATTTACATAACTATGCTACCTTTAATTAAAATAAGCATTAGACTTATTTAATAATTCACATGGACTAGTAATTAAATTAATTACATGGGCTACTAGGTAAACTTAATTGACCTAGTTTAATAACTCATTTGGATTTAAAATATAATCCAATTAGATTTGCTATTTATAAGTCCATTGGACTCCTTAATTAAGATAACTTACATAATACTCTTACTTACAAATTCTTGGGTTTGTTTTAATAAAACTCTAATACATTTTAATACAAGTACTTTGACTTGATTAAATTAATTCATTCACTAACCCTTATCGTCAAATTGGGTTTATAATATACTTAACCATACACCAACAATTATTCCCACATTGGTTTATCTTAAATAATTCACTTATTTTTATTTCACATTGTTCATACAAGTAATTAACTTGCTTAATAAAAATCTTCTTAATTGCCATACAATGCCAACATTCAAGTTTTGTGATTTTATCACATAAGCTTCTTTTGAAATATTTTTCCTTCTTTAGTTAATTAATTTAATTAACTAATTAAACACCTCTCATCATACAACTTATCACATACACACATATTTCATACCTCATATTTTCTTATAGATATAATTAAAAAAAAATAAAATTTGGGAAATGGTATAAAACAAGGTTATTAAACCTGGACCGGATCGTCGGTTATGGTAAAAATCAAAATCGGTGGGCTCTTCGGTCTGGTTCAAGCAAAAAAATTAATTTTGGTCAAAACCCGGTCAAACCTAGTTATCCAGCGGTTGAACCGATCGACTTAGTAACCGGTTCCCTACCTTTTTGTGTTTTTTATTTTTAATTTAAGCCTTTGAATTTAATAGAATGTATCCTTAATTGAGTTTTGAGTTATGATCATGATTTAATATATTTCTTTTCATATACATTTAGTATTTATTTGAATTGTATAAAATAAACATTGTATAGATAGATTTAATTTTTTTTTATCGAATTTAATTGAATGTATCACAGAGATATTTATGTTCTTTTGTATTTAATTTTATCACTATTAAGTCTTGATTTTTGAGTTATAATCATGATTTAATATCTTTTTTATATATATATAAATTTAGTATTTATTTGAATTGTATAAAGTAAATATTGTACAAATATTTTTTTGTATAAATAAATTGATTAATTTTACATATTTACTAAATATTATATATAATAATTAATATATTTAATTGTTTATTATTTATTACATATTAATGACATCACCAATTCAATAATGATTCGACCACTGATTAAACTAATAATCTATATATCCGGTACTTTTTTCAATTCGATGATCGATCCAAATTTAAAAATACGAGTATAAAATACCACTTGACAAATGTCCCGTACCACTAAATAATTACTCTAACTTTAGCCACTTCAGTGCAAAGTAGATTGTGGTATATATTGTATATTGTATTAGGAATGATTATTTAATGTATCAGGAGCAAATGAATCATTTGCTCTTCTTCTTACATAGTAGTGGGGTCCATAAGGACTTTACCATTTATGCACTCTAGTATTATATGAGAAGGAGAATAAACTATTTATTTATTCTCGGATCATTGAATGAGAGTAAACTATTCATTTATTCTCAGCTCACCGAATAATTTTTCATTGTACTGTCCAGTAGACACAATAAGTACGTTACTTAAACGGCGTTTAGTAAACGTGAGCAAACGACCGTCAAGTTTCCGATACTGTATTAAATTCCCTGTTACTGCTTCATCGTCAGTTCACCTGTTTGCTCTCTGCAAATAAAAAAGAAGCTTTTTTCCTTTCACACGAAATCCCCCAACCCCACCATCTCTCTCTACTTTATTATTGCTGTATTTTCCCTCCCTTTCTGTAGTTTTTTCGCATTTCAGTTCTTCGGTTCCAAAGAAATCGGTGTATGTTAATAATAGATTCGTCTAAGATTGATTGGGCTTTTAGATTCAAGTTCTTATGCCAGGAGTCAATCTCTAGGGTTTCGTTGTATTTCGCTCGAAATGGCAATCAGAGGCGTAGATTTTAAGTGGTAGGCTTATGTCCTTCCCCAAAATTCTGTATTACGTTTTTGGCAAAATTATGTGCATAAATCTTTTGCGATTTGCCTTCAGTGATTCATATGTATGAGTTACAATTTCGGGTCTTACAGGTACGATGGATTCTTCTTGTCAATGCTTGCAACGAGTATGTATCCTTTGAGAGTGCTGGTCGATATTTTTTCCCTTCTTTTTACAGATTTTTTTTTTTTGGCGATTCTCTATTTGATGAACAATTTATTATCCTTTTAGTTAGTATTTTACTTAAATGTTGTGGTAGTTCACTTCACGGATATTCTTTTTTCTTTTAGTGCTTTTGATACATTGATATTATGATTTTTTAAACTTAATATGTGGTGTGTAGAAATGGTTTGTGTTGATTCTTAACAATTTAACTAACAGAATCATTGTCGCGATCAATTGGAAGCGGTACCATTATTGTAAATATCCATTGCACATATGGATCGTGGTGAGTATTATCAATTTTTTCTTTTCAGAATTAAATTGGATCTGTTTGTACTAACTTCTTCTACTTCTTTAGTAAATTTCTTATCTATTTTCTCTTATTTTAACTTTATTTTTAGGTGGACTACACAACAGTGTTTGTTTTTCGGCTCCTGATGTTTGTGGATAATGGGCTTGCTTCCGGAATGGGATTGTAAGGCTTCCAATCTTAGTGTGCTGAGGTTTTTACCATTAATAGACACCAGTTATCAACTTTATTAAATCTTTATTATTTGTCCTATTTCCGCATGCAAAATAACTATAGTGAGGCCACACTTCTGTGTAATGAGAAATATGTTCTTCAGAACTCATGTTCTTCAGAACTCATGTTCTTATGAATTTTGAATAAGGGACGAAGGTAGTTGCATAATCCTTTCTAATGTAATGCAACACAAATACAGCACATCAATGAACTTTTGAGGACCAAGTCATTTTTTCATCATTACACCTAATTGATTGTCAATTTAATAAAGGCCATAACTGTTTTGAAATCTTCTTTGGCATTTATCAAGTTATTCAGCTATGTTAAGGCATTTGATGTCCACAAACTGCACACATGAGAAGTTCTCATAACTTCATTTGTACAATATAGGGATTTAGGTTGGCAGCAGAGACATGCCCGGTTTTGTGGAAGGGTAGTGGTTCTTTCAATCCTATCCCTGTTACTTTATCCCTTTCTCTGGGCCTGGACTATAATTGGTACATTATGGTTCACTAGTGCAAGAGACTGTGTAAGCTTCTCACCTGTTATCTTCCATTTTTAGTATAGAAAGAAGGTGAAAATGGAGATGATGAGTTAAAAATCATGCAGTTGCCTGAAGAAGGTCAGAAATGGGGTTTCCTAATTTGGTTGCTTTTCAGCTACTGTGGGCTCCTTTGCATCACTTGCATGTCTATGGGGAAGGTTTGATATCTCTCCTCTACAGTATTCCAGAATACACTTCTTTTTTCCTTTTTGGTCAGCCGTCAGTATGCCTACTGTAAAAGTATTCTATATTTAATCACAAATTCACAACATATGCTTGTTCTTCGAAATTTCTTTTGCAGTGGCTAACAAGAAGACAAGCTCATTTACTGCGTGCTCAACAGGGGATACCTATTTCAGAATACGGGGTAAGCTCTGTAGAAATCAGTTCCTAGTCAACAAAACTAGTGGCTAGAACATTGAGGCTAATGCTGAGTTTTAGGGACGGATATGACAGCCATTGGAGTGGGTGGGGCATTTTGGGTATAAAATTTGTTGGTAGAGTTACAATCAAAATTTCATAGCTGGGGGATAATCCTTATTTGGTTGACTTATATCTTTGTAGGCCCCAACCAGTTAGTTGTTCATAGACTGATATAAGTACTCTTCTGGTTGGTGGATTCTTTGTAATGAACATTGTTAAAAGGAAGTTGGACCAGCTCATTTTTAACTTATCTGATGGGCAAGCTTATGCCTTTATTTTCTCCAAGTATTGCAATTTGTACGTTTTAGTGGCTTATTTTTGCTTAGACTATGCTGTACATTGCATCTTCTTTTTCAGGTGTTGGTTGACATGATAAGAGTACCAGATTGGGCTTTTGAAGCTGCTGGCCAAGAGCTGAGAGGCATGGGCCAAGATACTGCTGCATACCATCCAGGACTCTACTTGACCCCAACTCAGGTAAGCTAGATATGAGATTCTGATTGGAAAGGTTTTAATGTCTGAACTTGGAGCTTTGTACGTGAAGACAGACTGTTGGTATTTGAATTGCATTTTGCTACCGTTCAAAAATGTATATAATTGATATTCTTCTTTTTATTGATACTTTCCATTCTCTCAATTCAACAACATCTTATCCTTTTGTAATCATTTTATGATCTTTTCATTAATTGTGGGGGTCTCTATGTTTGCATGTAGAGAGAAGCAGTGGAGGCACTCATCCAGGAACTTCCAAAGTTCAGGCTGAAGGCTGTTCCAACTGATTGCAGTGAGTGTCCAATCTGTTTGGAAGAGTTTCATGTTGGAAATGAGGTAATAATGTATCTACATTTATATTTATCACAGTTATGGTTTCTGACTTTCTGGCATTAGGTGTTTAGTTTTGGACTATGATGAAAAGGTTGATGCCCAAAAGGAAATGCTGGTGGGTTTATTAGAAAGGGGTCATCGAGAGAGGAAATATTGGATACACAATCTCTTATCCCCCCACCCCCCAAAAAAATAATAGAAAAGAAAAAGTTATACTAATAACAATAACAATAAACAGGGTGCCTTTTCTATACGGGTTTCTTACTAATTACACATGGTGCAGGTTCGTGGCCTTCCTTGTGCTCACAATTTCCATGTGGAATGCATTGATGAATGGCTTCGGCTGAATGTGAAATGCCCTAGATGTCGATGTTCAGTCTTTCCAAATCTTGACCTTAGTGCACTATCCAATATCCGCGCTGATACTGAACTGTCACCTTCCCCTGTTGTAACAGCAGCCCAATATGTTAGAACCCCACCGCCTAGCCAGAGCTATCTGTTGAGATTGCAGGGTTTGCTTCGCCCAGTTCGTACAGAAAATGCAGGGACAGGCAGCAATATGGACAGCACTTTAGAAACTGCTGAAAATGGAGATTTACCGGTGGCAGTGCAGCATCACACAAGTGCTGAGCCTTGATGATTACTAGTTGGATGGACAGTCTTCCCCTCAGCACATGGTATGCGTGGTTTTTGTGCAGTCTTACAGAATTTTGTCCATCTGTGGTCATTGCCCAAGGCTTTTTTGTATGGTTTCCCATGGTAATCTAATGTTGTATTAATTGATAGATTATGTTCATGGACCCAAAAGATAAAACTGGTAATGGCCAAATTTTGGTCCGCAAATGGTATTCATACTTAGATTTTGTGGTAATTTCCAAAGTTATGTTGCAGGTGTGTGTATTAAATGACCAAGATCTGACCAGGTGATACACATCCTGTTGACCAACAACACTTGATCAAACTGTTGAAGGTAGAAAGAATCCTGTGGTTTTTAATAAACATGATGCATGCCATTTGTTTGGGGGTCTGGAAAAGGGGCAAAATCTACATGGTGGTGATATGAACAAGAAGGATCCAAGGACTTCTATTTGATTAGTGTTCAATGCATCAAGATTGTTTAGAAAAAAACTTGATTTAGGTCTGTACTTTGTTTGAACTTGTGATTTCTGACTTTTTAACGTTCTCGCCATGTCTTCTTACCCAACCCAAAAAGAGAATGAAATATACATGTACAAAAACATAAACATGTGTAATACTACGGTACTATGATATTTATGTTCATATTCACGCTTTGGCGAGAGAGAGAGAGAGAGAGGCAGGGAGGGAGCCTAGCCAATTAGATTGTTATTTTTTAGTTGGGGCACTAGGTCAATTGGATTTGAGCGATTATCCAGAACGATGAGTAAAATTGTTAATGGGCCCAGTCCTTGTTTTGATTCTTAGAAAGTAGAAACCAGGGCAACAAGCAGTCCGCGTTCCCCATTTTTTTTAATGTTAAATATTTAAAAACTATAAATAATTAAATTTTATATTTTTTTTAATGAATAGCTATAAAATTTACAATAAACTAACTTATTATTAATATTTACCATTAAAAATAGAAAGAAATATCAATAAAATTTTAAATGTTAAATATTAGTATTTACAAAAACTAACTTATTATTAATTTTTAATCAACTAACTTTTAATGTTAAATATTAAATAAATTAACTGATATATTAATTAAATGTATTTACAAGAGCTTGGACTTGTTTTTTTTTGGGGTCAGTTTTGACCCTTTTTGGCTTGTCGGGGAGTGGGAGCCTGGGACTTGAAACTTGGGAAGCGTGGCCTGGGCTAGGCCGCAAGTACCCACCTGTTAGTAGCCTGGCCTGTTCTGCTATTTTTTTTTCAATCTTGGCAATTGCAGTTGGGCTTGGGCCTTAGACCATTTAAGCGTGGGAGGATAAGTGGTGGACTGTGTTGTGATAGGTTGGAAGTTAGATTGGTTAGTGAACCAGGCTAGGGCACAGCCTGGTCTAGGCTTCAGCCAAACTAGGCCTCGGGCCAGGCTAGCCAGGGCTAATTTGTAGGCTGAGCCAAGCTGGATATTAACTTAAAAACTATGGCATTTTCAAAACTTTTAGATTAGGTCATTTTGACCAAATCTTGATTAGATCGAATTTTGATCAGGGTGGACTCTTTTTTGGGCTAAGTTTAGCTGAAATCTTAACATTTGGCATAAATGGATCCCCGACCTCTTGAACTCAAGAGTTTAGACTTTTGTGCATACCTAATGTCTTCTATTGATTTTTAAAAATAATGATTTCCTATGTAATCTCTAACAATTGTGTAAGAATAATATTGAGTATTTGAGATACATATACCCGTAAAATGACTCTAATACTAATACATAAAGTAACAAAAATAATTAAATTATTTTTAATATGGTGTTTACGAGAATTAAGATTAATTAAAAAAAATAAATGAACAAAAAATTTGATATTTTAATCCAGAAAAAAAAAACTCACTTTTTTTTGTCTAAAAGTACATGAATTTAGACAAAAATAATATTTTTGAGGAAAAATACCAAGACTAATCTCTTATAAATTCCATATTACCACTTATTTACAAATACAATTGGATTTAGTAAAAGGGTAAATTGATAATATAATTTTAAAATGCAAGTGTTTTTTTTCTTTATAGTATTGCAAACACCGCCGATTTGGAATTCCACAAGTCGTAAGGTTGTGAAGAAGTGGACAATATAAAGAATGGGACCCAAGCAAAGCTGAAGGATCCATGGATGTACTAAACGGGTCTTTATATATTATCCGTTCCAGCGATGCTATCCACAAAACCAAACACCCCCACCGCATACATGTTTTTTTTTTGGGTACTTTTAATGTGTGTTATAATACACATATTAAAAGTGAAAAATAAGAAATAAATTTTATTAAATATTTTTTTTATATATTTATAATAAATTTAATATATGAGATTTATTAATATATTATATTTTTATATATTAAATTCAGTATAAATATATAAAAAAATAATATTATGTATTAAATTTCGTGCTTAAAAGCATATTTTAAGATTTTTTTTTCTTTTCTTATAGCTAATTTGACTGACATCCAAATACCCACGTACACCCACTCCTGCAGACATTTTAGGAGTATCAGATATTCTTGCTCTTCTTCTTCGTACTCCTCCCGGTCTTGTTGCAGCAGATTGAAAAAGAATTCATTCCTCTCTGATAAGAGGATAGTCGATAGAGGAAGAAGAGAAAGAGAAAAAATGGCAGTGGCCAACGGTTGGGCCATGGGACACTCAGTCCCAGTGCCTCACATCAGACCCTCCTCCCACAATTGCTCTGTTCCCAATAAATTTCTCAATTTGAGGTTGAAATTCCTCTTGGATTGGAATTCCACTGTACCCAAATACCCAACTTTCAAAAACGGCACCAAGATTTCTAAGCAGCTGTTTTGCCGTTGCAGCGGCAATACCAATAACACCAACGTTTCCACTTCATCAATTTCAATTTCCTCTTCCTATTCCTCTTCAGACTGGGATTGGAATCGTTGGACCAACCACTTCTCTGAAATTGAACAAGCTGAGAGCTTTTCATCTGTTCTCAAGGTCACTCTCTCTCTCTCTCTCTCTCTATATATATATATATATATATATATATATATATGTGTGTGTGTGTGTGTGTGTGTGTGTGTGTGTGTGTGTGTGTGTGTATCCGTGCGTGTTTGATTATAATTATGGTCAGTCTTCATATTTTTGTCCTGCGTTCTTATTTGCTGAAATTTGATGAAGGTTACTACTTACTAGTGTTAGATTTAGGGTTTAGTTTCTGAAGGTATACACTGAAGAGTTTTCTGTAATTATTTCGCTGGATTTTTATGGTTATAATTTAAGGTGGGCTTGTAATTTAGGATGACCTAATTGAGTCAAGGGTAATTATTAGGACTATTTTTATTGGGTTGGTGTCTTGGTGATGTACTTGGAGAAAACTAAGTTGGTATTAGTTGGTCCTTTTATTGCCACACATTGTAAATAGTTTTCCGTGCGTAAAGGTTACCACATACCAGCATGGGCAATAAATATTTTAGAAATGATACAGGAACTTATAGCAGTGATCACCTTTTAGTTGGGTAATAGTTTCCCATCTAAGAATTTATGAAAATAGACCTTTTCCTTTGCACCAAGAAGTAAAAAATGCTTTATCTTCTCCATAACTTTTAAGATTATTTATC
This sequence comes from Hedera helix, assembly GCA_947179155.2. NCBI lineage: Eukaryota > Viridiplantae > Streptophyta > Magnoliopsida > Apiales > Araliaceae > Hedera > Hedera helix. The sequence continues at coordinate 44,388,781 of OX359275.1, forward strand.
ACTTTACTCTTATCTTCCTGCAATTTTAGAAGGTATTTGACTTTTGTTTCTGCTGATGTGTTTGGGAAGCACACTAATAATTTTAGAAGGTTGGAACATTAAATTATTCGTGAACTGTTAAAGATAAATTATCTTCATCTCTAGATTCTGTCATGGCAGAAGAATTTAAGGCACCACTTTTAACGACCTTTCGCCTTAAATATTCTGAATTTGAAATCGATAGAAATATTCAAAATTTTGGAGATCTATGGAATACAAATGATTGAAAATCTGACATAGCAATAAGATGACCTAATAATTTGTATTTTCTCCGGAATTTTAGTTGATTACGACTTTGCTAAGTTTTATTTTATTTGCTCTAGATCTCCATTTGATTCAGGCTCAGCCTAGAAGCAGTGTGATTCAGGCTTTTGCATTAAAGTTTTGGTAGCTTTACTCGGCCGCACCTTAAAACTTTTAAGGCATGCAAATAAGTGCCTACTGATATATTTACTTGATGATTCTTTAAAGCAGCAGGCATTTAGGGAATCTTTATAGTATCAAATACCTATGTTTTTTTGTGAGAATTGGTTGAATAGCTTATTCTCCATGCATCTTTGCAACCAAGATCCTTCCTCATTTTAAGATAGAGAATAGTGGAAAGTTGAGAAAGTTCCCCAGAATTTATGGGGTCAATTTTTATTTTAATTTCTGTTTACAGAGAAATCGTACACCACTGTTGATACTGTTGATACATTTTTGTTGCTAACATTCTATGCTTTACATTACAGTTTCAACTAGAAGATGCAATAGAGAAGGAAGACTTCCAGGAAGCTGCAAAGTTGAAAACAGCTATAGCGGAAGCAACATCAAAGGACAGTATTGCTGAAATCATGTCTGAGTTGAAGGTTGACTTAGTTGTTGGATGAGCTGTAGTAGTAGGATGAACCTGCATTCTTAATTTTTCCCATTTTTCTGCTATGTTATAAACTTTCTGTATTTGCAGGATGCAATAGATGAGGAGCGTTACCATGATGCTTCCGGGTTGTGCAAAAGTACAGGAAGTGGGCTGGTAATTTCATAGCTGCTGCTTGCAATTATCTTCTGTAGGGCAAAAGGATAGATTGTGAATGGTTATTGATACTTCCGTTCTTTTGCTTGTTTTCATGGTGTTTATTGCCTAGTTTTACTTTTTTACATTTTTGTCTTGTATTTAACATAATTGCTTTTCTATAAGCTGCTGTTGGCTTATCAGAAACCCCATAAAGAAAAATAAACAAACTAGGGGCCATTGCACTTGCTCCTGTGGTCTCAAAATTGGGCATGTGTGCTCCTTTTCCATCTGTTTTGATAAGTGATCCCTATTCTATCTAATATAACACTTTGGATACCACCACTGTAAGTTCGAGCTATTAGACATCAACAAGTATTATAGTAAATTAGGTACTAATTTACATGCAAGTAAAATGGGCAAGCAAAATAAAGTAAATAAAGGGAAACATATCAGATACTGAGGTGGAAAATTCAATCCAAAATGTAAGCATACAGCTGCAGGTAATCAAAAAAGGAGGAAGAAGTATATAACTATAGTTGTCTTCCAAGTTAACGATAATTATGGTCATGTTGTCCATGGTGTGCCTAGTCAAGGGCATATTTATGAACATAACTGAAGCTTCTGATCATGCTGTGTTGGAACTCTCACACGCCACATTTACATCAGTGTTGCTACCGTGAGACCCTAGTGATGGTAAAGGACTCCATGCACATTAGCACTTTTATGCGAAGCCTCAAGCCATGTCGTTAGATGCATCATTCTGACTTCCATCATTGTGACTTCCAGTTCTAATACCATGTACAGCTTTAAATAGTTGTCACCAAGAAGATTTGTTCCAGATAATGAGAATATTGTGCAAATCAAATGAAATGAAGATATGTAGGACATACCAGTTGCTCTAGACACTACTAAAACTTAAGTTGATGGTATCCTATCTCTCACCCTTTTTTTCCCCATTAACAGAAAAACCAAAAACTAAAATCTAAAAACAATGATAAAATCCATGTGTCTTATAAGTTACTGAAGAAGACAAAAGTGAAATCACAAATAGAAAATGATTTCTCATTTAATAATAATCTTTGTCTGACAAAGGTTGAGTGGCTAACGAAACTCTCTTAGTTTCTGTTTGGTACAAATTTTGCGGTGAATCCTTCTCACAACCCCTCCCCTCTCTCCAAAAATAGTTGAACTCATGGTGGCAACTTAGAGCTTCAAAAAGTGTCCATATTCTTGCTATTCTTTCTCTAGTAAGCATGCACCTTGTGCAAGTTGCTGCTGCATTAATAGTAATTCTCTCCTTCAATTTGCAGGTGGGCTGGTGGGTAGGCTATTCAAAGGATTCTGATGATCCTTTTGGTAGATTAATACGCATCACTCCTGGCGTGGGCAGATTTGTTGGCAAAAGTTTTAGTCCGAGGTATTACAAACGAGTTTGAAATATAAAACTAGAATTTTTTTTTCCTGAATTAATTATTATATGCTGGAAAGTAATATTTGTTTATTACAGACAGTTGGTCACTGCATCACCGGGAACTCCACTGTTTGAAATTTTTGTGGTCAAGGATGGCGATGAGGCATACACTATTCAGGTAATGCATAAATCTTTTTCAACCCTTTCTCTTAGGAACCTTGGGTAATTTAAAGTATTCAATAACAAGGTTGAAAATAGTGGAATTACTTGTATGTTGGCAGGTAGTTTTTTTGAAGCGAACCCAAGGAAGTACAACAAAATCCACAAGTTCGTCCACTTCCAAACCCACAAATGGGCCATCTGGAGATATTGAGAATGCATCTGTAGTTGATGTTGAAGATAAATCAGAAAAAGGTATTGAGAAGAGCGTTAATTTTGAGGGAGCAACTGAAGAAGGGATAAGAAGTGTGATAAATTTTCTGAAAGATAAAATCCCTGAACTGAAAGTAAAAGTGATGAAAGTAAATGTTTCAGAAGAAGTTATAGAGGACAATGATTCTGTAAAGCAGTTACTGGAAGAAGACGATGAAAATAAAATGTCCAGCGAGAACTCTGAAGACGAAGCCAGTAATTTGGATGACATTCAGCCTGACCAAGTTTCTTTGGGAGGAGGTAGCAATGCAATGGAAGATGGAAAAAGTTTAGATATGATGAAGCTTTTCGTTGGTGGCGTTCTACATAATAAAGAGGAATCTCGTTCCAAGGATGAGTATGTGCGGGTACCAGGTGAAATTGAAAATATGGAAAGAGATTCTTTTGTGCTACATGTTCCTGTGGGAGGCCAGGACCATGATACTGGTAAAAGTATTGTGTCCAATGTCAAAGTAGCAGCCTTAGCAGCTCAAGGTGCTTCTGAGCTCATGCCTCCTGATGTGGCTAAGGCATTCTTTGGTGGTGATAAAGTTTCTCCAAAGGTGAGTTTGAAAATGGAATTTGGACGTGCCATATGATCTAGTGCTCACATTTCTGTTTGCTATTAAAATTTTTGTGTGGCTCTTGTTTTTTATGGGGATATCAAAAGCTGAAGCACAAAAAACAATTTCATGCTCCATCTGTAATCTAGTGTGTGTGTATAAATGAGGAAGCAAAAAGGACTCTTGATTTTATTTTGTTATTCTTTTTAGGAATAGAGATACAATTGGTGAAGCTCTATGTTCTCTTATTTTGTCCTGCATCTCAATTTTGAGTTTCTGATTCAAATTCTTTATGTGGCACGTGTTTTAGAACATGCCTATGGCACATTTGGATAGCATATTTTTCATATTTCTTTATCATAATAACACTTCAGATGCTCAAAACTAATTTTTTATAATCCTAAATGCGTCATTTGAACTCTGCAACGAAAACACAATTTCAAAGTGACAGTCAATTTGGGAGGGAAAGAAGTAATTTGCTCTAGAGTAAACTCATTTTCTCATTTTAAAGGACTTCAGAAAAGCTTAAATTGCCTTTCTGCTCCTATAAAGAGAACACACTTGAATTTTCATTTTGCATGGGAGTTCCAAATTCGAAATGGGTGGAATTTATTTAGCAAAAAAAAAAGAGGGTGGAATTTAAACTGCAATTTATGGATATTTTCCCAGCATCCTCGTTTCTTCTAGCTACGAAAACTCTTTTCCGTTTTGATCCACTGCTTTTTCCGGTCAAACATTAATTGTTAGCGCTATAATAGGTTTCCAGAGATGTGAGGGAAATCGTAAAGCTTGCGGTTAGTCAGGCACAAAAGAAGGAAAAGCTATCTGAATACACATGTTTTAGTCGAATTACTACTTCCAAAGGTGATTTCGATCCATTTGACGGTGAGTCTCTCCCTCTCTCTCTCCCCCCCTGTGTGTGTGTGTGTGTGTGCACGCGCGTGCACGTCATGCTTAGTCAGTGTGTTATAAGTTTCTAACGTCTAAGAATTTAACCTGTTTCTTGCGTAGGTCTTTATGTTGGTGCATTTGGCCCTTATGGCACTGAGGTAGTGCAACTGAGGCGTAAATATGGGAACTGGAATGGTGTGAGCGATACTGAAGAATCTTCAAACATGGAGTTCTTTGAGTACGTTGAGGCGGTGAAGCTGACCGGGGATTTAAATGTCCCTTCTGGCCAGGTTTGTAGCTTTTAGTTGATTGCAGGAATTTGGTGGGCTACTTATATGATGGATTTATATGATCTGTATTCAAAGATTAATACCCCTAAGAGGTTTTCCAGGTGACCTTTCGCGTTAAAATTGGGCAAGGGAATCGCCTCTCGAATCGGGGGATGTATCCAGATGAATTAGGAGTGGTAATTCTGCCTGCAACTTGATCTCTGATTCTGTGTCTTTGCATGCCTGCAAAAAGGGGTGGTGTTTCTATTTGGTAGGTCCTAGATTAGTTGCACCCAACTGGTTTCACTAGATTCTGCAGTGGGCAATGAATCAATAAACAAATGTCACCTCATATGAAGCTTGTTGTGTTCCTAATTTCTGTGCTTACTATTATATCCCCAAGGAGTTGAGCTCAAATTAAAAATCACAAACATGCCTTTAAGGCTTAGGTCATCCATTCAACATTCTGCAAAGGCAACGAGGGTCACCTACACATAGTTTAATGCTAGTGGTTGGTGGTGGGATATTGCATGCTTCCAGTGGTTTATCCAATGCACATGCTAATGGTACTGGCTGAAGGTTCCACCTATATATGAGAAATTGACTTCTGCGGATATGTATGCTTCTGTTTAGTTCATTTGCTGTAGTTTTCAGAAATAAGACTTTCATTTGAAGAGAAACATTCTGTGACATGTAGTGTGGCTGTATATCCTCATGTTTTAACTTGTAAAAAAATTACATCCTCATGTTTTTCATATAATATACTACTTACTAATATATACATATTGTGAATGTGTCTGCAGAAAATAGCATAATAATTAACTATACTGTTACAGTTAGACATGTAGAGAAAGATTCAGAATTTAGGGTAAACTTGAGACATCACTGAATTCGGAATGCAAGTATATTTAGTAAATAAATAGTATCTCATTAAGTACATCCTATTTGGTTGGTATTTGGAAGTTTTGTACATGCAATTGATTATAGATACTCTTTCGTTCAGGTTGCAAGTTACAAAGGTCAAGGAAGGATAGCAGAATTTGGGTTCAAGAATCCGAAGTGGGTTGAGGGCGAGCTTCTCCAACTCAATGGCAAGGTAATAATGCAAATGTTTGACGTACCTGCAATTGCTACTGATCTGAGTTAGAAGTTGAAATGCGAAATTTAGGTTTCTTATTCTACATTACATAATTTGAAATTGTGATTTTATATAGGGCATGGGGCCATATGTCAAAGGCGCAGACCTTGGTTTCCTTTATGTTGTCCCCGAGCAAAGTTTCCTTGTGCTCTTCAATCGTTTAAAACTACCGGAGTAAGACATGATTTCATGGTCTTGCGTCTCTGGGCCTCTCTCATACTGCAAGACTTGTGAACTTTATTATTGTTTTTTTTTATCTTATTTCCTTCTAGCAGAGGCGGCAATTTTTCACTGCTATGTCACTAAGTAAGGAATTTATCTTTTTTCATACCTTAAATATTCTAATGTTCTTGTAATTTTTTAAGTTTTTCACTGCTATGTCACTAAGTAAGGAATTTATCTTTTTTCATACCTTAAATATTCTAATGTTCTTGTAATTTTTTAAGTTTTAAAATAAAACAGTTTTCGAAACATAAATTGTAAGGGCTCGGTGGAAATTATAGGGTATGGAACGGTAATATATAGAAACGTGACTTTTAGATCATTTGTCGGATTTATATTGTTGATTTTCAGCACGTATGCTTGTAGTATACAGACTAAATGTGCAGAAACTTGATTGTCAATGTTTGGTGGGGGAGTCGATTGTTTATAATCTGATGATATTGGTGGGACATATATATGTAATTTTGCATTTAACTTTTGTATTTGTAGATATGTTTTGATGGACAAAATCTTTTAAGCATTTTTGTGTAGGAAGGAAGGAAGGAAGGAAGGAAGGAAGGAAGGAAGGACGGACGGACGTTCGTTCCTCCCGCTTCTATTCTTTCTTGTTTGTAGTGGCTTTCATTTTCAAATGGGGCAAGAGTGCGTTGGATTTTTCTCTGCGGTGGCTTCCATTTTCAACGGGGGCAAAAGCGTGTGAAAACTCCGAGTGATATGATATGATGAGATATTTATTTTATTGAAATGAATTTTATTTTATCACCTCTTACATAAAATAAAAATTAAAGGATAAAATAAATTTTTATTTCATTAAAATAGTTTATCTTTCAAAATGATTATTAAATGCTAAATTTTTCACTACATTCTATTTTATAAATTCAAACGTAATATTAATGATGATGATGATGATTCATAAATGCAGCGGAAAACAAGCTGTTTTGTGATTTCTTTTTGGTTGGTTTTAAGATACTCCCGAGTTTTTTCGTTTCAAAATATAAATTTATTAATAATTTAAAAAAAAAAATTATTTGATATGTTTTTTTAAACTTAAAATTGATATAAATTATTTATTTTTCTTCAACATAATGACAAATATTGTAAGTTTTAAAAAAATAATAATTAGGTATGAGCTTTATTATTTTATAACTTTAAATATAAAAGTATTTTTAATTATTTATAAAAAAATCAACAATAATAATAATAATAATCTTATTTTGTCACAATATATTAAAATAGAGGTAGGTTTTATTTAATCCAACCGAGAGGGAGGAAAGGAACGAATGCGATACTTTGATCATTCTTATGGGCCTGTGATCTTAATTTTGTTTTATATTTGGAGAATTTTGATTGGGCTGAAGGAAAAGAAAAAGGTTATGGAATTTATACTTTCACCCTCCTTCGCGGGAACCACAGTAGTAAATACCATTATTGATTAGCTTCACTAAACCTTATTTTTTCATAAATAATCTCACTTACAAAAAGATATGACTTCACAAATTAGTTTAAAATGATATAAAATTCTTAAATTTATCATATATTATAATTTAATCATCATAACTCATTATTAAATTAATAATTTATTTTTTTATGGATACAATAAGATAAAAATATATCTTTAATATATTCACAAATAAGATTTTTGGTGCAAAACGGAGGAAATATATAAAATTGCATGGATGGTATAATTTCGGCTATTTTATTTTTATCTATATAAAAGTGGGCATATAGGCCACCACCACCACAATTATTGGCATTATGATACATATTTATTTTATTAAAATAAATTTTATTTTATCCCTTTCACATGAAATAAAAATTAAAAAAATATAATAAATTTTTATTCAATTAAAATAATTTATCTTTTAAAATAATAATTTAATATATTATTTTTTATTTCATCCCTTCATTCATCTGATTTTTTTAACCATTAAAATTAGCAACGAGGACGGTGCCACATACATACATACTTTATTAAAAGTTGAATGCATTATGCAATGCAAGAATTGGAATATAAACTTAGCCTAGCCTAGCCTAGCCTAGCCTCTAAGTTATTCTGTTAGTATATTTAATTATTTACTAACCAAAAGTTTATTCCAAATAGCATGCAACCTTTTTCATTTGGACAGATATTGATTCCACATCCTCCTCCCGACTCACTTTTTTACCATAAACAAACCAGGTCACATTGACTGCTGCTTTCACGATGACTAAGGAAGTCAATTAACAAAATACTATTAAATAAATTTAATTTTAATAAATATTATCACGAATAAATTTTACTAATTTACCATTGTAGCTTTTTTGAGTTTCAGAATGTATGCTGTAACTAGACATACATAACAAATAAGTCTGATATGGCCCGATTTGAGCTTGTCAGGCTTTAGTCGTTAACCATATTAGATCTGGTCAATGATTTTTGGCATGTAAGTCAGGTCAAGTCGGATTTGACGCTCAAAAAAGAGGTCTGTTAAGACCTGCAGGGCAGATCAATCTGATTCGATCTATTCAAATAATTATTTTAATAATTTTAAATATTATTAAAACGCCAATTAAAATTTTAAACTTAATTGATGTATTAATTAAAAGTAATATATTACAAGTTACAGCTTTTAAATTACAATAATAAAAAATATTTTTTTTTATTATTATTATTTTGCAAATGACTTTCTAGTTATTACGCTAAGTATTTATTAAAATAAAGGTGCAATGAAAGATCTGTAAAAAGTGTAGGTTGTTAATTAGGAAAGAAAAATACTTATATATATTATACTAGTCAATGTGTTTTCATGGATTTCTTTATTCGTGTATAAACAAACATGCATGGATGAACGTATTAAAAGACGTCAATTTTATTTTGTTTATCGAATGAGTTGTCACAAAGATAAAGTTTTCGTATGCAGTGGAATAATTGAAATAGCGAATAAAGAAAATTGGCAGGACGAACCAAGTTTTGGGAAAATCAGGCTGGGCCAGATCGGGCCAGACCGGATTTATTGACAGGTCAGACCAGGTCGAATCTGAGCCAAAAAATTATGAGATGTTCGTGGCTTTTAAGTTTGGCCTAGTCAGACTAGTCCTTGATCATGTCAGACTTTAACCGTAGATTGGACTAAAATCGGACCGGAAGTCATTTGTGCACCAGTAGCTGTAACTATCACCGAAGATGTGTATGTATGTATGTATGCATGTATTGTGTACCAATAACGCTCAATTGCCAATTGGTTCTCTTTTTGTCCTTTTTCTTTATCTTTGGCCTTTGCTTTCTTTCTCCCCATAAAATTCACGAGACGAGACAGGGATAGTGGGAATACTAGAGGAGGAGTGGTTAAACATGGAGAACCAACCCAATACCAATACCAACACCAACAGCCACAACACCACCATCAAGAAGATCAATAGCACCAAGAACAGATCAATGTCCGATGCCGATTCACAAACGAGTCAAGTTGAGTCGTTTCACTCGCCCCTCCACTCCGACTCGCCTTTCCTCCCGCCCGACTCCATGGCCATCGTAGCCGTCTCAGTTGACAAGTATTACTCTCCTCCACGCAATAACCACCACGACAATTTGAATTTTTCGCCTCCTCCGACACCGCCGCCGGTCTCTCAGTCCTCCAAGGTCATGTACAACCGGTCGGTGAAGGAGGATGTGGCGTCGGGAGTCACCAAGGTGGGACCGGCCGCCGGGGGTGAGGAAGGTGTTGGCGGAGAGAGAAGGTCGAGAGCGGCTGTGGCGTCTATACTGAAGAGGTCGGGGAAGGATGTGACGGTGAAGAGGGCGGCATTAGGGCTTAGGGTCTGTGAATTAACTTTCTGCTTGATTTCGTTTTCTGTTATGGCCGCTGATAAAACTCGGGGCTGGAGTGGTGATTCCTTTGATCGCTACAAGGAATACAGGTACTATATCTACATATCTAAATTACATTTTGTGTTTTTTGAAATGAAATACTACTATTAGATTACCTGAATTGAGTTAATTTTCTGTTCTAGGAGCACTACATGCTAGGGCTCTATTGAGATTAGTTGGTGTTGATATTGCAACTGTTTATATAGAAAATTTGCATTGAGGTAACTGAGCCGAATAATTTTCGTAATTCTAGGATATGATGGATGCAAATCCAAGAAATTTTTGGTATAATGGATAAAGATCCAATTATCTATTTGATTGGAAATTCTCCTTTGACTTTTATGCTTGTAGTACCTGTTATAAGCAATATTTCCAAAACATGGAGCTTGTAGTCTATTAATGGTGGAGGAATTTTACCATATTAACTCATGGAACCCATGAAAACTTTACCTGGAGTATTGACAATTGTTACTCCAGGCTAGTTTTCTTTACATTATGTAAACTGAGTTCTTATTTGAACTGAATTCATCCCATCATACTTAATTCTACTAATATAAGAGTTGGACTATTCGAGTATAGCAGTGGTTTCATTTGATCGCTGTTGAGTTTGCGGTCATTATTATATAAATTTAAGTTAAACCCCGAGGTTCACACATCCCTAACCTGCATAAGTTTTTCCATTACTGTTAAAAATGTATACTTGTCTCAACATTTTTACAGTCATTTCCTCGTGGCGGCATTCATATCCTTTCATACTCTCACAATATTGGTTATCTTTTGTAGTTTAGCTATTTATTCGGTAAAAGAGACCGCACCTTCCAAGTACTCTATGCCACGTTGGTATATAATGTCTCAGGTTGAACACATTGCACCCTCAGTTTAAAAAATTGTTTCTAAAAGACCATATTAAAGAAGGCAGTTGAATTTTTTGATGGAAAAAAGTCATATGCTGGTCACATCATCAATTACTAAGGGTGAAATTGGAAAGTAACTCTGGTGAATCCACTCAGTGATTTCTACTTGTTAATTTGTGTCCAATTTCAAGGCAACTCATAATTTCCTTCCTCTTCTCTCACTTCCTCATTTTCTTTCACAAACCACCACTTTCTTCCTCCATTTGCAGTCACCCCACCGGAAACCATCACTACTGAACCTTAACAAACCTCACACAGTTCATACCCATTCTTCCCTGGGTCCACAACACCAAAACATATATATAATTATGCCATCACAGCTAATGATCATTCTTCCAGAGTTCCAGCGTTGACAGTTATGTCAAGGAAAGATATGAAGAGCTCTGAGCATCCAATGCCATTGTCAACTTATCCACCCAACAACATCTCCTTAAATAATACCAGTGGTATAAAGTGGATGCCCTGCCTATCAGAAGAGGCATTTAGCTTTACAAATACATCATTCTAAGATTCTGGGTCATTTCATAACCGTCAAAGGTAAAATGATTGCTATTCACATTGATGAATCGGAACACCTGGGGTGAAAATAATGCTGCTGAAGATGATCTATCCTTTTTTTTTTCCTGTTCCAGAAAGCAATCAAATTCAAGCCATGAGTTCCTATATAGATCAAACAAAATGAGGGAATACCAGAATACAAGGTACGTAGAGATTGGAGAATTGTATGAACAATACAGAAGGAGAGAGTGCTTGAGAACTTGCAGTGGGTTAGAATGTCAAGTAAAGAACTAGTGAATCTGGTGGTGGATGCATAGTGGGTGCTTGAGAATTGGAATGGTGTATTGGTGAAGCTCAGGATTGAAGAAAAGACGAGGATGAAGAAAAAATGAAAATGACTAATAAATTGATTTTAACAGCCATCTTGGGTTACTTGTAAAATTGATTTTTTAAATCAACGGTGCAATGTAATCAAACTGAAATGTTGAGTACCAAAGTGACACAATGTGAAAACTTGGAGGGTGCAAAGTGTCTTTACTGAAGTAACATAACATTAACATTTACATTTTAGGTTGTTCTGCACAAGAGTACATTCTAAAAGGTTGGGTAGCACAATTGATTGCAGAGCGGTGTATTTAACATTCCCAGTTAATCCAGAGCAGCAATCACGTATTTTTCTTTCATAAAAGTTTTTAAAACCCATGCCTGTGACCTTTCTGGTCTTGCCCACTTGTGAAAAAAATTAATGAACTATCCATCTTATAATTTGTTTTCCACTCTAGACTTTCCCCTTACATTGCCTTCCATCTCTGCTGTGATAATTGTGCTGATGTAAGCCATTTGATGCTGCAGGTATTGTCTCTCTATGGCTGTTATCTCATTTGTATATTCTGGGTTTCAAGCATATGACCTTGCCTACCATTTGGTCACTGGAAAACATGTTATTTCTCACCACCTTCGCTATCATTTTGATTTCTTGATGGATCAGGCAAGTAATACTTACCTGAATCACTATGCAACACTATTATAGTATTGTATTTTCGTTCATGAGAGTATTGATGTGTGAGATGCCCCATTGGGAGTAAATAGTCTTTGTTAACAATGTGATAGGAGTTTTTTCTTTGCTTTATAAAAGAATGATGAATTTGATTGTGTATTTCACAGATTCTGGCATATCTCCTATTATCTGCATCATCTTCAGCAGCCACCAGGGTAGATGACTGGGTATCAAACTGGGGGAAAGATCAGTTTACAGAAATGGCTAGTGCATCTGTCGGGATGTCCTTCCTGGCTTTTGCCGCCTTTGCTTTAAGCTCTCTCATATCTGGTTACAACCTCTGTAACCGCTTCTCCAGTGGATTATAATACCCTCCTTATTTTTAGTAGGCTAGAAGCTGTAAGAACATACTGATGGGAATTTTATTAGAATCTGAGTTTGAAATGTACAATGAATGCAATATAACATATTCAAGGATGCTATGTAATGCCTACAAGGAAAATTGCTACCTCCACGAAGTTCCACCTCACATGGTGTAAGTGGGACACACACTCGTGTGTGAGGGAAACCTAGTCACTTCACTTGTGGAAATAGCATTCACCTAGATTCAGCAACATTTTTATTTTACGACCAAGGGAAAAGGTTTGTATACATACAGCTGGTGGAGATAAAATAAGACATTTATTGTATGCAAGAGAAAAAATTGAATTATTTTCTATATATTTATATATATATACAAATCCAAAAGAAATCGTGATCGGTTAACTGACGGTTGTATGATTCATCAACAGTTTGTGCTCCTAATGCTTTCTTATCATAACAACTGGCAATCGAAACTGGTTCAACTAATTAACGTTGATTAATTTCTCTGCATATTTTATTCAAGAATATGTGGTGGTTATTGGATTAATTAAGGTGTCTGGTCATAATCATATAACATGCACTATATCTTGTGGGATAACTAACTTGGCGGTCTTGATTAAAATAGAATATTTTGCTTGAATGAAGCCTTGGTCAGACCATATATTCTAGAATTACTAAATCATATACAGATCTCCCTCACTTGTAGGACATAAACCCAATTTTTGGAAACAAATTTTATTTTCACCGTTAAAAAGTAGGGGGTCTGACATCGATTTCGGCGACAAGTTCTATTTTTTAATGATAAAAATAAAATTTGTGTCTCAAAATTTGTGCGCTTAAACTTATTCTTGTAGGTTAATCGCATTTATGCAATAAGAACTATAAAATTGAATCTTATTAAGATTTTATCATGAAAGAGAAAGTTGCGTCAATTTTATTATGCATTTTTGTTTGTAATTAGTTAATTAAAACCTAAAATCATCTTTTAAAAAAGATGCACCTTTCTTTTTAAAATAAATAAATTATAAATATAATATTATACCACACCTTTGTCCCCAAAAAATTGTATACAAACCTTAATATTGATAATAAAAAAACCAAAGTACAAGTACTTCGAAGTCGAGGAAGATTAGGTCAAGAGAAGACATGACAATGGCTAAAAAGGAAAGATAGTTATTCAAAGACGGGATGCGTGTCATTGGTGAACATCAATGGCGTTCATCATCAAATCAAGATAAGTGAAGTCAAGCAAGAATCTGTCAAAAAAGGAAGCAGACTGTCACTCCTCATTTAAACCAGTTAACCCAAAACGTACCGTATCACTTAAGAGGCCATTTAAACGCATCGTTTTGTTGCTAGTTTGTTAGCTCAGTAACTGATTGGGTTCACGTGTATTGCCTCTGCAATAGTTTGTAGGATTGAGCTGAGAGTATAAGATGCAAGCTGCTGATGTATTGATCTCATGGAAAATGATATATGAAATTTCTGTTTTTATTGTTTTGTTATTTCCTTTTCCTCCAATTACTTTTTTGTTCTAGATTTCTCTGTTAACTTCGTGACAATTGGTATCAGAGCAACCCTGGGCCGACGATGGCAGACGCTACGGAGGAGATTATCCAGAAACATGAAAAACAGCTCAAAACCTTAGAAGGTAGGATGGATCGGATGCAAGAGCTTATGGCGAAAAACTTTGAGCAGTCTGCAGTGCGATTTGAAGAGGTGAGCAACTGGATATCTCAGCTAGACTTGCAGATACAGACTATTAATGAAGGTATGACTCAGAAAATCCTAAAAGCTTTTGAGGTCTTTCAGAGATCAGAGAAAGGGAAAACTGCTACTACTGAGCTACAATTTGGCGTAGCCACAAATTGTTACTCTACCACCAGTATACCTGCAGCAGCTGTAAAACAAACCTTTAAGCCACCTCCGACTCCTCCAAACCAGTACAGTGTACCTTTCTCTGGCGGTGATCCTTGCGAATTTATTCGGGGTTACGAAGAATTTTTCAAGGTAAATCCTATGACCGAAGTAGATATGATTCAATATATGATGCAGGATTTCGAAGGAGAAGCACTGGAGTGGTACTATGAGTATGTTGAAGAGAACTTTTTGGATACATGGACTCCAAACTGTTGGGAAGACTTTGTTGCCGCAATATATCGAAGGTTTCACAGTCTTAAGGTTGAGCATCAGGTGTGGGTTGAAAGGCCTAAAACAAAGAGTTTTGAACATAGTAATTCTAAAGTTGTGCACAACGTGTTTGTGGAAATGCTCGAACAAACCAGTGATACAGATCAAATCCTTGGACATAAGACGTTGGTCATTTCCGAAATCAACCACGAATTCAAACTTTTACAAGCAAGGGTGGAGTATGTAAATTTTCACCAAGTTTTGAGGTATGATCTTGATAGTTGGAGTTATTGGTTAAGCATTGGTTTAAATTTTGACTTCGATCCTGGAGAGTTTTTTGATATGATTATAATGGAGGGTCAGTATAGTGAGAGAGAGGTTACAAAGCTTCTCAAGACTATTATTTGGGTTGTGGAAAGTTGTTATCCTTTGGGGGTTATGCATAGAGACCTTAAACCTGAGAATTTCTTGTTCAAAAATACTGATGGGGATGCACTTAAGACCACTGATTTTGGCTTGTCTATGTTCTATAAGCCAGGGGAAACGTTTTGCGATGTGGTTGGGAGTCCGTACTATGTTGCACCAGAGGTTTTACAAAAACACTATGAACCGGAATCAGATGTTTGGAGTACAGGAGTTATTTTGTACATCTTATTAAGTGGCATTCCACCTTCTTGGGCAGAAACTGAGATGGGAACTTTCAAACAAATATTACAAGAGAAATTAGATTTTGAATCTGAACTGTGGCCTGGCATTTCTGATAGTGCCAAGGATCTGATATGTAAAATGCTCTACAGAAATCCAAAGAAGAGGTTAAATGCACATGAACAAATTGACACTGCGATTTCGACTTCCTTGAAAGAAAGCAATATTCCTGTTGTCACAGTTGGTGATGCTTTTAAACTTATCCAGACTATACGAGCTAGTAAGAAGATATCTTCTAACTCATTTAGTTTGGTCTCTCCGAAGAGCTCCTTAGCCGCCTTAGCGTTGTCACTAAACAATAATTTGTTGGAAATTCATTCAGTTGAAACAAATTCAACCACAAAAATTGTTGTTATCGAGCTCCAGGGACAACGGTCTGATGTGAGAAGTGTTACTCTTAGCTCAGATAACACTATTTTATTGTCAACCAGTCATAGTGCAGTAAAGATCTGGAATCCAAGCACTTGTTCTCACCTCCGTACTATTGATTCAGGGTATGGATTATGTGGTTTATGTATTCCTGGTGACAAGTATGCAGTTGTTGGTTTAAAAGGTGGGGCTCTAGAAATTATTGATGTTAGGAGTGGCACTTGTCTTGAAGTAATAGAAGCTCATGGTGGCTCTGTTCAATCTATTGCGGCAACTCCAGATGGGAGTGGATTTGTCATTGGGAGTACAGATCATGATGTTAAGTTCTGGGAGTATCAAACGGCGCAAAGATCTGACCAAGTTTCTAAGCAGCTGACAGTTTCTCATGTGAAGAACATAAAAATGAATGATGATGTTCTAGTGGTTGTTATTAGTGCTGATGGTAAACACATTGCTGTTACTCTACTGGATTGAACTGTGAAGGTCTTCTATATGGACCCTCTCAAATTCTTCCTCACATTATATGGTCACAAGTTGCCTGTGTTATGCATCGATCCTGTTAAGAAATGTTTGAGAGATGCCAAGATGGATAAGAGTGCCATACACGACATTATCCTTGTTGGTGGATCTACCAGAATTCCAATAGTGCAGCAACTTTTGCTGAATTTCTTCAATGGTAAGGAGCCTTGCAAGAGCATTAACCCAAACGAGGCTGTTACTCATGGTGTTGCTGTTCAAGCTGCTATGTTGAGTGGTGAGGGTAATGAGAAGGTCCAGGACCTCTTGTTATTGGATGTCACCCCTCTCTCTCTTGGTTTGGAGACTGCTGGAGGTGTTATGACTGTTCTGATCCCAAGGAACACCACTATACCAACCAAGACGGAACAAGTGTTCTTTACGTATTCAGACAACCAGCCTGGTATTTTGATTCAAGTGTTCGAGGGTGAGAAAATGAGAACTAGAGACAACAATTTGTTGGGTAAATCTGAATTCTCTGGCATTCCTCCTTTCCCAAGGGATATTTCCCAGGTTGTTGTCTATTTTGATATTGATGAGGTGTCTGCTCAGGATAAGACTGTTGGCCAGAAGAACAAGAAAATGATGGAGATTTCTAAAAAAATGGTGTTCTCTGAGGTTTTCTTTGGTACTGCATTTAAAGGTAAGATGATGGCCCAATATCTTTTTCATTGCTTCTATCGAGTCATTGATGCTCTGAGTATTATAAAGACAGCTATAACAAAAGCTGGATACACCGTAAAGGTTGTGATTGGAATTGTTGTTTTTCACTGTTGATAAATGAATCAAGTTTAACAGGAATGAGTGAACCAATTAATATGTCCGTTGAGAATCCTTTTCTTCTTTCTAGAACTAAAGTACAGGATGGCTCATGCAAAATGCTTATTACTACTGTTGGGATGAGGACTCAGTGGGGTAAATTGATGGCTGCTCTTAGTGAAGGTGGAGATGATGAAACTTCATTACAGGTTAAAGTGAATGGTATGGAAACTGACCTTAAGTTGGCTGTGCCTGAGGAAAATAATCTGCTGGATGAGAGGGATGTTCGCATACATTTTCCTACTGGTGCTATACCTAAGGATGGACCCTCGGCAGGGGTGACTCTCGTAACTGCACTGATGTCGCTATTTAGTCAGAGAAGAGTTGGAGCAAGATTAGTTCTCAGTATCCAGACTTTGATCCTTGGGGACAAGGATCATTTCAAGCGATGGGGAATTGTCAAAAAAGGAAGCAGACTGTCACTCCTCATTTAAACCAGTTAACCCAAAACGTACCGTATCACTTAAGAGGCCATTTAAACGCATCGTTTTGTTGCTAGTTTGTTAGCTCAGTAACTGATTGGGTTCACGTGTATTGCCTCTGCAATAGTTTGTAGGATTGAGCTGAGAGTATAAGATGCAAGCTGCTGATGTATTGATCTCATGGAAAATGATATATGAAATTTCTGTTTTTATTGTTTTGTTATTTCCTTTTCCTGCAATTACTTTTTTGTTCTAGATTTCTCTGTTAACTTTGTGACAGAATCATCTACTAGTTATTGTATATTTATTTCTATCATTAGATAAAGTATTTTTTATAACAATTCTTTAGTCATGATAACATTATCGTATATTTATTTCTATCATTAGATAAAGACTTTTCATTATGAAATTCTTCTGGCAGGGAATTTAAATAGTGTCCTCAAAAAGTATATTGACTTGCATATAAATATTTTAAGAAGAATTTAACTTTAATTTTAGAGAATTGTTATTTTTATAAATAAAAAATAATATTTTCACAATGTCTCTCTTCATTTATTATTTATGTAAAAGAAATCTTATAAAAATATTATTTTTATTTATAAAAATATTAATTCCCTAATTTTAACAGGGTGCCAACTGCCAACATTTTTGTAAATAAAACGGACCGACTCACTATACCTAATGGAAGGCGGAGTATATGGCAAAAAGTAAGACTTAAAAATAAAGTAGCTTTTAGTAATAAGGTCGGTACGAATTTATCTTTTAGTAGTATTAAAAAATCAAAATTAAATATATTTTTTTTATAATTTCTCTCTAATCCTCTCTTTACTTATTTTTTAGACTTTTTCTTAGTCTCTATGATTGAAATATATCTCTAAATTTATTACATTATAATAATATAGATTCTAAAAAAAAATAGTAAGATTCTAAAAAAAATAGTAAGATTTAAGGGAAATATAAAACAAATTAATAATTGAAATGAACTTGTCGATTTTAGTATTTAGATTTTGGAGGAAGACAATAGAATTATTCATTTCAGGATAAAAATAAATTCTTATAACTATTTTAGGTAGTTTCAAGTTAAATGTCTATTTACCTTGAATGATTTATTTTTTATAATAATTTACCTATAATATTCTTAATATTAATTGTCATATTTCTATTATCTATGTATATTTATAGAGTATTACTAGTCATATGCAGAAAATTATGAAATTAAATTTGAATTTAAATATAAATAATTTTGTCATTTTATCATATTTTTTAATATGCGCAAAAAATCAGCTATAACTTTTATTTTGGGATGGAGAGAATATTAAGTACACAAATTATATATAAAAAATTATGCATAAAAAATAAGATTTATATATTTTGTATAAAAAAGTAAAACTTATGTATTATTTATCAATAAAAATATATAAAATATCTAATTATAAATCACAAATCTTTTTTTTTAATACTATGTATGTATAAATATATATATATATATAGTTTATATTTATAGGATTACTCAGAATAGAGTACGCCGTTTAGATAGAGGGCGAGGTCAAAGTATTGGTAGATTTTTACAAATTTCTAAGCTTTAATTAATTGAGAGGAGAGATGGAGTAGACCGTATACGGAAGTGTCCGACAGAGACACGGATACTTGACCGAGCCGAGTTTGGGTCCCACAATTTGCCATACTCTAATTTATCGGTACAAAAGATAGCGTATTGTAAAATTTGAGAGATATTACGAGGGATGAGGAAGAAAAATTCTAAACAATTTTTTAATTTATTTTTTTAATTCATGTTTTAAGGTTATATAATAATTGATATTTTATTTGATTGATTAAATTGAATATAAAATTTTAATATTAATTTTTTAAAATTTATTAGAAAAATGAGAAAAAAATAAATTAATATTTAATCATAAAAGATAATATAAAAAATTAAGCATTTAATATTTATTTAAAATGTGCAAATGATAAATAAAAAAGATCAAAAATATTTTTAAAAAAACAAATACAAAAAGACGAATACTATATATATTTTAATCAAAAAAAATAAATTAACTACAAACAACAATTATTAGATAACTTTTAATAATTACATAACTATAATCATGTTTTTTCTTTTTGTATGCTTGAATAGAATATAATAGAAAAAATAAAAACATAACGTAAATATAATTTTTAAAATAATATATGATCTAATTACATCAAAAAATAGTTATGAAAGTTTTACGTTTTATAATAAGAGATTATCATTTACCCCATGGACTTAAATTTGATTAATAATTTTACTAGAAGAAAAAAATAACGACTTTATAAAACACCATGTTGGTCCGTGTTGTATTGACTTGAAAAACAAACAATCGGCCACTTCATTAATAAACTAGGGGCACGGATAAAATTCTTACACCACCGCTTATGTATATACAATCTGTATTTTAAGCTCAAGCAAAAATACAAATGTAATGTAGCTCTCATGTTATGAATTATAAAATTAATATTAATTTTAATTATTTTAAATTTTAAAATTAATATAGATGTATATAATTTATATTAATATAATTATAAATATCATAAATTACCTTAAAAATATTATTAATTATAATATTTATTAATTTTAAATTTAATTATATTAATTTTAAATTTACAAATATTATTTTTTAAATTAATATTAATTTTATAATTTAAAATTGAAGAAGTATAATAATATTATGAATGACAAATTAGCAATAAGAGAGACGAATAAAAATATATTTATTACAAATATTTATTATTATTTTTTTAATTAATAATTAAAAAAATAATTATTAATGATATATTTTTTTAAAATAATACATAATAAATTATTTTTTTAATAATTTTATATATTAATACATTTCGCGATTATAATTTAATAAATTGATCAGTAACAGAAGTCGGGTAATAATTGTAATTTGTAAGAGTAGGAGAGGTCACAATCAGTATACCCAGTTTGTCTCCTCGCTAGCAGATCTTCGCATGTTACGAACGGATGTAGCGAGAGAAGACTGATAGAGAGGAGGAAACCCGCCTACTCCGCCACATGTTTTCATTGCCCCCCTTTCCCCCCTAATTAATTAAATACCTCTTTCTCTCTCTAACCTTCAAACCCTAACTTGAAGAGCCATTTCAGGATGTAAACTTAGCTTCCTAATTACTAAATTCATTCTACCTAATCAATTTCATTTCTGAAATGTTGTATGTTCGTCGATTCCTTTTCTCTATTCGAACCACCCCTAATTTCTCCTCACATATTTCAGATTTGAACATTTGTCTCTGCTGGATTTGCTGAAATAAACAGAGCTGATTTTTTGCTAGTTCGAATGTACGGAGAGAGTTGCATTTCAAAATGTAGTTAAATCAGTACTACAATTTCACTTCTGGCCTTTCGGAATGTACAATTGGTTGAAAAGGTGTATTAGACATTTATTTGTTGATTATAAAAAGGTGGTAGGTACTTTTTGATTTTTGAGCCATGAAGAATTTTCACTGGTTTAAGCAAATTGCCAATAATGGTAAGCTGGAGAGGCGAATATCTTTAGGAGAATACAATCGAGCCGTCTCGTGGTCCAAGTATTTAGTTTCTTCTGGCGCTGCCATAAAAGGAGGGGGAGAAGAGGAATGGAGTGCCGATATGTCCCAGCTGTTTATAGGGAATAAATTTGCTTTGGGTCGGCATAGCAGAATTTATAGAGGTATATATAAGCACAAGGATGTGGCTATTAAGCTTATAAGTCAGCCGGAGGAGGATGGAGATTTGGCTGCTTTGGTGGAGAAGCAGTTCACGTCTGAGGTTACTCACCTGTTTCGACTGCACCATCCTAATATAATCACTGTAAGCTTTGTTTCCCATATGCCATATTTATAACTTGGTTTTGCAAGTTTTTGTACTGGCATTATGGACTATCGGAGTAGATATAGATTATTAACTTTCAGGGTTCCATATGCTGTAGTTTCCTTTACTTTTGTTAGAATGAAATGTGGTTCAAGTGTTTGATGTGATATTGATTTTCCGCTCATCTCGATTCTCTTTGTTTTGTTGAAGGGAAGGGTTAAGTTATCCAAGAAACTTATTACGGGTGAGATTTGCAATTAGTTTTGTGATATTCTCGGGGTTAGTAATTCACTAATTTTAGTAATCAATTCCATTGTTACCCACCATTTAAGCACAAACTGCATATCCCCATGAGACCAACATTATTGAGCGTATGACACGGACCACCCTATGTTTTTCATTGTTTCAAAAACTTTCCTTGTTTCCCCTTTTTAACAATCCAAATTGGCATGTGTTCCATGAGTATGTTCTTTGACATAGTAGCCCTTTTTCATGTATACATAACCCATCTCCTTTCTTGCTAGCCAATATTTTAGCCAGCCATTGCAACCAGTTGATTTTATCATCTATGCTTGTAACTATGTTAAGACTTCCATCTTCTGATTTTCAGAAAAATAACTGTTATAAAAACTTTTCCCCTTTTCTAATTATTAGGTGATTTAGGTAAATATAAAAATCCAGTTTTCTGTATTATAGTAGTCAAAGTGTTGGTGCAGTGTAACTTATTCTATTAATGAGTGACTTCTTAAACTCAGCACCATGGTTCCTTGTTTAGACTTGGTTGTATAGCAATTTCTCTCTGCCTGATTGGTTGAAAACATTTGGTTAGTTGTGTGAACTACTACTTAAGGCATTTTGATGAGGAAAGGAAAAAGAAATTCTTTATTATTAATTTTGTGTTATTAGTTAGAAATACCTATTGGATAATTAATGTAATTATTCATTAGGAGAGTTTTATTTTAATTAGGATAGTTTTATTATAGTAATAGATTTTAATTAGGAGTTATATTTCAATTATAAGTTATATTTAAGTTAGCTTTTATAATTTGTAATTATCTCAATTAATTAGTATTTATCTTTTAGAGTTCAAATTGTATTAGGAGAGTGTTTAAGAGCATTATAAATAGGGTTGTAAACTCATTATTGTGGAGAGATTATTGAATGAATTGATTTGAGATTAAAGCTACGTGCTTTTGTGTGTTTCTTTACCGATTATCTAGCGAACTTCGACAATTTGATGGAGACCAGAAAAATAAGGTAGGAAGGAATTGGAGTGAAATCAAAAGATATCACGAATTTTGGCTCTTGATATTAAATGATGTAGGACAATGTGCAAAGAAGGAATAAGAGTATCTATCCCCGCAAAAAATCGGTAAAGAAACACACAAAAACACACAATTTTGATCTCAAATCAATTCATTTAATAATCTCTCAACAATAATGAGTTTACAACCCTATTTATAATGCTGCTAACACTCTTCTAATCCTATTTGAATTCTAAAAGATAAATAAAAATTAATTGAGATAATTTCAAATTATGAAAACGAACTTAAACACAACTTCTAATTGAAATATAATTCCTAACCAAAATCTACTACTATAATAAAACTATCATAATTAAAATAAAACTCTCCTATTAAATAATTACATTAATTATCCAATATATATTCCTAACTAACAACACAAAATTAAAGGCTGTTGTGTAAAGTCAAGGCTGTTGTTTTAAGTGAAGATTCAAAGGTGATTTGTGTTGAAAGAAATGTAGTGCAAGAGGTGAATCATGCTGACCAAGAAGCTAAACACAAGATTGCAATAGAGCACGTTGATTTTCTTTTGCCGAATTTTGTATTTTAATCCAAGGATGCATCTAGTTTCTTGCTTGTGTCAATGTTATTCCCCAAAATTGTGCTTAAAAGACATCGGATGCGCATGTTTTGTTGGGCTGTATCTCCCGGGCTATTGTATATTATTCTTCGATATTTCAAAACTCGAGAACGAGAGACTGATGAGGAAAGGAAAAAGAAATTCTTTATTATTAATTTTGTGTTATTAGTTAGGAATACCTAATGGATAATTAATGTAATTATTTAGTAGGAGAGTTTTATTTTAATTATGATAGTTTTATTTAGACCTGGCAAACGGGCGGGCCGGGCCGGGCCGTTTTTGGCCCGGGTTTTCACGGGCTGGGAAGTGTTAGGCCCGTGGCCCGCGCGGGCCGGGCCGGCCCGCGGGCCATTTGCGTAATTTTTTTTTTTTTTTTTAAAAAAAAAAAATTATTTATTTAATTTTTAAATTTTTTTATTATAACTTAGAATTTAAAATAAATACTAACACTAATTATTTATAATTATGACACATAATTTTTATATATATCAAAACCGAAAATGTTTTATTGAATTATTGCTATCAAATTTGAAAGTTGCTAAACTTTCTGTCAAATTCAAAAGTTGTACCGTAAATTGCCTCCTATTTATGTTCAAGCCACTACCCAACAACACACAAAGAATATTGTTAACTGTTAAGGTTCGGTAATAATATAATTATTACAAAACTATGCTAAAATAATTAAAAAATTAATGAAAAATATATATGCTGCTACAAAAAGATGTCAACTTTTATTACGCATGGACATATCAATTAATTACTCTTATAATTCTGTTTCGGATTGTGAAAGTGTTCAAAATCTGAATTAAATAAAATTATGAGGGTGACCATCATTTTACATGTCTTTTTATAAGAATTAACATCAATATTTATTCTCGTAATTATTAATAAAAAAATTATAAGAATTAACATCAACACTTTTTTAATAATATATTATTAAATTATCTGAATTCATTACGAACTCACTTAAAAGAATCATAATTAAATGTTTTAATAATAATAACTTAATTATATATATATATATATATATCACACAGTGGTGTGAAACTAATGTGTTACATAACACAGTGGCTATTTATATATATTGTGTTATATATATATATATATATATATATATATATATATATATACAGTGGCTATATATAACACAGTGGCTATTTATATATATTGTGTTATATTTATATATAACTAATGTGTTATATTTATATATATATATATATATATATATATACACTACTACTTACTATTATATATATATATATGTATATTAATTATATATACACTACCGATTATATATTTAATATATTATATTCATAATATTTTTTTACATTATTATTCAAGATTACATGTTAAAATTTACTCTTATATTTTTTTATTTGATTTATTGTTAAGTTAATATTTATTTTTGTCAACAATAAACAATAAAAAAAAGTAAAAAAGCCCGCGGGCCGGGCTGAACGGGCCGGGCCAAAAACGGCCCAGCTTTCTGCGGGCTGCGTTTCTGAAGCCCAAAGCCCGCCCAAAAACGGGCCGGCCGGCCCGCCCCGCGGGCCCGGGCCACTTTTGCCAGGTCTAGTTTTATTATAGTAATAGATTTTAGTTATGAGTTATATTTCAATTAAAAGTTATGTTTAAGTTAGCTTTTATAATTTGTATTTATTTTTTAGAGTCTAAATTGGATTAGGAGAGTGTTTAAGAGCATTATAAATAGGGTTGTAAGCTCATTATTGTGGAGAGATTGTTGAATGAATTGATTTGAGATCAAAGTTGTGTGTTTCTTTATCGATTCTCTACGGGGATAGATACTTTTATTCTTTTTTCAACCTTCAATACATTTATTACTAAAAGCATGCTTTATATCTTTTTTGTGTTGATTTTTATAGGTAAATTATGCATATATTTGTAGGGTTAAATCACTTTTTCCCCACTAAACTAAACCCCAATTTACATATGCATCATTGAATTGAATTTTTTTTACAATTGAGTAACTGAACTGAATATTTTTTACATTTTTTGTCTAAGAGTGTTAAATTTTAACGAATTGTTGACATGACATCAAGTCATTGCTTATCTGGATATGAAAAAACATATAAATCAAACCTAAAGATTTGACCCAAATAAAAAATGACACCGTTCCCAAACAACCTTCTTATCTGGCGAAACCAGCTGGTTGATACGATACGTACCCTCTTCTTCGAACTCTCCTTTGCGGGTCAGATTTTCTCATTTTTTGCTTGGCAAAGATCGGTCTTTTATGAACTATTTGACCTGGGTTAGTCGACATTAGAACGAAGAAGAGTATTTGCAGACTGAAACACTTGTTTGTGAATAGTTTGACCAAAATCAATGAGAACCCAGGTGAGATAATATATATCTATCTCTCTCCCTCTCTCTACATTTATGAGTTATTTTAATTTGATGCATGATTTGTTTGCTTCTTGACTGTAGTGATTGACTTCAAATGTTAAGCTTTGATTTCAATTCCTTATCGGTTATGGTGGGTAGGTTTATCTTTATGGAATTCATAAGATCTATGTTTGTGGGCAAATATATGTTCTGGTTCAGATTGATATGTGTTGGGTTTTACTCTTTGATGGTTGGATTCAAAAACCCATATCTCTTGATTTTTTATGATTTCTCTCTTTATTTCTTAAATAAAAATGGGAATTTTTGTTCTTATCGATTGAGAGTGAGATTGCTCTGAATTGGGTTCTAGTTGTTTGATTTGTACAGCGATGGTAGATTTTGAAGTTTCAATGGCGGAAGTTAGGGCTCAAAACTATGTATTTTACTTTCTTTTACTTTGATGTTGACTGAGATGCCACATGGCTAAATATATTACGTGAAGGGATGCTCCCTCGCACGTGCTTTTTATTCCATTTAAATTAATAGATTTTGTAACATTTTGTAAAAAATATCCAGTCCAATGACTGATTGTTAAAAAAATCAATTCAGTGATAAATATGTAAGTTGAAGTCCATTTCAGTGGGAAAAAAGTGATTTAACTCCATATATGTATATTACACATTAGATGCGTACTTTCCTAGATTGCGTTCAATAAATATGCTCCATTCTGACCAAGCAATTTAAGTAGCCTACCTTACCAGATCACATTATACCAACTGATGTTGATGTTCCCATAACATGTACTGTAGTGACTGATTGGCATTCTGAGTAACATTGCTTCAAAGACTTTATAAACTGATAGAGTAATTCTGGCTTTTAAAAGCATTAACTATTCATAAGATCTGTTGATTTCCCAATATACAGTTGTATGTGATGGCAGTGTCTTATAATGTTGTAGAACAAAGCTCAACTTTGAATCTATTTTTTCTTAGCCATATTATATAAGGTATAGACACTATCAATTGGCAATTTATCAAGATTTTTAAAGAGGCGAATCCAAACATCTGTTGCATTCATTCATGTCAGTTCCTGCGTATATGTTGATTATGCATGTAGTGCTGGAACTTTTGATATTTCAACGATACTTTCTATGCATTAAAATTTACCTTGTTGGCTTCTTGCTTCATGTTTAACCATATTTACAAAATTGTGCAGTTCAATTTCCCACAGATACACATGCCATTTAATGTACTATTTAGTTTTTCGGTTAAATCATGGTTGTTCATATAGTTTAAAAACCTTAACTTTCATATCACTATATCAGTTAATTATATTTTAAAACTAACATCTATCTGCTCTTTTCTCATGCAGTTTTTTGCAGCATGTAAAAAGGCCCCTGTATTTTGTATCATTACTGAGTACCTAGCTGGGGGCTCCCTAAGGAAATATCTCCATCAACAAGAACCATATTCACTTCCCCTCGACCTAGTTCTGAAGTTTGCTATTGATATCGCACAAGGAATGCAATATCTTCACTCTCAGGGGATACTTCACAGGGATCTTAAATCAGAAAATCTACTCCTTGGTGAAGATATGTGTGTTAAGGTAGCAGATTTTGGAATCTCATGCTTGGAATCTCAATGTGGCAGTGCAAAAGGATTTACAGGTACTTATCGTTGGATGGCACCAGAAATGATAAAAGAAAAGGCCCACACAAAGAAAGTTGACGTTTACAGTTTTGGCATCGTCTTATGGGAGCTTTTAACTGCATTAACACCATTTGACAACATGACTCCAGAACAGGCTGCGTTTGCCGTTTGCCAGAAGGTATTTTTACGTGCTTATATTGCCTTACGTGCATTTCCTTATTTGTTAAGATATTAGACCTGCTGTTACATTTGTTTATATTGCAACGAATACATTAATTTGCTTTGGCGCCGTTATGATACCCTACTCTCATAGAATGCTTTTCTATTGTCTCGTATGGCGCAATTCAAATTATAAGTTCTTACAGTGTCTAGGTTATCAATGCCTTGTATCATAAAATGTTTTCTAAGGGCTTGGTTTGGTGGTAAATAGTGCTTAGATTGCTGATACATCCATCATCAGAAGAGGATGAGGCATGGGTGGCCATTCCTTTAAACGGTATATCTTGTTTTAAAAGTTGTTACAGATGTTCGTAATTGAAAATATGCGTAGAGCTATTTGTATAGGAATGAGTTTGCGAAGGCAGTTATAATTCTTTAAGTTGTTAAATGTTCAAATAAAGATTTTGCCTCTCCCAACAACCATGTCACAAGGTTCAAACCTATGTTACCTGGATCGCGGTTCAATGCATTATGCAGATTGGAAACGAGTATGGAAAATGTTACTTTTCATGGTACGAAGTACGATAAAGGTAGGTCTTTTTGTGTGGCTTAGTTGATATGAGATGCGTTTATCTAGAATGTGCTATGTTAGGTTAACTTTCTTAAAAGATATAGTTAAATTTGGTTGAATTAGTGTCACAACATGGACATTTTCAAGGAGGTTATGCCATGTCAGCATTTACTAAACGCCCACAAGGTGCTCACGTGGTGACTATAGTTAATATATTTTTAGAATTTTTTTATACATATTAAGGTTTCTAATAAAGCATCGTAGATTTATCTATAATATAATTATACTAGTAAGTATCCTAGATATTCTAGAGGAATGTTTTAGATAGTCATGGATCGTGAAATATGCCATTGGTGGTTAGGTTGATTATATGTTTATTCATACTACATGTTCCTCGGTGGGAACGGTAAAGAAAATTAAAGAAAAAAGGGTGAAAATATCATCAAATACTAGCTAGTAATTCTTTTTGTCTTTTCGCATTTCCTTTTCTAGGTTTTTTTTCAAAGTCAGTCTTGCACAATTGTATATCTCCTTTATTTATTAAAACTTCATGTTTTATGAACACTCTGATGGGGCTTTTTTTCAAGACTAGTCTTTTCCTGATTTTCTTACATAAATTTGGTTTTTTGTTTGGTAGAATGCGAGACCACCGTTGCCCTCTGCATGCCCTATGGCATTTAGCCATCTCATCAACCGATGCTGGGCAACTAATCCTGGTAAGCGGCCACATTTTAATGAGATTGTCACTATTCTGGAAAGCTATGCCGAGTCTCTAGAGCAGGACCCTGAGTTTTTCTCATCTTGCGAACCTCCTAGTCATCATTTCATTTCCCGATTCCTCCCAAAGTGGATACCTGCCTGTAGATCTGCTCCTCTAGATGCATAAGAAGTCTTTATTTATCTCTTTTCTATGCTAGATGTATCATATTGTGCGTTGTTTATTTAGGTCTATATATTCAGCTATTACCGGAACTTTTTATACTCCTTTTTCTGGAATATGTCGAAATTAGGACAGTTGTCCCGACTGTTATGCTCTAGATTTTATTAATAGTGATGTGTTTATTTAATTTGTTTCTTTTTTATTGAATGAATTTATGTATTCCCTGTCTTAAATTAAAGATTATTATTGATTTTTGAATGTTATTTTGAAATATTTTTAATCTTAAAATTGATAAAATATATTAAAAATTATGAAATAACAAGATTTTAATTAATAGTATATTTATACATTTTAAATATTTATCATTATATTGATTATTGATAAAAAAAAATTAAGTTAAGTTTGTAATGTTCTAAATTTAATTTTAAAAAATTAATAAATGTATAATTACAAGATTATTAAAAGTCATCATTATAAAATTTTAGAAGTTCAATTATAAGTTTTTAAATATTTAATAAAAAAAATTAAGAATTTAATTTTCAAAATAAAAAAGGTTAAAAACTAATTATATTAATCTATATTTAAGTCTTTATTTTATTTTATGTTGGTTTCAAAACTCAGAGACACTTTGCTAGAGTGAAAGAGAGGAAAGTGACTCCTTTTTTTATTGCGCAAGTAAACAAATAAACTTACATCATCTTATCCCTTACTTAACAATCCAACTGAAGTCTAGGAATGGAAATAGGGCGAGGACTAGGGCAGGGCGGGTATTATACATTTTACCCCATCTTCATCCTCGATTTTATAAAAAATCTCTATATTAGTCTTATTTTTTACGAGGATTAAAATTTAATAACCATTCTCATTTTTACGGGGTACAGGAGAATTTATATCACTTAAGAAATTAATATTTTATGATTTTTTAAAAAATAAAAAATTCAATTTTAATCATATTTACAATTATATATATATATATATATATATATAAATTAATCAATTTCGGCAAAAACTTGATAAAACTAATAAAAATCAAATAATAATAATATATACATTCACACAATGACATGTGTTAATTATGTAATATATAATAATATAAATATTAATTTGAATAATATATAACTATTCGGGGAGGGGAGGCAAATATCTTTCCCTCCCCAATCCCATATATAGTTATTTGGTAATTTTTCATTTTTGGCCTCACATTTGCCGGAGTCAAAATTACTGTTTTATTCGAGACGTGACATAAAAATTATCGTGAGGTCGGGACAAAATATTATCCCTCAAGTTAAACGAATAAGAAAAAAAATAAAAACATTATAAGAGTATGTAAATAATAAATGAACTCTTTCTTTATTGAGATTGTTGTAATAAAACTTCTCCCTTATAAAATGATTGATATAAAAAAGTAACACATTTATGCTTTAATATACTATCTTCCGTTATTTTCACCCAGGAAAACCAGTCTCTTACATTATGAAGTAAATCAGGCTTTTTCTTTCGTTTTAGTTGTTTCTTTTTTGACTAGAGTTATTGAACAATTTGATAATCAATTTGAAGTAGACAGTTTGGCCGAGTGGTCTAAGGCGCCAGATTTAGGCTCTGGTCCGAAAGGGCGTGGGTTCAAATCCCACAGCTGTCACATTTTTTTTTTAACATTTATTATTATTTTTTTATGTTTCTAATACAAAATTCTATTTTCCAAAACTTATTTTTAACATTTGTTAAAAGAAAAGGGAATTGAAATTACCCAAGTAAAAATTATGGTAATTTTACAAGTTCTCTCACATAATTTAATATTTGTTAAAAAAAAAGGGAATTGAAGTTACCTAAAGTAAAAATGATGGTAATTTCACAAATTTTCTTTTACATTGATAATATTCAATTCACATAAAATATATGTGATGACTTATTAAAATTTATATCGTCTTATAATTTAAAATTAGAATTATATATTTAATTTTAAAATAATCTAAAAATAAAATTTATTATTATTTTTTTATGTTTCTAATATAAAATTCTATTTTCCAAAACTTATTTTTAACATTTGTTAAAAGAAAAGGGAATTGAAATTACCCAAGTGAAAATGATGATAATATTACAAGTTCTCTCACGTAATTTAATATTTGTTAAAAAAAAGGGGAATTGAAGTTACCTAAAGTAAAAGTGATGGTAATTTGACAAATTTTATTTTACATTGATAATATTCAATTCACATAAAATATATGTGATGACTTATTAAAATTTATATCACCTTATAATTTAAAATTAGAATTATATATTTAATTTTAAAATAATCTAAAAATAAAATGTATCCAGTATAATTTTAGAACATGAGAAGCAGTGTAATACAATATCATACAAAAAGATATTGAAGATTCTTTGATAGAAAGAAAGAAATCGTCAAAAAGGTCTGTATCTATATCTGAGCAATAATTTTGTGTCGATTATTTTAGTAGGTACGTGTCAACGTGAGGCAATTTTTTATAGATACAAGAATATCGGAATCGAATTAATAATAATATTGAAGGTCATTGATCTGAATAATATTAAAAATTAATAAATGTGTGTGAGTTCAAATTTTTAAAAAATCAATAAATAATATTATATTAATAATAACAAGTATTTATTAGTATTAGTTTATGTACACATTGTGTCTGCGCAATTTTAAAGATTAAAATATTTAAACAAAATTTAAAAAATATGAATGAAAGAAAATAAGAATAAAAAATAATTATTAATATATTATAACAAAAGTTTAAGAAATAACTATTACTCTCTTTCCTTTTATAATATAAATAGATATATTTTTGAGTAATAGTTGGCTCGTGTCATTGTCATTAAATACGAAATCAGTCCAACCTTGGGCTCTGCAAAACTACCTTCCCGTTATATAACATGGACCGGGTCTAAATACTCCCTCATTTCTAAAATTATAATATTAATATTAATATTTTTTAAAATAATATTTGCAAATTTAATATAAAAAAAAATATTTAGATTTTAAAATCAATAAATGTTACAGTTAATATTACTTTTTATGCATTTATAATATTCATAATTATATTATATTGACATAAATTAAATAAATTTATATTAATTTAAAATTTGAGAGTATTTAAAATTGACTTATAAAAAATTAATATTGATCTTATAATTTAAAATAAATAAAGTATTAAGGACAATTAATATTTTAAAATACTGCTCTAACATTAACCAATTGTTTAGATGAGTAATAAAAAGTGATGGCAAACAAAAAATATCATGCTATTTTACTAGTTTAAAAACAAAATGTATATCTTTAATTTTAAAATAAATTAATAGGAATATATACACCTTTAATTATGAAACGGAATATTTAGAGGTAAAGCAAAACATGCAACTAGTTATTGCCTTACGAGTTATGAGTTGGGTAGGCTGTGTATCCATAAATGGGCCCGCACACGATTTTGAATCCAATTTTAGGAGTAGTTATTCAGTAATTTAGGATATTTATCACGTAATGTTTTATATTATTTATGTGATGTTATATAAATAATTAAAATAAAATGATTAATTTTAAATGTTCACATGATACTGTATTAGTTGTGTGAGACATTACGTGACTGATGTCCCAAAAATAATTAATAATTTTTCAGACAGCGGGTGTATGGTATAGCACTATAGTCTCTCTATAGGTAAAATAAATGGAGTTCAGTAGGAGTACTACATTAAATATAGAGGGAGTAGACCTACTACACCCACCCACTGCAGGAGGAGATCACGAGGGGAGGGGTCCGAGGGGAGGGGAAGGAGGGGTAAAGAACAAGTAGAGTAGTAACTTATGCACCATGTTTTAAATATACGTATATAATAATCATTATATATAAGTTTACAATTTTTATTCTTTTTGATTCTCAAAAAATATTATATATTTATGATGTAAAGTAATATAAAAAGTCATTCAAAGTTTATATTTTATTTATATATGGAAAAAGCGGTTACTCCTCTTTTTGTCCTAAATAAAGAGTATTGATTTTATAATTTTTCATAAAATAAAAAAAAATCAGAAAAGAAAGAATAAATATTTCATGCATGATAATTAAACTACTTGCATTGTCCAAATATTAAAGATAAACTAAACTGTTTGATTGGACGGAATTGTTTTAGAACGGAATAAATGATGGTTAGAATCGAAATTAGATCATAATCGAACACTTTATTTATGCATTTAATATATCGGAATTGAATGAAATATAATATAACGACTAAATTATCCCTAAGTAATTAACTAACCCCATATATAATAATAATAATAATACAAAATAAGTATAATGCATATTAGTATTATAATACTATATTAATATATAATATGATAGATAATATTATATATTCATATATAATATAATATAAAATAAAATAAATACAATATATAGTAATACATATAATATTATATACTATAATAGATATTATGTTTATATATATATATATATATATCATATATTATTCTATTATAAATTATAATATAATATAAAATAAATTTAATACATACTAGTATATAATATTATATATTATATAATCTACATATTTATATAATTATAATATAATCTAAAATAAATAGAATACATATAATAATATATAATATATCATATATATTCTATTAATACAAATATATAACAAGACAAAGTCCAAGTCGTTTAGTTGATCTTTAGTCGACTTGGTAACTCAAAAATTTTTTTCCAACTCAGTAGTTCAAAGATTTCTTTTCTTTTAATTTGAAACATGTAATTAATATATTCTTATAACATATTTAATGTACTCTTTAGTTGATATAATACATTAATATATATTGTTAAATATGGAGTATTATAATTTTTACTTTTAGATTTATCAATGATATATTATAATTATGACCATTATCGTTCTTGATTCATAAACCTAATTATTTATCTCATTTATCTTACTCAAGTACATTATAAAAAGAACTTTGACTATACAATAAACTACACACAAAATTTTTATTAGTTCACTATGAAACAAAAATTATTATAAATATCAATTTCATTCTATTAAATGAAGAGGTACATATTATTTTTTAAATTTATCAATCAATGTCTCAAGGTATAAATATTTATTTTTAAACGATCATTTAAAAATTGCACGTTGCGAAGAGAGCAATTAATTCATAAAAAAATATGATCATAATTTTCTTTTCAATTATTTAATGTGACCAGGGACGAAACCAGGATTTAATCTTGGGGGGGGGGGGGCCAAAAAAATTTCTTGAAGAGGTATTTCAAGAAATATCATTTCTATCTATATTTTCAAATAATTTTCAAATACCACTTCAAGAAATTTTTTGGTGTCAACTGTCTTTGCAACAGGTTATTTCTCCAAGCTGGTTGAGGATCATATTACCTATAATTGCACAAAATTCAGCAATACCGAAGGCCTTCGGCCTTGTGACGACCCCAAATCCGGGTTCCTTTAACCCTAGACTCGGTACGTCACGATACATCATCTTCATACACGTTCTATAACTAATGCGGAATATATAAACATAAATTGTTTATTCTACAACATTTCCCAAGGTTTCTAACCTTAACCTACATATATACCTTTAGATTCATAAAAAGGTTTACAAAATTACTTACATCATATAACAATTTAGTTATAATGAATAACACTATAATCTTGTCTTTTGCTTCTGTCTCCGTCTCTCCTCGGACATTTGTATTATTCTGAAATTTGTTATCATGATATAGCAAGAGTGAGCAACGACTTTGCTCAGCAAGTTTAAATACAATAACGATATATCATGATTGAAAGAAAGAACAAGCTTTCGGATTTTCAACAATATAATAATTGTGAAAGAGTACGAATCATAATTTCAATAATTGAATGACTGAATCAAGTAATGTGAGTGTCAATAATGACCATGAACAATTTTAACTGAACCTTATGGTAATGAAGGTGATCAGCCTTTCATACCTGATGAACACATGCAACAAGCACTATGTGCGAATCAATAATTTAAAGATGTGGAATAATTATACAAAATTAAACCATAGCATGCTTGAAACGTAATAACTTGAATTTGAGTTAGGGACTTGAACAATAAAATAATATATCCTGCTCGAATATAAATTGAGTAGGGTTTAGGAAACTTGCCTGTCTGCTCAGCTACAATAATTGTCTAGCTTTAACTAACTGGCTCTGAAAGACCTAACATTAATAAAGTTGGTCTAATAATTAGTACGACGTATTTGTACAACTATACGCTCACTAAGGAACTTATCTACCACACATAAGTATTAACACATAATTTACATCAGTCAAAACGATATTATTAACCTTATAGACCATCAATCAAATTAGGTTAATAATTTAATAAATTAGAAAATAATTTTCTCAAGTGTTAAACACTTATTAAACTATTAAACAATTTATTATAATTGTTTAAACAAAAGAGTTAAAAGACATTTTCTTTATTTCATTTAATTACTATTTAATATTAATTAAATAGTAAGTAATTAACTACTTTTAGTTATTATTTAATAGTAAATAATAACTTACTAGATTTATTTATTATTTAAAGTTAATCAAATAATAAATAATTAAATAATCAATCTTAGTTGTCTTTAATTATTATTTAATAGTAATTAAATAGTAATTAATTAATTTATCATCCTTGTTTATTATTTAATATTAATTAAATAATAATTAATTTAATCATAAATTTAGAAGATATAATATTAAACCAACTAGATTAATATTTAAAACATTTAAATATTAATCCTAAATATTTATTATATTTGTAAAATATAATATTAAACTAACTAGATTAATATTTACAACATTTAAATATTAATCCTAAATACTTATTATATTTAAAAAAATATAATATTAAACTAACTAGATTAATATTTATAATATTTAAATATTAATCCTAAATACTTATTATATTTGAAAAAATATAATATTAAACTAACTAGATTAATATTTACAATCATTTAAATATTAATCCTAAATATTTATTATATTTGAAAAATATAATATTAAACTAACTAGATTAATATTTACAACATTTAAATATTAATCCTAAATACATATTATATTTGGAAAATATAATATTCAATACCTAAATATCATTTTTGTATTATTATTATTTTTGTTATAATTTTAAATTAATTTTTAAACATTTAAATTAATTAAAATTATCCAGAATGGCAATTCTGTAAATAAGCCGAAAAACGAACGGAGGGGCAATTTCGTAATTTCGCAGAAAAAAGACCGGAGGGGCAAAAATGTAATTTCGCCAAAATGGTATCTCGCGCATTGCGCGCGCCGACCAAACTAGGTCTCAAAACGGTGCCGTTTTAATGTCACCGAAGCTAGCTTCCGCGCATTACGCGCGGATGAAAATTTTTTATTCGCCAAAACGACGCCGTTTTGGCTCCGTGTCCGAACAGTGAATAGGATTCCGCGCAATGCGCGGCAGTCCTTTATTTTTGTTTCCCAGCAGAACGTGAACAGTGCTATTTTAATACACAACTTAATAAAATTTATACCTTCAAGAAATCTTTAAGTCCTCAATAAAAATCCAAAAAAATTACCAACCACTTAATCTCAATTTATAACATGAAAATTTAATTTTTCATGATTTAATATTAAATTTTTTTCTATAAAAATTTTTACATCACATAAACTACCACAAATCATAACTTTTTGTGTATAACTCCATTTTAAGTGATTCAAACTTTGTTTTTCTCATGATTTAATGTTCTATAATATTATAACATTAAATCTAAATTTTATAAAAATATTTTTGGACATAAATTTCAAAACTTATTTACACACTATTAAATACATATTTTAGCATATAAAATATACCAAAATACAAACCAAGCATATTAAACTCAAGCATGGCATAAATATTACTACTACATATTATTAACTACATTAATATATTTATACACACATGTTGGTTTATTAAAAAAATAAACTACATTTAAAATAACCATTACCTCATTCTAATGACTATCTTCATTTTTCTTCCAAAATGGGTTGTGCAACTTGAAGATATGCATCAAGATCTCCTTCTCTACATTCTTCATGCTCTCTCTCAAAATTCTTACTCTCCCAAACTATTTCTCTCAACTCTCTCTTTTGGAACTTAGAAAATAAATGAAATGTACAAGTCTTACAAATGCAAGTATACTCCTACAAAATATTAGATACACATATGTATCTATTAATTTAGACCATCATGCACCTATATTGGATACTTGCACAAGAAATGGCTTAAGGACTAAAGTTGGTGAAAAGAGGCATGGTCCATGTACAAAAAAAATTAATACAAGCAACCATTTATTAAATAAATGAAAAATAAATTAAAATAAAAACCAAATCAATTCTTTTCTCTCTCTTCCTTGCATGATTCGGCTGACTTGGGGGACTTTTGTCCCAAAAAGTTTGTCATGTGCTCATTTTTTTTTTAAATAAATAATAGTTTAATTAAGTATTTTTCAAGTGGGCCAATCATTGGGCTTTAATTTAAAATACCAATTGGGCTTCTATTAAATTGTTTGGGCTACTAAATTGTCAAATTTTATTATTCTCCACTTGGGCTACTAATTGACCCATGTTGGGCTAATTTAATAACTTACACATTAATTATTCAATCCATGATTAAATAAATAATTAGATTGAATAAATAATTAAACATTCTAACCCATAAGTATTAAATTACTAAATGGACTAATAAATATTATTATTAATATTTCACATTATTTACATTAATTAATAATCATATTAATTAATTTATTATATTTAATTCACTCATTATATTCAATTTAATTGAATATTTAATTAATGACAACTTGTCAATTATTTTGATATTAAAACTTTAGAGTGTGTTTGCTAATAATAATATATATAATCTATATATATTATTTATACACATCACCTTAATTTAAAAATAATTTCACAATAAATTATGAAATTAAAATAAATACAATATATAATTTAATATATATTATTTAGGCCACAAATTAAATTATTTAATACATTTACATTAAATAATTCATTTCTCATCAATTATGGAAATAATTCCATTTACCCGAAAATACATTAAAATAATAATATATTTACTCAATTTCTTATTTAAATAATTTATTTAATTATTTAATTAATATTACACAAATAATTGTATAATTAAATTTCTCACTCTCATAAATCATTTACAATGATTTATTTAATTATAGAATATATTCAATTACTATTTAAAATTACTTAATTAATTTAATCCCTTTATATATATGTACATATATGTGAAATTAAATGTTGTACACGTATACAATTATTAATCTCCCTTAATTAATTCAACTACTTTATATAATTTATAATTATATAATTTACATAATTATTCCTCACAAATAATTTATCAATAATTTACATAAATATTGATTAATGAGTATAATCAATATAATAACTAAATTAATTCCACAATTAACCTTTTAATTCAATTCAGATTAATTTAATATTAATCTATCTATTTATCACAATTTAATTAACCATTAAATTATGTTACTAAATGTGCACGCATATATATATTCATATAAATACATATTTAATTTACACGCAACCAAGTCGCTTAATTACATAACTCCACTAATTAATTCTCTTAATTTAATTAGACTTGTTGTTAGTCAAGTTTATTGAATTATCACTTTGCTTGCTAACGTATCAAAAATTTTGATATCACCATATCTAAGTTAGTCCGTTAAATTTAATTTGGACCTCTATTTATCTATCACTACTAGGTTATCAAACTCCAACCTTTATTAAATATTAAATATTTTATTTCTAATTTATTTAAATATCCGGGATATTACATTCACCCCTTCTTCTAAAAATTTCGTCCCCGAAATTATCTCATACACATTTCTACCAATTTTCATCTCTGAGTATAACTCTTTACTCATCATAGTCTGTGACCACCCTTTTCTAGGAAGTTCATACTTCTAAACTCATAATTCCAGAACAATGGAATATCTTGCAGAAGAATAAATTGAAAATCAATATCTTACAGAAGAATAAATTGAAAATCAAAATATTCATTAAAACTTTCATAATATGCTGAGGAGTCATCAAGACTGTGAACATGGAATTAACTGAATTCCGAATAAATAGTATTTATCTCTGTAAATACTTATAAACAGAGTGTTTATCAATCACAAAGACTGAAAACATTCCATAGGTGTACGCTAGGTGATCAGCCTATCGTACTTCTGCGTTGTGCACAACGACTTCTCACGGGGTCGAACTCTTTGGATTTACCAACCCATATCAGTATGCCACCACTGTTGGGCGCCCCCTCGCGGGTTCTTTATTCATGGCTCTGACATATCCCCCATTATGGGGTTGTTCACCTCAGACTTACTACAAAATTCCGCTCCAGCATAAGTTGGATTGGAAAATAAAACTCGAGTCATTTCTGACCAAAAAGTGTCCAGTCAAAATAAATGACATAGACTCACATCATTGAACTGTTCGTATATTACGACTCAAAAATCATTTCAGATTAGTTAAAGTACTAAAATTCATTTATAGGACTTCATGATACCGCACCGTTGCAACAGTGCGTTGAGGATTCCGTCTTTTTCATCTCTGCACCATGGCTTTAATGGCGTGTGATGATTTTATAAATACATTTTGATATTTTCAAATCAATTTGTCTTGCCGAAACAATTAGCATAGACTCTTCTTTAAACGTTTCAAAATACTAAAAATCATTTTGACTTTGTCATATTACATCATATCATAGTGGGCTTAAAAATACATCCAACACTAGGTTACTCTGCATTGATGACTCCATCGGTTATCATCTCTGCACTAAATGCATTAATGATTTCAAAAATACATTTGTCTTTTCAAAAGCACAAAAGTGCGAATTTGGCACGATTTTTAAGAATTTCAAAGTCTAGCATAGCTAGAAGATTTGGAATATCCTAAAACCTCAAAACACCTCAAATTTTTCCTCCACATTCTTTTCCAGCTTAATAACTATATCTATTATAGCCTTAACCTGACTACTTAACTCTATCCATACCTACTGTTCATCAAACTTACCACATATTTGGGCTCAGCAACTTACCACAATCATATGGTTTGAGGAACTTGTCCTAGTCAGGCCAAAGTCGCCCATTCGCTGATGGGCTCCACCACATGACTATGAGTCACGAACTTACTATGCGTGTCAGTTCTCAGAACACGAACTTATCTTAACATCCTCTACCTATCCGTTATACACATGAGAAAAGAATCACCTTCTCAACATACATATAGTGAATAGCGCGACACCAGGTTTCAGTTGATTATCATTATAGGATGCCAAGTGGTCGTCAAACCAAACACAATCTCCTGCCCATACAAGAAATTGTACAACTCAGCCACTAATATGAGTCCTCAATTAAAAACCTACAAACCTCTAACTTCTCTTAACTTGATATGAATTTTGTCAATTCATACCTTATCACACTCACACTTCAAGAATCCACTTGTTACTATTTTAGTATCTTCATTGTTATAGCACCATGCTATCAAAACCACTTCTTTAATCATTTAATAGACCATTTGTCATTTCATGCTTTTTACTATGATCATCGGGATCTTATGTCAAAATTGATTTCACTGTACTATTTCTCCTTTATTCTAGGATCGTTTAATTCTATCACCTTATCATTCATCTCTGATCATTTTACTGTACGATCCTTCTCTTTTTAAATTCTTGAATCAAGTGTTCCCTGATTCTTATTCCATTTATTTGGATTACACTCATTGAAGATCCTTCTTTGAATCTTTTCATATTTCTATGTATCTATATAGATTTATTTCCTCCTTTATGAACTGTATATGTTCATTTCTAAACTCTATCTGAGTTTATCCTTTCACTGTCTTCATTATCTTTCCATGATTATAGCCTAAGGTACTGCTACCTAAGAACTATAACCTATCAGCTCTGATACCAACCTGTGACGACCCCAAATCCGGGTTCCTTTAACCCTAGACTCGGTACGTCACGATACATCATCTTCATACACGTTCTATAACTAATGCGGAATATATAAACATAAATTGTTTATTCTACAACATTTCCCAAGGTTTCTAACCTTAACCTACATATATACCTTTAGATTCATAAAAAGGTTTACAAAATTACTTACATCATATAACAATTTAGTTATAATGAATAACACTATAATCTTGTCTTTTGCTTCTGTCTCCGTCTCTCCTCGGACATTTGTATTATTCTGAAATTTGTTATCATGATATAGCAAGAGTGAGCAACGACTTTGCTCAGCAAGTTTAAATACAATAACGATATATCATGATTGAAAGAAAGAACAAGCTTTCGGATTTTCAACAATATAATAATTGTGAAAGAGTACGAATCATAATTTCAATAATTGAATGACTGAATCAAGTAATGTGAGTGTCAATAATGACCATGAACAATTTTAACTGAACCTTATGGTAATGAAGGTGATCAGCCTTTCATACCTGATGAACACATGCAACAAGCACTATGTGCGAATCAATAATTTAAAGATGTGGAATAATTATACAAAATTAAACCATAGCATGCTTGAAACGTAATAACTTGAATTTGAGTTAGGGACTTGAACAATAAAATAATATATCCTGCTCGAATATAAATTGAGTAGGGTTTAGGAAACTTGCCTGTCTGCTCAGCTACAATAATTGTCTAGCTTTAACTAACTGGCTCTGAAAGACCTAACATTAATAAAGTTGGTCTAATAATTAGTACGACGTATTTGTACAACTATACGCTCACTAAGGAACTTATCTACCACACATAAGTATTAACACATAATTTACATCAGTCAAAACGATATTATTAACCTTATAGACCATCAATCAAATTAGGTTAATAATTTAATAAATTAGAAAATAATTTTCTCAAGTGTTAAACACTTATTAAACTATTAAACAATTTATTATAATTGTTTAAACAAAAGAGTTAAAAGACATTTTCTTTATTTCATTTAATTACTATTTAATATTAATTAAATAGTAAGTAATTAACTACTTTTAGTTATTATTTAATAGTAAATAATAACTTACTAGATTTATTTATTATTTAAAGTTAATCAAATAATAAATAATTAAATAATCAATCTTAGTTGTCTTTAATTATTATTTAATAGTAATTAAATAGTAATTAATTAATTTATCATCCTTGTTTATTATTTAATATTAATTAAATAATAATTAATTTAATCATAAATTTAGAAGATATAATATTAAACCAACTAGATTAATATTTAAAACATTTAAATATTAATCCTAAATATTTATTATATTTGTAAAATATAATATTAAACTAACTAGATTAATATTTACAACATTTAAATATTAATCCTAAATACTTATTATATTTAAAAAAATATAATATTAAACTAACTAGATTAATATTTATAATATTTAAATATTAATCCTAAATACTTATTATATTTGAAAAAATATAATATTAAACTAACTAGATTAATATTTACAATCATTTAAATATTAATCCTAAATATTTATTATATTTGAAAAATATAATATTAAACTAACTAGATTAATATTTACAACATTTAAATATTAATCCTAAATACATATTATATTTGGAAAATATAATATTCAATACCTAAATATCATTTTTGTATTATTATTATTTTTGTTATAATTTTAAATTAATTTTTAAACATTTAAATTAATTAAAATTATCCAGAATGGCAATTCTGTAAATAAGCCGAAAAACGAACGGAGGGGCAATTTCGTAATTTCGCAGAAAAAAGACCGGAGGGGCAAAAATGTAATTTCGCCAAAATGGTATCTCGCGCATTGCGCGCGCCGACCAAACTAGGTCTCAAAACGGTGCCGTTTTAATGTCACCGAAGCTAGCTTCCGCGCATTACGCGCGGATGAAAATTTTTTATTCGCCAAAACGACGCCGTTTTGGCTCCGTGTCCGAACAGTGAATAGGATTCCGCGCAATGCGCGGCAGTCCTTTATTTTTGTTTCCCAGCAGAACGTGAACAGTGCTATTTTAATACACAACTTAATAAAATTTATACCTTCAAGAAATCTTTAAGTCCTCAATAAAAATCCAAAAAAATTACCAACCACTTAATCTCAATTTATAACATGAAAATTTAATTTTTCATGATTTAATATTAAATTTTTTTCTATAAAAATTTTTACATCACATAAACTACCACAAATCATAACTTTTTGTGTATAACTCCATTTTAAGTGATTCAAACTTTGTTTTTCTCATGATTTAATGTTCTATAATATTATAACATTAAATCTAAATTTTATAAAAATATTTTTGGACATAAATTTCAAAACTTATTTACACACTATTAAATACATATTTTAGCATATAAAATATACCAAAATACAAACCAAGCATATTAAACTCAAGCATGGCATAAATATTACTACTACATATTATTAACTACATTAATATATTTATACACACATGTTGGTTTATTAAAAAAATAAACTACATTTAAAATAACCATTACCTCATTCTAATGACTATCTTCATTTTTCTTCCAAAATGGGTTGTGCAACTTGAAGATATGCATCAAGATCTCCTTCTCTACATTCTTCATGCTCTCTCTCAAAATTCTTACTCTCCCAAACTATTTCTCTCAACTCTCTCTTTTGGAACTTAGAAAATAAATGAAATGTACAAGTCTTACAAATGCAAGTATACTCCTACAAAATATTAGATACACATATGTATCTATTAATTTAGACCATCATGCACCTATATTGGATACTTGCACAAGAAATGGCTTAAGGACTAAAGTTGGTGAAAAGAGGCATGGTCCATGTACAAAAAAAATTAATACAAGCAACCATTTATTAAATAAATGAAAAATAAATTAAAATAAAAACCAAATCAAT
Organism: Hedera helix; assembly: GCA_947179155.2. Classification (NCBI taxonomy): domain Eukaryota; kingdom Viridiplantae; phylum Streptophyta; class Magnoliopsida; order Apiales; family Araliaceae; genus Hedera; species Hedera helix. The sequence continues at coordinate 44,432,599 of OX359275.1, forward strand.
TCTTTTCTCTCTCTTCCTTGCATGATTCGGCTGACTTGGGGGACTTTTGTCCCAAAAAGTTTGTCATGTGCTCATTTTTTTTTTAAATAAATAATAGTTTAATTAAGTATTTTTCAAGTGGGCCAATCATTGGGCTTTAATTTAAAATACCAATTGGGCTTCTATTAAATTGTTTGGGCTACTAAATTGTCAAATTTTATTATTCTCCACTTGGGCTACTAATTGACCCATGTTGGGCTAATTTAATAACTTACACATTAATTATTCAATCCATGATTAAATAAATAATTAGATTGAATAAATAATTAAACATTCTAACCCATAAGTATTAAATTACTAAATGGACTAATAAATATTATTATTAATATTTCACATTATTTACATTAATTAATAATCATATTAATTAATTTATTATATTTAATTCACTCATTATATTCAATTTAATTGAATATTTAATTAATGACAACTTGTCAATTATTTTGATATTAAAACTTTAGAGTGTGTTTGCTAATAATAATATATATAATCTATATATATTATTTATACACATCACCTTAATTTAAAAATAATTTCACAATAAATTATGAAATTAAAATAAATACAATATATAATTTAATATATATTATTTAGGCCACAAATTAAATTATTTAATACATTTACATTAAATAATTCATTTCTCATCAATTATGGAAATAATTCCATTTACCCGAAAATACATTAAAATAATAATATATTTACTCAATTTCTTATTTAAATAATTTATTTAATTATTTAATTAATATTACACAAATAATTGTATAATTAAATTTCTCACTCTCATAAATCATTTACAATGATTTATTTAATTATAGAATATATTCAATTACTATTTAAAATTACTTAATTAATTTAATCCCTTTATATATATGTACATATATGTGAAATTAAATGTTGTACACGTATACAATTATTAATCTCCCTTAATTAATTCAACTACTTTATATAATTTATAATTATATAATTTACATAATTATTCCTCACAAATAATTTATCAATAATTTACATAAATATTGATTAATGAGTATAATCAATATAATAACTAAATTAATTCCACAATTAACCTTTTAATTCAATTCAGATTAATTTAATATTAATCTATCTATTTATCACAATTTAATTAACCATTAAATTATGTTACTAAATGTGCACGCATATATATATTCATATAAATACATATTTAATTTACACGCAACCAAGTCGCTTAATTACATAACTCCACTAATTAATTCTCTTAATTTAATTAGACTTGTTGTTAGTCAAGTTTATTGAATTATCACTTTGCTTGCTAACGTATCAAAAATTTTGATATCACCATATCTAAGTTAGTCCGTTAAATTTAATTTGGACCTCTATTTATCTATCACTACTAGGTTATCAAACTCCAACCTTTATTAAATATTAAATATTTTATTTCTAATTTATTTAAATATCCGGGATATTACAGGCCTAGTGGTACCATTCGACTCATAATATCCATGAGGTTGAGGATCATACCTTGGCAAATTAAAGGAAGAGTGTTTGTTTAAATTTTGTCTAAACTATCAATATATATATATATATATATATAGCAACTTGTTTAACCAACTAACTTCACAACCCAAGAGGAGAGAAAAATGAAGGAAGGTAATCAGAGTTTGTAAAATTAAAAAGAAACATTAAAAAAATAAGAAAAACAACAACTTATTATAACTAGTCAACTTGAAGAGGTATTACAAAATTTTCAAATATCAGGGGGGGCCCTGGCCCCCACCAGTCATATGCTAGTTCCGTCCCTGAATGTGACATATATCCATTATATAGATTAAAAGTGGCATATTATAATGATTTCATTTAAAATTGCATAAATTATTATTATTATAAATATTCACTCAAATATGTGATTTTTAAAGTTCGTCCGAATATAGTTTATAAAGTTTATCCGTATTTTGCACGGGTTATCAAGCTTGTTAATATAATATAATATAAAATAAAAATAACATCTAGTAAGTGAGGGTATTTTTGTCTTAATATTTTTTTTTTTATTGAAATCACAATTTCTTACCCCTAAAAATTTATAATTTAAATATATAAAAGAATTACGATTCTATTAAAATAATCATTTTTTCAAAACTTAATATACCAACTATTAGAATAGAGTGTCAAGAAATGAAATATTTGGCATCCCATTTCAAACCGCATTCAGTCCAACTAAACGCTTCACAAGAAACGATTGAAACCTTGCACCGCAATACAAAACCGGTAAAGTGTAGACTGCATGAGTGTGGCTTTTAATATCAATTAAATTACTAATACATTCTCAATTCTATTAACGACAAAAATTAAAACATAAAATGTGATATGTATTTAAAAGGTTCTCTTAACATGTGTCTTAAGGATACATACTAAGCATACAGTTCAAGAGAATATTCTCTTGAACTGCGTGTATATTCTCTCTTAAATTTGATACAAATGCAGAAATTAAAAAAATATGCACAAATTCAAGAGAATATTTTTTTAAATTGTGTGCTTAACATGTGTCTTTAGAGTACATGTTAAGTTTTCTCATATTTAAAATATGAAGATTAAAGTATAATTTGCCTGTCGCATCCCAATACTCTTAGGTATACTCCATTTGTCAATCAGAAATTCAACCAATGGAATCTTGCGACGTGGATAAACACAGCGAAACACAAGACACCAAACAATTCGGCGGTTGCGGTTGCAGGCCTGAGTTGGGAGAGAAGTCGCCTTCTCCATTCATCTGACATTCCACCTCTGTAATTTTTTTTATGATAATATACCAAAATACATATATTCATACATATTTCTCTGTAAATGCCCATTATACCCTTCGTCTTCTCTTAAAGTCTCCACCCTTATTCTCTTCCATCAAACTTGCATTTGCAGATCCACCAGAAATACTGATTTTTTCGTTTTTCATTCTATTTTCCATATAAAACCCACAAAAACACAAATCCTCTAGTCTCCTCATTCATGAGTTGTCTCTAAGGTATGTCTTTCTTCCTTTTATTTTTTTTATGGGAGTTCAGTTCATTACTTCTCGTTGCCTCTTTACCATTATCTTGTTATTGGATCAGTTGAACAAGTCTACATGGTATTTCTATTATCTTTGGATTTTAATGGGTTTTGATTCTTGTTTTTTTGTTTTATCAGTTTCACTTCTAGTTTGTTTGAATTGTTGACGAATTGGTGCCAAGTTTATGCTCGGTGATATGGGAAGATCTGTTAAGAAGTTATGATGTCCAAGTGTTACTTGTGTTGTATATGTATGCGTGTGCATGTAAGTATGAAATACATGTATTATCACAATAACAACAATTATTCGTACATAATTAAAAAAATCGAAGGTTTTGGCGTTGTTAAGTTTCTCTCATTTGTTTTCACCGTTTGAATCATTCCCTTTGTCGCCTATTTAACTTAATTTAAGACCAAGTACAAAATTGTTTTATGTCAATTTTCTGTGAATCTATCCTGAAAATATGGTTAAGGATCACTGTATGCTTGAGAGGTTTCGTTTGTTTGTTGTGAATATTATTGTTGTAAATTTTGGAAACATTTGTTGCAGATTATTTATTTGATTAGGTAGGAAATTGTTTGACGGTTGGCATAACAAAAGATGCCTGGAATTGTTGTGGATGAAATTCATGAAGTGAGTGAATTGAATGGAAATGGAAATTTAATACCTTGTAAGGAGAATTCAGTCGCAAATAAGTCTGCTAATAGTCCTTCGAGTCCTAAAAGTCCTCAGAATACGATTGGATATGCAGTTGATGAAGCAGTGGGCACCTCTATCGAGCATCTTTATGATAATGTATGTGAGATGCAGAGTTCTGATCACTCACCATCTAGGCGTAGCTTTCGATCTGAAGGTGAAGAGTCTAGGATTGATTCAGAGTTGCACCATCTTGTTGGAGGAGAGATGAGAGAAGTCGAGATAATGGAAGAGGAAGTAGGGGTGCAAAAGGCAGAAGATGATGATTTTCGGAGTGATTCTGGTTCTAAGAAGCAAAGCTTATCGGCTGGTAAGAAGTCTGGGAAGTTGAGTACTAACTCCCTTTCGCCTACAAATTCAAAGAAAGTTTCTTACTTGCAGTTGGAATCTGATGCAACATCAAGTCCTAACAGTAAAAGTCCTCAAGAGAAGCCCTCTCTAGATAAGCGGAACGATAAGAGTTCTAGGAAACCAATCGCTGGAGGCATCTATACTAAGAAACAGAGGAACTTACCTATGAAAGGGATGAAGTCTCAGAATGGAAAAGATGATCCATCTGAATCAGGTTTAGAAAATCCAGATCTTGGACCATTTTTGCTTAAGCAAGCAAGGGAATTGCTTTCATCAGGGGATCATCCTCACAAAGCTCTTGAATTTGCTCTTCGAGCAGCAAAATCATTTGAAAAATGTGCTAATGGGAAGCCCAGTTTAGACTTGGTCAGGTGTTTGCATGTGACTGCAGCAATTTACTGTAACTTAGGTCAGTACATTGAGGCCATTCCTGTTCTTGAACACTCCATTGAGATTCCTGTAATTGAGGACGCTCAAGATCAGGCCCTTGCTAAATTTGCTGGTCATATGCAATTGGGAGATACTTATGCCATGTTGGGACAATTTGAGAATTCAATAATGTGTTACACAATGGGTTTGGAAGTTCAGAGACAAGTCTTGGGGGATGCAGATCCAAGAGTTGGCGAGACTTGCAGGTATTTGGCTGAAGCTCATGTTCAAGCATTGCAATTTGATGAGGCAGATAAGCTTTGTCAGATGGCTCTAGATATCCACAGAGAAAATAATTCACCTGCTTCTGTTGAAGAAGCAGCTGACAGGAGGCTCATGGGTCTTATATGCGAAACAAAGGGAGACCACGAAGCCGCTCTTGAGCATCTTGTTTTGGCAAGCATGGCCATGGTGGCCAATGGACAAGAAAAGGAAGTTGCCGCTGTTGATTTAAGCATTGGAGATGCATACTTATCTTTGTCTAGGTATGACGAGGCTGTTTTTGCTTATCAAAAGGCACTCACAGCTTTCAAGTCCACCAGAGGGGAAAACCATCCCACCGTATCTTCTGTTTTTGTCCGTTTGGCTGACCTGTATAACAAGACTGGACAATTAAGGGAATCAAAATCCTACTGCGAGAATGCCCTTCGAATTTATGAGAAGCCTAGTCCAGGAATCCCTCCAGAGGAGATTGCTAGTGGTCTCACTGATGTTTCCGCTATATATGAATCAATGAATGAGCTTGAACAGGCACTCAAGTTGCTGCAGAAGGCATTAAAGATATACAATGATGCCCCTGGTCAGCAAAACACAATTGCTGGTATTGAAGCTCAGATGGGAGTCATGTACTACATGTTAGGGAACTACAGTGAATCTTACACCTCCTTTAAGAATGCCATGTTGAAGCTTCGGTCAAGTGGAGAGAAGAAATCTGCCTTTTTCGGGATTGCCCTTAACCAAATGGGCCTCACTTGCGTGCAATGCTATGCGATAAACGAGGCTGCAGAATTGTTTGAAGAAGCAAGAAATGTTTTGGAACAAGAATACGGACCATATCACCCTGATACCCTTGGGGTGTACGGCAATCTTGCTGGCACTTATGACGCTATAGGAAGGTATGCCCCCTCTTTTATTCTTATATGCTATATCAATTTTAGGTAGAACTAGTGGTTGAGCATGTAACTCTATTGTCTATCCTTGTGTTTAAGACTTAAATTGTCTATTAAGGTTTTATATAAATAAATGGAGTCGACTCTTGAACAATACTAATAGCCTATGATGCTATGCAACAGATTTTTACACCTATGAGTTGAATTATTCTAGTGTAATTTTTGGACATAATGATGCCTGATTGCAATGTTAATCGTTCAACAGGTTGGATGATGCAATTGAAATTTTGGAATATGTTGTTGGGATGAGAGAGGAAAAACTTGGGACAGCAAATCCAGACGTGGATGATGAAAGGAAGAGATTGGCGGAGCTATTGAAGGAGGCAGGCAGGGTCCGGAATAGGAAAGCCATATCATTGGAGAATCTCCTTGATGCCAACCCTCCAGCTATAATCGGTGGTGAAGGGAATTAAGGTATGACAAGAACGGTGTGCGTGTTTTTTGGGAGATGATGTGTTATGCTTGGAACATATTTATATACAAATAAATAGAAAAGGAAAAAACAAGTTTGATTAATACCGACGACGCTGGTTGGAATAAGTACAGGCGGGGCTTTGCTTGTGGAGTATTTGTTTTTTTAAGCATAGGATGATGTATTAATAAATAGTTACATTATGTTATTTGGAGTTTTACAAAACTTGTGACATTTTTTAGAAGTTCCATTTAGTGACACAAGGAGATAAAGGGTGTCAAAGACACGCACTCACAAACAATTTACAAAGAGAATATATATACTCGTATGAATGGAGAGATCAACTAAAAGTTGCCGCCGTGCCATGTTTCAACAAAGATTAAACAAGGGTAATTTTAAGGCTTTTGGTAAAATATCTAACACTGTTAGGTGAACAAGTTTGATATACACGGGTTTTGTATCACATTTTTCATAAATATTTAATAATTTTTTATTGGGATTATATATATATATATATAATATTAATAATTTGGGTAATTCTAACGGTTTACAAAAAATTCTTATTCTAAAATATTTTTGAAGATATTCAATAAGAACTTGATACCACATTAATGTTTTTTATGACTTTTTTTTTGTTTTATTGTGAGATTCATGTATGCATGCATATATAAATATTAAATTATAATTATATTCATTGTATTTGAAAGTGTATTATTATTATTATGTAATTTGTATTTAAAAATTATAATCTGATAACTAAATTATCCTTAAAATAATCAACTAATTAATTTGGATAAGATCTTCAATTAATTTGTTATATATAATTACAGATTTAATATTAGACGGCTATGAAGACTTCAGTATTTTCTTTATTTAGCCTGTCCCATTTTAAAGTTTGGGTTTAAGGCCAAATTTGGAATTAAGCCTGAACAATCAGTATTTCATACTTTCAACAGTCAACAGCATGTTACTAGGCCGAGTCATCAGTTTAATATTTTTACTTCTTGCACTGAGGTCTGAGGGTAGTATTAGGGCTTAACATTTTTGAGTTATAAATTAACAAAAAAATAAAAAATAGAGTTATTATTTATTAAGAGAGTGATATTTCTAAAGGGTTTTTTGATATTCTCACATGTAAACTGGTCAAAACCGTCGTTATAGACTTATAGCGACACTTTTCACATGAAAATATATAAAAATCATCTAAAAATATTAGTTTCCTTTATTAATAATAATCTAGCAATTCATTCGATATAAATATAACACGTGTATGAGTTAAAGAGGGCGAAAGAAATGAAAAGTGTGATAATTTCTAATGAGTATATTAATTTTATTACTACTTTGGTTACATTAACTAGTTGGATCAGTTGTTGGGAAAATTTACAAAAATTCATAATATGAACCACTAAAATAAGATCAATAAGCCAACAACAACAAAATAAGAGAACTATTTGGGGTATCATTTTTTAAAAAAAAATAGATTTCAAATGATATGGTATTAAATATTTTATTATATACGCAATTACATGAGATATATTCAACTAATATTATGATGACACATTATTTTAGATACTTTTGAGAAAAAATGTGAGACTTCTAACATAACTTAAAAAACAATAAGTATTCGGTGATAAAAAGAGAGTAAAGTTTGGTGAAGGACAAAAGCAAAGTCCAATAGGCCCGCATCAAATGCAAGTCCAGTGGGTCAAAAAGCGTTGCCGTAATAATTAGGGCGGATTGTGATTCAGCAGCCAAAAGTAGGATTTTGCAGCCCGTTAAGCCTTTACTCAGCACAGGCACAGCAACATCGTCTTTCCTTCCAAAAAAATTTGTGTACTGCTGTAGACTTTTCCGTTCCAATATCCCTCTTCTTCCCGACGAGACTCTAAAACCGATTTTTATGTGCATGTATATCAATTAATCTATTTTTTTATTAGTTATAGTAGCATTGAGAGATGGAAGCTACCTCTGCAAATTCTCCAACAGGCTATGTCGATCAACTAGTTGTAAGTTACAGTCCTATAACCCACTTTAATTTATTATTTTTTCGTAAAATACATGTATGAATGTAGAATCAATATTGGTTGGTTTTGTGTTTGTAAATTAGGTACCAGGAGATGTGGTACTGGATCTCTCTACCATGACCAACCAAACCATTAAGCTCGGTGGCGGTTTACGTCAGGTTTCGTTTTCTCCCTCTCTTTTAGGGTTTCACTTCTTCTTTGTAGTTGATTGTACTATTTGACAGTCTATTATTTTAATTGAAAAGTCATTATCTTGTTCTGTTTTCAATTTTTTTTGTCGGTGTTTTTTTACTTGGCAGTTTGCCTTGTGTTTTTGGGAATATAGACTACCTGATATTTTAGTTACTCGATACTTATCTCTTTCACAAAAAGAGTCCATTTGCTAAAAAGCAATTTGTTCCACAAAAACAGTATCTTTTTATTTTTATTGGCAGTACTTTTAAATAACATAATGTCCTCATTATTGTCGTCATAATTTTATTTTCATGACACAACTAGTACACTAACAACCTAACAACTTATAGGGTTAAATATGGAACCAAAGTATGTCCTAAATATTTAAATTTTTTATAAATGGGACTCTTTGAGTAAAACCGAAAAAAGGGAATTAAATGAATATATGCGCTTATTATTATGAATATTTCAACTTCTTATAATATCAGTTAAAATTATCTTTACATTATATTCATTTAAGTTTTTAACTTACTCACCCCTCAAAAAAGAAAAGGAGCAAATACTCTCTCCTCCCAACAAAAAGGGTCCCATTTACAAAATTTGTAAATATTAAGGATGTATTTTTATTTTATGTTTACCCCCAAATAATAAGTTGTAATTATGAGTACAAAATTGAGAATATTGTGTCATTTAATATTATTATCAATAAAAGGATGAATCTTTTGTGGAACAATTTTTTTTGGCAAATGAGACTCTTTTTGTGTAAGGTAGGGAGTATTATGTTAAATTTAACTTAGAACTGGCCTCTTGGAAGGAAAATACTCATTTTTTGAGGCTGGTGGCTTGATTCTCAGTTTGAAACAATGAAAATATCTAAAATTTGTGCAGTATATTGAAAATGCTTGTAATCGCTTACTTCATGCTTCCTTCAAGTGAGTCTACATCCTGCTTGACAAGAGAAGAGGAGAAAGGAGAGTAGATGTATAATAAAGCAAGTGATTGGATCTGAATGGAAGGCAAATGCAACTGTTTAAATTCTTCAAAATCATCTCAATTGGAGGCAATCTGTTGCGGGTTTGAGAAAGCTTTAGTTCCCTAGTTATCATATTCTAACTTTCCTCTGTGAGTGAACCTAACCAAGGGGTGGTAGCATTCTTAGGAATTTAGCTTGCCTTATTTTCTTCTTTTCTTTTTTAATTTTTCCGAGCAAAATGTTAAGAAAAGGTGGTTTATATTAAATTCAACATTAGGAGCAATACCAGTTTATTAGATAAAGATAAAACCTCTGTCATTGTTCTGAAGAAGATAATTATTATGTTTTGACATTGATTGTTGTAGCCTTGACTGAAAATAATTGGAAATTTGTAATGTATGTGCTCTCAATGGTTGGCTTTCATATCGTGTATTTATTTTTATTTCTATAGCTTTCATATTGGTTGTGTATTTTTATTTGTATAGCAGATGAACTGGTTCTTACATGACAGCCAAACCAGGCTCTACTCAGTACCAGTTTCGTTTCTCGTAGTCTTCTGAGCTGGAGACATCTTTCTTCTAATCTTTTATTGAAAATCTGTCTAGCGTCCCCTTAATGTAATCAGTTGTTGTCGGTTATTGTGCTTTTTGAGATTAAAGTATTATGTTTTGTAGGACTGTGATGCAATAACCGTCATCAAGGCTGGGAAGCTGAGGTTCTCAAAGCCAAACAAATACTGGGTAGAAAGCTCCCAGAAACGGGTTAGTTCTGTACTTAAGCTGTTACTTGAGCTATTAAAATTTGGATAGGAATGTATAAAAGCACCATTTTCTTGATTTATAATCTAGTTAACTTCTCAATTTGATCTGCTCTACTTCATGTTCACACGTAGACAGTAGATGTGTTTCAAGATTATAGCATATTCAGCAAACACGTGTGTTGGGATTTATTTTGATTATTAATAGAAACAAAGGACATACACATTGGTATTCGACTATTCGTAAATTGTCATATTGTGTGTCGTAACTAATAGTTTTCCCCTTTTTTTGGGGGTTATAATTGCACAAGTCTGCATAAACAATATGATATTAATTCTTATTTCCATTTGTGTGAGCTTGATATAAAAAAATTAGAATCTAAGAATTTGTTCTATATATTATGTTGTGGCAACATTTTGTTGGACATGGATCCTTCAAAAACTTAAAACTCTCATATGAGCATCCAAGAAATGTGTTATGTTAAATTAGCATAACTACTAATATGGATATTGAGGTGGATTGTTATTAAAGTACAATTTCAATTTATTAATAGGAAATTAAAACTTTGTCCTACTTCTTGGCATGTCATTTCAAGTATGTGTACTTGCTGTAAATATGGACAAACAATGATACGTGGACTTTAGGTAGGCGTTTGATAAGCAGAGAATGCCCACAAAGGACCTACATACATTTTTATTAAGATTTGGAACAATAATAACTAATCAAAAAAGTAAAAGTTAGATGCATTCCTATTGTGGGCTAGATATAAATTTATAACACCACTAACTGGATCTAGTCCTAGCCTAGGTAGTCAAAAGAAGAAAAAGAATCTCTGCAGCAAACCCAGAATAGTTGGTGTACTATTTTTTATTTGAGCTTGATTGTATACAAAACATAAAGGATACACTTTTTTTTGTCTAAATTTCAGCTAAATGCTGAGCTTGACATTGTCATATTGTTTTTCTTATTCTGGGAAGGTAATAATAATGTGGTTAACAGTTTTAATTATACATACATACATATACAAATATGTATAGATATGTATGTATGTGTGTATATATATATATATTGCAACTGAATTACTCTGAACTTACAAATATTCTTTATTTTTTCTTAGTCATATTTTTGATCTGATTTTTTTTTTACAGTATGTACCTTCTGCGGGGGATAATGTTCTTGGAGTCGTGGTGGATACCAAAGCAGATGTAAGCGCTTTTAAGTATTTCTTATACTATCTTAAAGAGGGAGTCTTTAGTTGCCGTTAAATTTTCCTTTATTTTGTTAACTGAAATTTAAAAAGAAGAGGGTGGGTGGGACTTGGCCAAAAATTTCCATTTTTATTGTTATACATTGTAAAACTCTAGCTTGTGCATCTCTGACTGCATGATTTGTAGTGCTTGTTTGTATTCTCTATTAATGCAGTGAACAATACATGCTGATAATCATCAATCAAGAGTGATTTAAAATATATTTTTTTAATAAGTAATGAAGGATGACACAAGATGCTGGTCAAGATTGAGCAGAGATCATTAGCTGGATCATAACTTTTATCTGAAACCTACACTACTGTCTCTCATTAACTTGTATAAAAGTTCTACATTCTTGTATTTCTTCTCTGCCTTGATTGATTATTTTTTCAGAGTACATATTATTAATTCTATCAAATTTAGGTGGCGAAGAAATGTACATAATAAAGAAGGTAGGTTTGTTATTTTAGAATTTGACTCGTCTCAAATTCATTTCAGATACAAACTCTAATCGTATAACTGATATTTGGACTATACCATGAAGACTTATTTATTTTCTAAACCCCTAGCTCCTGTCATCTAGGGGACAAGAGAACTAGGATTAGGCTTTTGAATGCAACTGCATACAAGAGCAGTATCCTGATGAGATTTCATCCCTGCCTCAGCCTGATTTTTTATAGCAGCTTCAAATAATTTGACTTTAAATGCAAGGATTGTCCGCTTTATTTTTATCTACTAATGCATAAATCACAATGTATACCTCATCTTTCATTCTTTCATGACACATTTGATAATATGCACTTGAGGTTTTTCTTTAATTAGTTCATATTACCGCCTTCTTACCCTTTTCTATATGTGCTTATGGTTGTTCTATAAAAGAGGAAATTTAATTTGTTAATTCATTTTTTAACATGAAGGAAACATGTACATGAACTCGGGTGGTGAATAAGTCTGTCATTGTACTAGGTTTAATGCATGGTTTTTTACATCGGTCTGGTCCTCTGTTTCCATAGCAGAAGAAACCAAGCTCCAAGGAAAATTGATGAAGTGCAGAATATGAAGTTCACATATAATCCTCTATGGTAGAAAAAAGTTCATCTTTTAATAAGTTATAAAAAAGCTTACATATCTATTAACCAGATGCATTGAGCTTAATTAAATCCAATATTTATTTATTTACAGATATCCAGCTGATTACACCAATTAATTAATAGTACATTTATTTATATGTTGGACTTTAGCGTCCTTGTCAACTAGCAATTTATATCATGTTTAATATTCATGTATTTTTTAGGGATATTGTTCTCTATAGTACACTTTTAAATTTTAGGGTATATATATATATATATATATGTTCTCCTCTTATAATTATATTCCCGTGAAACATTTTACCAGATGGACTTCCCTTTGGATTATAATATGTTTGCTTTGTATGTTCCTACATATGCTTGTGCTGACAGATGGATCATGTTATTTTCTCTCGGTTTGTATAGAAAATTTGGGGGTACGTGTACATATATGCTTTTTCCCGTGTATATGCAGAACTTTCTTGTGGACATAAAGGGACCTGCATTGGCATTTCTACCTGTTCTCGCATTTGAGGGAGGAACTAGGAGAAACATACCTAAGTTTGAGGTGCAATCCCTATGTTTTGGTTCTCCCCCCCCCCTCCTTTTTCCTGCAGTTTATTACGAGAGAGCATTATTCCATTTGTTTTTCTTCTTCTGATTTTATTTTGAAAGGTTAAACGCTTCACAATAATGACTTGCACAAAAGTGCTTCATCAATTATTTTTTTCGTTTTCAACTAATTAGATTCTAAAATCTAACTTATCAAAAAGAAAAATTCTACTTCAATGTAGTTGAACTTGTATTCCAAAATCCAAACTTCTTGCTTACTGCTGAAGATGATATAATTAGAAAAGTGACTTCAAGCGAAGGAGCTGAAGGTAGAGATGCCTGTTAGCCACATTTTGGGGCTCGTCCTTTGCTGCTTCTTACATTTTAAAGCTCATTGAAGATGTCTTATGTCATTTGGCTTAGGTTTTGTGTTGCAGGTAGGTACTTTGCTCTATGTTCGCATTGTCAAGGCAAATGCTGGCATGAACCCTGAATTAGCATGCATGGATGGTCAGTTATAACCCTTTAACTACATCGTTAATCCATGATCATCTTGCCTATGTTGGCTTCTATAGTATAACTTAACCCAAGGAAAATAAAGGATCCTTTTGACCTATAATTGCATAAAACATTTTTATAGCCAGTGGGAAAGCAGCAGAATTTGGACCACTTAAAGATGGCTATATGTTTGAATCATCAACTGGTCTTTCACGAATGTAAGATATTTGGTCTCCTTAACTAATTCTTGAACATGCAGATATACTATAATACTTAACGTCTGATTTTCACTTCTAGGCTGCTGAGTTCCCCGTCTTGTTCAGTTCTTGAAGCTCTTGGAAAGAAGCTCTCCTTTGAGATTGCTGTTGGTTTAAATGGCCGTGTTTGGGTATTAATCTAATTACGCACCTCTTTGCTGCTTGGAATTGAGTAATTTTTAGTTTTAAGAACCTGTCATAAGCATTATCTTATTCTCTTATGCAATCTTGCCTTCTAGTATACTCTTTAACTTTTAGTATTTTTTTCCCCATATAGAATCATATGAATAATGGTCCTTGCATTCTGTCTTTATTTTCTCTATTGCTTTAGGTGAACGCTGCATCTCCGTCAACAGTTATCGTTGTTGCAAATGCAATCATGAATTCAGAGTCTCTGAGCAGGGTACAGCAAAAAATTATGGTAGACAAACTGCTCCAGAGAATGCAGTAGCGAAGCTTGTCCAAGTCACATTATGATAGGCAAAATTCTATTTTTGGCTCTCCCCCTTCTATCTTAACCCTCCTAACCCTTCCTTTTCTCTATGTCGTAGTAGTATTATTTATCTATTTGTGTCCTCTCTTTAATTTCGTACTTTAGTCATTTAACTTCTCAGTGAATTGCTTTAAACTGAATTTGTGAACATTTTCGTACGAGGCTGTAAGTTAACTCTGAAGAAAATACAATATTTAAGCAGTGATGTGCGGAAGCATCCATGCAAGTCCAACAGTGTTGTTGTAGCCATTTTCTTAATATCTGCAGAGCATTAGCCAATTTTTTATTTTATTTTTGATTTTGCATTTGATCTTTAGGGTTTTTATCTACCAAGTATGCTAAAATCCTTATCACGGGGAAATGGATATTATATCTTAATTAGATTGAGAGTTTCAATTACTGATTTATTCATCTTCCATTAGGTTTTAGAATAACTTTTCTTTTGATAAATTTTGTTTTGATGGTAGTGGGTATTTATAATATACAATTACTACATTAAGGCTATGTTTGTTTGTAAAAAATATACTTGGAATTTGACTATTTATATTAATTTAATACTACTTTATACTATTTAATCTGTTGATGAGGGATTATTAATCTTTTAATGTTAGACTAATAGTCTTATAAAGTCATTTAATAGCTTAAAATGAGAGAATTATTAATCCTAAATTTTTCATGGGATTATATAATTTCACATAAATAGCTTTAGGAATAATAAAAAAAATAGTCCATAGGATTATTTAATTTTTCATTATAGAATAAAATAATTTAAAATAATATTAAATTAATACAAATAATTTAATTTTAATTATCTTTTTTATAAATAAATATAACCTTATAATTTCTCCGGCCTAACTTACCAGGCCACACAATATTGAGATGATGTAGACTTTCCCTACCAGTCCAAACAATATTGAGATGATGTCTACTTCTCCGGTGGAACAAGAGTCGTGTTGCGTTTGGACGGAGAGAATAGAATAAAAAAAATAATAGAATAAAAAATAGTATATTATATTATTATTTTAAAAGATAAATTATTTTAGTAGAATAAAAATTCATTCTATCCTTTTGATTTTTATTCCATATGAGAGGTAGTATGATAATTTTATCATTTTGTTACATCATTCACTTTCACCAACAATTAAACATATACTTAAAATACTTTAAAATTATTTCATTCATTCTTCTATTTTATTCTTTTCATCCAAACGTAACATAAATGTTAGACTATTAAAAAGAAGTCTTTCTGATGAAAGTGAAAGAGATGCCCACAAAAATTGGGATCTTATTTTCATATCGGATTTTTCACAATTAAAGAATCCATAGCAAAATTAAAAATTAGGTTTATTACACAATATGCTCGAGGTACATTTGAAATCGCTATGAATTCAAAGTATCATATATGGTAATTAGTACAGTAGTATTTTTTAAAAAAAGTTTGTGCACAATAAGTTATATTTATTTGTAATGTAATTAAATTAATTCGTTTGGAATTTGAATTGTAGCAGTTCTTGCAATTATCTTAATGAGAATATTTCTCTATTTAATAAATTATTTTTAAATAAAGTTCTTCATAGTTTTAGGCCTTAATATTTAATATTCCAACCAAGTTTCTCTCCTTCTTTGGAAAATTAAAAAGTGTAAAAAGTTCAAAATATGTTATATAGAACCAAAATATATATATATAAAAAAAAAAGAGAGGCCGAAAGTCGTCGTCGTCGTCCGTAAACTTCATTGTTTATTGCTCCTCTTACGACTATTATCTATCTATCTATCTATCTATCTATCTATTATAATTATGAAGATTCATTTAGCTGCTTTGTGAACCTGGCTAATAACCTATTCTCGTTTCCATTTTTTCTCTTTTATGCGCGTCAGGTAGAATAGGGCGAAACAATGGCGACTAAATCCACTCCTCCTCCTCCAAATCCAACAGATGGAACCCCGCAAAACCCAGGTTTATTTTCTCTTTCTTTCTCGTCGGTTCCAATTTATGTTCTGTTCTGATTCTTTAATACCTTTGACTTTGTTATTGACAACTATTTGATTTCTGGGAAAACTAGAAAACAGTTAGATCAGTATTATAGTTTGATTACGGAAAGATGAAAATTCTACACATACAATTCATTATGTTGAGTTGTAGTTTAAATTTAGTTTTTAGTGTTTATGGGCCGTTTTTGGGAGTAGAAAAACTGGATCGTTTGAGCTCATTTGAAGTGCTGTAGTTCATACTAACCTATTTATTGTATAGTTATATGTCTTCTTCTTCTTTGCAGTAGATATAGTGTATAATTGCTCTGTTGAAATTAATATTTTTTTGAGGTGCTCATTCCCTAATTTTGACATAAAGGGCTGTGAGAGTCTTGAGTTGGATTAATACATTTTTACTGGAAAGAAAATGCTATTCATAAAAGTCAGTGTAGATGGATGAAGTATTCAGTTATTTCTTTTTGGATAAGTAATTCAGTGGATCAAAGAAAAAAGGAAAATACAAGTATATGTGCCTCCTTCCCCCATCCAGCTATACCCAAGTTTAGCTTAACTTCACAGAAAACAAAACTCAGCCAGGAGTAGCCAAAAATAGCTACATCATACTCCCACTGTGAAGCTCGCCTAAGAAATCCAACCAAAGATACAACTGAACCAGGGTAAGTCTCATTCTGCCAAAAGAAAAGCAAACTCAACTCAGGGTAGGAGATGTCCGACTGATCTCTCCGTTTCGTCAAACTTCCAGTTATTGAGTAGTTATCTTCTACAAATTAATTTAGCAATTGATAACCAAGTGCCTAAAGTTAATTGATTCAAGTGTTTCTTTCCGTGTTGATGCTCTCGTTTCAGTGCACGCGGTACGAATACGGATATGCGGTACATTAAATAGCTGAAACGCGATACGCTAGGGTATCTTTATATGAGTTCTTATAGTTAGGAATTCTTTTAGAATTTAAATGTAATAAATCTAAATTGTATGGAAGAATTTTAGTTTAATTAACAAGTTGATTATTTTATAAATATTTTAGTAAAAATGCAATGTTTAAGCATCCAATACTAAGTTATAATAACGATATTTGTGCAATTATAGGTTAAACTACAATGAAATTTTTTGGTTTGCTAAATTTAGAGTATTGGTACGTAAAAGTACCCTGTTTGGGTTCACGAGTACGAATACGTGGTTTGCTAGGCTCCAAACTAAAGGGAGTATGAACTTAGACATTATCTATCTAGCTTGCCTTTTGAATGTCGCTTGAGTTTTCTTATAAAAAACAGAATGACTACTGACTACTCCTAACTCAATAAAAATCTTAAAAGCACTATGTGATTTAGTTGTCGTCCTATTGAAATGTAGCCAATTAGATATGAATAGCACCAAAAGTGTCTGTAAAACCAGCTGATGTTTCTCTCTTAGCTCAGGTCCAGAAGTTGAGGTAATGCGCTCTATTATCCAATTCCACTATTGTTTACATGACGCTGATTTTATATTTCGTTAATCTGCGTATTGTCTTGTTTGTACTAATTTCTATGAAATATCTCATTATGTTTCCAAAAATCGTGTCCTGAATGAACTGGCATAAGTAAATTAAGGCCTGATAACATGGAGCTACTTCATGAGTATTTTTTCCTTCTTCTTGTACTTGAAGAAATGCTTTTACTGTGCCAAACAATTTTTTTTCTGGATAACAGTTTCAGAGGTTGCACAACCAATAATTGAGGATCATCAAGATGCTAAGGATATATCTCCACCATCCTTTTTTGTGAACTCAGAACCAATGCGTGAGGATCAAGTGCAGAATGCTGTAAAATTCCTTTCACACCCAAAAGTTAAGGGATCACCCGTCATTTATAGACGTTCTTTTCTTGAAAGGAAGGGCCTCACAAAAGAGGAGATAGATGAAGCCTTTCGCCGTGTGCCTGTATTCTTCTTCTTTATTTACACAACTTATTCAGCCCACTTCTTAAACGCGTTTTCAGTAGTATCACATGATTAAAACATCATCAGCAAATTTGATAATTAATGCTATTCATAAACGTGAGGATGCATGTTTGAGTATTCAATTCTCTGATATTTTGTATATATGGCAGGATCCAACACCAACCGTTGGGCAGCCAGCTGTTGCAAACCTTGGTAATCGTTATTATTTCAGAATTGGGATTTCCTTTAGTGCTACTCATTCAAAAAGCTTTAGGATTGAATAATGGCTAGATAATCTGTCTTTTTAATTGTGGTTGTATCCACTATGACATGTTGACAACAGATGGGCAATTGAGTTCCTCTTCAAACATGCAACAGCAAGCTCCAACTCAAGCTCTGCAACCTGCAGCAGCTGTTCCCACTGCTGCCATTTCTAAAGTAGGAACTGTGGCACAGTCCCGGTTAGGATGGCAACAAATTCTTCTTGCTGTAGGTTTACTGGCTATATCAGGAGCTGGAACAGCTGTATTTTTTAAGGTACCAGAAATGGACCTATTTTTATGGAGCCAATAAATTCCATTAGTTATATGGCTAAAGTCTTGTCTTTATATATTCTGCTGTTGTTGGTATTGTATTGCATTGTACAGTTCTTATGTGCAGGTTGCACTGTTTTCTGTTTTCTGATTTATTCTGTCTTTGTTTCTATTTCATGAGAGAGGGCCAAAATACTTTGATTCCCTAGTGTTTTACTTTTCATGAATACAAGAAGTAATTTTAAAGTGAATTAATTGTCAGATAACACCGCTTTGTTTCAGAATTCTATCGTTCCTAGGTTAAAGTCTTGGATTCGCAAGGTTGTATTAGAAGAAGATGGGGATCTTGTGAAGAAAACAAACTCAAAACAAAGTTTGGAAGAAGAAGCTGCTTCTGCTGTAAAAGCTGCTGCTGCAGCTGCTGCTGATGTGGGACGTGCAAGCCAGGAAATGATAATTTATAAAAGTGGAGGTGGGTTTTAATGAGCATTAATCAATTTGCCAGTTGGATTTCCAGCATAAGTACTTCATCTTCTTTTTCTCTTTCAATGTTCTCTCTCACTCTCTCTCTCTCTCTCTCTCTCTCTCGGGTCTTTTAATGGATGATGCATAGATAACAACCTTCATAGCTGATATATCTTTGTCCATGCAGAGAAGAGATACTTTGAGGAACTTTTGAGTCTGTTAGATGTGCAAGTACAGGAAATGAAATCGATTAGTAATGCCATAAGGAACTTGGAAGGTAGTTTAAAGTACTTATTTCTAAATGCTTTCCTCTATTGTTATTTTCAAATTTGGTTATTAATTGCACCCAATTGCTTAACTCTTTTGAGTCTTCTTACTTGCCATCTTGTATTTCAAGGGTGTGTTTAGACATTTAAAGATTTTTTTTTAGGATCTGTTTATGTAAAGATGCTAATAATTCCACATATCCATTACTTAAAAATAAAATAAAAGTCACATATACTCGTGGGCAACAAGCACACAATGTTTCACTTCAACTTCTTGCACTCTACTTTGTTAACTTTTGGGCTCAAGTTCCGTTTTCTATAGTTGCTATTTATATGATTTAGAGAGAATAAGAGATGCATGATCTTCATTTGTTAGCAGCTACTTAAATGTCTGAGTACTACCACCTGCTAGTAAAACTTAAAAGCACATAGTTGATGAACTTCTTTAAGATAACTGCTATGAGTCATTGCATAGGTTCTAACCCCCCCCCCCCCCCCCCCCCCCCCCCCCCCCCCCCTCCTCCTCCTTTGTTCCATCCGTGTTTTTTCCCTGCAAATATAGTTTTGCATAATTTGTGGATGACATTATACATATATATAGTTATGTTGTATACTTTTATCTACAGCTTAAGCAGAATTGTGAGCGCCTAGAGGCCTCAATATCTTGAATTATGCGCAGGCAGCCTATTAGGATATTGCCTTATTTCTCCTAGTTATTCTGAGATTTCTATGTAGTCTTTCTGCCACAAGAGTCAATTGGTAATTGAGGAGGGATGCTGGTGAAAACTATTGATGCGTGCATTTTTCAGAAATGTGATACGCTTAAAACTTAGTGGCTCTTTCTTGTTGTTAGTTTTTTTTTTTATACTGGCTATTGTAAAAAATTCATTCTTGGTAGGAATGTATTTTCTAATCTAATTCTGTACAATTGTCAGGGAAAAGTGGTATTTCCGGGCAAGAAGATAATATAGTCTCGGTTTCTAGTTCAAAGGCAAGTTAAGTATAAGCAAAACTTCAAAGTGCTTTAGAAAATAAATGATTATTCGCAGCTGACATTCTCTTGTCTGTTGTTGAGTTTTTAATTTGAATTTCTTACGTATTTCAAAAGATTTTCCAGCCATCATATGCAAACGGCAAGGCAGACTTCAACTTGCGCTCAGGTTTTTCTTCACAGATCAATTTCTGATTATGACCCAATTTTTAATGCTTTACATATCTATAACATATGCATTTTTTTTTTGTTACAGCGAGATCTTTGTCACCGCCTGCATCTGTGGAACCATCTGTTGCACCTCACCCAAAATCCTATATGGAGGTGACTTTCTTCACAACTCACTAGTGTAATCCCCCTCTTTATAAATATGTATTTCTTTGTCCAACTGGTGTGTGAGATGTATGAGTGGGTGCTGCAACTAAGAACATGATAACATTACCATACATGGAAAGCAAATTCGCATATGCACTAGTACTTTTGGTAGGGGGGATGATTTGATAATCTGACTGTTCAGTGAGTAATGCTAGAAAAATAAGGTCACCATCATGCAACTATATGGTTTTCGATTAATTGAATCAAACGAATTCCCTTTTCTTATAATTCAAATCTTGTTGCAGATTATGTCTATGGTTCAAAAAGGAGAGAAGCCTCCTAATATAAGAGTAATTCCATTTTTTGTGCTATTTTTGTTAATTTCTACTTGCTTTTCTGGTTTACTGCTGACTCTGTTATGGCCTTGATTTATGTCAGGAAATCAATGATCAACCACCTAATCCTAATCAGCCAGTACCTGATCCTCGTGTAGCACCCAGGCCCAAGGTTTGTTATTTAAGATTTTTTATGCATCTGATTTATAATTTTCAGCAACAAGTTCATTGCACCAACTGGAATCCAATGTCATTTTCCCTAGACCTTCACTAGCATCACATAATTAACTGCATCTGAACTGTCTAAGTAGGTCACCCACAGGCCATGGCGCAGTCTCCCAGTTAACTACCTTATCCCCAGTATAGTAACCCAATCCCACATCAGAAAATGTTGGTTGGATTGGTATGTATATAAAGTCTTAACAACTAGAGTGCTGATACCTTGTCATAATTTTTGGGTGGGCTCATGGTGGACGAAGATGACCCAACTGGTTCTCTTGTGTTGTGGATTGAGCTTTGGACTTGGGGGGCATTACAGATGGTAGCAGAGCAAAGCCCTAGCTAGGTGGGGAATTAAATGCCGTGCGAGGCTAAGCGCTACACCTTATGGGTAGGTGGGAGTCTAGAACTTGTAGGAGCCACCTCTAGAATCCTGCACTACCAAGGGGTGATTCCGAGGACGATGCGGAGTTTGATGAGGACGCAAGGCTTTAAGTGGGGGGAGATTGTAAATTTCCAGTTCTACATTGGAACATGTGGGTGTGGGTTAGATTGGTATGTATATAAGGTGTTTATCTACAACTAATAGTACTAATAACTTGTCAATTGTCATGACTTTTGGGTAGGCCTGTGGTGGGCAACCAACTGGTGCTCTTGGAACGTGGATTGTGGTTTAGTCTCAGGTCGTCACACCCAGCCCATGGTTCAATAATATTAGAGAGACTGGATGCCAACTTAAATATTGATACGTTTTCATACGAAAAATAGGCAACTTTCACACTTGCCATCCGAGGCCTTTTCCTATTGCATCAAGTAATGGCACTGAGTGACATTCCAATCTCCCCACAGATTTATCTTCAAGTATTAGATGGCTGTCATATGCCAAACCTGCTCCATGTAGGTTCTAGAAAATATGATTCCAGAACCTATACCAAGAGTAGCGCCCTGTAATTTTTGCCATGTAAATTTAAAAATGATCCTTTTCTTAGTTGCCAATGCAACAATAATTTGTCTGCATTAAGATAAAAGATTCTGCATGCATGCATTTATATCAGAAATTGCTGCTTAGCTGGTTACTTACCTGTATTTTCCCTCTGCGGAGTAGCCTTGGGAGGTTGTTCAGGTGCAGAACAGTTCAAACCATGTTCCTTGGTCTCAAGATAATGGACATACAAATAATCAGTTGAATGGAGACAGTTCATTGCCTTGGTGGCAGCAAAAAAATGTCAGAATCAGTGATATTGAATCTGGCGATGAATATAAATCTGGATCTTCTGGTGTTCCAACCATTGATCGACCTATTCATCGCTCATGGGTTCCTCCCCAGCCACCTCCTGTTGCAATGGCAGAAGCAGCTGCAGCAATCCGGCAGCCAAAAAAATCCGCATTTCAGAGTGAACCATTAACAGATGATCAGTTCTTGGCTCGTTCTTCTGAAGTAACCGATGAATTGCAGAGGATCACAAAAATTTCTGAATCAGGAGGTGTAACAGTGGCTAATGGTGAGAGCTCTGTGCTGAACACAGAAATACAAACAGAAGAGGATAACTCTTACTTTGAGGCTTGAACAACTGAAGACGGGCTCAAATCATCTGGGGTTTGAGGTATATAATTGTGTGGTTGAAGTTTATAATAATCACAAAAGAACATGTTAGTGACATAAATGAACTATCTGGTGCACACTTGTTCTGTAACTTTATTGAAAATTTGGAAAATGCATACAAAAGTACTTCCATATTGCAATGGACTGTCAAACCTATCTAATGCGTCTCATGGATGGAAGAAATATATCGTATGGTTAATTATATGAAAGTTTCTTCCAGACTATCTGGTTTGGCTTCTATTACATGATGTCTTATCTTACAATATTAAGAATCAATCAAAATTCACCAAAGAAGTAAGAATGTTTGTCTATTTATTAAGTTTTGAAGTTGGAATTTGATATGAATTCATATAATTTTAATTATTTATCAAAAATGTATTAATAATCTTTAATTTTATTACTTTTGTACTCTACTCACGTGAATTATATATATCATTTTAGAATTTTGTTAATTTTAAAAAGCCAAAATAGAACATTTTTTGTGGAACGAAATAAGTATTTGATTCACAGTAGTAATTATCTGTTCATGTTGTCGTTCGATTCTCCGTAGTAGTTATTTCTTCAAGAACACAATTTACGTAGCAAACCTACTAAATTTGCTTGCCAGTTAATTGTTAGTGTGTGCTCGTTGATCATGCTTCTCATGAATAATAATACTTTCTTTTTCATTATATAAGTTGTTTTAATTTATTTTTTTAAATATAAGACATTTTATATATATTTAAAAAAAAATTAATCATTATTTACTTTAATTGAGAGAGAGAAGAGAAGAAATAATTAATTAGTATATAAATAATGATAAAATTTTAAATTAATATTAATTATTTAATATTAATATTAATAATATTTTTTAATATATATAATTATGTTTTAAATAATTTATATAATGAAAAAAAAAAGTAATATTTTACGAGTATTTATTTTGTCCTAGTTGGAATATACAGGCGACGGCCTAACCCATAACAAAAAAAAAATCATAAATAGTAATTTTGAAGATATGGTGATCATGGATTTTCGTAATGGCGAGCACTTTTGACCGACCAGTTTCTCCGTTAATGATGGGCATACACGTGACCACCTTTTCCACTACTCTCTATCTGTATTCTCCTGTTTACGGAATGGAGTACTTGGGAAGTGATATTTTCGCAATTTTTATTTTTTATATACATATTTAGTATTTATACATGTAGGGCCCACTCCTTTATAAAACTAATATTATTGGCAAAGTTAAAAGATTTGTATTCCATATTTGCCCCAACAAGATATCCATTATAGATTGCTCTCAGATGGAGTGATTATTCAGTACTGCTTGGCAGCTAACATGCGGCGCTTTATATTATTTACGTGCTATTATTTTAGCATTTAAAATAATAATATATAAATAGTATAAAATATGTCCCAAAAGCTTTAATAAATTTTCTCTCATATGCCAAACTTGAAATTCTTCTGTGCCCATTCCCTTCCCGTTCTCTCTCTCTCTCTCTACATATATATATATATACATACATAGATCGCAAGAAGTCCAATCAACACTCAAATGAACTATGAAGAATCAACGATTCCATCTCGATATCGAAAACAAATTTCATTTTGTCTGAAAATTACCGGAAGCTTTGCCATTAGAATCTAAAGGACGCTTCAAATCACACCCGATTAAACATGGGCTTAATCCCACCTATAATCTTGAATGTATTCTTTAGATAAAGTTTCGCATCAATATTACGAGGAGTCCAAGAAGTCTCCTCCAGATCAAACTTGAAATTTTTTTTGTACCAAGTGCAAGAAATTAAATAATGTCCGTAATAGAACAATTAGATTTTGTAGTGCGTAGATGGTGTTGCTGATGGTGGAGGAGAGATCGAATTGGATGAAAGAGGTGTCAATTACCGAGCTAGAACTTAACTGAGTGGCGGAAGTCGAGCCAGAAAATGATATGGCCACAGCCACACCCAAAAGAAAAGATGGCGCTGTAGAATTGAAGTTGCAGCTTTGACACATAAGAGAGAGAATGGAGAAAGTACTGGGGATGGAGGTTGCAGATTTTGGGGGTAAATTTGGTACACCCATTTTATAATATAATAATATAATCTAGCAGCGGACCCTACATCCAAAATTATATAAAAGAATATTTTGTTGCTTAAGAAAATTTAGTTTATTTAAACACTAAATTTTACTAATAAAATGTCATAAGAGTTTTTAAAACGAGGCCATGAGTCAGACCGCATTCATAATAGGCCAACCTAAGGATAATCTCCACTAATTAATGGTGGGATGCTCTATCTAATTTAAACTTTAAGAAAATTATAATCATAATTGACCTGGTTATCGTATAATTTTATTATATCAAATTTGTAATCCTTTGATATTCTTACAACTTACACATTTGAGATATACGGTGAAACCAAAGTCAAGTGTAGTGCTAATTAATCATTATTAAATATGCCATCTGCCACTGAAATATTATATTTTGACCGTAAGAAGTTAAGTCATGAAATTTTAATTTATTAAATAACTTATAATATTCGGAATTATATTAATTAAAATAAAATAAATTTATATTAAAAAATATTACAAATTAATTTTTTGAAGCTAAAATGAAATTCTTTTGGTGAATTTAAAATAAATTTATTTCTCCAGTTATTTAAACTAGTGTCATATTTGCTTCTTTACTCCACGCATTGAATTCCGTATTCACTTGGACGCCAGTACTAGTTTATCCCTCCATTATGTGTTCTCATTATAATTAAGATTTAAAGAGTTAAATATTGTGATTCCTTTTTAATTTTTGAATAAATATAACTGTATAATATTTGAATATTACATTTATTTTAATTATTAAAAAATAAAATATAATGTTAAAATTCGTATTATATTTTATTTTTTAATAATTAAAATAAATATTATTTTATGTTTTATATTTAAATATTATACATGTAGACTTGTCTACTTTAAAACTTTATAAATAGACATGGAAGTGTAATAGAACACAATTCAGTTGGATATAACTATTTGGGTGCCTTTAAATTCCCTAAATTTTAAGATAAGTATAGCAATAGCATCTCTCTTGTTTTAGACAATTGCATGTAACTTTATTTTCCCACTTATTAACTCCTAATTATATATTATTATTGACTTGATGGCCGGTATAATAGAATAATATAGTAGTAATAAATGAAGAAGTGAAAACGACAGCGTGATAATTATTCGGTTTTCAAACAAGACCGCACCCAGTCCACGATATGAGCTTTATTCCCCAGTCGTCTTTGTCCCCTTCAGTCGTCTTAGTTGCTGCTGCCGTTTATCTAGTGCTACAACTCTCTCTCTCTAAAACTAACAAATAAACTTGTTTGTCAACTCAACAAGCTCGCTCTGTTCCTAGAATGCAGCTCTCGCCTTACTCAAAACCAAATACATGTTGATTCCCTTTCTCTTCCCCTAACTAAACACAGTTATCAGTTTTTCGTGCTCCGTTGAAATTTTGGATCATCAAAATTAAGTAGTAATTAAGTAAGTGGATTTGTGATATGGCTGCCAATTTGTTCGCTCCTACTGAATTTAAGTCTATCTCCTTCCTGGACACCTCTAAATTCAATCACCAACTTCTCAAGCTTCAAGGTGATTCCCTCTTTCTCAGTTTTGAGTTTTATTAATAAAACAATTACTCTTCTTTGCAACAACAACATGATTATATTAGTATTTGGAGTAATAATAATAATTGTGTTTCCTGTGATTTCAAGGTTAACCAACATTATCATCCCAATCCCATTTTTGGGATATTCCTTTATGTTTATGATTGTGGTAAAATTGTTTTTAACATGTAAGAATGATACTTTTTGTGATTTCTTATGTTCACTTTGTTGGGGAATAACCTGGGAGTGCTGTGCTCGTACACAAGGAATTAACATACATATTTGGAACTAACCTGATCCAAAAGCTTAGGCCCAGTGATGCATATTAGTCCTTCACACTTGTTATTTCTTCGATGTGAAATTTCAACTCACTTGTGATATCCTAACAATTTTCTCCCTCACAAGTGAGTTTATCACATCAATAGCTACCCCTCACTTGAACACTTCTCTTTAGTCACTGCACACCAATTCTTGGCTAACCACTCTTGGTCCTCTTCCATCGAGAGTCAAGAATTTGAACGTTCTTCTCTTCGAATCACAGCAGATCACCAATTTTCAGCTAAACCTATCAACATCAGCATCGAGAGCCCTTTGGGGAAGCTTCAATCATTCATCGAGAATTCAATATCATTTTGAAGAGATTGTTTGGGATTAATTTCCGAACCACCAAGCCGTCTTTTTAAAGAGGTTCATTAATGAGGGATCACTCTTTCGTAACTCTGATATCAGTTGTTGGGAGAGTACCAAGGAGTTCGACGTGCGTACACAAGTTACTAACGTACATATTTGGAGCTCAACCTGACCCAAAAACTTAAGTTATTAAGTCTTGGTCGTTGCAAAATTTTGACTTTTAGCAGCTATATCTCTTTGAGGTTTTAGTCAACCAAGTTCACTATTTTATTTTTTTTAAAATTTTTAATGTTATTAGCTGGGTTTGTATCTAAGAGGAAAGAGTGCGGGGCAACATTTGGGAGGAGAATCCATTGTTCAGCACAGCCGCCACCTCCAGCCTGGCCAGGAACGGCTGTTGTGGAGCCAGGTCGCAAGACTTGGTGTGGTCCAAAGCCTATCTCAATTGTTGGATCCACCGGCTCCATTGGAACTCAGGTGAAGGACTTCTACTTTGACATTGTTTAGGGAAAATGCTAAAAAAAAGATAGATTTTATAATTTTCTCTAAGCAATGGATTGATCAAACAGTTTCTTAAATACTTGTGCAGAACTCCTGATATATATTGATCTTTCATGATTGCTATTCTAAATCTATTTAAAATACCATGAGATGAAGTCAACTTATCTTGATCAAAGTTTGTTTTCACTTCATTCTAGTTGCTATTTTTTACTGATAAATATGTAGTAGCTGGCACTCATGTGGTTTGTGCTTCTAATTTCTTTAATTTCTTACGATTGTAAGTTGGTGTTATACAGACACTGGATATAGTTGCCGAAAATCCAGACAAGTTCAGAGTTGTGGCACTTGCTGCTGGTTCAAATGTGACCCTTCTTACTGATCAGGTGACAAATGAATATCTTTTTTCTTTTGTTGCAGTCTAAACTTAAATTGCCTTGTGCTGTCTAGTTGGACGAGTTACTTGACCTGATAATCCGACCAACTATATCATAAGACTCGAGTCCTACTAATCTGCTTTCTAGGTGCCATAGGAGAGGTTTGACAGACTTATTTTACAACTAGTTTCTGCTGAACTGTAGAATCGTCTTTCTAATGAAGAAGTTAGGAAGTATATGAGAGAAAACTATTTTATTCTGTGGAGCACTTCATGAGGGACTTCAAATCACAAGTACTTCTTAGAATCTACTCGAAACAGATCAAAATGATGTAATTGAATAAACAAGGAGTGTAGACCACGACAACAACCATCAGCGATATGTTTCCATGCTTCAATGCAGTCATTGGCAGCACAACCACCAACAAATCTGCCAGATTTGATACATGCGACACACTTGTCAGTTAAGCTACCATCACAACCATTGCCATTGCCATATGAAAATTGGCTGAATTATTTCTACCAAAATCCTACATGCTAGTTCAAACTTTGGTATCAGTGAAGTTAAATCACCATCGAGAGTATCAACCACACCACCATCCCCACTGGCCCACCTGACCCATCCATTGGCTGAAATTAGTAGTACCCGTATCTCAATTGCCGAAGGATCTCTCTCTCCATTGCATTATGGTTGCTGCACCCACTCACATGACATTGCTATTGTTGTTCCCTTCAGGCCCACTATGTGTTAACATCCTGCTACCTACGTCATCATGCTAGCAAAGCCACAATCACTATGTTACACTATTGTTTATCACAAAGCTCATTTGTTTACCTATAAGTTGGTTTGCCTATCCAACTTCTGATTTTGGAAATGAAGGGTAGTTCTTCTCCGTTTTAATTTTTTTACACAATTTTAGATGTATCAATATCCAATCTGGGGGTCTTCACTCTCTATTTTGTTAGATTTCTCAGAAAGTAATCTATTACTTCACCAAATCTTTTAATTTCAAATTTAATTAGCAATTTTAGTCTTACAGTTTTTCCCTCCAAAGTATGCCACTGTGATGAATTCTTGTTTCGGATTTATTCCCCTTTGCCCTGTGCACTGTATTTATAGTTGGAAGAAAGAAAATTTAAACAAAGTTGAATAGGCATTGGGGTTAATTAATAAACAGGAAATAGAAGACCGATAACCATGATTCATTAAAGCTACGGTGCTTTGCTCATGCTTGGCTCCTTACTTTAATTAGGGAAGCATTTTAATGAATAGTCTTTAATTGATATTCTCTTAGTCAAAGGATGAACTCTTGAAATTCATTTATTACAATTCAAATAGTGACATATAAGTGTAATATCCATCTTAATGATGCTCAATATTGGCAATATGCATATGGTTTGTACCTGAGCCAATTGATTATTAGCCTTTGTGTTCATTCCACAAGCTCTGAGAATATTTACATGTTCTGCGCTGCAGGTCAAGAAATTCAAACCTCAGTTAGTTGCTATTAGAAATGGGTCATTGGTTGATGAACTCAAGGAGGCTTTGGCAGATGCTGATTACAAGCCTGAAATTATTCCTGGAGAGCAGGGCGTCATTGAGGTTAGCTACCCATCTTTTCATTACCTTTTTGCTTTATTGATAGAAGTCTGTTGCATTACTTGGTGGTCGTTACTTATATTTTTATGTCAGGTTGCCCGTCATCCAGACTGTGTTACTGTGGTCACAGGAATAGTTGGCTGTGCTGGTTTGAAGGTAAAACTGTTATTTCTTTTATTTGAGTGTATCTACATATATATGGATCATTTAGTCAGGAGTGGCATATGTGTTCTTGTATTTTTGAGCGTACATGTGGACATT
Organism: Hedera helix; assembly: GCA_947179155.2. Classification (NCBI taxonomy): domain Eukaryota; kingdom Viridiplantae; phylum Streptophyta; class Magnoliopsida; order Apiales; family Araliaceae; genus Hedera; species Hedera helix. The sequence continues at coordinate 44,462,382 of OX359275.1, forward strand.
CATGCATGTAAAGAAACAAAGTTATGCGCACATTTATATACTGCATACTTATTTATTGATGCTGACATGATCATTTACACGTACTTAAAATTTAATGTGCATAATGACTTCATGAGGGTCCACTGTCGTACATGCATGAGAAACATGTTTGTTGTTCTCATTGTGTAGCATGAAGAATCTAACAATTTATGAATTAAGGTAAAATGCAATTTACCGCCAGTAGTTTATAGATTGTTGCATATCACCACCTATGGTTTAGAAACTACCAAATAACCACTTATTATGGTTTTCTAAAATTTGCACGTTACCTCAAATCCGTCAAATTAAACGGTAAGTGTTCCTCACTTGCCCAATTGAGTGTGGTTTACTTTCCAATAGCTCTATTGTATATCCAAATGTCTTAAATGGCTAAATGCCCTCTGGAGCTCCTATTTAACATTCTAACTATTTTCATTTAGTTTTTCTCATTCTATCACTAACTACTAACCAAAATCAACCCAAAAAAAATCATGAAAAATATTTGAAATGTAAAATTAGTTGGAGTACCAAGCAAGGTAAACAATAATTTTTTTTGTAAAATTGATTAAATTATGTGTAATTTAATTGTCACTTAAAGTTATTTTTGTAAAATACCTAATTCATTTCCATTGTGTATATGGTTAGGAAAATTCACAATAAAAATTATGTGTTAAATTAACTCACTTGAAGAACGTAATTCATTACTTTAATCTATTACAATTAAGCATGTGATCCAAAAAAATTAAAATACTTAAGTACACAATTGTCATTTTAAAAATTGAAATAAATTCACACCACAATTTAATATTTAAGATTTTACAAATTAATTAAGATCAAACTCAAGTAGTACTTCCTTTTCTTTTTTTCTGGGAAAGGAGGGAATAAATTGCTATTGTTTAACTTTTGTATATAATAATAACATTTAACAAACAAACAAAATATTATACTATTATTATATCATATTAAACACTAATATATTGCTGAGTGTTGTACAATATAAGTAACTATAATAGTATAATACTAATATGCTATTATATTATATACTAATATATAAACTTATTACCTGCGAGTGTTCTACATTATAAGTTATTATACTAGTATAATACTAATATACTATTATATTATATACTAATATATAAACTTAGTACATGCCGACAAAGATGGGAAATACTCAGCATTCGTCAATTGCCAAAGATGGGAATGCTCTTATTTAAAAAGGAAAATTTAGTAATCTTAGCACTAAAGTTGACCGTGTTCACTCAAAAAAGAGAAATGACGCGCATTGCAATTTTTAAGAAACCATAGGTGGTAATTTGGTGGTTTCTAAACCACAGGTGGTGACATGCAATAACCTATAAACCACAAGTAGTAAATTGCATTTCACCCTATAAATTAGAAGGGTTTTTCTTTTTATTACATAGGTGCCGGGGGAGGGGGGGCACTAGAAAGACTAATCCAATCCATAGTGATGTCTCTGAAAAAACCTACTGAAATAAAAACATAATAAACAATGGGAAACACATAGCACATAGTTCTATGTGCAATAAAACATGTAGCAGAAATTATGATTACGGGACTGCCATTGACAGGTTTTTTGAAGATCTTCCCAAATAAGTTTCATGCTTGCTACGTGCTTCTGGATATGTTAGATGGCTATTTCAATTAAAGTAATATTGTTTATACTTAATAAAAATGGTTAAATCATGTTCCGTAATTAAGTTGGAACATTTTCATTTTTAGCCTACGGTGGCTGCTATAGAAGCGGGGAAAGACATCGCCTTGGCTAATAAAGAGACCCTAATTGCTGGGGGTCCCTTTGTCCTTCCTCTTGCACATAAGCATAAAGTAAAGATTCTTCCTGCTGATTCAGAACATTCTGCTATATTCCAGGTATGATCAGCTACTGATAGCTATGCATATTTAGAAAAGTTTGTTATAATGAGAGATTTCGATCACTTTTGACGGTTAGCAGTCAATGTGAGGTCATTTACAGGGTCATGCTAACCGCAATTGTGGGAATTGCATTCTGTTGTGTAAGATTATTATCCTTGCTGATTATAAGATCTAAATGTGATGTCCTTGCTTCAGTGTATTCAAGGATTGCCAGAAGGTGCTCTTAGGCGCATAATATTAACTGCCTCTGGTGGAGCTTTCAGGTATATAATTTTAAATTCTGTGTTTGAATGTAATCTATCTGTAGCCACTATCTTATCCTTTTCAATCTAAAAAAGAAAAAGAAACAAATTTTAAAGAATGTTACTACATTGCACTGCATAGCTCCTTTGCAGTAATTTGTTGAAGTTTTTACTTCCATACCTGCAATCATCCAGTGGACTCAAGACCTTGACTGATGTCTAAATTTTTTCTGTACATATATTCCCTCTGCATTGTACTAAATTTTTTTTCTTTCTAATATATAATAATTATCTTTAGTACTCACCTTGAAGAGATCACTTCTTTTACATAAAATAACTATCTGGAAGTACTTATAATTTTTCAATCTCTTGTTTTTTTACAGATAAGATCTAATTTTCTTTTTACAATGTTATCTTTCCCTTACTTTCTGTTCTACTCAACTTTGATGTCGTAAAACTCTTGGAATGGTTAAGTGTAAAATATTCAATCTCTCCTGTGAACTTGACTTTGATAATAGGTCCAATGTAACAGATTAAGATTCATTTATCAAATGATGATAGGGACTGGTCTGTGGATAAACTAATAGAAGTTAAAGTAGCTGATGCTTTGAAGCATCCTAACTGGAATATGGGAAAAAAGATAACTGTGGACTCTGCTACACTTTTCAATAAGGTAATTTATTTTTTCCTGGCTGCATTTCAAGGGCAAGTACCATCGGCTCCCCATCATCCGTGTCTCTTCCATCTATCTCCCTCTCCATTTTGTAACTACTAAACCTTACAAATTTGGTATGAAACATAAGTAGGATTGTTTTTTGTGTTTAACAAACTATAATTAATTATATTATTTTGACAGGGTCTAGAAGTTATTGAAGCTCATTATCTTTATGGGGCTGATTATGATAATATCGAGATTGTTATTCATCCGCAGTCTATCATACATTCAATGATCGAGACACAGGTTTACACTATCTTTCATTTTGCTTACTTCTGTGGTCTTCAGTTATGTTTAATATATCATGTGTACTTTTCAATTAACTTCTTAAATTTAAATTGGCAAGGTACCCAGCATGTTGCATCTAACAGCAAGGAATCTCTTATTCTTTTGTTTATTAATCTATGCAGGATTCATCTGTACTGGCGCAACTGGGGTGGCCTGACATGCGCTTGCCAATTCTCTACACATTATCCTGGCCAGACAGAATTTACTGCTCTGAGATTACTTGGCCGCGGCTTGATCTTTGCAAGTAAATACCACATTCTTCTTTCTAATCATGATTTTCAATCTACTTAAATTTCTATGGTTGCTGCATTTAGTCGTTATTTCACTTTTTAGATCACTGCATTTAGTCGTTCTTTTTTTTTTTACTAAATTAAATTACATTTAGTCGTTCCACTGTTATCTTCTACATTTTTTTAATTATCCTATTTTCTTTTAGACATTGTATTTGGATATGAAATTAATGAACTATCTTCGAAAGTCATTGTCAGACATGTACTTTGTTTAAAATGATTATAATTTAAATGTGTTGATACAGGCTTGGGTCCCTGACATTTAAACATCCTGACAATGTAAAATACCCATCTATGGATCTGGCATACTCTGCTGGGAGAGCTGGAGGCACAATGACCGGAGTTCTTAGCGCAGCTAATGAGATAGCTGTCGAGATGTTTATCGATGAAAAGTATGTACTTTGAATTCTTATAACTAGTATTATATTTTATTTTCTCTTTTTTGTGCTTCTACCTTCTTCTTACTGGGGTTCTGGGGAAGATCATTTTGAGGATTCTAGGTACACCTTGCAAACTAGTTATCCTTGGTATGCAACTCTCTTTCTGCTTTTCAGAATTCAATTTTGCATAATTTTGAAAAAATAATAGGTATTAGACAAGGTTATTCGACAATTGAATTGTAAACACCCAACACGTTGAACCAGTATAGAGTAAACCTGGTATTTTCGCGTTTAAATTATATTTTTATTGTTATATATATACTGGATCAAATATGTTGGCGTAAAAGACAAGGCTTGAGCAACAGATCTACATTGAAATGTTACTACCTCCTAGGTTTGTACATGTTTTGCATAAACCTCTTAATGGAACTGCTAAAGCTAATGAGGGAGTGTAAAACACTCTTCCGATTAGATGCTGGTTTAGTTGCTGTATGTCAATAGATCTAATATATTTTCAACATATGCATGAATAAATATCTTAAACCTTTTACTTATTTGAGAAGGTATTTTATCTTAAGAAAGTTTCATAGGAAGTAACCATTGATCATGTAAAACACATTTGACAAATTATCCGTATTTGTCCTGATTTAAGTTATACTCGTACACATTTGAAATGGTCCTTATATATTTAAAATCTATTGCCCTTTAACTGTTTTCCTCTACTTGAAATAATAATCATTCTTAAACTTCTGAGTCGTGTTACTGTTTATGGTCTGTGTCTCTGAATATCTTGCAGGACAATATTTTGCATGGAAGTTCCAGCTAATAAATTTGTTTCCAATTTTCAGAATAAGCTACCTGGACATATTTAAGGTTGTGGAGCTAACATGTGAGAAGCATCAGGAAGAGTTGGTATCATCGCCTTCCCTAGAGGAAATCATAAATTATGACTTGTGGGCACGAAAATATGCTGCCAGTTTGCAACCTACATCATCTGGTTTGATGAGTCCTGCTCTTGTGTGATTTTGCACTTTTCCCATTGGCTTGGTAATGTTGTACATGATTTGAAAGTTTCCCCATGGGCACGAAGAAGATGTCATTTTGTGTATTGTGGGTGATGGTTTTAAATTTGATAGGGCATCTATGCCAACTTTATCGAGGCCTATTTGGGCAAAGCAGTTGTATCATATTTGAAAACAAAATATATAGGCCGCCTATGTAATCTTTTTTACATCTATAGGCTTTATATAAATAAATTCATTTCCTCGCAAAATTAATAAAAATTAGTGCCGCCTAAATTGATACAATTTCACCTGAAGGAAAAGGACTGCACCAAACTAATTCTAGTTTCATGGCACCAAAAAGTTAATATTGTGTACAGGATACCACACCACACCACACCACACCACTACCGAGTGGTGGACTGGACTGCACTGGATGGTGTTATATCATATACTCATAGAAGAGTAGAGAATGTTTTTGAATCTTATTTTATTGTGCACGCTCGAGGTCTTAAAACTCGTCATGATTCATTTCTGGTAATTAATGATCCCCATTCATTCCCTTGTACTACAAATTATATAAAGACTATACAACAAAGTGGAGTGTATGTTTTCAAAGGTGTAGGGAAATCCAAGAAATATTATAGTACCTGATTTTGTCGGAACTTTGCAGTGCTTCGGCTCTGTATGCTCACTACACCAAAACTAGCCCCATATGATTCTCGTTCTTTATGGATCCGTGTGAAAGCTAGAGAAGCCAAAACCAAGCTCTGTTCGGTGTTTTGCTAATGAATGACTTAACCCTATTGTTAGGTGTATAGTTTGAAAAATTATTCAGTGTCTTTCTGACATTGTTACGTAGTGTTTCAGGTGGTACTCTAATTTTCTCAAATACTTTAATTTGACGAATACATTAAAGTTTGCGTTTTTACATACTTATTTTAATAATAAATTTGCTATTAGAAGTTTAATAAAAATAACTGTCTAAGAAATTATGTCTAAATGTATCCGAATAAAGTAAAAAGAAAGAGAGAAAGAAAATCCCATTTTTAAAGGAGGGGGTAATATTATTTCTCTCTCCTCTGTAAAATTGTACATCTCACTCCATTCTATTTTAATAGGAGGTTTAATTTTTTATTTTTTTTTGTTTCATAATATTAGGCGTTTTTCATTTTTTTAAAGAGAGTAAAAATTTTATGTACTTAAATATTTCTATTAACTTTACCTTTCCAAAAAAGTTTAGTACAATAATAATAGAAGAGAGATGCAATATATAAAAATTAAAGTTGAAGAGTCATATTAAAATTAATCATTAATTATTGTTATTAGTAAGAGACCTATAATTTTCTCTAAAATATCTATTAAAATAGAATGAAAGAAATAGTAAAAATCTATAATATTTTATCTCTTATCATTTACTGTTACTAGTTGAAGAATTTAAATGGATAGACAAATTTAAATACTCCCCGACCCTGACCGTGACTTTGACGTCAACCTCTCCACTACATACATACATACTACTTACTAGTCAGTCTAGTATTGGTAGCTCCCACTCAATTTTTGCAAATCTGGCTGCCTGCTGTTGCAGCCAAGGGCCAAGGGAAGAGTGGAGTGGAGTGGAGTGGAGTGGAGAGAGAAAAGAAAAGGCTAATACTTTCACTTTGCGCATTTTCCAAGTTTGGTTGGCATATCTCATCTCTCGTGGCTCGGTGGCCGTTCGTTTGGTTTGTAGTGGAAAACGCAAATTCCAAGGCTAAAATAGTCTCAGAAAGACAAAGACCATGACCCATTATTTGTTGGACCCACAAAACGCTGAAGAGGCCCCTTTTGCAGGATCCGAAAGCCCCCCATTCTCTTTTGGAGTAATTATTTTTACATTATGATAAAATAAAAATAAAAAATTTATTTTCTTAATTTTTATATAAATATATAAAGAGATAATCAACTGTTTATCTTTTCAGAATTTTATTCAACCCCGTCTAATTAAACTTTTGTTCCAAAATCTTAATATGGTGACCCAATATCTTAAATAAACCAATTAGCTAGTAAACGCGAAAGTCTTAATTAGTTTATGAAAGAAATGAAATTAGTTTTTTTCCTAAGCAAAAAAATTAAAATAAACTCTCTAGGTTATTTAAATATAAACTACAAAAATAGAAAAAGTTAAAAATGATGGAAAAGGAACAAGCTAGTCACCGTTTTAATTTATCTGGATAGTTGCAAAACTGCTTGCTTTATATTTTTTCCGTTCTAAATTATTTATTTATTTAATTATATTAACCAATTAATACAAATTTATTTAATTTTGATTATTTTGATAATTAATTTAAAATATTAATAAGTACAAATTAAATTGTTATTTTAAAAGTAAAATAAACTTATATTAAAATTTGAATTTTAAAATTCTATAATATCAATTAAAATCAAAGTTAAATAAGATGTATATAGGGAGTATTGTTCAAGAAAGTAATCAACGTATATATAAAGCAAAAAGTAACGACGACAATTTGGTACGTACTTCCACTAATTAATTCTTTAAATATCGTGACTATTGAGACCCCATGCATTGGTACTTCCACTTGGTTGTTTAACGACGTTGGATTGATTTGGAGTAGGGTAGGGTAGGGTCGTTTGAGGTGATATATATATAGTGGGAAAAATAAGACATAAAGGTGTCGACGACGTCCTTGTTAGAAATTAAAGGACTGACTAGGAGTAATTTTAAAAAGATAGATGCATGCATTGTACTTATTCTGGTTTAGCAATTCATATCAAAGATTATTCTAATTACTTTAAATCTTAATATAGTCTATTCTTCTATTAATTCGGTGATTGATTAACTTTTCAGATTTGGACTTTAATTACAATCTCTGCCTACGACTTTTTGCAAGGCATTCATTATTTCCGTACAGATATATAATCAGTGGCGAAGCCGCGTACATGATTGTGGGGTCAATTGACCCTATTAATTTTTTTATTTTTTTATAATATATAATAAAATTTAAAATTTTTAAATATTATATATAAATTGATTTTATAAAATTTTTGTAAAATTTTTAATATACAAGATTAAATTAAAAATTTATAATTTTCTTACTTAAATTTTAATCTTATATTATTTCTACTTTCTCTATATATGTATATTTATATAAACTTTTTAAACTAATTAATAATATATTTTATATTATTTTTTGAAGAATTAATTATTTATAAATAATTTGTCTTTAAAATTTTTTATTACGGGTCAATAGAATATATATAAAATTAATAATTATTATATTATCATTATAATTAAATATATGTTATATATATATAACTTAAAAATATAAAATTATTCAAAAAATTTAACTCAAAAATATTACTTCAAAACTCCGTTAAATTATTTAAAGTTACATAATAATTTTGACTTCACTGATTATTTTTTCTGCCTATACCACTGTATATAATGAATGACTAGCTAGCTTATTAATTTTCCCATACAACGGCATGTCGGCAGATATAAATTACTGCACGTCGTTAATTGCTTCAATTTATTATATATAGTCAATCTTTAGCTAGGCAGGGAACTTGTAATTTAATAATTCGCTTTTAGAATTATATATATATATATATATATATATATATATATATATTAACAATTTAAATTTTTTAATCCACATGTATTTATGGTTTGAAATACAATCAATGTCTGTTTGGATAATTTATTTTGAAATTCAATTTGATTTGTAACTCTATAGAATTATAATTCATTAATTTATAAAATCAAAACAACACAATTCTATTGTTTAGTTAGCATGTTAAATTCATGTTGTATTTGTATTAAAATTTAAAAACTATTGTTTGTATTATTATTGTTTTTGTATTGTTTTTAATATAAAAAATTCAACATAATTAAATATATGAATTATAAAAAGAAATAATTATTATTAAGTTATTTTTAAATTTGTCCATTTTATATGTTTAACTAAAATTTGCACAGTGAAAATAAATAAAGTATATGAACTTATTGATATCCCAACTTGAAACAAAAAATATTACTTTATCATATAACCTAATCAATCAATTAAATAATGTTATTACATCTTTCTATAAAACATGTTTATAACATCTGTAAAAACACTTTTCTAAAAATTATAAACCATGAGGACAGTAAAATCTATTCCGTGTTTCCTTCTTAAAATGAAAGTGTTTTTGTTGTTAATTTTTCTCTAAATATTAAAGTTTATGTATGATATATCTAGACATAGTTTAAAATATTAAAGCTTGTGCATGATATATTACACATATTTTAAGAAATATAAATTTATATGATATCAAGAATTTTATTTCAAAATGTTATATACAAAGTAATATTAAAAAAGACCATCAACAATTAAGAAAGTGCATCTTCATTTGAGCAATAATAAAATCCCACTTAAATTTAAATAATTATACTTATATTTTTGCAACATATTATTAAATTAGGATATAAGAAGATTGTTTCATCTTAAAAGTATATCATTTGTTGAGAACAATCGTGTGACTAATATAGATAAACTCATCAACTCAATTGAAATATAGAAAGTAAAGCTATATTTTTTAACTCATGAGGAAAATTGTCGAGTTAATCCAATTTAAAACTCTCTTTTTTTCTTCATATTATATATAATATGAATATATTTTTATGTAAAAATTGATATTTTAATATTAAATTATGATATTAATTTTTACTTAATTTTTTTCGTACAAAAGAGTGACGTGCATATATGTGAAATATATGAAAAATTATCATATTTTTGTTTAAAACAAAGGAAGCAAAATCTAAAAGAAAGTTAAACTAAAGAGAGTGTTGATGACGAGACCCTTCCGTGTTGCAACTGCCAACTGTTCGGCTGATGGATTCCGTGATGGAGCCCTAACTGGACCGCCATGTGATCCTTCCAAATAAACTCAAAACACTACCCCCTCCTTCTTCCGCATTGAAATTATATGTTAGAAAGAGGAGAGAGAAAGAGTTGCAGAACTGAATATAAATTATAAACCCAAAAGGACAATGAACAAAATCCCTCTCACACTGCTCTATTTGGCCCTTTTTCTTTGATTTTTGTTGAATCATTAATGGCGAAAACAGGGGTTTTTGAGACTGATCCGGCGATGGTAGCTAAGGAAACGAAGCTGAAGAAAGAGTTGCAGCGATTGGTGAAGGCGATTGTGGAAGAAGATGGGTATATCAGTTTAGGAACAATTGATCGAGCCAATTAGACCCTTTGTGCATTGAAGGACTTGAAGGTGAGGCGATCATTCACTGCCTTTAAAATTAATGCGTGAAGAAGAAAACTCATTGAGTTTTCCTCAAGAGTTTCGTTGTCCTCTTTCTAAAAAGCTCATGCGGGATCCTGTTATTGTGGCTACTGGGCAGGTCTGTATACAGTGTATGTTTTTTATGGTGTGTGTGTGTGCCCGACAGTTGAATGCATTATGAAGTTCAGGCAGAATTAGGGTTTAAGAACATAGGATTGGACATAGTATTTATTTTATAATATTGAGATATTTAGTATTAAAAGTCAATCTTAATTATATATATATTTGTTATTCAAACAGTTGAATTGAAATTAAGGGTGCCAATTTCAATTCCAAATTATAGAGTCAATGTTTCCAAATAGACCCTCATTTTGATTTATTTTTGTCTTTTTCTTTTTTTGAAAGGTAAACTTATCCCTCAAAAAGAAAAATTATGCAATGATCTTAAGATAAATTTATATAGTGTTTCAGGTCAATAAAATCTCTTTATTTTAGTGGTATCCTACCACTTAAAGTTATGAGCAAGGGTATTAAATTCGGACAGGATCGCTGGTTCGACCGGTAAAAATCGAAATTGGTCGACACTTCGGTCCAATTCAAGGAAAAAGATAAGTTTTGATCAAAATTCGGTGATCCGGCGGTTGAATCGATCTACCCAATGATCCGATAACCGAGTCATCGGTTCTCTACTCTTTTTTTAATGTAAACCTTTGAATTTAATTGAATGTATCCTTAATTGAGTTTTGAGTTATGATCATGATTTAATATATTTATTTTCATATAGATTTAATATTTATTTAAATTATATAAAGTAAACATTGTACAAATAGATTTAGTTTTTTTTTTTTTTACCGAATTTGATTGAATATATCCTAGAGATATTTATGTTCATTTGTATTTAATTTTATCACTCTTGAGTATTGAGTTTTGAGTTATGATAATGATTTAATATCTTTTTTTAATATAGATTTAGTATTTATTTGAATTGTACTCCGTATAAAGTAAACATTATACAAATAGATTTAATTTTTTTTTGTGTGTAGATAAATTGATTAATTTTACATATTTACTAAATATTATATATAATAATAATTAATATATTTAATTATTTATTACATATTAATGACGTTACCAGTTCAATAACGGTTCGACCACCACTGGTTGGACCAGTGACTCATCCACCTAGTACTTTTTTCGATTCGTTGACCAATCTAAGTTTAAAAACATTGGTTATGAGCACACTAATTAAAATAGAAAGATTTTATTAACCTGAGACACTACGTGAATTTGTTCCAAAACCACTGAATAACTATTCGCAAAAAAAGGTTTGAAAGGAGCGATTGACATTTGACCATAACACTTCCACCAGAGACAGTAAGTAGGCTGCCCTTGCTAGCTCTAAACTACTTAGCTAATAGTTTTGTTATACATAATAATCTATACAATGATTCACGTAATGATCTTTTATAAAATAGTGGGTCTTATAAGACAATTAAAATATGAAACTCACTATTTTATAAAAAAATTATTATATAAATTATTATATGGATCATTACGTATAACAAAATTTACCTAACTATCTCTAAGGAGGAGAAGAAAATCATTCAAACGTACGTACTACACCGTACAACAAACAATTCTCCCAAGAATATTTCATACAGGATTTTAATAATAATTAAAGAAAACCACAATCAAGCATGCATGAGTCAATATATTTACCCACCCGCCCGCCCGCCCGCTTGTACAATTTAGAAACTCTTATTGTCTATTGCTTAATTAAAACCCTAATGCATCACAAGTTGTCAAGTTGAATCTCTACCGCACCTCGATCAGAAGGGATGTAGATTCCTGCTCACGTTAGCAAAGACCCCTACCATATCTTTCTTGTGAGGCAACATATACCACCGCCGTTGATCGCTTGCTCCTTTCCCAACATAATGTGTCGCCGTCGCTCCCTCGCCTCCTAATTCTCCGACTCTATTGGCGTGGTCGTTCCCTGTGATTTTCGCTGCTTCCTTCATACCTTTCTTAGCTTTCCCCTCTCTCTTTCTAGTTGAAGGAGCTAAAAAGACGAAAGTATCCTTGCCATCGCTGTTGCTCCTGTAAAGAAGGTCGCGAAACTTCCCCCTCTTGGACGAACCGGTCGAATTGCTCTTCTTACACCTTCCAGGCGACTCCTCCTCCCCCTTGGGCCTCCAAACGCAATAAGTTCCCACCGGGACTCCGTCGAGCTCATCCGCTTCCGACGAAGAGCACGAAGCGGAATCGCGCTCCCGCTCTTCAATAAAAAGCTTTCCCAACGGAAGTCGGACCGGAATTGAAGTTTTGGGCGTCGCGGAAGAAATCGAATTATGAACTTGAACGTCATCAGCAAATAACAAATCTGTGTTGAAAAGTGGATATACAGGTCGGATCTGACCGTTGTAAAAGATTTGTTCGGCCGAAATTGGAGACAAATCAGGTTCCCTGCGCAGAATAGCAAACTCAAATTCTTCTTCTTCTTTCTGATCAGATTCATGATGGTTATTGTTTACTTGTTCTTCCTCTGTTTTGTGGTGGAATAGGTAGTCGTCATTATCGAAATCATCATGCTTAGAGTGGGCCTGAAACTCTTGGACAACTCTAGCAGCAATGTGTGCGAGTGTATCTGAAGAAGAATAAGTGCTAAAGCTGGGGGAATGCGAGATTTCTGTATCGGACTGCATGTTGGAGGTATTTATTATATACGATCAAATTAAATGCTGGATCGATCAGTACTGGGTTTCTTATGCCCTGATGTTAGTTTATATATATATATTTAGAAAGAGAGAATGAAAATTGGGTAGTGTTGTGAACTAGTGGACCTCTGCAATTCTGGTCAATATATAGTAATAGTACAGTAATGTAGAGAGAGAAGAAGAATACGAAGAAATGCAGAGAGAGAGAGGGGTCCTGATAGAGATGAACAAAAGGCCTGACACTTGGCTGTGATTCGGCCTGCAAAAGCCCGGTCCGAAAGCCCTAAAAAGGCCTCACTATTTACCATGTGATTTGGTCTGATCTGAATTGAAGAAAAGCCTGAGCCTGACCTGTTCTGTGCCCTAGAATGGCCTGGCCTGGCCTGGTTATCAGCCCAATCCTCTATTCCTCTAATGTTTGTTACTAATGAAAAAAAAAACAAAGGGGTTGGGCCTCATTTAAATTGAGTTGGTGCCGTGTGTAATATAATGCATTGTGTTGCAATTGTACTATTGTCCATTTCTACTTTTAGTCATAAAGGAGTATTATTAAAAGTCCAAGAATTCCAGGCAAGATCTGGGTCAACTTACTGCAACGCATGGACCCAAAGTGGTTTACTATTTTTACAACGTGGGTTGTTTAAAAAAGTATTCCTAAGTTTTTGCATTAATTGAAACTCTGAATATTATTTTCATTTTCTTACATACTTTTTGAATTTTTGGCCTTCCAAACAACCCCACAAGTTCTAGATAACCTGAATACGCTAACCCAAGAAGAGAGAAAAGACACACACTCTCTCTTCCTCTAACCCAAAAACACTCTCTCTCTTCCTCTAACCCAATAACAGAAAAAAGATGAAGGACCCAATTGCATATCTTATGACATCGTTGGATTATCCGACTTCCAACATCGTTGGATTTTCCGACACAGTTAACTCCTCTTTTCTGGTACAATGTTTCTCCCTCTTATTATTGTGTATTTCTTGAGATTTAGATTTTATTTATGTAAATTGATATGTCGATTTTTTGATTTTTTAATGTTCTTGTTGAAAGAGGTCTACTGTTTGATTATATGGGGTTGCTATGAATTTGCTGGTTGTGCCTGGAGATGGTGGTGATAATTGTGTAGGTTGGTCTGACCCGGCCTGGCCGACAGACCTTCTCAGATTACCATTTCAGTCAATTAGTTCGGTCTGACTTGACTTAATCAACAATCAAAAACCTGACAAGCCTAAACCGGGTTAGGCCAAACAGCCTGATTGTGCACCACTAGCGGGGGGAACTAGGAGGAGGAGGTAGTTGGTGTAGGGTTTCGACACATAAACGCAGTGGAATTTTAAATTTTTTTCGAAATCCTAAAACAGGATCCCTGCGAAAACATATTAATTCAGAGGTTTAGATATATTTTACCGATTATCTGAGCTTGAATGGAGACGATGGAATTCTGGAACTGTTTTGAATCTTCAACGCAATCCAATGGAATTGCATCTCTACGGAATTCACACGAACGCCTCCTCGAATCGTCCCACGATCTGCAGTAAAGAGAATCGCGGTACTAGCTGCCAAGATCTAGATCTGAATTTGAATTTTCTGAGTTTTTCTCTCTAACCTCTTCCTGAAAGTGGCTAAGGTTTAGGTTTTGAGTTTCACGTACTTTAAAATAGCTGATATATCATGTATATATAGCAGTTAAAAGAATTAATCAAAAACTAATTAGAAAAATAAAATTCGAAATTATATATATTATATTTTAATTAAGTCTTACTTAATTAATATACATATATACAAATTATCTTATTAATTTAAATTCGTAATTTAAATACTATCAATCATATTGATATATTCAAATCCTAACAATTTAAATTAATTATCTTTTAATTACGTTCTAAGTGTGTGACCCTATATATTATTATTATATTGACAATAATTTTAAAATCATATTATAAAATTATAAACAGTGAGCGATGTCTAGTAATACATCACTGCTACCCAAATAATAAGAAGATCGATGATTCGATGCAATCTTTTCGTGACCAATGTTTTAATGTAATTTAATCCTTTTAACCCTGACATTCTAGATTAAACTCGAGGCATGGAATGAGTCATACTATTCATAATTTAATCTGAATTTTCTTGATCAATGAGTAGACTATATGAAAAAAATTACTATTTGAGTATAGCCATGCATTTCATAGTCCTACTCAATCAAGAGGCTTATGGATATCACCTCTAATATATAGGAGGGTTAAATTTCATCTAGATCACTCATATTCCTCACACGATTCATGATGTACCCAATAATCACCTTTATTGTCCACCTTGTTAAAGGTGACATTTGATGATATCAAAGTACATAAATTCTCGTGTAATTATATAATGATTTCAGGTCGGAGGATCATTACATCATTATCACTATAAAAATTTCTTATGACACTTTGCATAATGCTCCACGTAGAATTCTTATGGTGGGTCTGTCCAGTACATTGTTCTCTAACATGTACATATGCATTGACTCAATATTTCATATATTTATGACCAATGAGATTTGACCATCAGTCAATTCACATACTAGTCACAATGCATCATTGTTGTCCCATTAACAATGATACTCGACTAGGGACATTTAAGAACAATGATACTAATTGTAATTATATAATCTCATGTTCAAGTCACATACTTGAAGTTATATATTTCGTATCACTATTCTAAAAACTTTTATTATGCTAATATTTATATAACGCAATAAATAAAATCATAATAATTCATTTATTCAATCAAATATAATATCAAATTGTTAAACAATTATATCAAATAATTGACATTTAGGACATGAACTCTAACAGTTGGTTGGTTAAGGTGACACAAAGTGTGGTCAGATTAGATTGATTTAAGGATATATAGGCGTGAGTGGTTGTGGAAATTGGTCGAGAAGCATGATCAACGAGCACACACTAACAATTAACTGGCAAGCAAATTTAGTAGGTTTGCTACGTAGATTGTGTTCTTGAAGAAATAATTACTACTAATTGCTATAGTGAATCAAATACTTATTTTTTTCCACAAAAAATATTCTATTTTGCCTTTTTAAAATTAACAAAATTCTAAAATGATATATATAATTCACGTTAGTAGGGTACAAAAGTAATAAAGTTAAAGATTATTAATACATTTTTGATAATTAATTAAAATTATATGAATTCATATCAAATTCTAACTTCAAAACTTAATAAATAGACAAACATTCTTACTTTTTCGGTGAATTTTGATCGATTCTTAATATTATAATAGTGTGATGTATTTAATTATAAAATTATATTGTATTTTTAAAGAAGCGGAACTTTAAAAAAAAAACGCGAATTAGTCAACTTATGAGACGTTATCAATCTGTTATTTATGATCTTAGCAGAGCTTGTCCTCTAAAGCTGGCTGTTAGGGAGGAGAGAACCCAAGATGATATCAACCCAAGAAGTACCGGTGTGAAACTAGCCCCATAAGCTAAAAAAGGAGTCGTAACAAAAGCAACTACATACGATGAATACCCACAAAATATAGAAACCAACTAACCAGCATTTCTCAGCTTGGAAAATCCTCAGCCAATGGGTGAAACTCGATGCAGAATCCCACCTCAAACCCCAGAGAGAGAGAGAGGGTAAGAAACACTACGCACTTTGCTTTGCTGTGTGTATAGAAAGAAATACAAGCGGTGGATAAAAGGGGACCGAGTATAATTTGGTGAGGGGTGGCGCAGCTTATTTTACTTTTTTGTGGTGTACGTGAACTCGAGCTGAGTAAAACATTAATATTGGAGTAATATTGGGTTAACTTAGCGCTGCACTATAGTTTATAGGCTCATTCAAAATTTGATGACAGTTATATCATGGTTCAAAGTATTGGTCGAGTTGCCAAAAGTCTGAAATCTTGGCGGTTTGGTTTCTTGGCTCAACGATTTGATAACGAGTCACGAATTATAATTTCAAGTATTATTAATATAAAATTACGTGTAGGCAAAATTTTATTGTAAAAAAAATAACGGTGTAACAAAAAATTTTAAAAAAAATTATGATATAACGTTGAAATAAGGAGAGTAACGGTGTATAAGAAAATCAACGAGTAGAATTCTATTTGTGAAAAAATCAACAAATGGAACAAAGTGGGTATTATTATTATTATTCAACAATAGGACTCTTTTTTTAGTACAACATTAATATTGGAGCGAGGTAGGGAGGAAGCGGAGTACTAACAGGCAAAATCACACTTTTTGATGACTCACCCACCCCTTCAAGCTAATTAATTAAGAGGGGGACGTGAATCGTAATTTACTATGTATGTATGTATCTAAAGATATTCTACTTTTAGATTAGTATAAAATGTTAGGATATTATTTTATTTTAAATTGATTAAATAATACTCCTTATATATATATATATATATATATATACATATATATAAAAGAGAATAATCTATAATAAATATTAATTATATCTACTATTTTAGTAAATATATCTGATATTATTTAAATAATGATCTGAGAGAAGAAATATATCTTTAGCTGTTAACTGAGTTAACGGGCAGGAGAAAATAAATAAATACAAGTTGCTAACTAAGTTAATGAGTGAATTTTTTTTTTATTTTATAAATCGCTAATATAGTTAACAAGTAAGGTTTGAAAAAAAAAAAATTATATACTACCCGCTAACTAGGGGTGCACACGGTCGGTTTTGTCGGTTTTTTGAAAAAAAAAAATAACCAAACCATTTAAGTTGGTTATAAAAAATTAAAAATCAAAATCGCCCAAATTTTTACATCATAATCGGTTATCGGTTTATTCAGTTAAATCGGTTGGTTTATTCGGTTATTCGGTTTCGTAATTGATAATTTGATATTTATTATATTGTCAATTTTTCATAATAATTAATAAATCAATAACTCAATAACTACTAATTATAATAGAAGTTCTCTAAATCCGAAAAACAAAAATCACCTAACTCACTCATTAGGATAGAAATTTTGTAAATTCCTCATAATAAAGACATATAATAAATATATAATTATATAAAATAAATATTTATTAAAAAAGTATATAAATTATATTATAATTTTAAATTGTTTGGTCGATTTCGATTTTTTGATAAGTCAAACCAAACCGACCGAACTAGTCTCGATTTTTTAGTTTTATAGTATTCAATTTTTTCGATTTTATGTTTTTCGGTTTGAAATAGTAACGGTTTTGTTCGGTCTAATCGGTTTTTCGATTTTGGTTGGTTTTGTGTGCACCCCTGACGCTAACATAGTTAATGGGTAGAATTTTTTGGTTTTTGTTTTTTTTAAAGTAGCAACTTGCATAAAATAAAAAAAAATTATTCTTCCAATCCGTTAATTATGTTAGCGGGTGGAGAATGAATTAATAATTTATTTATTTTTAAGTATCAACTTGAACTTGTATAAAATAAAAATTAATATTTCAACCCATTAACTATGTTAGCGGATAGAAAGTGAAATAATACTTTTTTTTATTATTATTTTTAAAGTACTAACTTGAACTTGCATAAAAAAAATAATAATGTTTCCAACTCGTTAACTATGTTAGCGAGTGGAGACTGAATATATATATATATATATATATATATATATATATATATATATATATATATTAAAGTACCAACTTGAATAAAAATAAATAAATTATTCTTCCATCCTGTTAATTATGTTAAGCGGGTGGAGAGTGAATTAATAATTTATTTATTTATTTTTAAAGTACCAACTTGTATTGTATTGTCAAGTTTAATAAAAGTATTGTCTTGTGTAAAATAAACCCCAAACCTTATACATACAATGAGTTGGGTAAAATTATTGAATACTTCAAATCATATACAAAATTACTACTCCTAAAATAATACACTAGCGGGTATATCTCTCGCTTTACACTTACGAAGTTCGTGACAAATTCTATATCTAAAAACAACAATATCTTCAGCTGACCATTTCTGCTGTTGTAAGCATTATTTTATTTTTTTATGCAAATTCAAGTTGGTACTTTAAAAAAATATATATTATTTCATTCTCCACCTACTAAGATAATTAACGGGTTGAAATATTATTTATTTATTTTTTTAATGCAAGTTCAAGTTGGTATTTAAAAAAAATAATTATTAATTCACTCTCCACTAGCTAACATAGTTAACGGGTTGGAAGAATATTTTTTATTTTTTATTTTTATGAAAGTTACTACCTTAAAAAAAACAAAACAAAAAAAATTTCTCCACTCACTAACTATGTTAACGGAACCGGGGCAGTTGTCTCAGTTGGTTTAAGGGAGACCCCGGGGCGAGCCGTAAATCTGGATGTCTTGGGTTCGACTACCAGCAACAACACAATTGTTAATGTTAGAAATGGTTAATTCGGTCACGGGTCGCACGTTTGAGGGCGAAACCATGTCTTAGGCGGAGCCTGTGTGCAAAACCTGGCCCGGGGTGGAGAAACTTAGTCCAACTGCGATTGAGATATTTCACATTATCAATATATATATATATATTTTAAACCCCATCCGTTAACTATGTTAACGGCTTATAGAATTTTTTTTCTTCCACCCGTTAATTTAATTAGCGGCTTGTATTTATTTATTTATTTTCTTATGTTCGTTAACTTAGTTAGCGATTGGAGATATAATTTCTCCCTCGAATTATTATTTAAATGGTACTAGATGTGTTTGCTAGAATAATAGATATAGCTAATGTTTATAATGGATCATTTTTCATATATATATATATATATATCTTCCTTTTATTAAATGCAATTTGGTTGCTGCACTGCACTGCACTGTACTGTTTTATTTGGAGACTGATTTTGACTTTTGCTCAGGGTAATAATAGTTAAAAGAAATTTAAAGAGAATTTACTGTTATAATTTTAAACGGAGCAAAAATTATAAAGCCCGCGTATTATCAAGAGTACTACGTACGTAGAAGTAGTAGTAAATGTTAGAGCAACCTTCTCTCGCTTTCACACACGCAAAATGTCGAATGTAATCTGCACGAAAACTATATGTAAGCTTTTCAACTTATGAATTAAGTTTGGTCCAAATATCTCACAATTAAATGATTAATTATACGTTATTTATATATATATAAGTTAAGAGTTTGATTCTTCTTAATATGACGAAAGATTTAACAAACAAATAACACAAAGGTTGAGGGTTCCAATACTATCTATAAAGTTTTACTAATTTATTTTTTTCCACACAAATATTAACACCTGTACCGGTTGGACATGCCTTTTTGAATTCTCTCTTTTAGTACAAACTTCAAAAATAAAATTTATTACTCTGAAAAGTTCACTGAAAGGCTTTAATATTTGAAGAAAAATAACAAAAGAGATTGACGGAAAATCAATTCTTTAATTTTTTGGAAAAAACGCCGAAAAATTTACTAAGCAAGATTAATTCATTCAATCAAAAAAATCCGAATTACATGTATATCAGAGTTGATGGAAAACCAAACACGTACCTATAGTATTAGAAAATAAAATCCGTTACAACCATAATTTGGATTTCCTTTTTTTTTTTTTTTGTTGTGCATGCATGCTTCATAATTCAAAGACATTCTTTAATCATGTTAGACGTTAATTTGATTTTATAACAGTATGATTAATGTATAATTGCTGCCTTTAGTATACGTATACCTTGACTTTAAAAACTCCTCCTCCCATGGGATGTCATCATCATTTGACTAGTAAGCCGCTGTTTGTTTGTTTTTGTTTTTGTTAATGAAAAATCATTTTAAGTATTTCTGACCCTAGAAGAAGCAATTGACGAAATCGTCTTATGAATAAAACATTTTAAAGTCAAATTGGATTATAATTTTCTTGACGAAGAGAGTACTAATACTGTAATTTTTTTAAAGATGATATGTTGAGCTGATTAATTTTAAAATTCCTATAAATATTATTAGCTTAAACTCCTATAGAGGAGTGATCTAGCGCAGTAGTAGCGGTGTAAGACGCGAAGACCATTCACATCAAAATAATGTAGGTTTACCAAAATAGGAGGACTGAGTCCGAAGCAGATTTTAAAAGGTGCATGGAGGAGAGGTAGCTAGAGTACTGAGATTAGCAAGTGGCAGCCGCCATGTGAGTGATGAGGAGTAACCTTTGGGCCAGGGAAACTCCACTTGCTTGGGAGAGCATCATCTCGAAACAGAAAAAGAATAATACTAATATAAAATTAAAAACAGAAAAAAGGGGGGAAGTTATAGTAACAAGTAACAGCTGCAGCGTAAAAATGATGAATCTTTAGTAGAAAAGAAAGGCAAAATGTAACCTCTTTTTTTTTCTTCTTTTTACTCTAGAAAGTGAGCCAGAGAGTTGTAAGAACACTAGTTCTTGGCTTGAAAAATCAAGAAAAGCCAGACTTTTGGTCAACCTCACAACAACATTGATGTTTTGGAATGGAGTACAAAGAGTTTTTTGCCCTCGTAGCTCACTACTAAGTACTAACTACCCCACAGCGTTTATTATCAGAATCCAAACATTAACAATTTTCCTCTAATTTTCTGTTAATCAAGGAACAAGTCGATGAAATTCAGCACCAATCTTCCAACAAACACCAACTTAGCCCTTCTGCCCGCAACCAGAGATTCTTCCACGCCACTGCTGGCACTTGCCTGCTGAACATCCACTTAATGTTTGAAGTTGCTGCAAAATCAATTTCACATTTATTAGGGATCAGCACGAACAAAACTTGCACATCCGGCAAGGAGAAAATACAATTAAATTAATAATCACGTAAAAGACTGGAAGATTATCAGCAAATATACTAGTGCGCATGGAACATATATATGGGGAGGGGGGGGACTAAGGGGGTGCCACCCCAACATCTACAACTAAAGCTAGAGAACAGAATGATGAAATCTGCACCACAAATACTCAAAAACTACATGTCCCAGAGTTGAACTTTGACAAGAAGTCGATGAAAACAATAGAAAGTCCAGCAAAAAAATCTTCTGCCAAAGAACTAAAGACAGAAAAAACGTATTCCACAATGTTTACAATTATGTGACCTCAAAGAACCCAAATACAAGGAGAATCATCTCTCTTAAAGCATGCTCTCCTTGGAATTCAACCCCCCTCCAAGCACCGAAAAACTCCTCCACTAAACAAGGCATCACCCACCTTAGCCCCCCATAAGGAGAAAACCATAGACCACACGAGGCAAACAAACTCACAATGAACAAACAAATGATCAATCACAATCCTTTCTACAAATGTAGCACCAATTAACCAAAAATTGAGATTCTCGAGTCAAAAAATGGGACTCTCGAGGCACCCCAACTCCAAATATTCTGCCATGGAAAGGTCGACTAGACCACAATGAATTCTGTTGTAAGATTTGACTGAAACCTACCACCGTTAGGGTCTCTAAAACGCAGAGAATCCACTCAATCGACTAACAGGCCAAATTCCCTCAAAAACAACAAAAGCTGTAACACCTCATACAACTCCCAATCTTGGAAGTGTCAGTTTTAAAAAAAGTTGTCTGCCAAGACATCTGCCCATCCTCTAAAGAAATAATATGCAACTATTGCATCCCGATTGGACTGCAATAGAGAATAAATTTGGGAAACACACTCCCACGACCTCTGATATCAAACCCAAACATCTTTTTTCAGAACTAGATCCGCTGACCATCCCCAAGTACCGTGGAGAAATATCTCAAAAATTCCTCCCATCCCCTAGCAATTCCTTTGAAAACCAACTCGTAAAGTGATCATGACTCTTTGGCAATCTGACCAACTCCTCCTATCCCCTAGCAATTTCTTTAACAAACCAACCCGTAAAGTAATCACTTCTCTTTGGAAATCCAACCACATGTTCAACCCCAAATCTTGCTCCTGCCACCCTTCTCTGAACTGAATCTGCAGGACAATTTTCCTAGCACAGCAAGAACTTCCAAAATTCTCTTACACCCAACCCATCATATGACAAACTGAGACGCATACATGACCCCAAGTAAGCAAATAATATTTTTCCCCGTCATGGTAAGCATGCATAGAGAATATTTATGAAAATAATGATAAACTACTAAGCAAATGGCTTATTCCTCTAAATGAAATCAGGTAGCAGTAAGAGAAACTTGCACTACAAAATGGCACATACAACATGGCTCTGAATTAAGGGTGAAGCTGTCGAACCCAAAACTGGACCAGGCCAACAAAAAACAACTAAATGATCATAAACTTGATATGTTACCTTGGAAACCATGTCAAATGACTCAAATCTTAGATTAGATACTGTGTAAAGAACTAACCTCAATGGAATCAATCTTAGAGTGAACAATCCTAGTTTTTGAAAAAAAATCTATTCTAAGGCATATCCTTTCTGAATGGTGTTGAAACACATCTATGATATGAGACTCTACACAAAAGGATGATGATAGATACTCAGAACCAATATGATTATACGAGATGTTTGACAGCAGACTTTACAACAATGTGAACCATGTAAAATTGACAGTCCGTCTGCAGAGTAACACTTCACACAATCATATAATATTCAATGGGGGTTTCAGCGCTAAACTTGAAGAGGCAAAGGTTAGTATCACAACTCCACACAGACTTAAGGAAACCATATCTAAATTGTTACGCAAGTTCCCACAGAAACCATAAAGGAGTTAACATGAATCAAGTACATAATATGATCGACATTCATCAAAACAATTAAGGAAAAAGTATCAGCCAATATATAAGATTTTCAACTCAACGCAACGACGCTTTTATCCCAATTTATAAGATTTTAAAACATTTATATGTATGCGTACCTTGTCTCTGAAAGATTTTATGACTCTTGCCAACAACTTATCTCCTGCTATTTGTCTCACTCGCTGTACCAATTCATGTCGCGAGATCTTGTTTTCCTAGAGAAGAAATAAGAAACAAGGTTACAAAACAAAGTAAAAAATAGGCACTCCATTTATTTAAAATTTCTAAGTACTTACTCTATTATCACGGTGATGCTTTGCAATCAATTTGACTGTTTCAGGAGGTAAGAACTTTGAAAGTGCAGAAATTAGAGCTGGAAATGGCATCCAAGGTGAAGTTGGTTTCTTCATGGGAACCAGGATCCTTTGACAACCTGAACAACCAAAAATGCCAATGAAGTTTATACAGAAGTTCGACCTGTTTAAAATTCTGGAATCAATTCAATCCAATTATCACTCACCTTTTGAGTAAGAATGAGCTCTGAAACTGATAACAAATTCTGGCAAAATGTGAGTATTCATGTGGGTACTCCAAACAATATACTTCTTGGGAGATAGTAAGTTGTCAACCCCAGAATCGAATTCTTTTGAATTTGGATGATACTGTTCAGAACCAGGATGAACGAGTTCCAACCTCCCCAAGAGAACACGACAAAGTAAAAGATGACTTAGCCCATCCTCATCTTTCATTGAAGATTGCACACTGCAAAACAAGAAATTTTAACTTTATCAGGTGTCTTCCATCTCTTGATAAGAGCTTAAAATGGTAGATTATGAAAAACATTAATGAAAAATTCAAATGAAAATTATAAACAAAACTTGGCGAGAACTTGATTACCTTTCAATAGGAGAATCAACAGAGGAGAGATAAACACCGCAGCCATAGGAATGATTGCTTTCAGCATTATCACAATGACCAAAACCATGTGAAATAATCCTGCTAATCTCATCCTTGGAACCACCATACCAAGCATACTTCACATTTGCATCACCTCCACACTTTCTCCCCATGGCTCTCTCAAATATACAAAACGACTGAAACCGGGCTTGATTGGTAAAACCAGAAAAGGGATTCCTATAAATGGCCTCTACTTTGGTGTTCCCTCCTAGATTGCCCAAACCCGAAATAAGCCTTTGACTAACTGTTTCATACAGTCTTTCTCCTGCATCCACCTTGATTAATCCATTATCAACAGATTGAATTTCTTCGTTGTTGGAACCAGAAATCCCACTTTCACAGTCGGAAACTGATGGGTCTTGATAATCATGATCAGTTCCCGAGGAAGAATCTTGTTCAATACCCGAATTCCTAAACCTATTGTCAAATTCTTGTATGCTTGTGTACTTATCTGATGCTAAAATCCTATACTTATTTACAAGTCCATTAGTAGTTCCAATAGGAATTGAAGAAAACTGATTCTGCTCTGTGATATTCTCCATCACAGACGAAAGCTAAAGTATACAGATGAAGAAACCTAAGGAGCAAGCTTGAATTCTATGTTAGACAACACTAAGCAATTCTCTGCATCTTAGTTTTACAAAATGTAATCTAACCTAATACAAGTAAATTAAGAAAAGAACAAGATTGTAGAGGTTGAGCTACAAAAGAATATGAGCAATAAATGAAATTGGGAATCGTATTCTGATTCGAAGTTTTTTTAAATAAAAAAAAAATAGGGAAAGGGAAGAAACCGTATTGCTTGGTATAAACAAGTATATTCACAAACAAATCATGAAGAATGAATAGTAGAAGAATATTTAGCTATAAAAAAAGAAAAGAAAAAAAGAATAGTAGAAGAATATGGAAAAGAGAGAAAATTGTACAAATCTAAATTGAATCGAGTAAATTGAAGATGAATCAAACCGAGCTGAAGCTGAAATTAGATAAGATAAAAGTAACGTAATCGACTTGAAGGCTTTGCAATAGTTGCTACAAAAGATATACAGCTCACTCTGATTGATCTTTCCTATATATATATGGAATCGGGTTACTTGCGGAAGAGGATTGAGGGAGGCGGCAGGTAATTGTTTTATACAAATACTATCGGAGGACCACCGCCTCGCCACACGTTTTATTTCTTCTCTCTATATGTAATTATTGCTTGTTCTGTTTAAAAATTAAAATTTTAATTTAATTTTTAAAATCAATTGACGATATATTAAGTTTTAAATTAATATAAATTTATTTAATTTTATATAATATAATTATTATAATTATATATTATATAATAAAAATTATTAATTATTAAATTTATTTCAACATTAATTTTAAAGTCAAATTGTATTTTTAATTTTAAAATATATATAACAAATATTTGTTATGAAATAAGATAGCATAAATAACATTCATGTCATTTATAATAGGGATTAACAATTTAGATTAAAAAACTAAAATGTATCGTCCGCTATTAATAATTACAGACGATGATAAGTTATATTTGTTATTATTAATGGAGGATAAATTTTTTTAATTCTTTTATTTGTTACATTGAGTAGCAAATATTTTTGCAATTTTAATTTAAATAATTACTTGATATATTGGTCTCTAATAATAGTGTTTATCTTATCTTACTTTATAAAAAATACTTAGTTTAAATTATTCCTATAGAATATATATATATATATATAGTCGAGTGGGGCGGTGCGGCCGCAAATTGTTTTATGGCCCGTCGGTTTGACGCGGCAAGTCGGTGGATGGGCAGGCGGTTGGTACATTACCGGCTTTATTTACTATGGATGGATAACTTAACCCCTACTTTTTACTTTAAAGTCCTTGTGATTTTCAACATACCCAACCCCAATCTCATTCCTCGTCATGAGGGATGTGCTACGTATTATATATTAGTAGTACATCTGTATTTGTTTGTTTGTTTGCGGTTCAATTTCCCACGTTGTTGATTATTGTTATCATCATATTTTTATTTGTAGATTTATTCCATTGATTGTCGTTAAATAATTTAAGCGACAGGAATCACATTTTAATCCTCTTACATAAAGAAATTTGATCAGATTTTCAATAAATTATCACTTGAAGATTATGGTAGTAGTAATTCACATAATAAATTAGAACTAAAATTTTATGATATCTGCTACAGTACTACTTATTTTATAGGAGTAGTATATTTTTATTGTTGCATGGATGGGGTTATTTTAAATGTTCTATTTCGTCTTTCCTTGAAATCCATGGGGATAAGATTAAACTATTTAGAGCATCTGTAACAATAATAGTAAAAATAAATAAAAAATTTATTGACTTACGTGACAATTTAAAGAATATTATTTGTTACTTTAATATTTTGTGTCTCATCAGTCTTTTCAATTTAATTAATACAGTATGTGACTTAAAACAATAATAATTGATAACATTTGAAATAATTAATAACATTCATTTCTTAAAAAGATAACATTCCGAAAAATAAATTATATTTAAAAACTAATATTTATCTAAAACTAAATTCCCTTCTAAGAATTTTCTGTTTACGACGACTATAGTACTTAGCAAGATGAGGAGGCATTTCATTTATATCCAATAATATGATTCTTTCATCTTCTCTCTTCTGGTCAGTTTCCAATTTTTTGTCATTTTGTTCCAAGCTCTTTTTATATAATTCCATCGTTAGTTCTTCAACAAGTTTTTTTTCTCAAAGGATAATTAAAATAATATTTTATCCAATATGATAAATAAATAAATAAAAAAGAAATGATATTAAATTTTAAAATAAGTTGTACATCAAATTCATCAAGCAAAATAAATATTTTAAGCATTTTTTATATGATTTTGATTCTCCTAAAACAAATAAATATTTTAAAGAGGCAAGATCAATTTACCAGTTCTAAAGAGAGAGAATGAGGTTGCAGATTTAATAACTAAGGTTGGAGAGGCCGTTGAAGATAATTTTTCTGATGTGACTCCTCTATTTAAGTATCTCAAAGTGGTTAAAGAGATTGTTGGAGATGCTCTTAATAAACTTAATTTCACTGTCAAAGGTAAGAAAAATTATTAAATATTCTTAGGACACCTGTTACGCAGTGTCTCACACCATTCTTGTATTGTCACTTTAATATTTAAAGTGAATTATTTTAATTTAAATTTTAAAATAATAACACATGAATAATATAAAAATATTACATAATAAATACTCAAAATCACTGAATAATTACTTCAAAGTTAAGTGCAAGGTCATGAATAAATTGAGCTTGCGACCCTCGAAACAATCACTCACTTGACAATAGTTGAGAGGACCATTTCCATACATTACACCCGACTTGATAATAGGTATCCCATATCCGTTTTTTCTTGTTTACCAGAAGTCTTTTTCTTTTTTTCAATTTTTTTAAATATATTTTTGTACAACTATTTTAGTTCAAAATAAAAGAATATCCTAGTTTTCTAATCCCAAGCTGTAATTTTCCCATTTCGAAACATAACAAAAAAATAATATGATCTCAAGTTATTTTTTGTAATATTTCTATTTTTCACATAATTATTTGGAAATATGTGTTGGCTTGGTCATATTTTAATTTTATGTTTTAATGATGACTTTGTTATTAAACCAAACCTTATAGTTTTTATACAAGATTAATACAGCAAGTCACGTGCAAAATTAGACTGTGAATGCATGCAGTAGACTGGATTACAAATTGCATTACAGTATATGTTGAAAATTAAAAAGCTTCTAGACTTCTAATAAAAACTTATCTTGGGCTTCTAGAGTATCAATGTAAAATCTTAATTCTAATTATATCTCAAGGTCATGTACAAAATTAGACTGTGAATGCATGCAGTAGACTGGATTACAAACTGCATTACAATATATGTTGAAAATTAAAAAGCTTCTAGACTTCTAATAAAAACTTATCTTGGACTTCTAGAGTATCAATGTAAAATCTTAATTCTAATTATATCTCAATCAAGGTTTTAAGATTTGCATGATATTTTGCATTATATTGTTCATGATAATAATTAATTGAGATTTCAAAACTAATAATGGTAAAATATTTACGAATTAGAGTTAAATTTAAAAGCTGAATTATAATCTTTCCTAAAATTAAAAGAGTTAATTTAAAAAAAGATTTTAATAGATACTTTCTAAATAAAATTTATTACTATAAGTTTTGAAATTAGACTTTCTACTAAATTGACTTTCTACAATTTTCTTAATTAATGGAGTTAAACATATTATTTTATTACATAGAATAGTGTTGACCATTATGAAGATTACTTTATTATATGGGAATGAGTTGTTTATTATTAAAGCAAATGAATTTTATATGATTTAGGAATAACAATCCATGTTGATCTAAACTAGTTAAAGGGAAAGTTCTTTACATTATTTAATTGAGTTTTTCACAATCCATGATTAAAGGGATACGATATGAACGGTTGAGTTTTCCATAAGTTGATTAGGTTAATTAATATATATATCTATCAAATTAATTTTAAAAAGTTAATTATTTTATTCCTTCTCATAAGTAGTGGGGTTAAATTATAAAACAAGAATTTTATTATATTCCTTTTTATTAATCTTGTTATCTTAAAACTTGGAATTGAGTTTTCAAAAATCATGGAAGTAATTAATTAAAAATGAAAACACTTATTTGGACTTTTAAAATTAATATGGGAATATTTTTAAAGTTGAATTCTATTTGTTCCTAAATTATTTATGGAATTGTTTGGGAAAAAGTTTACTTATTTTGTACATCTCCTTTCATAATGAATCTTTATCCATATCGAAAAGTTAATTGAATTTGCTTGTAATGGACTTACTTTAAAGTATTATTACCGTTGTTGGGTAAATTAGTGAATGACCAATGAATTAACCTTTCCATATTTACATTATTGATCAAGTCATGAGATTAAATATTACTAACTTTCCTTGTATACATGTTTGATTGAGCTAATTATATAATCATATATCTTGAAAAAAGAGATGTTTGATAACAGTTGTATCACTCGAGGCATTTCCTTCTGTTTAACGGTAGTAATACCTTGAGCTTATGGATATATGTTTTTTTTGAATTTCATATTTGAACTATTATTGTAAAATGCTAAAATCATGTTCTTCCAGTATATGTCTCAAGTAATAATGTCTTGGTGAAAATTAACGAGTGTTGTTACATGGCTGGAATCATTTCCTTGAATGTTAAAGTAATCCAACGGCTATAATTATTTATATATATATAAACTAAGTCCTTTAGCCAAGCATGATAGTGGGATTGATATAGTATACTCTGAGCATATAAAATAGATATTGAATATACTGTTTATATATATTATATACATTGAACAGAGAGATATAGAATATACATCCTACTCATTGTAAAATCTTTATTCTACTCGAGTAATATTTCAAGTGAAGCATTATACAAGCTGCGTTTTTCAAAGAGAAATTAACTTCATAAACAGCTTTATGATTTGGGCTTAAATCGGTGATATTTTTCTTATTTTGATCGTTGCATATTAATTAAGCGTTGATTTATTGATATAATTATTACTTTGACAATAATTCATATTGTATTAAATATCTTCTTGTTTCAAAGTTATTTGATAAACTAAATGTGTAATCTATTATTGGGTTGTTACAAACAAATTCCAAATGAACACAAGTGCTCAAAGTGATTAGAAATACTCAAGGTAAGCATAAATATTTGTGGTGCATAAATGCACAAAGTGAACAAAAGTGTTCGGAAAAAAATAATCCTCAAAGATTGTAAAAACTTGTTTTGTAAAAAAGTTTAATTGTAAATTAAGTTGATAAATAAAAAAGTCTTCAATACTATTTGATATTAGACATGAATTAAGCCACTAATATAGAGATTAGGGGTCAAACCACATAAAAACTAATTGTATTTATGTGATTGATTACGTAACTTTATTTGCTCACTACATACTTCAATTTTGAATTATAAAACACATTCTAAATACTTTGACATATATATTTCATGAGAAAAATATTTGTTTCAACTCAACACTTCGTTTGATGCGTGTAAAATTAATTTAAAAAAAAACTGCAATAAACTTTTTTCTAACCGAATAGCTGAAACTATCATCTAACAAGCTGAATTCATATATATGACGGACTACATCCTTAACAGATTATTGAATTATAAAAATTAAATATTGTTTATTCTACGCTTATTCAATCTCCCTTCTAAGTGTGCCTATCTGAATTTCAATATGCAAGTTTCTTTTTCCTTTCATCTTTTCTCAAAGGCAAGTTAGGTGGGGGGGGGGGGGGGGGGTATAGTCTGGGAGAATTGAAAATTGGAGGTTTCACATAATTAAAAGAAAATTTTGGGGAACTATTCATTGAGCACACTATATACAATGTAGCAACCATAGTAACCAATGACACCCAACATTTGCCTCAGAATCTGTTACAAGGAAATGCTCAGCAAAACTGTACAATTACAAAGATAAAGAGCCGCATCTACAACTTATTGGAGCACTTCGGTGTCCCAAGCTGTGACAATTAATAAATTACTACATCCAAGATCCCCATCCATGAAACATTTGACAAAGTCGATCAGGATCAATAGCGTCTTGTATTAGTTGTTGAACCTACAAAACAAAATTCAGATAACCTTGTCATGAAAGAAATAAACATAATTTAAATAGCACCTTCAATGTTCCAACCAAATAGCACCGAATCATAGTCCATGTTCCGACCAAATATCCTTCTTAAGACCATATTCCACAATCTAAAATGGAAGCATATAAGCAAAATTCAAGTAGAGCAAGCAAACTTATTAGAAGGCTGTGTTAGCAAATCAAATCTTAACCCCAGGATATCAAATAAGAAAATACTCCATCCGTTCCAACTTATTTAATCATTATTGACTTTTGAAAGTCAATTTGAGACATTTTGAAACTCAAAATTGAAAAAACTAGTTAAAATTTATGAAAACAATAAAACTTACAATGAATAATACTTTTTAAATAGTTTACAATATTCATCATTATATTGATTAAAATTAAAAGAATCTAAGTCAATTTTGAGTTTAAAAATCTCTTAAGTTGACTTTAAAAAGTCAACAATGATCAAATAATATAGAACGGAGGGAGTAGAAAATTAAAGCTAAAATGTTTGGCCATAGAGCTAGTTGGGGATCAGGTGTAAGAAAAAGTCATCACCAACTTCAAGAGGGTTCTGCAAATAATAAAAAGTTAAGATGGGCACTTCGGAGGACCGAAAACAAAATAATGTAGCTTCTCACTCTCCTGGGTTTAGATATGCCAGAGGGCCAATGTAAATGTATGTAACCAACAAACACAGTTCATCAAAGATTTGGCCAGTGACGAGAGTGATTTTATGTAAATTTGGAGAACTTGGTGTTACTGTGGCTAATGAAAACAAGCTACCCATAATTTGATACAATTTCCAAAGAGTGTATCACTTAAAAAATGAACGTCTCCTCCCGTCATTTTTAATTTGGAAAAAGTTTTTGGCAAAATATGATAATTTTACAATTTCCATCATAATAAAAAATCTATAAAATTAAAGCAATCCTGCAAGGATTGAAAACCCGACAAAAAAAAAGTGAAAAAGGTTGTTCGATGATTCTGCCAATAAGAAGAGAGAGGGGACACAGTTGCAACTTCCTTTTTACTTTTTGTAACACTGTATACGTTGGTTGACTACAGTAGATTTCTCCTGAGATGTTACTATTAATACTCTATTTTTAAAGTAATCATGCAATCACAAGAAAGATGCATGCCAAAACTAAGTCTTATATACCAAAGAAGAGGATGAAGCAAAGATTGTATATAATGTTAGGTTCCAAGTTGAAAAAATTGGTGGTGGTCGAAAAGAATCACCTGCCCATGCACACTTCTCATTTCACCTTCTTCGTATCCATCTAGCTTTTGTTTAACACGCAAAAGGGCACGAGTAGCATCCTTGTTCCCTTCATATTCATCTTGCGAGTCCTCCAAGCTAGTTTCCAGATCATCATAAGTTTCCTAATTAGCAGAAGTAAGAGAATATTATATGCATGGCGGAAGTACAGCTGTTGATATAACTTAAATATATATACATGCAGATGAGAGATTAAGAAGCTAAATAATAGGAAAATGAGATGGAAGGGTGTATGTGGAAAAGATATCAGCCCGTCAGGCATGGGTATGTCTCCTGGCATCAGATTTGTCTGATTAATTCAAGAGTATGATAAAATAATTAAACATTCATTTGTTCACAACACCCTTCTATTATTTCATGGTAAAATTCTGTTTCACTAATATAGGGTACTTTACAGAAGGTTTTGGAGATAGCTTATGTACAAGGTATTAGGTACATACAAGGTCTACGCTTAACTTGCATTAGCAGGCCAGCTTGGTGGTGTGTTCCCAGGCAGATATGGCAAACTTCGTCATGTACCCATACATATGCCCAACTCATATTTCATGCATTTAGAAGAATTCATATTGCATAGGAACAGATGTCAAATATCATTGCATGCCAAAATTTACAAACATTTAACTATTCCTAAGGTTATAGAAATGGACAACAGAGAGGAACAAATCACCTTGAAAAGATACGTAATATACAGAACTTCATTGTGATTATGAGATTAGACATTATATAGGGGGATAAATCACTTTTCCCCACTAAACTGAACCTCAATTTACATTTGCATCGCTGAATCAAAAATTTTTTTAGCCAACTCATTAAACTAATTTTTTTTTACAAAATAAGAAAAATCGTCTAAGAGTGTTAAAAGTTAATAGATTAGCTATGTGGCGCCACGTTGGAGTTTATATAGATTATTTAGCCGATTAAAATATGATGCAGCAGATATTTAACTAATTTATACATTTATTAAATAAATCAAAAAGTTGAACAATTACACTAACTATACAGATTAAACATTTAAAAGAATTAAACAACTAAAAAAAGCAGCACCAGCCCCAAACTACCGTATTCCACCGGTTCAAATCTACTTTTCCTTCATCTCATATTCAGTCTCTCTAAAACTTCCAAATCATAATGAACAATTTATGAAATAGAGAGAAGAAAAGAGCATAACGAAATTTTTGAACAAAAAATATTGTTTCTATAAGGATCTTCTTCTTGGACTTCAATTCTCTTTGCTTTAATTTGGGAATTTTGTTATTTCCTTCTCCGTTGTCGCGGTTAGTACCAAAATGAATATTATAAACGAGATTCGCATCATTATGCTCGATAAAAGGAGCCAAAAGCTGTATTTTCTCCAAAATTTCCTTCACCGTAGCGAACTTGGTGCTTGAGTTGATTTTTGATTACTTGATGGATGATTTGTTGTGGATGATTATTGTGCAAAAATGAAAAATAGAGAATGACCCATAAGATTTCAATATATACTTCTTGTTTTAATTTGAATAAGTCTTTGCTGGAAAAGAGAGAAGTAAAAACTGATTTTGTATATTTCCGTCCTTATCTGTCAAGTACATTGAGGTATATTTATACTACCTTACAAAATCTTATAAAATGATACGATATACATTAAATGGCCGACTACATTAAATGGGTTGCAACTGACTATATCTTTGTATCTTTGTATATCTTTAACTATATCTTTTAACACTCCCCCTCAAGTTGGTGTATAGATGTCTCGCATGCCCAACTTGAAACACAATGGATGAAACATCTTACTACCAAGACCTTTAGTTAAAATATCAGCAAGTTGATGTTCTGATTTGACGAAAGGTAAGCAAATAAGACCACTAGTTAACTTTTCTTTGATGAAGTGCCTGTCAATCTCAATGTGATTCGTTCTATCATGTTGTACCGGGTTGTTCGCAATACTAATTAGGGGTGCACAAAAAAGCCGAAAAAACCGAAAAACCGACCGGCCGAACCGAACCGTTACTATTTCAAACCGAAAAATATTAAACCGAAAAAACCGAACACTATAAAATTGAAAAACCGAAATTAGTTCGGCCGGTTTGGTTTGTCTTCTCAACAAACCAAAACCGACCGAACCGACCGAATAATTTAAAATTATAATATAATTTATATATTTTTTTAATAAATATTTACACATTTCATTTAATAAATATTTACACATTCCAATCTTAATAATTGTGTGCCAGAAGCACAACTAAGAAAAAAACCAATAATGAAATATTGTATAAAATTAGTAGTTATTGAGTTAGTGATTTATTAATTGTTATGAAAAAATGACAATATAATGAATACCAAATTATCAATTATGGAACCGAATAACCGAATAAACCGACCGAATAAACCGAAACCGAATAAACCGAAAACCGATTACGATGTAAAAATTTGGGTGGTTTTGGTTTTTAATTTTTTATAACCGATTTAAATGGTTTGGTTATTTTTTCCCCCAAGAAACCGACCAAACCGAACCGTGTGCACCCCTAATACTAATGGATGTTTTATTACCACAAAACAACTGCATAGGCCCTTTTGTTACAACACCCAAATCTTCTAGTAAGGTTCGAAGCCACATTAGTTCACATATACCCAAAGCGAGAGCTCGATACTCTGCTTCAGCGCTAGATCTTGCAACCACGGATTGTTTCTTACTGCGCCAAATAACAAGGTTGCCTCCAACAAATGAGCAGTAACCAGATGTAATGCGACGATCCTCTATAGAGCCAGCCAAATCAGCATCGGAAAAAGCTTCAATTTTCATATGACCACGTGGTGCGAACAATATACCTTTCCCAGGAGCAGATTTGAGATATCTCAGAATTCTGTAGACAGTTTCCATATGACAATGTCGAGGATCATGCATATACTGACTTACTACTCCCACAGCATAAGATATATCGGGTCGAGTATGAGAAAGATATATCAGTCGGCCCACTAAACGTTGATATCTTTCTCTATCAACCGTAGGTCCTGTGCCACCTGTTAAATGATGATTAACTTCAATAGGAGAATCGGCCGGCTTACATCCCAACATGCCAGTTTCTGTTAAAAGATCAAGTATATACTTTCTTTGGGATAGAAATATCCCACTAGAAGATCTTGCAACTTCAATACCGAGGAAATATTTCAACGGACCAAGATCTTTGATTTCAAACTCTCTAGCTAATCTTGCTTTGAGATTAACTATTTCTTCTGTATTATCACCTGTCACTACAATGTCATCAACATAAACAATAAGGATAGTAGTCTTACTCTTTATTTGTTTAACAAATAGAGTATGATCAGCTCGACTCTGCTTGTACCCAAACCTTGTCATTGCTTTGTGGAATCTACCAAACCAGGCTATGGGAGATTGCTTCAGACCATCCAGAGCCTTTTTCAACTTACAGATTTTACCCTTGGTTGCAGATGAAGCAAAACCGGGAGGTATTTCCATGTACACCTCCTCCTTTAAGTCACCATGAAGGAAAGCATTTTTTACATCCAATTGTTGAAGATCCTAGCCAAAGTTCACTGCACATGAGATTATGGTACGAACAGAGTTCATCTTCGCCAAAAGAGCAAATGTCTCATCGTAATCAATCCTATAGGTTTGTGTATATCCCTTTGCAACTAGTCTGGTTTTGAGTCTCTCGATAGTCCCATCTGACTTATGCTTGATCGTATATACCCATTTGCATCCAACTATTTTTTTTCCATAAGAAAGAGTGACTAGTTCCCACGTATCATTCCTTTTTAGTGCATTCATCTCTTCTATCATAGCATTTTTCCAGTTCTCATTGCTAATTGCTTCTCTCCACCCCTGAGGAACAGTTATCGAAGACAAGGAAGAAACAAAGAAATAGTAGGATGCAGATAATTTGTTATATGCTAAGAAATTGGAAATAGGATGTTGGGTGCATGATCTAATCACTTTTCAAAGAGCAATAGGAAGATCAGTATTATCGGAGGAACAAATAGGATTAGAATCCTTACCATTAACATTATCAGGACTCAGTTCTGAGCAGAGCTGTGGTGGTGCAGAAATGTTGGCCTTATTTTTGTCTCTTCGCACATAAGTCCTCAACTCAGGCACATTCTGTCTAGCATGTGACTCTTATGACTCCCTCTATGAAGGTTTATCTGAGACAACAATAGAGATAAGAGAAGGTGTAGAAGTATTGCTAGTAATACTGCCTGCCTCTAGATGATCTTTCTCCTCATCAATAAAATCAATAGAATCCTCCCCCTGAGGAGAAGGTGCAGAAGAATAGAAAGGTTCCAACTCCCAAAAAGTAACATCACGAGTGATGAATACTTTATGTGAAATGGGGTGATAACATTTGTAACATTTCTGGGTGGGAGAATACCCAATGAAAACACACTTAAGAGCCTTGGGATCTAGTTTTCCCCGAGTGGGAGACTTATCATGAACATAGCATACACAGCCAAAAACTCGAGGTGAAGGAGAAGGACTTGTTGTGTGTTGGAGGAAAGAAATGAGACTTTTGTTTCCAAGAATTCTAGAAGGAAATCGATTTATAAGAAAAGCAGCAGTTAAAACAACATCTCCCCATAGAAATTTAGGTGTGTTCATAGTGAACATAAGAGTGCGTGCTACCTCTAGTAAATGCCGGTTTTTTCTTTCTGCCACCCCATTTTGTTCTGGGGTTTTAACACAAGAGGTTTGAAGTATGATGCCATGCTGAGAGAGGTATGATGCAAAGGCATTATTATTGCTATATTCTCGGCCATTATCACTATGAAGAATTTTGACTTTAGCACCAAATTGGGTTTGGATCATCTTATAAAATTCCTGAAATCAGTTAAATACCTCATTTTTGGAGTGAAGAAGATAGATCTAAGTTACGCGAGAATAACAATCAATAAAACTTACAAACCATTTATGACCGGAACGAGAAACAACACGTGAGGGTCCCCATACATCAGAATGGATAATAGCAAAAAGTTCAGAATGACGACGATTAATAGCAGAATAAGTAGAACGTCTGTGTTTACTTAATTCACATGGTTCACACAAGAATGGAGTTTTCTTATACTGCTTAACCAAAGATGGAAATACAGACTCTAGCACTGATAAGGGGGGATGTCCCAAACGTCGATGCCATTGATGAAGAGGAGTCAGACTAAAGTCAGAAGTAGACTAAAAAACCTGAGCATCAATCCTATCTGCAATCAGAGGTATATTAGACGAGGGAACATCTAAATAATACAGACCACCAACTGCACTACCACTGCCAATCTGCTGTCTCGTCACCAAGTCCTGAAAAACACAATGAGTTGTGAAAAAAGTGACTGAGCAGTGTAAGGATTCGGTAAGACGTTGAATGGATAATAAGTTTGCAGTGAATGAAGGAACATGAAGAACAGATGATAACGTTAGTGAAGGGGTACAAACTACTGAACCTCACCCGGAAATAGGAGAAAGAGAGCCATCAGCTACTCGAACCTTATCTTGACCAGAACAAGGCATGTATGAGGTAAAGAGATTGGAAGACTCAGTCATATGCTCGGAAGCACCTGTATCAATGATCCAACTAGGACAAGGTGATGAGACATGAAAAACACAAGAGTGTATACTTGTTTGTGCATAATGAGAAGACACAGGTTTCGAATAGAGTTTTCGGAAAGCGGAGATTTCTTCTGGAGTAAGAGATGCTTCGGAAGTACTGGATGCAGCAACCGAAGGTGCTGTAGTAGACATATATGCCGGGGTACCACGTTCACGACCACTGCTAAACCGACCTCCACGACCTTTAGGTTTTCCATGAAGTTTAAAGCAACGATCCCTGGTATGGTTCTTTAAGCCACAATAGTCACATTCGCGGGATTCCTTTTCAT
Source organism: Hedera helix (assembly GCA_947179155.2). Lineage (NCBI taxonomy): Eukaryota > Viridiplantae > Streptophyta > Magnoliopsida > Apiales > Araliaceae > Hedera > Hedera helix. The sequence continues at coordinate 44,500,675 of OX359275.1, forward strand.
TTGAGTATGTGGCACCAAGACTGGGCTTAGAGTACGAGGCAACCATAACAGATCAGTCAACCGAGTTTAGGTTAAGAACCATGACCCGACGTCTGCTTTCTCCCTGTTGAACTCGGGCATGAGCCTCTCGCAGTGATGGAAATGGTATTTGACCAGTCAACTGTGCTCGAACTTGATCGTACTCTATGTTTAATCCAGCCAAAAAGTCCACAACTCTGTCTTCACTGACAAACTTTTGGTAAGCTGACGCATCTTTCTGTACATTTGGCTGAAAAAACCCGGTAATGATCAAGTTCCTGCCAAAGAGCATTAATCTCTGCAAAATACTGAGCCACAGTTTTCTCGCCTTGAACCATCTCACAAATTCTCTTACGAATATCATATGCCTTAGACATATCACCAGAGATGGAGAAAGTTTGAGAGATAGCCTCCCAAAGTTCATAGGCAGTGTCAAGGAACATGTAACTGCTCCGCATACTAGATTCTATAGAGTTAAGAATCCATGTCTTCACCATGGAATTATCAGACTTCCACTCCTCTTGGGCCATACCAGTTTGATCAGGCATAGTAGATGTTCCATTGATGAAATGTTGCATACGATTGGCCTCAATTGACATGCGGCACGCTTGAGACCAAACCAAAAAATTGGTTCCATCCAGTTTGAAAGGACTTGGAACTAATGCTGAATTGAGAGTATGACTTCTAACAGCTTGTTGTCCCATACCACCGGTAACCACTTCACTGCTAGCACCACTTTGTTCCATCGTATATAAAAAGTAGATACAATATATATCCGAGGGTGAACTTTACCAAGGATAGATATAATTGTACTAAATTCAGGAACAAAAATTAATGCAACAGTTTTTTTTTTTTAATAATATATATATATATATATATATATATATATATATATATATATATATATATATTATAATTGCAAATCTGCAAAATTCTAATTCTGCAGCAAGTTTGAGAATATTATGCCAGCCCAAAAGTCAGCCAAGTGAGTTGAGAATAAATATTCCCACCTGCCAGAAAAAGACCACTGCAATAATAAATAAGTGGTCCCAACAATAAAGGAGTGGGACCAATCTGCAAACAAGCCAAGAATCCATTAAAGCAACATCCTGTAGCATCACGTGTTAGCTACACACACAAAAGTCCAGCACCAACAGTTTAATGCACCTATATCATTAAATGACAAGTCTGAATGAGCCAAGAATAATTTAAAGCCTGTGACCCAGCAAGCCAATAAATGCCACAAGCAGGTCACCCAAAAGATTAATTGATTTTTTTTTTCTGTTAAGCTATTCCAGAAAGGGGAACTTGAGCCTTTGCTGTCAAAAGCTACCCACCAAGCGACGCAGTACTGGAATGCTTAGAAAACATAGGAGGTTCATGGTTTAAAGCATCAAACTTTATGTAGATGGCAATAGGAGAGAGAAACGAACACCATGGGAGTGGCGACGCCGGTAAAAGCTTGCCTGAATAAGTCACACGCGCCAGCTGAAGGTGGCGCGTGGCGTCGGCCTTCCGCGAGTGTAGTGGCGCGTTGTAGCGCGTGGGGATGTGGGTCGGAAGTCCGAAGCCTCTGCGGTGGTCGCCTGGAACTGGGTAAACCAATTATGATCTCAATTTCTTCATACAGATTTGTTTCACTAATTTTCTGAAGGAGCGAAAGATTGGTAGCGGAAATGAAAATAAGCGAGCTAAGAAATTTTCCTGATAGGGAGAAAAGGAAACAGCTCTGATACCATGTTGGAAAAAAGAGAAGTAGAAACTGATTTTGTATATTTCCGTCCTCATCTGTCAAGTACATTGAGGTATATTTATACTACCTTACAAAATCTTATAAAATCTATGGGATACGGTATACATTAAATGGCCGACTACATTAAATGGGTTGCAACTGACTATATCTTTGACTATATCTTTTAACAGTCTTCATCATATATTATTGTTGTGTTGGATTGGAGAAGAAATTTTCTATTTGTAGAAAAAGAAGCTTGCTACAGATAAACACAAAAAAGTTGGTGGAGATGGTGGTTCGGTGTAGTGGCAAGGATGGTGGTGGTGGTGATGGGTCAACCTGTCTCCATTTTTTCGGACGACTTCTATCATCCCAGAACTACAACGGAAAAGAACATAGAAAATATAAGTGGTTTGAATTTCAACAGTGATGTTTAATTGGAGTAATGTATTTTCTGTTTGTTTAATTTGCTTGATTTATTTTAAATATATAATTAGTTTTAGCTTTGTAAAATACTAAAAAAAATTAGATTGTTCAATGGGAATGCAAATTTTTTGTTATGTTACTTCTATTTAATTGGACTATTTTGTTTAATTAATTAAATGACTTTTACTTTTAATATGTTTTATTTTTTTAATTTGTTTTTTTTGTTGCAACTTTGTAAATATATTACAAAAATAAAAGTTTTTTAATTATGTTGCTTGATTTAATACCAAGTGTACCATATGTTAATCCCAATTTTTTCTTAAATATTTTTTATATTTTTCCACCATGGCATGCACGTCCACATATAGGTGACGTGGACATAATCTCCCTCTCACATGTTGGTCATTCTGTTAAAAATCAAACAATTTAACATATTATATAACGGCTAGTAAAAAATTTGCAATTCTATGACATGAATGGAAAAAAAATCAATTTAGTGATGTAAATGTAAATTAGAGTTTAGTTCAATGAAAAAAATGTAATTTAACCCACATTATATATAAAAGAAACCTAAAGGATGTTCGAAAATTTAAAAAAATGACAAATTAAAAAAGAAAAAAAGAAGAAGAAAGGTAGCATGATTACATAGAGGTAGCATCCAAAGTCATATCTTTACGAGTAGCTTTCTCCCAACATGGGATCATGTTATTTTTATATAAATCTCACATTGTTACTACACATGAAGCATTGAGCCATTGACATGGACACAGGACACATTAATGACACAAAACACATACATCAACACAAGAATACCAAATTACAATTTTTTTCCACATCTAATATATTGTCGAAAGGAAAACTGTTTTTGTGACAAATTCAACTTTGGGCAAAAATATAACGTACTCCGTTTGGTGGGGGTTAGCAAAACCCTTCAAATAAAGATTAATTCTTTTTCGGTAACAAATTAATATAACATCAAATAATGGTAGTGTTCCTAGTTGGTCAACATTTTTTGAATTAAAAAGTAAAGTGAATTACTCCCTCTGTCCTTCGAAGGATGGCTTAAGTGCCAAACAAGTTGTCTTCAACAGAATGGCTCTAGTACAAAAGTCAAAGCTATAAAGTGAGAAAAGACTATAGTAACTTCTACTTGTGTTATAATTATATGGGATCCAGTATTACAGTATTAAATCTATATAAGGGTCATGTTGGAACTTACTTTATACTGTCGCCCCTCTAATTTGAAAATTTTAATTTGCATGAAAATTGTACTCAGGCATCATTAAGAGGACCAAAGGAGTTAATTTATGGATCAAAATAGTTATTAATCATCATCAAACATAAATAGCGAGTTTATATCTACTATTTGCTTCCTGTACTTGTTACTCATCTTCTATTAGTTCTGAGATGATATAATATTTTATTTATTTATTCTAACAATTAACTTTCTTGATATGCTAAGACATACTATCTTAGTGTTTTGGGACATTTTGATGGAAGAGCTGAAAGTGTTGATACTTCTAGATACAAAAGAAAATGCATATGCTATATATATAGACACGTACGAAGGGCCCGACACGAGTCCAAGAGTTTTCATTAAGTGTTGATGTTTACTCTTAGTTGGTAGTTACCAGTTAGGAAGTATATGGATATATATATTCTTCCTGTCATCATCATAACTTCGAAAGCCTGTTTTTGCAGGTGGTAGTAATTAACTCTAATAAGACCTTTCTTAATTTAATGCTTCATAGTCTTTATCCTTGTCTTTCCTGAGAGAACTAAACCAGATCATATGATGTTTACAAACATATAAGAAAAAAAGGTATAGTTTCTAAAGCACCTTTTGACGTTGCAAAGCCTTTAGAGGAGATAGAGCCCACTTATATAAAGGGTCATGTATAAAAACCTGCAGAAAATTTGCACTGGATATGAACTAACTGAAAGATAATGAACTTTCTCAATATTAAAATGTTATATGTTATATGATCATACTTCAATGATGGTCAGTAGTGCTTCTTTATTTGTCCGCATTACGGACAGAGTTTCCTCGCAACATCTTCTGAATACCCCTTCCACTCCAGTTACTCCCATACCATCTATAATGTCCCTCGTCAGCCTGAATGGAACCTATATCCCATTACACACAATGTCAATCGTATAAAGCAATGACTGAAAGACACAGGATAAATTGATAGCATAAAGTGCAAGGGATAAGAAATTTGAGTAAAAAGAAAAAGGCACACCCGCTCAGGTGTTTTAAGCATCAACCCCTGCTCAAAGGCAACACCAAGATCAATGTGAACAACTTCTGCAGTCGCTTGATCAATTAGGATATTCATGGAGTGTCGATCTCCAAGCCCAACAATGTAACCCACCTGATTCGAATGATCGGCTTTAAGTGCAGAGTCAAATTGAACAAAATCATTCTCATCTTCAATCAATGCAAAAAAAAAAAAAAAAAGCAAAAGGAAAGAGGCTTCCTAGGAGAATCCATGAGAATGCTTGCATTCCACATATAATAGATGGACTGTCATTCATGTCAAAGAGTCTAATCTCACCATTGAACTAGCTGCCACACTTCGTGTGTAAGCAAGCCTTTTTTCAAACCAATCAGGTGGATGTAAAAATCTCTCCAAGAAAAAGTAATGCATGACAGGCCTGCCAAACAGCAATTGAAGATTAACTGCGCTTAAACCAATAAAGACCAAGTAACACATACATTGGGGAAAGCTATAAACCTGAAATTATCACAGACTTCCTGAAAGGCCTTCCTCTTGTAGTTTTCCTATGCAGACAGAACATTGGAAAAATTATACTACGTTCTCTCTGTTAAGTAAATGATAAATAAATTAAGATCCTTCATCTTAAATTTGCGAGTCTAAATCTAGTTTAGGTAAAGTCGGACCTGGAAATTGAAAACTTTTTACTGGAGTGCCTCTATCAAGAGAGTGCCCTCATATGCAAAGTCACTAGTTCTTCTAGTTGGAACTTTGAACTATGCGCTGACACAATCCAGTCACTAGTCTAATACAATTCAGAATGCATTATGCAAGACCATGTTCCCGATTTTACTATTATAATTGACACACAATATCCTTTTAGCTGGATATAACGATCGAGGAAATCAAAATTTAATATAGGTTTTGGGGACAAAATGTGACAGAAAAACACATGCAGAAATGAGCTTAACTATTTGGTATCCTAACATAATAAATTCATGTTAGACATGGTTGACATTGTGTGCTTCATAACAGAACCAAAACTTTGAACCTTAGAAGATTGGTGTAAGGCAATTTGTCAGGTCAAAATGTAACAACAATAACAAATTAGCAATTTTAGCAAAAGAGAAAAATATGGCACTTGCCGTAGCCATGTGCTGCCGACATTTGAGAAATGGCCAGTCTCCAACTCCATAGCGCCCGTGAGCACCTCCACTACGCATGCTACAATTACAATATTCAGACATTTGCATCATATAAAATTAACTTCTACAGGATTGCATGACTTGTAATTTGACCGACCTTCCTGTAAGATATTCCCCCAAGGGTATAGTGCCATTTACCCACTCAAGAACACCGGCACTTGGCGTAAAAGGAACAACCTGTTTTAAAGACGGTACAATTACAAATTAAATCCTTCCTGTTTCAGATGACAACATAGAAAGCGTTTCTGAGCACAAATATGTTTCAGTAAGGAACATCCAAAAGCTTAAACGTGCAGTCAATAGTTAATGGTTCGAATTTTGTCATCCGTTTTTCTTTTGTGGCTGAAATTTGACTTTTCAATAGAGAAGTGAGGGAATTTTTTTTAGGCACTGTGTTTTGAGATACTATACAGTCAATCAAAGGGGTAGATCAAATCCAATCAAAAAGGGGAAAGGGTTTCTTTTCATAAAAGGATTAAGAAATATAAGGTTTAAGATACAAGTACAAAAAAAGAAGTTCAGTAATCCAACCCTACATGAAAAGATTTCATCTATATTTTTGTATAGTTTTGGCGATATGGCTGAGTGGTAAGGCGGGGACTGCAAATCCTTTCCCCCCATTCAAATCCGGGTGTTGCCTGATCAACAAAAGACTCGAAATCTTTTATTTTGTTTTGCTGATATATAACTCACCAAATTATTTTATGACAGAAGCAACATAAACAGACTGCATTTGGTCTATAGGTTTTCTAGAATCGTGGGGGTGGGGGTGGGGGGGGGGGGGGGGGGGGGGGGGGGGGGGGGGGAGAATAGAATAAGAATAGTATTTCCAAATGTAAAAAACTATAAGAAATGTTAACAGGAACACAGAGAACGGGTGCTCTCATTTCATGAGCCTAAATAAAGAATTACGAGTTTACTACATTAGAGAAGATACCTTGTATGTACGTATCCCTAACCTCCGTTTCCACGTATCTCGATGGTGTTGTAAAAACGTGTTAACTAATCCAAAAAATTGTTCCATTACCTGCATATAATTTACCAGGTTTTTCACCAGTGTAAAAAGAAAATTTTATAGGGACTTCTAATGGTCCTAGCAAGAATATGAACATACAACCCTTGTAGCTGAAAAAGAATAATGATAAATGAAAACTTGTGAATGACTTCACCATTGAAGACATTACAGAATGTCTACTTGAAGAATTATAAAGGAACAAGCATTCTTCAATGTATAACAATTTCTTCATAAAATATCAACATAAATTTCACCACGAAATATATATTAAGTAATGTCCTGATAAATCTAAAGAAAAATATGTCCTAATATTTATATTTATCATATCTCTTAGTTTTGACCATACTTGCATCAATTAATATAATTCTTAAATTTTCGAATGATATCCCCACACAAAAATCAGATAACATACGAAACTTATGAAAGGTATTAATTTGAACTCATACAGCATCCTGTCTTAGATCGTCATTTCCAGATTTTGCTAGCTGGCGGTATTTGTTACCATCGGAACCGAGGCATTCAACAACCTTTGGAGCATTTACACCATTCATCACCCTGTTTTATTTTTTATTGCAATATGAATAATAAGTTAGCAAGAAAGATTGATAAGAACTGTATGTGAGAAGCCCACGACTGAACTTGTTTATATGTCTAATACATACATGACTGAATCTGCTAATCCTTTGAAGTGGGGAAAAGAGCCTTCATGATATTGACAACTACGGTCAACAGGGAAAGTAGAAGTCACTACCGGTACCTGAAGATCCATCATAAATTACAGAGATCATGACATTTAGAAACTTTATGATCAGGTAAAAAGAATAATGTACAAAAGGAAAAAGACAAAATTATTGTGTTTAAAATGTAGAGGAATAGTAAGATTGGCAAAATCACATGTCACTTTCCCCAAATATTTCTGTAAAACTGTATTGTCGCCAACTGAAATTGAGTATTATTATTTTCTTTCATCCCCCCGAATAAGGTCCCGCTCTTTCTAATAAAAAAAAATTGGAGGGGGGGGGGGGGGGGTTGGCACAAAATAAAGTAAGATTTTTCAATGAAAAACAAAAAAGTTATATTTGACAAAATATAATCGAGAAACAACTATATGAAATTCAGAAGTCAAACGGACTCATTTTGGGATGGAGTATTGATTTTGAATACCAATATACAAAGTGATTCACTATCAGATTATTAAGTTTACTTAGCAAATCTACTGCAGGCTGGCTTTTACATAAGCCACTTTCGACCTTCAACTTATTGCATCTAGGCTTGACTTTTTAGTGACATGATTCAGGCAGTTCTCACACCCAAACCATCATTATACAAGTGAGAATGATTAATCATTCATAGTCATTGATCATAGTAAAACAGAAAAGTACCCCAAAGTAGCGACCATACAATACTTACAAGTTCAAGTTGTCGAACACTGCGAATTTCTCTTGGTAGAGTAACCTTTTTATTGGTATCCTGTTGACATGCTCTAATTAGAAGTGTCCATATATCATCACATTCAATCCCATTTCTATGATCGGTAGATCCAGTTGTAGTTGAAATAACTGAGACTCTAATTATCAAGGAAGAAACATAACAACAATATGGCTAACCTCTTTCTTTGTCTCTAGTTCCGCAAGTTTGATGTACATCTCCACCATTTGTTTCATCTACATTGCACAGTGCCGCTTCTTTTATAAGGACTAGAAAATTTAAGAAGAATAAATGCATGAAATATGAGAAATGTAAGATCAAAATGCTACTTGTCTGATAACAGCTCCACGGTATGAAGACAACTCATTTAAAAGATTTTCTGCAGCATACTTCTTATCCAAATCCACCACAAATGAGTTTCGATTACGCTGCTTATCCTTGACTCTGTCACCGTTTGCCAGAGCTAAAAGCTACGGTCAAAAAGGAAAAAGAAAGGGTAAATATCTCCACATTTACACATAATAGTGAAACTAAATTAGCTTTCACTATTAATAAGTAATTTGATACATTTCTAGTTTAAATAGCACAACTCTTTTTTAGGAACAAAAAAGTCATCCAAAAGTTGCTCATGATTTGAAGCGTTAAATACCTGGAATATTGTATGGTACGGATGGTCAATCGCCATTTTCTTCAGAAGAGAAACCAAAGCAAACTGCAAATGTACTTCTTTAAGTAAAAACTCATAATAAAGAGAACATTCTTACAAATGAGAAACGAGATATATTGCCAGACCAAGTGCTAAAACCATAATATCGACTTGTGCACCTAAAAAGCTGTCCTTGGCTCTGGGAAAAAATTACAGCGGAAGAAAGAACAGAAATACCTGGAAACTCTGAGCTCCGTGACCATCTTTTGAACCACCCATTCTTGAGGCAATTTGATATACTAGTGGTATAAACTTGTAAGACTGAACCTGTTAATTGGATTTGAGTAGGGAAATCAAAATCAGCAACAATTAACTAAAGAATATCTCTCTCTCTCTCTCTCTCTCTCTCTCTCTTTTTCTCCCGCACACCCACACCCCCACACCCGCACACCAAATTTCAAATTTGGTAAATCAAGTGTAATTTAAAATATAAGTTCTTATCAATATTAAATTACTGTCATCCTCTTTACCTCTTCAATTGTACTACGCATGCCATTCACAACAATTTGTTTGGTTGAGAGACTGAACCACAGCGAAATAAGTCGAAACACCTGAAAGAACACAAATAACACTCTGAACATTGGCCAACTTCATAATAGCTAGAATAAATGCAGTCATACTACTTATTACACTGATAATTATTTACTTCAAAATGTTTAAACATAAAACATAGAAAAAGATCCACCAAATAACACAACAAACTCTGTTGCATTTACTAAATATCACAAAGTATAATATGCATATGTTTATGCTTTTGGTAATAGGCATCTCAACTTTCAGTTATGAGCTCCAGGTTTTCCATAACCATTTGATTGTCCATGAAATAAGGAAGCAACAAATTGACATTTACCATGGACAAAGACTTGGATTACATACCACTCTGACATCATATTTATCTCCAACGACCAAACAGTGTTTATATCCTTCCAGTGCTATGCAGAGGAAATTGTCCCTGTCTTGCTGAGAGGTCAAGGCAACGAAGAAAAAAATAGATTAAATTCATCAGAGAACTTTTAATCAACTTACGATCATAAACAGTAGCGATATAAATAAACAAATGTTTGATGCAAATAGTCAATAGTGAATACTAGTTATTGAAAATAACTTCAACAGTCCTGACATGTCCAATTCCAGTCTCTAGGCTATGTAATGTAAAATTTCTGATGTACAACCATGTCAATAAATTTCACATAACATCAAGAGATTTCTAAGTTTAAGAGATCAAATGATCAAGCAAAATCATATTCTAACACTGATGTATAAGAACCCTCCATGAGCAGAAAAATATCCTTAGATTTAGGATATCTAATATTTATGAATATGTTCACAAGTTTCTCACAGTATTGCAATCTACACATCCTTCTTTTTTTCAGATTTAAATCTATTTATTTAGAGTATGACAGCATTCAAAAGCTGGTGATCTTATTTTACCTCCAATTTTTCGGCCTCCTCCCTATCCATGGAAAGTTGCTTTTGCAATTCTTGTATTTTTACGGAATAGTCGGACTTGTCCCCCTAGATACAATGTACAAATTAAAAAATCATATCTTAAGGTAAGCCACTTTGATTGCAGTTTTTGCTGATAGTCACAGTGAGTGGTCAAAAGAGAATTGACAGGCAAGACTTACTTTTGATGAACTCTTCAGTCGCCTAATTAGTGCCTCCAGCTCTTTCGCCTGCATATATTTATATACATGAAAAATTAATTATTAACTTCAACAAAATATTTCAGCGAACTCACTTCAATACCAACAGATAATAATTTATAAAGGATAAAGTACCTTGTGTTTCCTTAACCGCATTGCTGCTTGCCATTCACTAGAAGTTAGTCTTTCCTCACAATTATGAAAGAGAGCATCTGCGTAATGACCAAGATGAAAATGTGTTTGGCTTTGTCTTGCCATGGACTTTTTGTCAGTGGTCATCTGATCCTCAACAAGAGTAACTGCATGCTTCAGGTACTTTTCTAGTATAGTCCTAGAGCTGCATGATAGTACCACGTAAGTGGAAAAAGCATCACAATTCTTAAACATACAGATATTATTGTTAAATAGACACCCATATGTAACCACTTTGAACTATAACTAACTTGCTAGATCGTGTTTCTGCAAGCCACTTCCCAACCAAGCGATATACATCCGAAGCCTCATCATTCAACTGATGATTATGCGAGATAAACTTTGCAAGGTTGATTGCCATCTCATGCTGACCTTGCGCCCGCAGAAGCTTTGCTTCCTCAATCTGAAATAATTCAAAATTACTTTTTTTCATTGTTTTCAGTTAAAGAATCCTTCAGAGTGATTATTTTTTGCTTGACTATATTTAAATTCGTAGTCTCTTCAAACAACAAAAAACTGTCAAAGTGACTAATCACACAGAAATTTTAGTTGAACAAGTTGGTTGTTTTATAAATAGTTTAGGACAAATTTAATGTTTGAGCATCCAATACGAAGTTAGAATATTGATATTTATGCAATTATAGGTAAAATACCAAAAAAAAAATTTAGTACACTAAATTTAGAGTATTGGTACGTAAGAGTATCGTGTTTGGGTACGTAAGTACCAATCCGCGGTACGCTAGGTGAATGAGAGTATCTGGTAACTTTGGTTAAGACGTTTAGAGAGAAACTAGCGTGAATCATAATGAGCAGATAAAAAAAAGGGAAAAAACCAACATAATGGGGGAACCAAACGCAAGAGGAGACCTGAGCAAGAGATTTTGTGAAACGAGAGCAAACATGTCAAGTTACCAAGATGTTAGATAATAAGCTTATTATACTTTAAAAAACACATATAATTCATTCTGAAAAGTTATATTCACATAAATTGCAGACTCATGCTAATATCCCTATTCCGGTCTGGTCAGGTATGGAATGGATTCCCGTTTGAAAGGAATATTCACTTAAATTGGAAAGGAAAATTCAGTTAAACTGGAAAGGAATATTCACTTAAATTGCACACTTCATGCTGATATCAGTAGCTGCTGAAGTAATAAGAGGGGAAAAAAAGTAGATTTAGATGCATTCAAGCGTGTGTGAAACAAGTTAGTGTCTCACAAAAGGCCAGGACATAAAAGGTATTTGCTGTTTCTTGTAATGTTAATATTAAGATGGAAAGCAAATACCCTTCCCATCCAATATAGGTTAGAATGACTGATTCCCGTGCCAGCAAAGATGAACTTAAATTCATGCAAAGCTGCAGCAGCCTGAGATAACCTGGAACCCTAGAAAATATAAACAACAATATATCAGCTAACTAAAAACAATATATAAGGCAAATGTAGAGATTTAATTTTTCTTGAATTAGGACAGCTAGTTTAAGATAATACCTTACGAAGAGTTGATGCAGATTCTAGAAGATGTTGCACCGTACAGTCAGTACAGCTCAAAATTTGCAGCAAGACTCTTCTAAATGCAATAAACGGTTCCAACAAATTCATATGCAACTGTGCTCGTTTCAAAATGCAGCTCCATTCAACATTAAGCCATGACAACTACATGGACAGATTAAAAAGCCACAATTATTGTACTTTCTACTCATATCCCTAAAATGTATTCTTTTTTTTATATCCTTCAAGTATTGTTCTCACATACCCCCCCCCCCCCCCCCCCCCCCCCAAAAAAAAAAAAAAAACCAACCCAATAAAAAATATGAAGAAAAACGAGAGAAAAAATGCAAAAAGAAATATTCACACACACACATACATATTGTTGTACACAAGTTTTTATTTAATTACATAACGAGAAATGATACACATGTAGAGATTATGTTGTTAAATGCTAACCACATTTGAGAACTCCATTCACATAGTAATGTATAAATTAAATTTCAAACATATGTTTAAGATTCAAACTGCCACTAAACAATCTACATACAATATTCATACAACTTAGCAGATTGAAAGGAAGATTTGATGAATTTTATCAAGGGAAACAAAACAAAAGTATAAACTTCAATGAGAAAGGAACTCACTTAAAACATGTAATAAAATAAACTTTGTACACTTATGGTAATAATTAAGATACAAATTCAGTTCTCTAAATACCACTTCTTGGCTTCATTTGAGTTATTCTACGTCCTCTGAAACCATGTGTACAACTGTACATGTGTGTCGTAGTGTGGGGGGTGGGGTGCATTCACTAATGCTATGGTATAAGCCTAAGCTTCATATGGTGGTTGTCGCTGAGTCATTTTAAGAACAGAGGGAATATGGTAATCTTCGGTAGTCTTTTCTCAAATGATGCCTTCATCTGTTTCACAATTAGCACATAAATATCTTGCTGAACTGATCAAAGAGTTTGCAGAGGATTTCAATTTTTCTTATTTTTGTAAAATAATTACTTAGTATCAGGTGTACAAACTTGTGCATCCATAGGTTGAGCTTAAATTTTCCAGCTTATCTCAATTTGCAAACAAAATATACAGTCTCAGAATTTACATTTAGTGTTATGTGAAGACCCATTGACGACATTGATGTGTTCACTTGTATGGTTGTTATACAATGTTCAGCGAGGAGAAATTTATTAGCTTCAAAGATTAGTGTTTGTGTGAGTGCGTGTGTTGAGAGAGACAGAGATATCAGACCACTTCGAGTCCTATCATCATTCTTCCTATTAACATTTAGTGTTATATGAAGACCCGTCGACTCTTCATGACATTGGTGTGTTGATTTGTATGGTGTTATATTAATTATTAGTAAAGAGAAATTTCATTAGATAGATACGCAGATTTTTAGTTGAATATATATAGAGAACGAGAAAGAAGTTAGTCCAGTGCGAGCCCTATCCTCATTCTTTATATTCACTAAAGCTAGCCTGAAGTTTGAATGAAATTCAAGAAAACATGTCCACCTTCAGGGAACACCAGGTATTTAAAAGGTTCTGGTGAGGGAAAGAAATCATACCCCACACAGGTAAAAATTGATTTAGGGATCAGTAGAAAATGAAAGAAAAAAGTGTGCTATAAACAGTAATGGTAATTCAAATTGTACTTTTCAGATTGGGAAAATGATATATCTTGCGACTTTATGTTTCAACGTTTTTGTTTCCAATTATTTGGATAACTATTGCTAATATTTTAATGATATATGTGATATAGTGGGCCAACGTTATGATCTTACCCAATCCCTTATATTGGTGGGACTCTTCAGGTTGTTTAATGGTATGACAACAGGTAAAAACGAGTACACAGAAGAAGATGAGAAAGAAGAAGGATCTAGGCATTCACTCAATAATTATCACATCACCGGTCAAAAAAATTATAATACCCAAAGTCCCACATCAGTTATAAGCATAGATGTGTTCTGTACTTGGCCTGTAAATAGGATCAATTAGAGTATTGTAAATTATCCCAAAAAAATTATTCTCTGTGAGAGGGCCTTTTTTTTATATATAAGAACCACTTTAGTTAAAAAAATCCTTCTTTAACGGCGCCTGAGGAGGAGCATTATTGGCAATGTCTAGAAAGTTATGTCTAGGAAATGAGTTAGCGGTGCCGTATTAACAGAAGGCCCCCTCTTTCCTGAGAAGGCTATTAATTATTAATTATTAATTATTAAAATATTATATACTATATATTACCATGATTAGAATACCTATATACATGTACTTTTGTTACTTGGACATAATTTATAATTAATAGGAATCGGATTTGTGAATCTAAAGTGATTTTAAATTAAGTTATCTAACGGGATAGATACTACTCAATTTCATCATTAAATAGAATAATAAAAATTTTGGTATTGTTCTGCCCATGTTTTAAGCAGCTCAATTATAAAGGAAATAAATTTTAATTTATTAATCTAATGTAATAATATGGAGGGTTTAGTATATAAAACAATTAAACAATAATATTGTAGTACTTAATAAAAATGTATTATTTTTGTGAATAGATTGAATTGAACGAGACTAGCAAATTGCATTTAAAAATATTTCAGGTATTACATTGCTTACTCCATGTACGGATTCCGTACTCCTTTATTCATCCTCCTTTAATTTTAATTTATTCATTTTTCTCCTCGTTTAGAATTTGATTTTTGTTTCGACATTTTGTTCATAGTCGAATTCTTATGATAAGTTTGTTTGATTTTGGATATTCGAAAATTAGTTTCTTGATTGTGACTCGTTTGAATAATTCAATATCATTTGAAGAAGATCATGTAAGCCTTGTGATTTGAACCCTTTTTTGGCTTACATTTTATAGTTTTGAACCGTAGGGTATACTTGAGCTAATCACCTGTAAGGTTACCACATGCATGCCCTCTTAACACCGACACTTTTCGTGACGGTGTGATTAGTCCACGACGTATCCATTTGTATGCTCTAGATGTGAGCTTTGGCCATTTGATATATTTGTTCAGGATACATGTGGGCCGACTCAGTATTTGATTTAATTAGTTTGGCGGATTAGTGAAGTATGTGTCGTTGTGCATACTATCCGGTTTGATTCGCATACATCTCTGTATCAATGTATTTTGTTAATCTTTGGCTATTTGTATTTGAGCTCAATATGAAATTGTCACCTTATAACCATTTGATTTAGCCTTCATCTTGTTGGAATCCTTTTGATTATACTTGAATCTAGCCTCGCTAATTTTGATATGTTCATAATTCGTTCTTAATTTGCATTAATTCATCCATTCAGCTCTTTTGGTTACATTATATATTATGGTATATTTGTGCATCTCTAAATCCGTACTGGACGATTGGTTCACGCTATGTTTTTTTTCGGGAAGATAATCAGGGGTGATTAGGATTTGTGAGATAAGAGCTACCTTTGATCCAAATAAGTTGATTAGTTTTGAGATTATTTTAGACTTAGGTTTCCTAATATTTTGTAGATTGATGTTTTGGGCCTATTTTGGCATATATTCCTAGAAGTAGAGATTATGTTAATTTGGAGTTTTTTCTATTTAAATTGGTGTTTATGACAGTTGGTATTGAGTTTATTTGAAATTATTTTGAGGTTATTACATGATTGTATTTATTATGTTTTGTGTGTGACATCCATTTTCCATTGAGAAATGGGGTGTTTTACATACCTGGCAAAAAAAGTTTATGCAATTCATATTTCAATATGACACTATGAGAGATAGGATTTACCGTTTTCTCTCCATTTATGTGTCATGATAGTGCTCAAGGGATTTTAATAAGGCTGTTTTTCATTTTTAGCAAAGGGAATCCCACATTGTAAATTAACAGTGACCTGAAGCTACCAAGTAGAAACTATTCACTTCAAAGAAGAACACATTATGCATATGGAGGTCATGATCTTAAGTGACCTTTGTTCCAAATTCTTTCTTCTTATCTCGTACTCCTCTAATTTCTTTCTTTACTAGATGAAACACAGAACACAATTGAATTAATATAAAAGAAGTCAAAGCTTTTCAATGCTTTTCAAATGATGATAAGAGTAAAGACAGGAGGGAAAATTGATAGACTAACTTCATATAACATGCCACAAATTGCAACAAGCCAAATATAAGAAACCTGAATACATAAATAAAGGCATTGCACATTCTATGATAACCAATTACGTCATATAATAAACCGTGCTTCCATTTATAAACACATCTCTGCATAATAAGCTTTCCCGATCATAACAAGTTTTAATTCCTTCATGTTCAAGTTCCCAAGATGTCTATCAAGAAAACCTCTCAAAAATGCACAAAGACAATGAACTAATCATGCGCCAAAACTCTTTAGAACTAATGCATCCCATGATGTATTATTTTATTAACAGAATATCATTATATGATACACAATTGCAACACAGAAGGTGCTTATTGTCAAAAGACAATTAGTCTAATCAAATATAGGTAAGTAAATACCTGGTCTGCTGTGGGGATCACTGGTTCTGATGAAAACTTTTGTGTATCGGTACTGTAATCCATCTCTTCAGGTAAAGAAGTCTGCCAACGCAAACCCCATGCCATCCGAAGATGATGAAAGATCTGCAAACAATTGATGATGCATTAAGACCTACTGAATTCAATAACAAGGGTCATACACATGAATAAGAACAATTCACAACAAAATGACATCTAGACAAATATCAATAGCAAGAGTTTCATGATTCTGGATTATAAATTAAAAGATAAGTATCTCTATCTAAACAATCTACCATTATGTTACTTCTCAAGTGGTGGCGAACAATGCTACTTGTGTTGTAAGAGATGCCCGCCCGAAGGGCCCGACCCGCATCCGGCCCGAAAGAACCGCTCACTAGCTAGCTGGACTAGTGGAGGGGACCTATCTAGAGACGTACTGAAAACCATGCCTTTCGAACCAAACGCAATGCCCGTCTTCCAAATAAAAAAAGAAAAAAAACTCGTTGGGAAGAAAGATGGAATGTGACCTTTAGAGCATGTGTAACGCACAGTCGGGTTGCTCAAGCATAAAGAGAGGTGTGAAAGTAATAGCCTTATGTTATGGCAGCCCCACGACTTACGGCTTTTTTACGCTACTATTGTGATGATGTGAGTGGTTCAAATTGGTTTGATCTTTCCTAATCATTCTGGCCGAAACTTCTACGCAGCGTACAACACTTGTACGGAGGTGCGTGCATAAAAGTTTGTAACTCTTTTCTTATCTGAATCTTAAGGACATGACCTTACCCTATTCTTGAACCCTTTGTCGAGCTCTACCCTGCCCGCATTTCCTTTTGAAGGGGCCAAAGAAATGTCTCCCCTTGCTGCTAACAATTTTTTTTGGAATTCTACTGAACGGGTTGATCCTTCCCCATTTGTTTTAGCAACTTATCATAAGGTCTCATCACCAAGAGTTCCCTGGCGATGACAGAGGAAGCAATCTGCCTGCTATGGCAGGGCGGCTTTTTTCTTTCACAATAAGACCTGGATGATTATCCTTACCCTCGGTAACTTAAGAGTTTACATCCGTCCCTAGTCAAGTAAAGTTTCCTTTCGCTTTCGCCCTTGTAGCCGTTACCCGAATTCACAAAGTGTCTCTATACCCCACAAACTGACTTGACAAGGAATCCATTCTAGCGAACAAACACAACCCCTACACACACCTAAGAGCACCCCTTCCAGCATATCCGTACAAGACCTGAGTAGGTGGGCCGAGGTCCTACAAGGTTACCCACTATTCAAAGCACCCTCCCAAAAGGAAAAATGTGGTTCTGTTCATTTTAGTTGGGTTGGGTAGGTTCGACTAGAAATGTTATGCGGCTCATTCTAAACTCCCTGTAAAACTAAGAAAGAACCACACTTTCTTGAATTTTTGCATACTTTTTACTTGCAAACCCTTGACAGTGAGTTAAGAAAATATCTTCCACCAAAGCAAGCATACTCACTCCTCCAACACTCCAAAGATAGAGTTACCACTACGAAGATAGAGTTACATAAGCCCCAAGCAATAAGAAAATGCAAAAGTAATGAGCATGAGTCTTATTACTCATCATACATGTGAAACAAATGTCTGGCAATAGTTCAAGCCATTGTATCTAAGCTAAGGTTTTTATCTATATACATCAACAAAACTTCGAAAGGAAGAAAACTATTGAATAAGAAACTACTCAATCGTTGGGTTCTCCTCCTTCATAGCCTATTAAGGCTTGTTTGCTGTTGTTAAGCTTTCAACTCTTTTTGCTTCCCACATAAGCTAAAGTAGTATATGTGTGGGAGATTATAAGCTATGGCAGCCTTTAGACAAATAATAATAAATACCTGAAGTTTAACGACTGTTGAGTAGATGTATTCGGTGCTCTCTTTACTTGCATGGTAGATAGAGAAAAGAAGCTCCTACACAGACAATGTCAGTTTTGGGAGTCAAGTTTGAAAAAATGCCATGTCATATAAAATAAGTGATTAGTTAAGAGAATTTTCACCTGCTTTGATTCTTTTAGTTTCAAGTGAAAATCTTTGAAATCCCCCTCTTGAAATGCCCTTAAACAACTAATATTCCAACAAACAGTAATGACAAGCCTTAGTAGAGTAAAGCAACAGCATCAGTCAAAAGGTAAAAAAAAACATGCATATGTGGGGGAACATATTTGTTATTTATTTATCTATTGAATAAATAATTATTCACCAAAGTCCAAAGCACCAAAAAGGGGGCAGACCAAAGAACATGCACAATATACAAAGCACAAGGACATTACCAGCAATCAGAATATTAATTAAAAAAAAAAACGAATATTAGAACGTTGATGATGCTATCATCAAAAGAGTAACAATCATATGATAGACGTCTTTCTTCATTTTCTTTTACTTGGTACACGATGTATGAAGCTCTTTATGTTTGAAATGTCCAGTTGATTCTTACCAAGCTGGTGTCAGTAGTATATTAAAGAATCTTTGGGTCTTATCACCACGATCTATATTGACGTAACTGGTTCAATACAGTTGGTTTCTTATCAAATGACAACATTAAGTTTTCTGTGCCAAACTTTCTTAAACTGCTGGCCTGCAACTGTGATAGGTTTTCTTTCTTCCCTATTTCTAATACTTTGTTGGATAAGATATCAAATGCATTCAGATGTGTGTAAATCAACGATATATATATATAAATTCTGGTGACATAATATTTGTAAAAGGAATTTGTACTTATATCTAAGGGAAGTTGGTAAGAGACCATATGATATTAAACAGGACTTAGAACTTTCTCACATGCATTTAGGTATTTCATTATCACTCTATTAGATCTCAACTACAAGTTTTGTATCACAATTTCCTCCATTTCAGTTTCCCCGCTCAGGTCCTAAAGTCTCCAATTATTTTAAATTATTTTCATTGTTCAATCAGCTTGACATTATTATACTAAAATAAAGGATCTGACACGTTTATCCTTAAGTTAACTTTTGGAATTGTTTCCAGAACCGGTTCTTATATTCTGAGTCCAGATGAAAAGTTTAAATTTGATAACCCAGATGGTGAGGCATTTCACATCAAACAGATTTATTAAATGGAAGATCTGGTTTGAGTTACCTGTGTAAATTTTCATTGAAATGATCACTTTTAATGTGTTGACATGAATTATGAGATATCGCTCCACTATCAAGTACAGAGAAATCCCAGTTTCCCACACGCCAAGCAGCTTCGTACTACAAACAGTTGACCAGTAAGTTCAAGAGCTTACGCCATATCAAATAGAATCAAAGGGTGAAACATATATGTATATACCCAAATGAAATATAAATGTTTTTGATATCTAAGCTGTATTGGAATTTTGAAGTAAACCTGCAGCTCAGTGAATTCTAAATCATGCTGAAACCGGCCCTTCCGAGAGGTCAATCCTTGGGAATACAAGTCTAACACATGAGTACATCCAATTTGCTGTAAAGATCTTATCAGCCCTTTGTATGGTTTTCTTATCCTCATCTCATCTTCTAAATTTGGAAAGGACAGATGATCAGATGGATGAGAATTTTCAGGAGATAATTTTCTGAAACCACCACCCATTTGTGCAATTGGTTCAGACCTCACTTGTAAGTCATAATACTCAAGAGCTTTACTCCAGTTTCCCTCATGTTCGAAGGTGATAATTTGCGAGGACAACTGTAAAATGTCACCAGCACAAAAAATGATCAACAGAAACTAGAATGTGTGAAATTGTGAATCCATGCAGTGTATTCTGAGGTGGTTATCAAGAAGTACAATGAAATGGTAAATATTCATGAAATAATTTTACTTCTCAGCATATCACTCAACTGATCATCTTTCGTTTTGAAATGGAAAATTCATCAAAGTGAATCAGCAGGGGGACCCAGTGTAATTACTCATTGGTAGCAGAAATTTTAAAGTGAGAAATTTAAAGAGAGACAATACAAATAGATAGAATCTTCTTTTTATATCTATAGGAAAAAGAAAAAAACAAGAAAAAACCAAAAGTGAGATCTTGGCAATGCTTCAAGCCTACAACTCATCCATGCCCAAGCAAAAGCATGCCTAAGACGGTAAGTTAGATGATCTTAACGTTCAGAAAACTAACATAAAAAGGATATCTGAACCATTAAAATTTGCTACATAAATGTAAATTAGATAAGACAGCAGGGAGTACAAACCTTGTAAGACTGGATGATCCCATACAGGCTGTCTGGCTCATTTATTTTGGTGACAGCAGAAACTAATATCTCAATGTGGTGTGGCAACTGATAACCAAAAAGAAAAATTTAACAGTGAGATTTATTTTTAAAAAAATAATAGATCTGAAAAAATAAATTCCGAGTAATGAAGAAAAACATTTCTCATATGCATAATAACAGATAATAAAAAGTCCCTAAAATCATGTGCTCCTCTAGACATAGCAATATTGCGTGCTTGGATAAGCTCGACAATAAACAGAATTAAATTTAAATAAAATGAACATTATTAAAGCATATAACACAAAACCAATTGGCAAAGAATCTAGTCAGACTTATGAACTTGTCTAATTTGGACAGTAAAATTCTCAAATGTCCGCTCATGTGGGGCTTGCCTTGAATCAAACACGTGCAGATCATATTAGATTGGATGATGTGGAGCATGACAGGCAAAGGTACAGATGCAGTGAAAATAGCTGCACTGATACAACATTTAAGCATTCATTCAAAACCAACAGGTAGCGAGTGGAGCATTCATTCAAAACCAACTGGTAGTGAGTGGAGTAGCTCACAGGTTACAATATTAAGTCTCAAAGACTTGACCAACCTAACGTGGGAAATTAGTATTACCAACAAATGTTCTATATGATATCAGAAAATCTCATATGAGTCATATTAATAACTTACTAGTTCAAGATGCAAAAAGTCTGGGCTCCCTAATGTGAGGCAGTTAAAATTCTCTTCACACCAGTGCTCAACATACAGGACAGCAGTAAAGTATGAGCCGCAGTTCTGCAGGTGAATGCGTGTAAAATAAATTAGAGAAATATTTATTGCTCTTGCCTAAGAGATACAGACAGAAAATGGAAATATAATACTCACAATTGCTGACTTTGCAACAACCAGATAATCAATGTCAAGCCAATAAACCTAAAAGAATATATTAGTCAGCCAAAATGTATAAATAACCGTGTAAATTTAAAATGAACCAAGTATAAGTACATATACATCTTTTAAAGATTGATATAAAAACTTGTGTAATTAATAATTTTATTACTTGATAATTAATGTTTCTTTTGAAAACTTTTGATAGTAAAAACTATTAGAAAGGAACATCACATCCATGTGTGCAGTCTATACAACGTTTAACTAGATGTTGAAATATATTTTCCAAAGCATTTACTATTCCTAAGTGCAGTTATTCAAGAAGTCCGAATCAATTTCAAAATGTGTTTGTCTTTTTTTTTTTAGATTTTTTATTTCTTAGTTCAATGCTTTGATTGTCGTATCTTTTATTTTTATTCTGATTGTATCTTAATAAATGGGCAATGGGTAGAGACCCAAAGCATTTATATTTTATACTGGCCTAAATGGCACTATACAGTAGATGTGGGAGGATGTTTCTAACACACAGCCCTATGGGTAACTATTTCTTGTAGATGGAATGTTGAATGGATAAATTGGCAATGGGTAGAGAGAAGAAGGGTTGGAACCCATTATAGATTGAAATTGGGAGTTTCCATCCATTATAAAAAGAATTGGGGATCCACACATCCAGTAATCAATCTATGATACCATGACGGAAGAACCAACCTATCAATTGGCAATATGTGGAGAGGTCCTAGCTTATTATGTATACCAGTCAATTGGTATTACTGCTCAGTGGGGTACAACTGTGACAGACCTAATTTATATTAATGATAATGTAATGTTTTTTCTTTATAAGTGCCTCGAGACTTTGTTTATGAGTTAAAATCACAAGTTTTATCACTTGATTGCTAGAAAGTGATGATTAGCGTGATATCCCTAAGCATAACTAATTAGAACTTTTCTTGATTTATTATTAATATAACTGTGATTGGATTTGAGACTATGGAACTATATCTTCAATCATATGTATTAAAAAACTGAAGATCAACTATACATAGTTATAGACAATTTCTTTAGCAAGTAGTTTAGTGGTGGAAAAACATTCACACAGCAAAAACAAAGTGGGGGGTGAGTTTAAAAGAGAAACTTAGCATTTTAAAGACGAGAGTTTCTCAAAAAACCAAACTAAAATATTTAATATCTTCTCTTTATAAGCATATCACAAATTACTAAATCAGACTCCTTGTCAAAGTATACACCACAACTCAGCACAAGATCCAAAGTAATGCCTGCTAATTCTCTAGCATCAATTCCCATTTGATATATTTCAAAGATCACAAGTTACATTTATTTCAAATTTATTATTAAAGCTGATGAACTTGGGTTAGTTAATACTACTTTTATAGTACAAAACTCAACAAGCTGCCATAAGTCATGTCAAATATCGATATTGAGGTGGTCTTGATGAAAGATCAACATACATTCTTAATATGTCCTGTTATTCCTTTGCACAAAAAATATTAAATGTCAAAATAGAGGATTTACTTAATGGAGACAATATAACGAGTGAAATCTTAAAACAGTGTAATTTTAAATTACAAAATCTTATTCACCAAGAAGCAAGAAGGAAAACGGATAAAAACGAATATTAAAAATATTTAAGGAAAAAAAATGAAATACTGCAGACACATCGCTACATGGTTTTGCCAAAACCTAAAAGTGTTGTCTTATAGTAAAACACTCAAAGCTACAAATTACCCAGTACCTGTCCAACTACTGTAGGGTTCTGAGAGGGGCAAGCTGGGTACACTAAAATGAAAATAAGATGCAAGTTGAGACTAGACAAATTAAAAATAAGTTGTTTCATTATATCAGATTATATCAGAACTTGATTCTTCATATCCCAAATTAATAGACATGTATAATACAACAAGATTAAGCAAAGCAAGCATTTTTACATTGCACAAGTACATGATAACTATTGAACAGGGGCATGAAAGCATGACATACCTTGTCCCAGAGTGATGTCGATTTCACTAATTCTGTTGATGTAGCAGCAGAATCCTTCACCTTTACTGACGAACGGGATCTTGAGTTATAACTTGAAGGCTTAGAATACTGTTAAGAATTTAATGATTTTATTGAGCCAAAATAGAAAAATATCTAATAGTTACAATGATACAAATTAAAATTACCTTCCTCTCACAATATTACCACTTAACATGACAAAGCACCAACTGCTTTTTACTTTTATTGTCAAGAAAAGAGAGCTTATACTTGCATACCCTCAACAAATTCGAAAAACTATATAGTCCAACCTCATCGCAATGAAAAGGGCGTACTGGACCTTCAGTGGTAGAATAGGACTGCTTTTAGATGTGATCGTGCTCTTTTGAAAATTAGGCATGCTCAGTTATGCACTAGATTTTTTGAGCTTAGATGGTAGTGTGGGATTTTCTATAAACCTAAGGTAATTATATGAATTTTACTCTAACAATCAAAAAGGAACAAAGTTTAATCAGCAAACTTGAATTCAAATCCAATAAGAGAACCTT
The DNA here is from genome assembly GCA_947179155.2 of Hedera helix. NCBI lineage: Eukaryota > Viridiplantae > Streptophyta > Magnoliopsida > Apiales > Araliaceae > Hedera > Hedera helix. The sequence goes on from OX359275.1 coordinate 44,524,888, forward strand.
AGCACAACCACCAGTTGTGGAAAAAATAAACCAAAGATATAAAAAGAACAAGTTAAACATGCTGCAACCAGTGATGGGAAATATACAGCTTCAATAAGAGAAAAGGGAAAAAAAGGTCAAGTGATATATATATATAAAGGAGTTGGGGGACATCGTTAGGGCTTGCAGTAATGATGTTAACACAGCAGTATACTATGACACTGGGCATTACGAGAAACAAGGGAATGGCAGTGGAGTGTGATGATAAAAAGGCAGTTATATAGTAGCAAATCATTATAAGTACAAAGATTAGTAAGGATAGTAAATGATTGAATGTTTATTTCCCTTAAAATGCAAAACGGAAACTATTAGTTTATATCCAAAAACTTTGACTCTCTTTTATTTTGCAGGTATCTTCCTTGGTTTTACTCAACTGGATGGAAATTTTATCTAATATTCTCATCTTTCTAATAAGCTCTTTTGAATGAATGAAGAGAACAAGGGAACGAATAGCATAACACAAGGGCATTTAGCTTGTTAGAAAAGTATCATACTGAAAACTAGTCGAAACATCCCATCTTCCCATCTCAAGAGGGTCACAAATATTTAATTATGGACTATGGTTAGGATCAACGGAAACATTAACTTATTGGTCAACCACTACAAAATTAAGAGCATAAATAAAGGAATATAATCAAAACTTACACCAGCAATGTAAAAATATTAAGGTAGTGTGCCACACTAACCTTTAAACTTTCTTGTTTGGATGATATTGAAGATGAAGCAGTTCTTTGCATGACATGACATAGGCGAAGTTCATTAAGTGCATCCAACATGACCTGAATTGATTTGACCATCTTATTGGATTCAACAAATATATTTTCCAGCACCTGCATCAAAACAAAAAGAAAGATGTAATTTCAGTAAGTCTTCTGGTTACCAATCGACCTAAAGGCTGGCTAATTATCTTAACATTCTGAAAGCGCCACCCAACATCCCTAGCTGAACAATTCCAAGCCATAAGCTTTGGTATGCACACATGACTTTACATGCAAAGAAACAAACTGCAACTTCCCCAACTTCATTTTGTAAATGTCACTATTATTTTTATAAGCCCCCAAAAATTCCACGAACCTCAACGTGTTTGTTAATTTCCAATTAATTTCTCAACAGGATAACTTAATTAGGGTAAATGAAAATTAACTGAAGGAGGTAATTGCTACCATCATTTTAAAACTAGTCATGTGGCACACACTTCATGTGCAAGTCAGAGAAGTAGAAAGAAAAAAATAGTGGGGGAGAGAAATTATGAGTAGTGGATACTGGGAGAGAAAAATATTGGATAAAATGTATGATGACAAAATAAAGAGGATAAGAGAACGAAGGATTAAAAAATCGGGATAAATAATTAGGAGTATATATCAAAGGGAGAAGCATAGAGTCCAAGGCCCCTCCCTCTCTTTGTAATAAAGATACTATATAATACTCTTTCCAAATTATAGGATCAATATTGACTTTGAAAAGTCAATTTCAAACATTGTCAAACACAAAATTGAGATGAATTCATTTAGTTTATGTCAATACAATTATGAATATCATAAACTATCTAACAAGTACTACTAGTTATAAGATTTATTATTTTTAAAACTTAAATGAATCATGTCAATTTTAAATTTTAAAATGTCTCAAATTGACTTTTAGAAAGTCAATAATGATCTTATAATTCAAAATTGATAGACTATATCTCAAACTTCACAAAAATATTTACATCTTTTAGACACAAAGTCCCAACATCTAAAAGACTTACAGCTGAAAAGGTCAATAAACTGTGTACCGTCATGGAACCTATGGATAACCAATATAAGTTAGTTTTGACCCTAAATTAAGTACATTCTAAATCCCTTTAGCCCCCACTCCAGCCCACCACCAAACAAAAAGAAAAAGTAAAGAAAGTTAAATTACACATAATAATATGGAATTTCACTGTTGATATATGATTGTGTACTAGTTTCCTATGCAATGTAAAAGTCGATAATGTGGCTATGAGCAATGGGTCAAAATAAATAGATTTAATTGCATGTCAATATTTCAGAATTCAGGGAGAATAATCAAATTTTCGAAACTTTGTTGTAACGTAACGTATTGAACAATACAGAAATGCATAGGATTTAGCTCATCATTGACGTCTAAGAAGACATGGGGCCAATGCTCATTGCTTTAGATTATGAAGAAGCGATTTCCAAAAACAGATAAATTTGTGGAAAATCAATTTTCAATTTGGATGTTGCTCTTGATAGTGCTTAGAGTCAAAATTGATTTTATTGCGCATCGGTAAAACTAATTAAAAGTGAATACCAAGCATAGAGTATCAAAAAAATCATGCAAGTATTCCAAAATCACTTTTGGCAACAGCATCTCCAAATGTCATTCTGATGAAAAGCTATTTTCTGTGTTTGCATGGTCAATGTGATCATGCTTTTCCTTGCCACACACATTCCAAAACTGCTTTAGGGGGGGTCCAAAAGAGATTTAGAGAGCTCAAAATGCAATCCCAAAAGGGATATTATGTCCAAAAGAATGTCTTTAAAATTCATTATTGTTTATTCTATTTTTTCAGCTCAACTCCTTTTGCAAGCTCCTATGTACTTTGCTAGTACCAATAAAAAATTTAAGTTTTTGACTTTGCTCCTGGTGTTACCTAAGGCCTAAAGCTAGCAAAAGCAGTTTCTTGTGTGGTTTTCTTTTTCTTAAACAAAAGAAGAATTTTATTTGAGAGTGAAGGGGAAAATCAATAGAACACAAGTCCTTAACAAAGAATAGCTAAAGCAGTCTTGGGTATTACATCCCTTTCTTTTTGGGTACATCTCGTTTTTGAATTTATCAAAACCCCTCGTGAGGTGATGCCATTTTCTGAAGTGTTGCCTAAGAAAGAGTTGCTAGAAACACTTCAGCTGAATCTCATTAAGCATAAATCTATCAAGTATCAACTGCAAGTACTATATAGATATACTAAAGAGAAAAAGAGCCTCAGTGATTCTTTTATTGTCATTTCCCTTAATTTACTCACCAGACAAACAGGTATTGGAAGAAATGATGCTGAAACATGATATAATTTTCATTAAACAAAGTTTAAATAGGGCTAGTGCTCAACCATAAGAAAAGAACCTTCAAAGAGATCAAATCACAGAGATTAACATCCAAATTTTTCCTGCTTGCTAGGTTGACAACAACATTTGGAAAGAGAAGCTCTGCAACTTCAGCTTTCTGCAACACAATATCTTGACATAATCTGGAAATGAACAAGTAAGTTTTTTTGCATCATCATCATCAATTACAGCAAAAAGGCCCAAAACTCGTAAAATAGCAAAAGCATTTCTTGTTGGAAGATAGGGATACCTTAGAATAATATCATCACAATAACCAATGAGTGCATGAACGAGTGAGCAGATCCATGTCTCAAATGTTTTTCCACGAGTCTTCCATATATCAGACTTCTCCACTGAAATTTCTTCAGCTGTAATGATGCTATACAAGTCACGGCGTATTTTGATGCATTGACCATATAATCATGAAAACCCATCAAGTACAGAAAGTATCTTATTATATCTCATGCTAGGATAATTGCAATCTCCAGCAAATAAAAAATTATAGATGTTCACTTAACTAGTTCTTAGTTCTCACTATCGCAGTTTCAATGTTTCACTAACACCACACAATAAACTAGACCAGGACATAAATACAAACCACATGACCTATGGAAAAGGCAACAAACGTGCATTCCAAATCTGCCAAATCGGGGAAGCAATTCTTATCAAAAATCCCTTCTCAAATTCCATTTAACTAATTGACTAAAAAACTTTCTGCTATTATTTTTATTTGTAAATCGTATAATCATGATCATGCTCACTCAATGTGTAACTGAATCACAGACCATAATATCAGAACTAAAAAAAACAATAGCTCCGCATTCGCATGCAAGACAATTAAAATGAAACAAGCTAGATCGTCAAAAAATAATAAACCAATTTCGGAAGAGAATTCTCTACTTAAAAAGTTGGAAATAATCAGACACAACATACTACGTAAGCATATATCAGTACAAGAGAACTACAGAGTTAACTTCACAAAATAAACAAAACTATATCCATAGTACTTGTACTGTGTCATTTTTCACTTCCCAATAAATACAATTGCAATGAACTAAAGTTGGGATTACAACAAGACCACCACTACCAAGAGCAAATAGTAAAAACAACATAAAAAATTTAGTTTATTACGTCAACTACCCATAAAAAAGATGCCTACTATAGACATCTTTTTTTTCTTTATAAATATATTAAAGTGCCTACAATAGACGTTTAACCTCAAAATCACATTTTCAAGTCCTTAGCCAAATAATCAGAACCTCTACACAATTCTATTGCATGATTCAAAATAAAAAACTACCAAATTGCAGAAGAACAAAATCCTACAGTTCTATTGCATGATTCAAAATAAAAATCTACCAAATTGCAGAAGAACAAAATCCTTACATACTAACAAAGTCCCCCCTTTATTTCCACCCCATCACCCAAGTAATGAGTTGTTACCATTATACTTCCTGTCTAGTTCCAATAAAGAATTCTGTACTAGCTCCAAATTAACACCCATGGAATGTACCTACACATAGACATCATGTGTGAGAAATCAAGACCTCAAAACAACCTCAAATATAATGTACATAACAGTGCTAAACTGAAGATCATAGAGGCACTAATGTTTAGTAGCTCTAAATTATTTTTGTTTAGATAGGTAATAAATATTATCAAGAAAAATGCTGACAAAACGGGGATGGTGCCCATGTACACAAAACTTTTAAAAAAAGTAGGGAATTACAAAAACAACCGAAATGATAATCATCAAAGACCTAGGAAAACTATACTTGTAGTAACAAAAGAATGAGAAGCACACCACAGAAATAGACCATTTATGATGGCAGTATGCTGAACCACAGTTATTGCTTGAGTGGTACCTACTTCAACCTCCAAAGATAAAAGGTGTGCTTGGAAACAAGTATGTGTAGAGGACTACCCCCATCCCCTTCCCCATATACACACGTGCACAAAGACTCATCCCACAAAAAAGAACCAACCCCTCCATCCCTACACGAGACCACATTGTAGGAGTTCGATTGAACACCATAGTATTTTGAAAAGAATATTGTTATTAAGCTTCAAATTGACCTGGCAACGACCCTGCCCAAGAACCCCAAAAAGAAAAATAAAGTTGAAAAATATATATTTCCAGTCAAAATAAAGGGAGGTGCGATATGCACAATCAGTGGGTTTTACCAGTGATGTTATTTGCTGTGGGTCAATAATCTGCAACTATACTTTTTAACATCTTTGGATTATGCATCTCCGCAAAAAATACATACACTATCACTCACCCCAAAATGACCTTTGAATTTGACCAAAGAGCTAATATTTATCATATACTAAGCTGAGAACAACAATATTGTGGACACAGAGTAAAGAAGATCAGCACTGACTACAGTCAATTGTTTCATAACAAAGATATTTCTCCATTTGCCTATTAAGTACAAATGGAACTAACATCTTCAGAGTATAATGTATTGGAATACTTTTAATGTAAGAGAGATGGCTGTTACCTCAATTAGAGACCTCTCACATGAATCAAATGATAGTAAAGCCCGTTGACCTCTTTCAGTTGAAAGTATTCCCTGGTTGATATATACAACACTAATTTAAGAAAACATAAATTCTTGAGTCTCAAAGCTCAAGCTATCAATGATCAATGCAAACAGTCGAGTATTATAAGCCAACAGCAAAGAGAAAAATTATACCCAACAGCTATGGCAGCATATTGCATTCACCGGTATGCTACAACAGCTATTGTGGCAGAACTTTATATTTACAGTACAAAAGCTATGGTGGGTATATTGCATTAACTATACTGGAGTTATTTGATGATTTGGTCACCTCAAAAAATGGAACATGAACTAACACCTCAAAAGCAAAAACAAGAAAACTAGCCGCACGAGGGGCATAGAATCAGACCGCTAAATTGTAAAATAAAATAAAATGGAAGCGCCACAAAATTGAAGTATTTCAGCAAGCACAATGACATGATTTAGGAATGATAGCTTTCATCATGATGCATAATCATCATGATGCATAAGCAATTAAGCATAACCAAATGACTCCTATTAACTCACCCGTAACACTTGTGATGTCATATCAATAATATGTACAGAATTATCCATAAGGTACTTCTTCAAAAGCCCCATAACTGCAGTGAGAAGTTCCTCGGATATGCCCGTCTCAATATGAAAATTGTTTTCGCCAGAAGTGTCAGAATTAAGTGGTCGGCGAACATGTATATGACTAGACTCTCCAGTAAGATTAAAAACAACGCGATGTGGATCCCCAACACCAACCTCCAATCGCAATTAATCAGAACAAGATTATTTTACACTCGAGACGTAAAACATGGGGAAAAAGTAAAAGCTATAGAAGATAGAACAGATTATAACAATACCTTAGAAATGAAATCTGACACCAGATCTCCAAAACTATTTGCATCATCCAAACTACAGATGTGGACTAGAGTCCAAACTGCGTGTACAATTTCATGGTCAGAATGCCAATATGTTTCATCAAATATATCACCTGAATTCTTTTCTCTGCAAAACCCCGTGAATAATTTCTTGTGCAATGCTTTGAGACTGCTAAAAAAAACTTCAGAAGGTCAAACCAACCAACAATGGAGGTCATAAGTCCCAATTTAATTCAAGTTTAAGATTTCCCATTTTGTTTTTTCTCTTGAGCCACTTCCTAATAATTAACATTATCATCCATCAAATATCACTAACTACATTGATAAACTACTCCTAACAAAACCAAAGGGAATATTTGTTAAATAGCACAATATAAATTTAATATCATTAACTACACTTGTTCACCCCCATAAGAAATTAGAAAATAAATTAAACATATATATAATAAATAAATACATTATATATATATATATATATATGATGCAGAGGTAGCACCGCAAGCTAATGTCTCTAGTTTCACAAAAGAAAGAAAAATTATGTATGATTGTCTATTGTCCAACTTAACTAGTTCATAGCAAATAAAAGTTCATTTGATCAGATAATAGCATTCTACAGAAAAGTCGAGCACCTGCACAAAAGTAATCTCGGCGGAAGGTGGCTAGATCTCTTCACCAACTGAAAATAAAGTTGTTACCCAAAAATATAAGAGGAATACTATAATATCTCTACATCACAAAATAAGAGTCAAATTTAACTTCTTTACTTTACTTTCTCTCATATTAAAGTTTCATAAGACACGCAAACTTAATCTTTTAGATGATTAATTTTTACTATTAAATGTTAAAGAATAAATTTTGATATATTGAAAATTTATTGAAACTTGTGTTTAAGTGTGCCCTAGGCAGACTTTAATATGTGTTGAGGAAAAAGTAAAATGGACTCTCATTGCCGGATAACAGAAGTATATAACAAAAAATGAAGATACGTGGAAGGGAAACCTTTAAAAGTACAGGCTGCCTACCTTTAGTAGGTGATCTCTTGGGGAGTAATTTTGGCACAACTCCTGGTGGAAGCTCCTAATTGTATCAAATGTATCTAATTCAGGGAAGGGTTGCAGTTCCTGATACAACGCATTAACAGAAATTAGAAGAAATTCCTCGTAAGGAAAGAACACCAACAAATGCTTAACAAAATAATGTGTTAATGAATTATATACATTATTGTTCATTCTCTAACAGTAATCAGCTAGTAACTTATAGTGCTACTGGGGTTCTGGTTTCAAAAGGCCTATTTTCAAGTCATCCACTTGTATTGTTGTCTCTTATGTTGTTAGTGGTAATGATCTCTGTTTGGTTTTCCATTATGATGCCCCTTGGTTTGTCTCTCCACATGCACGTGGAACACGGGAGAGTGTTAAAGCATGATATAAGTTTTCATGTCCATTCTCTAGAAGCTTAAGCTTTTAGAGCAAACGGTAACATAACAATATAGTTCATGATAATTAATCCTAGATAATAATGCAAACAATTCATACTAAACCTTAAAATTTTAAACTACAATCAAGTAAACTCAACTCCAGATGCAAGATCACAAAGAAACATACTCTGATGTAGTTATGTAGAGATGGATCAGATTCCACGGTAAGATGATGGAGCAGCGATAGAACTTCACAAGATTGGGTGGTGGAAAGTTGACTAGGCGAATTAGATGGAATGCAACATGCAACCAACTTGGATACCAAAAACTGCCCGGCAGATCAGCCAGAGTCAACTCGATGAAGTTTAAAACATAACAAAAGAACAAGTGACAAGTGACGGTAATGGGATAATAAACCTGAAGCTGTTCACCCAACATTCCAGTAATATCTTTATGAGCATTACGCCTGAAGACTTGAAGCAATGTAGAAATGATACGACAACATTGGTCTTGTAAGGCATGACAAGTAATGTATTGCCCCACCATGTTTAAAACGTAACTACAAAAATTCAGTCATTCATAACAAATAAGTTTTGATTTGTAAATGATGGAAACATTGAAAGGTAAGACTAATAACAAGATAAAATTTCCCATTTCAAGGCAATTGTCAGATAATTTTCTTAACAAAAGAAAGGAAAATAAAATATATTTCATCAATTCAGCTCGTTCTTGTAAAATCACAAGTGAAGAATCCCTTTTAATTGAATCAAGGGCAAAATTACAATGATGAGAAAAGTAACCACAAAAAAAACCACTTAGAAGTCTTCACAATCAATTTTTTTCTGAAGGACTATCTACAAAGTTTTTTAGTGGATGAAGAAAATTGCAGCATAGTATTGTGTGTACCAAATTACATAGAATCACCAATTCACCAGCTACTCATAACTAACATACACACTGTAGACACCCCTCTATTCACAACACTCCAATCATTTGCAATCATTAAACCACATAAACCACAACACTTGATTTTTTAAGGTGGATTTAAGACTTATATGAACTTTTGAATGCAGATAAAAATCATCAAATTAAGACATTAAGCAAGTTGCCACGTACTAAAATTCACTCAATTTAAGGACTAATTTTTACTTCCTACAATTCCCGCCTCAAGACCGTTTAAAACTTGAGACGGATAATAACACAAAACATATGCATAAGATAACATATAAAAACAATTTTGACCATCAGATATAACCTCCATTCGAGTTCCACGGAAAGTGTCGTTATATTTATTTGGCCAATATTAATGTTAAACAGAATATAGTGAAATTGTGTAAGCTCACCTTGAAGTGCTAGAAACTGCAGCTCTGTGCCCAAGAACAATGATAAGCACCTCAATTCCTGCCAACCGGTTACACTTATGCCTAGAATGAATAGCTGCAGCAACTTTGTAATGCAATTCAACTATAAACTGCATAATTATAATTGCAAATTGCACAACATCCAAAAATATAGAGTCAAAATATATATACGAGTAAACAATTGAGAAACAAAACACACATTGTTATATAAACACAAGTATCACCATAAAAACTCTATCTGGGCGGAATATGTTAATCTTGTCAAGAACGCCAAAATCTCCAGCGCAATGCTCCCTACAACAATCCAGAAAGAAGGTGCTTAGATGTATTAACTTTGTGAGCAAACGGAACATGACTTACAAAATTTGGATAAGGGATTGCACATTTCCAGAAATCCATCAACAACTGTTTTAATAGCATCCGCAACGGTATCCCTGGAAAAGGAAGGAAGTGAAGGGTCCGATGCACACGAAGCAAGAGATAATACGTGGCTGACAATAGAAACCTGTAATAGAGAAGAATAGAAAAACGTGTTTGTGAGAGATAGAAGACAAGAAAGAAGGATTAAAGGTCGAAGGTAAAAAGGTTGCCTATATTTCAATTCCAAAAGTAGTCCTACTGACAAGAAAAGGCTACATGATTCTCTGACTTTTGAAGGGTTTAAAGAAACACATGATCAAGTATATATGGCAACCTAATGAGTAAATTAAAGTAGTTAAAATGAAAGAACTAACTGAACAAAGATATTCCAGAGAAACCAACTTCGTTATCTGGGTCCAATCAGTTATATGTGAGAGCAAAACAAACATGATATTATAATGAATGTTAATTTGAAGCGAATATAGCTGTAGATGAGGGTAATACTTTTGAGTTTTGACAGAGTCGAAACAAGACCCACATCATACGAGAAAAAGATGATCATTATAGCTACATCTTTAAGAACAACATAATAAGAGCAAGTATAGAAAGATTATTCAGATAAATGTAAGAAACATGGCTTTTATCCACCTCAAAAGCGTCCACATGGCATTGCAGAATTTTATTCTTCCATTAATACAACCTTTTATGAATAATAAGTTACTAACAAGCATAGTTGTTGAAAAACAGATCCAACAATGATTCCATGTTGCATTGCATATATTTTTTTTTATTTTGCCTTTTTTTGTGAGTTTTTTTTTTTGGGGTGAGGAGGGGGTGTTGTGGAGAAGACGATGCAAAGGGAAAGAACAATGATGCCATGTTGCATTATTGATTTCTCTAAAAGCTTAAGCAGCAAAAATGGACAGTGGATTAGATGATACTATAACAATAACATAACTTGATAAATCAAGAAAATTCCAGGTAACAGAGAAGATATCACTTTTTTTAATTATGACAAAATATATGAAAAGAAAAAAAAGGTAAATTAAAGTATATAAAAAGGGCACCAACCCGGTGGCCTATGAGAAGATCACTTCAGAAATGCTGTCATTATAGAAAATAAGAAACCTTTTTTATCTATTATTGAGCAATATAATTTTGGCTCTAGATTCTATTATTTCAGATAATTTGGGTACAGATTCAAAAAATTTATTCCTTGAAAGTCAGTAAAGATTTAATTGTTTAGTTCTGCCAAACAAAAATCTGATATTTTGATAATTAATTTAAATGGACATGCTAAAATTGTCATAAAATAGAAAGACAACCAGACCATATGTTTCTTTATAAGTTTGTCCCTTTCATTCTCAGAGATCTCAGCGATGCTCAAAATTGAACTTTGAAGCAACACTGCTCTACTTTTCCAACCAGACTTCTTACTGCAATGGAGTGCCATACAAACTGAAAAGATGGGCACAAAATGTATTTTAACCAAATCTGCAGACGGCTGATGAGCTACCTGAAGGCAGAAAATTGTGTGAGCCAAAACAACTAACAAACGACACAAAACTGTAAAAAAACGATAAATAAAACACCGAAAAGGGAAATGGGAAAAAAAAAGTAGGAAGAAAATGAAAATGAGAATTATCCAAACGAAATCTAATTCCTTGTCTGATAGTGAAAACTGGAAGACAACCCAAAAGTCAACCATTTACTAAAATATGTTTATCATATAAGAACTCAAAGAAACTAATGTAATAATCGAAGTGAAATCTAAACAAAATTGTTTAGGAAAGAGAACTATCAAAGTGAAATCTAATTTCAAGTCTGATGGTGGAAATTCGATATCCATTAGTTTATCATTGTTTAGAAAATAAGAACTCAAAGAAACTAATGTAATAATTGAAGTGAAATCTAAACGAACTTGTTAGGAAAGAGAACTATCAAAGTGAAATCTAATTTCATGTCTGATGGTGGAAATTCGATATCCATTAGTTTATCATTGTTTAGAAAATGCAGGAGAACTCACAGAAAATAATTTAATAGTCAGTGGATTTTGATCAATTTGGCCCCTTACCAATACCACCAAGTAAAGCTGGTTTCAGATATACCTTGCTGGTTCACTCAGAGTGATTGGGAAGCATTACAGAAACGGGAAAAGATTTTGAAACATTTGTAAACAAAAAGATATTTATGACAGACAGAAGAAAACCCAAGTAAAGACTATTTGACTAATATTTAAACTTGCATGTCAATCCAGAAAAGACTACATCGGCTGCTTCAAAAAGTTAAGGCAGTGGCAATCAAGTTATTGTCAAAAATATCCATGTCCCACATTGAACAAATAAAACCCTGCGATCATATAACCTTCCACTCAATGCCTATTCATTTTGAGTTGGATGCTTCAACATGGTATCAACCAAACAGCCCATGTGCTTTGTACCGCCCAATATAAATATGTATTAGAGACAAAGGTAAGGGGTGCAATCAAGAATACACATGTCCTTAATAGGACAAATAAAGCATTGCGACCCTAAAAATAAACTTGTGGATACTACACTAATTCCCAATTGGTGTTGAGTTGGACTTCAATTGTGTTCCAAGTAAAGCAAGTACGAATTATATAAAACTGATTTTTTTCATGAAGTAATTGAACTAGATATTGTCTATGCCAGAATTAGGGGATAAGATATAATATACAAGAAAAATAAACATTTTTACACGAGGAACAAGGAACACCGACTTCGTTATATATTAGGGCTTCAACCCCGATCCCTTAATTTTGGGAAAAGATTATTTAATATTTTTCTTGATCTTTCCAATTATCCTCTAAAAGATCAAAGGGTTCAAAGATTTTTGTATTTTCAAGAGTTCAAATCATATTTCAGCAAGTCTAGATTTGAGCAACTTTGTTTGAAGAGAAATCTTTGAATTCACTTTTCAACACAATCATTGTCATTAAATGGAAATGGTCCACCCAATTCATTAGAAGATCCATGAATAAAATTGATCCAATAGTTAGTACAAACTTCTTAGAAACTCTAATAGAAAAGGTAATTTTAAACATTTAGAAAAAGTTTAAAGTCTATTACCTTAGAAACCCACTTCAGGTTGGAGGTGTCCCCATGAAAAATTAGAGCTGGAAGAAGCCAAGGGCAACAATACTGAATGAAATTAATAGGTTCCACATTCAAAACAAAAAGATCCCTCGTCTGCAAAAACAATAACAATAAATTGATGTTAATTCATTAGCACATGGAGTCGCATTCAAAGAGTCTGTACTAGATAAGGTGAAACCATAGTACCTCAACAAGCGCAACCAAGCTCACACCACAAGCAACCCAAGAAAAAAGTATTTGTGCCATTAGTTCCTCCATGTACTGTTGAAATTATACACGAGTCAGTAGAACAAAATTTAACTTAGTCATATGTAGAATCAATTATAGTTTAGTACTAAATGCTTCAAAAGCAAGGTGACCTAAGCCAGATCTACTTATGCCAAACCGATTATCCACACTGGTTGGCCAGCACAAAGATACTAATTGTATGAAGAAAAAGAAAATATGTCGATGACCTTTGATCTTGAAGTATACTGTAGTTTCGTCGATAGATTATCAAATACTGCACCAATCAGTTCCCTGAAATAAAACCAGCTATTATAACATATAAAGTACATCAAATAATATCATTTATGACCAGGAAAAGTTTACCTATGACAAGGATCAATTGCGGCAACAGCACAAATCATGAACACGGCCTGCAAACGCCACCAGAGTTTCCCCCAAGTAAATACAAGCATACAGCTTATTTCAGACATTCACAATGGAGGACAAAAAAAGGTAAAGAAGCTAAGAAGGCTCAAACTAGAACAGACTAGTCAACCAGGATTAGCAACAACAGCTTTCTAATTCGACTCAACTTAAAATTTCATAAAGATAAGATTACAACAGGTATAAGGCAACTGACAGAAACAAGGTAATTCATATGCTTCCAAATATTAACAAAAATGCCACCAAAATATTATTACTGAGACATAACGCCCAAATATATATAAGAACAAAAATTATACATATTATGTGTTGAATGCCACAGTATTAAAGAGTGATAAGATTGAAGCCCATAGGAATAGTAAGAGGCTGAACTTACAGCTTACAGAAGTTCATTGGGCACAAAGCAGCAAGAGGTATAGAAACGAGTTTTGAGATTGTAGCAGGAAAGCATTCCCTTAGTTTATAGATATCTAGTGGTCTTATAAGACAGCTATTTATTTCCTATATCTTACATGTTTTTATGATTTGTACTTCTTTTAAGTTGTGAACTATGTTGTCAATTACATACCCAACATTGGCAAAGCAGCCCATTTGGTCTCCGTACTCATGATTTGGTTTCATGTTAGTCCATGTACGTTTTTCTCTTCAAAAATCTCCCTATACTATTTTTTAGAGTGTTACTTTAGTCCTCAATGCTGCCACCTCATTAAAAATAATATGACATGGCATTAAAAAAAGAAGAAAAAAATGATAAGATGTAATTCTTTTAATCCCATACATATGAGATTAAAGACAATAATATCTTTTACCATATTTTAGTTTTAAAAAAAACAAATCTAATTTACTTTTTTTCCTAGTTAATTTGCAAAGTTTTAAAATTCTCAAAAATTGATATTAATTTTTTTTTTTAATTATAGTGAAAACTACTTAAGAATTATTACTAATTGTAAAAATGTTATATTAAAAATTAAAATAAACTTATTCAAGAATTTAAAATTTAATGTTTGCAAATTAACTACGATCATCGTTATTGATTAAACTGAGAAACCTAATTTTCAAGGAGATTAATAGCCACTTTAGAATAATGATATCTAAAAGATATTGACCATTGCTTCACACATTTGGAGTTAAAAAATTACATCTAAGCATTTTTTTTTCTTCTTTTAGTGCCATGTCAGCTTTCCTAATGAGGTGGCAGCGTTTGAAGACTAAAGTAATACTCTAAAAAAATAGTGTAGGGAGATTTTTGAAGAAAAAAAACATACAGGGACTAAAATGAAACCAAACCATAAGTACAATAACCAACTGGGTCGTTTTGCCCAGGGGAATGTGAGTTATGACAAGGGCAGGAAGTACTCCTTCAAGACTGTGGCTACAGTTAGTACTTTGAATATTGTGGCTTTGTCTGTTATTACTATCCAAAGGACCTAATACTTCATCGTCTGCTACTACTTTCTAATTATAGATATTTATTAATATATTGCTTTTAATGTATCAATAAAAAGAGAAAACAAACTAGATATTAACTTCACTGGAAATAAAAATACCTCTAGCTCGATTTTCTCACTGTGCAGTGCCAGATACATGAGGGTTATAATGGCGGTCTCCATTATTGGCTGAGGATGAGGACCAGCTTCTAAAACCTCCTTCACTGTAACAAGTTTCTCCTTTGAGGAAATCACCAACTTCAAGCCAAAATTCGAACTGAAACATAGACAAAAACATAAACTCAAGTAAAAACACTTGGTTATTAATGTAACAAAGACCAAATAAACATTATGCAAGCCGCCATCCGCTCCTGATTAAACATCTTTAGTAGTTCTTTTCAAGTATTTAATGCACATGTACAGACTTTAAATTTTTACCCATAATATTTTACTTCAAAAGCATTCTCGATCTCTGTCAATGAAAGCTTCAACTATTAAATGAATATCAAACCACAGAAAGAACTCCAAAAATTGAGATTGCAGCAAGTAATATATAGAGTTTGCAAAACAAGTAGAGCAAATTTACAAGAGGAAAGCAATTACGAATTAAAGAAGCATTTGAGATGATAGCATTTTTATTATGGCTCCACTCGTGGTGCTTAAAATTCTTAATGTATAACAATTCCTATGAAGAATTTAAAAACATACTCCTACAAGGATAGGGCAGGCCATCTTAATAAACTTGTAAAGCAAAAGGATGGAATAAACATTAAAGGTAACTCAACAGAGCGATTACATGAGTTGTAGAAGATAATGGTAGAGAAAGGGAAACATAGAAATAAAAAAATATATCACATAAGCAAACTACAAATGGGAAACGCATTGAGGGACAAAGATAAGAGTAAGCAAACAGATTGAACTAATTTCCATAAATGCTCATACAAAAGTATCATATATGCATTCTTCACATCCCACCATATATCGTGGAAGAGCTCATCATGACCATCCCATGTTTGAAAAAGAACACCGATTCGTCTTGCCAGAGTCAACCTAACTCGATAATCAGGATCCCGGAGCATCATAAGCAGCTTCTCTATCATGGTCTAATTAGAAGTGCACCACAGCAACCATGCAACACAATGATTAAGAACTAGATCAGAGATCGGTAGAAGTGAAAACAATTGCAGTTTATGCTGAAGAAACTAAACAATAAAACGCTAAAAATAAGAGTAGGTTATGTTCCGTGCTTAATCACCTGACCAACTTGCGGTTTCAATAAAACAAATTTGCATATGCAATCAATCAGCTTAACTCGACCAAACCAATCAAACAGATCATAATCGGCAACTTTTTTCACCAGATCTCCAAGAGATGTAAAGCTCTGCAAGTGAAATAACAGTGTAGTTAAACTTGAGCATGTCCCTGCATTTTTCACATATAAATAATTATATAATGTAAAGTACGAACAAGAAGAATTATTTAATTAACTAGTTACTAAGGACAATGTAATGGCAAGATTTCTGATAATAAACTGATTTTTGCAGAAAAGGACAAAGCAAACACAACTATAAAAATCCTAGAAGTAAACTCAGTCCATAAACCAAAAAATAAAAAAATGAAAAAAGATGAAAAGAAAGATAAAATGCTGTGTTGATGAGGAACAACTACAAATTTAAATTATTGACCTTAAACGACAAATGGGCCATATTTTCTCATTAAATTCCAGAATCATCTCAAGAACTGATTAAATAAATTACCACAGGTTTCTCCAAGTGTACACATTTCGTATACCGAGATCCTGGAAAGGGGCATTCAAAGAAGTTTCAAAGCTCTTTTCGTAACAAAGACCACTATTCAGTATTGATCCAGGGACATCAAGTTACAGGGGTGGACTGGAGCCACATCTAGACTTGATCATTATGTGCACAAAATAGCTGCTTTCAGGCTTTTGCCCTCATTCTGACACTGAACCTCCTATTACTTTCTCATTAGCACCAAAAGATGACTCTAGTAAAGAATAAATACTAATACAAGTTACCTGTTCAGAGAGTAGTTTGTTTGCAGATAGAGCAACATTTTTGTCCTTTGCACCTACATCCAATGATAATAGTGTCTGCAGCAACTGAGATATGGCAATTACCATACTCATACACTGGAGTTTAAGATCTGCTCGCATATCAACCACACCAGTCATTGATTTGACCTGCAAGAGAGTAAAAGTAAACAGTATCAAATAAACCTTCAAGGATGCAAAAGTTTAAAACAATAAACATCCTTTTCTCGTTAACAAGCTCATGCAACCAGAATTCCATAGATAACGGTACCAAGTCAGACGACTTTGAGCAAGAGGACCAATAAGGATGCTGACAAAGGTTGAATAAAAGACTTTCCAACACCTATTCAAAAATTGAAAGAAAAATTAAATATATACATCCAGAATTAAATAAAAATACATAAGTATTAACAAATTAACAAAGTTCAAACAAATTTATTTCAAACAGTCGCAACATACTCTCGGATCACTTTCGTTTTTCATTAGGTTGAACAAGATGTCCCATGTAACAAATGGTATGACAGAAAAAAAATTTGAAATTATTGATATGATGTCCAGCTTCAGATTTGCTGCAGAAGTAAATATACCACTCTGATTTTTCCCACCAGTAGTCAAACTATCAATATCTTTAGCATCATCATCCACATCCAACTCCATGTCAACAATCTTACTTTTACTGCTATTCAATGGGAAAGAATCTTTAGCAGAAAATTCAGAAGTGTCTGGTAGGTCTATTTCAGACTGAAGATTATTTGAGCAATTAGAAAACCCAGCATACATCTCAGCCATAGCCTTCAGGAGCCTCTCAAGAGATTCACTAATTGAAGTATAGAGTTCAACATCAATAACATTTTGATCTCTCCAAATTCTAAAAAGAGGAGAGCCAGTAAAACTTCTAAAAGCAGCTAAGATAGACTTGATGCTATCAAAACTAGAGTTCGAGCCCAAGCAATTGTGCCTAATATCACTATGATACTCTTCGATGATAGAAACAGCACGCTGCAGCAAATCCAACATGTAGCGACTGATTTTCGAGAGGAATGGCGAGACTTCTTCTCTCAGCCTGAAAGTAAATAAAGGTATGAAGTAGACTATAGATGTCCGTGACATATTGACATGGTACAGACTTTATTGTTGAATCTAGCCAACTGAATTATAGACAAAAAAATAACAAAAAGACCTACAGCAAACGTATAAACGCTGAACCATATAAGACAAACAACGGTATCAAGGAAAGTTCAAAAAAACTGAATTGTACAGCAAAACGATTGGCAATGTTCTGATCGTGGAACGGGATTTTCTTGTCAAAGCAACAACCTTGTTCCCTTTTTCATAAACAAAAGTCAAACATTTGCACAAAGACGGTATCATATTCCTACAAATCAATTGTTTCAAGAAGCAAATAAGCAAGGGCGAATTAAAAATATTACTTCACTAAGATAGCAAGATGGATGATATTTTGCAGAAATGAGCCTCAAGTGTAATCAGACATAGATATGGCAGAGGAAAAACCTTGTAATATAAGAACTGTACATGAAATTTGATAAGAGAGCAGATATGAAGACAATATTCGATAAAAGCATCTTTTCAATCCTCTCATTTACTAAAGCTTCAAGAACACAGTTTTCCATTTCATGAAGTAGAGGATCTCTTAACTGCCGGGGAAGACGTACACTCTGATACTGTTGAGATTGGTAAACCTGAAAATCAAGAATTGTATCTGAAAGTTAGAATCCAGGAGCACTTCCACCCCAACCCAAAAAGAAGTAAATTGTAATATTATTAGTAACAAGAATGAAAGAATGAACGAATAACTACAGCACCTCAGCCCCAGAACCAGTATTAATTTCAGCAAGGACTTCAGGGGAGCACGTGAATTGTTCATAGGAACTAGCCTGCTCATGCTCTTCCGCCTACAACAACTAGAATTTCAGTATCCAGCCAAGCATAGGGATACGAATTTTAAAAGTTTTGTAATAACTACAAGACTGAGAAACGAGTAAATACCGTCGCCCAATCCTCTGCCACAACAAGACCACCTACAAAGAAGTTTGATGCAGACACTTCTCTCTCACAATGTGGGAAAGAAGAACCAGTACAAAGAGCAAAAATAGCCGCCGGCAACAATATAACCGTCCTTTCATTGAACATTGAAATGTCCTACGTAAGAAAGTATCAGTTACAAACTTCTACCACCTAATATAAAAATTCAGCTTGCATTGCTTTATAGAGTGGAGTATATAAAATAGGGAGCTCTTGGTGAGTTGTGGGTGTGCCTTCTCCTAGATGGAGTGTTTGCTTAGGATTAGTTCAGAGATTTCGGTAGAGAAAAAAAATGATAAACTGTTGTGGAAACATGCGATTTTGCAATCTTTTGCTGTGTTTTGGGCAGACCACAATGCTAGGATTTTTACATGGTGCAATGTTCTCCAGATTTATGCAGACCAAAAGTCAGGATGGTCTGTGTGAGAAACAGAAGTGAATCAAGGCATGCTCAAAAGGATTTCTATTTCCAAGGTACTTAACTCAAAAGCTTCAAATGGAGAACATAAAAATTTAGTACAAAAAGATGCTTGAAATTAATAGGCATTTGGAAATAGGGGAAGTTTATTATTAAAAAACACCTTTGAACCATCATATAAATAATTATTAGGCCTCCCTGATCATCTTTGGAAGTATTTAAGAAGACAACAAACCCTACAGTTTACCTTAATAACAAATCTTACTGAAAAATTTTACCCTCTATCATTTGAAAGATCAAAGTAAGCTAAAGAAAATTTTAATTATTTAGGAAATGGATAAGAGATTCGAATTTGAAACAAACCTTCGAGCTAAGTAAAGACAGGACTGTCCTTAAGAGATTTTGTCTGAGATGTAAGGAATCCCGCAAGTCACCCTACACAAACAAAAATATACCGCAGAGATGAAACATGATGGTTCATGCTCCTAATAATTTGAGTAGCATTGAAGAAGCTAGCCTGAAACATAAATGGGTTACAACCCCCTTCCCTCCGCCCAGCCAAAAAAAATTTACAAAAACAAACCTATAAATATTCAAATGAATAGGATACATGTTGAGATAGATTTTGACAGTATATGTCTAGGTAACAAGCAAGTAGAAGCCAAGTAGAACACCATTCAATAGAACACCACAACTAATTTGTTCAAATCAGAAGAAAGCTAAAACTTATGCTAAGCCAGTTTTGTTGAAGTTAGACACTATGCATGTGTCAAATGGTAGCACCAGCACGATTAAGTCTCAGGGCGTCAAGTATTGTGACTACTTTCTGGCATCAGAATATTTATAAAGCCCGAATTCCTGATTTAGTAACAGCTTGCAATTTAATCAGTCTATACAGTGGCTTTCTTCATCCACTTCTTACATTTAGAGTTGGTCAAAATCGGAAGCAAGTAACCATCCAAATGAGAAAATATTGAAAACAGAGAAAATAACCGAAATATTAGCAGATTGCAAAAAAGAACATCCAAAGAGAGTAATTTCATCTACGAAAACGATGTGCAGATACGCAACATTAAAAAAAACTAAGTAATGCTGACAACAAGCGCTTCAGCAGCACATAAGGAAAAGATAACAGCATATCAAAGCATTAAAAGGGTTTAAGGTTTGAGGTTTAAACATTTTCAGATTCCCACTTAAATGACTTAAAAGAGAAATATTTTTTACTTTTTTGATAAGTAAGAAAAGAAGAGATATATTTTAACCAAAACCAAATTCTAAACCGTTAAGTACTTGGCATTGTTGCAAAAGTGTTTTCAAATTCTGTTTTGTAATATAGTTTTCAAAATTTTCAATATAAAGAGAAAATTCATTAGAAAGAAGCGATATAAAGATATGGAGAACAAGAGATGACCAAACAAAAAATGTGGAAAGAAAACATGTGCTTGGCAGTTGGCAAAGGACAGCCCCCAGTCCCTGTGATTATCCAAAATAGCTACACCTCAGAAGGCCCCCATCGTTGATGCCCACAGGTTAATTACTTTGTTTGGCCAGCTTTTCAATTTTAGTTATAGGAACCTAAATCCAAATCATCTTTTTGTGGGGGAGCATAATTCCAAACAAAATATTACTTATTGCTCAACACAAATTTTCTAAATATTTAACTTTTTCTAAATTTTAAACAATTTAACTTTTTAAGTTTCTACAATGTTTTTTAGTAACTTTTAAAATTTTAAACGCATTTTTTTTAATAATTAAATATTTAAATGCACAATTTTCATATAGTTTTATTTCTAAATTTTATTCATAAAGTTCTGCTATTATTTATCTTTTAAAAAAATTATATTACTTTTTAAATGTATTTACAATTATCTGGATGGCTTTCATTTTAGCCAACCGAAATTGAAGTAGTGACATCTCCCAAGTACCAAACATGTTTCCACTCATCTAACCATCAGATGACTCCACAGTGTGCGAGCATTCAAAATTCAACTTAATGGATCATCTAGATAAGACAACAGTCCATAAAAAAGATACTTATGGCCGTCATGAGTAGACAGATTCTAAAGAGATCAATGCCAAGAAACTAATTAGACAAGTGGACACCAACTTTGATATCTTTTCGGAGATTTGCAAGAGAACTATGATAATTAGAAACCATCAAAATTACTGGAGAATAATACTTTCGTCAAAAAGTACAAATGAGAAAAAAGAATCTCCTCGCTACTTGCACCAATCTATCAAACCAACTTCCTCACATCAAGGCTAAGAACGTCAAATACAAAGAGCAAAAAAGTTATTAATGTGAACTTCTAAAAAACCTGAAGCAATGCTTACAACTCGCCACTAATCAAACAATAATAAATAAATGAGTAAAATACCAATCATCTACTTCCTCCAACAACTGAAATCTATGAGAATATGACCTTATTCAAAAATAATAGTCTTCCAAAATTCTTCTTATAAAAAAGCTAGATACTTTTAGGTTATATTTAGATATTTATTCTTCCTCTGAATCAACTTTCATCCCGTAAAAAAATTGTTACTACCTATGTTCCAATTTGACAGGAAACCAAATAAATAACATAGCCAAGCAAATTGCATCATCATCATCCAATTCTCAAGGTAAGGCACTACCAACTTATTAATCTAATTAAATACATTTCACTTATCTGAAGTGGGTAACCTGTCTCCCAACCATCATTTCTCCGAGAGAATTGCAGTATAATTTATTTTCCATCCTAGGTCTATGTGCAAGTACCACAAGAGAAAACATTCACTCAAGTATGTTTAACTTACAAAGATCAATCCAATTCAGCACACCAAATATTATGGATAAAATCTTGTCAACAGAATACTTTGACCAACTGTTACAAAAATGAGATAATGAGAATAAAATAAAATAAACCAAAAAAGACGGTCTGAAAGACTCACTTGAGATCCTCTCCTTGAGAAATAACATGATACAAAGCATAACAGAGACCTGAAGAGTAGTCATAATCAAGCATCAACAGAGAATATTTTTAAAACCAGAGTGTCAGAATCAACAAGCACTTCGATCTCTAAAAGATTCATCACAAAGCATAAGTAAAACATTTATCTTTTCATAAAAAAACAAGTTCTATTAATAGGAAAATCCAGATACCGAAAAAAGGGGGCACAAGAAATCTGCCCATACTGGACTAGTGAAAAAAAAAGACAAAAAAACACTTAAAAAAGATCAGCCATCCAATCTCTACACAAATATGAAGCTCAAGTAAAATAATAAATGCTGGGAGGAAGGATAATAACATGATATGAAGCACAACAGAGACTTGAATGGAAGTTATAACCACAAACCAACAGATAATATTTAGAAAAACAAAAGCTATTTAGAACAGTTCATTTGGTGGCAGATTTATAAGAAAACTTAAGGATTGAATTAAAATTTACTCGTCAGCGCTGGTTTAGCTTAAAAGAACCTTCCTGATTAAGTAGAGGACATGACACAGAATTCAGTTGTCATGAAAAAAACGATAGTGATAATAATTGCTCATTTGAAATGATAGAATTTCACTAGGGGCCTGCTTAGACATAAAGGTCACAACTACACGTAAAAGTGAATCAATTGTAAACTTAGTAAGTGAAAAGTCAACTTCTGTTTCTGACACTCTTGCTTTTCAAGTGAGGTGCATTCATGCTACTAAAGTGCGTACTACACTGGATGAGGCTTTTTGTTTGATCTTATTGATAGGGACAGAATTAGATGGATGCTCGAAACGAAGATAAAGCAAGAGGATCAAGGCATGGAATATATTCAAGGGTGTTTTGGTACAAGTCATAAAAGATACCAAACAAAATTTATATAACTAGGTATCTGGAAAATCTTGATTACAAGTAATTATAAAAAACTGGTCATATTTTGCCATTATCCATTTTGTACAGTTTATGTGATTATTAGCAACAGTTGTTGCAAGTGTTTGGCATGAACTCTATAATACATGGCATATTTTTTTAATTAAACAGCTTTCACCTATTTGTCATTATCCGTTTCATACAGTTTATGAATTTATTAGTAACGGTTGTTGCAAGTAATTGGCATGAACTCTATAATACAGTCGATTTTTTAAATTAGACAACTTTCCCCTGAATGTCAATTGACTAATTCATGCCAAATGATCCACCCAAAAGGATTCTTGACTAATTAATATTGTAATTATAATATTTAATTAATATCTTAATTACAAATTTAAATATATTCAAAATTATAATATTTAAATAATGTCACAATTATATTATTAAATAATATCATAATTATACTATTTAAATAATATTATAACTAAATTAATTAAGCAATGTCATAATTAAATCACTTAAGTAATACCATAACTTAAATATTTAATGCTACCATAATTTAAATATTTAATTAATATCGTACTTATAATATTTAATAATATAACAATTAAACATTTAATAATATCATATTTTAAATATTTAACTAATATCATAATTATACTATTTAATAAAATCATAATTAAAATATATAATTAATATCATAGTTAAAATATAATATCATTACAAAAATATGATTAACATCATAATTAATTATTTATTAAAAAAAATTAAAATATTTAATAAGGTATGTGCATGGTTTACCATGCAGTTGTGTGACAAATAAGGGCATTCATGTCCAAAGGTTTAAAATAAGAGAGGAGCACTTTAGTCTTAATCGAGCTCTCAAGATTACCGATAAATAATAATCTCAAAATACCACTTTTTTTATTCGTCATACTCATTTCAGGTGCGTATCTTAGAACTTTACCGGGTATGTGCAATCACCAGAATATAAACTTATGAATGTAACAACCATGATTAACAACGATAATCAACCCATATTAGTGGATATCTAAGATGACGACCTCATGTAACCTGTACCAAACACACCATCAAAGATATTTTAATTCTATTAAGAAAGAGCAAAAGAGCAACCAAGTGAAATACGAATCTAACAGGCTACATTATAAAAGTTCAAAATCATAAAAAGATAGGATACAGGAAACCAACGATTGATTCCCACTTAAAACACATAATAATCATCTTTTTTTCCACCTAGTGTTTCTGCTCTGAAATATGATTTGATTATCTATTTTATTAAAGGATTCAGTGGTTACTCGATAAAAACTTACATTGAAGGGAAACTTTTAAATAATCGAAGATCCCATATATCTTGAGATACAGTAAATGTATTCAATAGGTCCTGAAAAACAAACGCAACATAGAGGTTTCAGAAATGAAACTAGTAAGTGCTAACAGAGGAAAATATCCCTACAGAATGAACTGACAAGACAAGAAAAGAAAAACATACGCTTGAAATTATGTTTCCAAGGAGCATTAGAGCAGCATCTGCCTGCATATACGAGAAGGAAAAAGACCAATTGATGACTTAATCAACAAGCTACCATCAGGACAGAAGTTTTAAGCTCGTTGAAGTTCTCAAAAGACCAGAAGCCATCTCAATATTAATCTAATTAAACATTGAAAGAAGTGAATTCCAAGTCTGTAAGAGACTTGATTTTCAGTTAATTAGGAAAAAAAATAATATAAATTGGGATTTATTACCAAGATACACGCATTGACAACTAAAGCTAGTCTATCAACATGATTCTTAAAAAGTAGCCAAGCCCCTTTTAAATGATTCAACTATGCCTCAACCATCTGGTGCATGGTAAAATGTTCTGGAGATGGCTGCACTGTGTAGCCACATTTACATGGACATGGGACATCCAAAAGGAACTCAAAAGGCTTTGGACATTCAGAGTCAAAACACAACGCAAACTTAGTCAACTGCATCTGCTATACGAAAGAGAGTCCATTTCATCATACACACAATGTTCCTGATGATCTCGATACCCAGTATGCACACAAGTGTCTTTAGTTTAAGATAACATGTTAACATGTTTTCCCTATTAGATTTAGTAAATATCATATTTACTAAGATTGTCCCTTACATAGACATTAGACAGCAATAGAGATGGTTTTACCGCATTATCAGATTAAAAAAAAATTATGAGCAGAACTCACTACTGTGGTGACATTGCTGAACATTGGTAAACCACGCATGAGGCAGCTCCATATTGTATGCCAACCTTTTTCCACCTGAGAATAGTTCCAGAAATCAACACAATGATTCCACAAATTTTCATTTTTGATTGAAAAGAAAAACTACTGCTCCAAATATACTGGCAACCGCTTAAATTACTTGATGCATTGTGGCGTGTATATATTTAATCAACCCACCCAGACATAAGAACAGATTAAGGGCTAAGAAAATACGAAATAATTACTCCATGAATAGATAATAAAGCAATTGCAAAGAGGAGCAGGTCAAACACACCAAGTCATATGCCTCTATGTTCCAGACTTGAAAAAAAGACATATATATGCCTTTTTAAAGAACCGCCTTGGGCGGCAGCATGACAGATACAAAGCCTGACAAATTTTTTAATTATGAACATACTGTTCTCAGCTACCTCTGTACTAGAAGAAGAATAAAAGAGCAATTTTATGACAAGCAAACTTAACCTTCACATGTGTGGCTCTATTTAGGGAGCTGCTCGAAAAGAGGTGGAGGAAGAAAACATGTCATTGATAGATCTTCAGTTCTCCACTGAGGGGGGTGTTTTTGTCTTTTCGGACCGGGGGGGGGGGGGGGGGGGGGGCGGGGGGCGACAGGATTTTCTTCTTCTGGAAAAGATAGGGAGGGACAACTTGTGCAACCAGAATACAAAGATTTCAGGTGTCAGTAATTTTACCATTGATTGGGCAAGGTTATCCCTGTTACCAGTGCCCCCACATTGTTCAGGAAAAAAATTGTACACAAACATTGAAGAAGTCAATAATTGTGAGAAATCACAGAGCATCAATGAAGACGAAATCCAGCCACTAAGAGAGAGGGAAGCATTAATCTCCCCAGTGGATTATGAAATTAAAACTATATACGATGCCACAAGGCAATTTATAAAAGGGACTAACGTAATGAAAATTGGAATGAACTGATATGTCAAGGTTGTACATACAGATCAGCAATCTGTTTCAGACTCTTAACTAAGAAATGTAACAGAAAAGAACATTTCCTTGGTGTGACACATTTGTTCAGGCTTCCCTAGATTATAAAACTCAATTACTATCCCACAAACATACCCGTAGAATGAATTGCAATTCTGTACCGCCAAAAAGATTGAACAGAATGCAGTTATAAAAGCAGCACCCAGTAGTACTTTTACCAACTGGATCTAATGTGTTAGACTATGTCTATGTGTGTTAATGCATGCAATGAAGTATCATAATTCATAAACAGGCAATCTTATAAGATAAAATTAATAATAGCGGGTTTAAACCTCAGATATACTATTTTTATGTTAGATAAATGCAATAAGAAAAAGTACCTAAAGAATCTATTATTAAGATACACTATTTGTAGATTTACGAAAAAAGATAATGTTGTTTAAGATTGAATATGATAAAATGAAATTAAACCAGATACCTCGCTTGTGGTGAAAGATAAACTTGACGAACTATCCCCCAAAACCGGTGACAGCAAAACTGAAGAGAGGCCCTGTAGACTCCTTAAGGTGAAGGTAGATGTATGTAAGACTTCATACGGAATAAGTTTGGGAAAATGTGACTGGATAATGAAAATGACGATCACAGAATTGTAACATATTATTTCTTCAATTGAGGTGGACTGCATATAAACCAAAAAAAAAAAATTGAAAACTGTCTATGATTTAAAGCTGCATACCTCAAAGTCCACAAAAGACCATCATAAGCATGCTCCTTAGTTGCATCATTTATAATTCTGAAACAAATCTCAAGGTCCCAAAGTTAAAACAAGTCCGCGACTGACAGTCAGACAAATTATTTGCTTCGTTAGGTGTAGTAACCTCTTGTCTAAGATTGGACTAAAGGTACCAAAAACAAGGAAAGGGCAGAAAGTGCATATTTGGAACCAAAACAAAATACATAAGCCAATAAAGCAATTGCAAAAGCATAACAGAAATGGAAGTGTAATAGTGTCATCTAATGTTTGTATGCTGGGCAAGGGCAGCACATGAGGATATGCATTCATACAAACTCAGAGCAGCAACAAAAGTTATGTAGTTATGCAACTCAACTAATTTAAATGGAGCATAAGTGGGAACCTTTTATGCCAAAGACAAACCTGACCAACTTAAAGTAAGCTTAAGAGCATATGAATATAGACAGTAAATATCTTGAAACCATATAAGTACCAATAATACATAGCAAAAACGACAAAAATCATAACTTAAGTGGATTTCAAAATTTTGGCAGTCAAAAAATCATAGAGGGAGAAATAGAGACACTGAAGAACTGAAGAGCATAATAAACCCTCAAAAACTTTCCAATAAGAATCACCTTTCAAAGTTCAAACATATGCCTTCAAACCAGCCGATGAAAAGATCCTTACTAATGCGAGTATGGTAATTAGAAACGATATAACAAACGGCAGCATTCCTGTCATATAACACTCCTGATTTAATCAATTAACTTATAGCAAGAAAACTAAATAAAGTTAAATTAACAATATAAACATAAAATATTGTCAATATAATAAGATAACACATTACTTGTAAAATCATGACATAAGTAATAACATAACGAATTCATATGATTTAGGTGTATAATCAAACATCAAAGAAGCAAGGATTCTTCCGTAGATTAGTGAACTGGAGGATCCAAATTTGAGGATTATGTTCAATTCTTCTGGATCCGAGCTGGGGGATTTTATAGTTTTGTATTTGTTATGTATGAATGATGAGATTCAATGTCATAGGGCCAATTATAGACTTACTGGAGGCTGCAATGAGGCAGGACCGCTGCTTTCTAGTCATTCAGTTTGTCGAGATCCTCCTTTTTATGTGGGTAACAAGTAACACCAGCCTTCTGACCCATACGAGGGGGTGGATTGAAGCGATTGAAACAAAGTTTTGCTCAATGATAAGAATGGAATATATTACTAAAACTATATACTATACTAACTAATATAATTTTTACACACTAATATTTTCAAGGAAATTAGTATACATTTCCTAAATTCCTACATGGTAGTAGAATATAAATATTTTGTTTTTCTGTAAGGTAGTAGAATAAAAAAATAATTTCTCTCATTCCCTCCCTCTCTCTCTATATATACATTATTTAAATATGTTCCAAATTCCCATTTAACTCGAAATCCTCATTTTTTGATATCTACCAAACCGCCGAATCATCAGTAAACCCAAATCCACGAACCCAAATCCTTGCCTCTTGGTCAAATATTATTATGAAAGATGATTTAAATGCAAATATTGAATGCCATTTACCATCTATTACATGAAGCCCTTGAACTTAAAAGATAGTCACGATTGATTCACATGAAATATCAAATTGAGCAATCACAGATGTTTGACGAGTCGCATCTGAAATGTAAGGACTAAGGAACTAAAGTAAGAATAGAAAATTTTAGCAATTAATTATATATTTATATTTCTTCAAATTCTAATGTTTTTTCATAACTTCTTCAAGTTCTCATGTTTTTATAAGTTCATTCTCATGTTTAACATATTTTACTTTAATCTCAAAGGAACCAAATAAAATTACTCACTCCGTTCCCAAAAGGATGCTTAAGGACAACTTTTACACAAACTAAGGTAGACAAATAAGAGTAGATAATATAAATTTACTATTTATTTTGCCCTTATAATGGTATATGTGTTAATTGCTTTAATTGGCTCTTGAGTTTGTAAAGAAAGAGTGAATTAATTTGAGCAATTCATTAGTGATATGTTTAGTTTACTGTTTGGGTAATTTATAATATGTCCAAGGGTAAATTAGTCAATGTAGAATTTTATTTAGTTGACTGATGTACCTTAGACATGCTTTTGAGGACAAATTTTTTTATCACTCAAGTCATTCTTTTGGGTACGGAGGGAGTATTACTCAAGTCAACAACAAAAAGAGAAGCTAGATTTCTTTATCCTCTATTAGAATCTTTTTTATATAGCTAACAGCTTTATCTATTTAATTGTGCAAACTTTGGCGAGCCAACTGTTGACATGTGCCATTTACACTTTCTTTATAAGAAACATTAAGCATGCTCATAATTTCTTCAAATTATATTATATGACATGAAACACAGTACACCAAATGCATCAATGACACGTTAAAATATTATGAAATGTCTATCAAACCAGAAGCACTGAACCAATCAATGATATCTAATTATATGTAATACAGGCCCAAGAATGGCATTCCATTCATCTCCTGCATTAGGGGCCTAAGAAAGATAGTATACATGTATTCCATTAATACATGCATTCCATTGAAGATTAAATGGATAGAAGCACAATAGTTCAGTTAAAAAATTACCATAACCATTTTCCCTTCATGAGTCCATCTTTTAGTTGGACTGCAGCATGCTCCCTCTTGACTCTTTTTTCAGCTAGTGGTGCTTTTGATGTATTAACACATGCCTGGAAAAGTAATTATCCTTGAAAGTTCTGTGTATTTAACAAACAAAATGATAGTGGAAAAGGGATCTAACCAGTTGGGTATCCAAGTTAGCTAGTTATAACGTACATCTAATTATTGTTTCTTTAGAAAAATCCAATGTTACGGATGCAAAGAGCATGAAAAATTCAAAAGCATGTAAATTCTCATTTGATTTGGTGATTTATGTCAAGGATTTTATGATAGTGAAAATATGAATAAAAAGAAATAATAATAACTTGGTCCCAGGCTATTAAAAAACATACTTATTTTAGACAATTGCAATAATGCTCCACAACCTCAAAACAATTGAAGTTTTACATAATCTTATATTTTTGCATGCTCTTTCTAACAATACAGTTAGATTTTTCTAAAAGATCTCGAAAAAAATAATTTTTTGAGAGTAAGGTATCGAATTTAAATACCCAACAAGGTAGCTACCGCAGACCCTAAATGATAAATAAACATTTTCCCTTCACTAAGAATAAATCTTGCAAATGCAGATTCCACTTGCATTAAAATTTGAATAAGTGAGATAATTACACCCTTAAAAGTTAAAATATACAGATATAGATGCAGCCTTTTAGTGTAAAACGTTCAAGCTGAGCACTAATTTTTCCAACTCAACAACTAGACAATAAGATAAGTTAGAGAACAAGCTGCTAATAGGTGAAATGCAAGAGAACTACGGAGAAGAATAGCCAGTTAATAGCAGAAAGCTACTTTAGAGACGGCCTTTATTCTTCCAGAGAAGGCGAATATCAAGAAAACAATACCTCCAAACCAGCTACATTAGCTTATATATTTAATGCTGGAGAGTACAAATAAGATCTGACTTCAAGTTGTTCTAATTTATGCCCTATATTTATCTATATTTAGGCTCCTTGCTTAAGTAGACTTTAGTAACTTAGTATCTATAAGACTACTTAAAGCAAGGCAATACACTATGCAACAGCACTCTATGAAGAACATAGACCCTCAAAAATTTACGCTCCGCTTGAGGCTCTTTTAGGCTGTTTTGCAAGGTTCAAGTCCTTTAGAAACTTGCTGATCTCACTTATTTACAGCATCACATCCAATAATCCAGAATAGAGCTTTATAAAAGCAAATCTAGAGAGGAAACTCATTTATGATTTATTTTAAACATTACAAAACTCCATTTACTAGATTCACCTCAATTCTAATTCTACTACAATGAGAAAGTGAAGAAAAACAACTAAATTGCAGATAATAGATTTCCAAATTACCCGATAAATGACGAGGGCTGCAAGCTCCACCAAACAACGCTGTGAGGTTGACAAGTTTCCGTATTTATTATCCCTGGTGGTGCCACTACTGGATACAAGGTGTATTTAAGTGACTTTTAAGTGAACCTTTCAGATTAACTTGACATGAATGTATGATGGAATCAAAAACTCACCGGAGCACAGCGGTGCTAGAAGTATGAATTTGATCTAGCTCTTTGCCTATTACATCCAGGAGTTGTTCTAATAAACCACTCCCATCAGCTGCACCCCTTGTCAAATTTAGTTGTAACCTTGCGTACAAAATAAGAGAATCCTACCAAAGAAAAATAAATTTAAGAGTACGTAATCATTTCAAATCTATCAAAACAGCAATATATAACTGTAAAATGCATGCTTATTACTTAAACAACCTTTACGCCCCGATCTTGTACTGTTGACCAACAATGGAAAACAAATTGCTGCACAGCATAATGGATTTCCAAAGACTGACAACCCAAGTTTGGACCATTCTTAAGCAAGTATGTGTTGATACACTCAATTAACTTGCGTGAAATCTTTCCGTCCTTCCTGAATATAATGGGGAAAGATTATGAATGATATTATCATCAACAACTTCAAGAACAGAATTTCAACATCACAAGTCAAAAAGCAGGTATAAAGCCAAGCAAGGACAGATCATCTACACTTTTACCTCACATACGAAAAAATCCCAACAAAACCCTTGACAACGTCTTCTTGAAGATTATCAGGAAAATCTCCAGGAGGATTTTCAAGAAGTGACTGGAGTGTTTGGATGCAGCGAAAGATATCCTCTGTTGTATTTGATTGACCAATATCAGCACTGCTCAAGCTTGTTTCCACCTTTTCCATGTATAGAAGCACCAGACCTTGCCAAATCAATATGAAAATAATGAGAAAAAATATCAGAAACATGATAGAATTCTTGAATATCGATAAACATATGGGACAGGAAGTGCTGTAGCACAAAAGGAAACTCACTGCCATAGATTCGCTTCCTCATGTGAAATTTGTAATGCCTTAATGCCAAAAGATGACGGAGAATAGTCCCGTACTCCGACTGAAAGCTCGGGACATCCTTTAAGACATCCCAGATGTGATTAAAAAGCAGTTTGACCACAGATAAAAGTAGCAAGCTCTTACCTGCCACCAAAAGGACCACGCATAGTTATAAGATCATTCAATTCAAAATTTGATTAATAAACACCTTGGTTATCAGACAACAGAAAATTTATATAATTATTAACTTTGTGTAGTTTCCAGCCACTCTGGGAAGAAATATAATTTCAATTCATACATTATATGCTGTTTTGGAATTCTCCAATTCGCTCCGAGTGAATCCAATTTTTGTTTTCAGTTATGAAGATCTCAACTCCTACTAACTGTCGCTGCAAGGGAGGATGGCTGATTGTTGCCTTGAAACAACGAGTTTGTGAACTGTAGTTTTTTCACAGTGTGATATCCCTTCGTGATGCCATGGTTGGTTAGCAATATGCTACAGACATTGAGTGTGGTCGAGGTTTGCAAGGATAGGAGAAGGTGGCAGGACTTGGTGCCCAACAACATATATGGACGATTTGGAATGAGCAAAAACGCCTCCTCATATCCGGTTTATCTCCTGATTAGACTTCTGCTCTTTTTGGCTTCATGAGGCGTGTTTGGGTTCTATTTTGGGTTTTGTGGATTTGCGGGAGAATTTGTGTTAGGCTATTTGTAGGCATATTTTTGGGAATAAGCAGCTTCAGGAGTAGGTAACGTGAGTCAGTTTCCAACATTTTACCAGATGGATAAATGTACGGTTAGGTGAATTCTCATAAATCCATCCCCTGAAGGAACCGAACATGTTAATTTTTTATCATCCGGCTCCGTTGAGTGAATATTGATTGCATATGTCTTTTGAGTTTTGCCCATTTACTTCAGGCTGGAAGATTGAGCTTTGTTTCACCAACTTGCTCATTTAACAGCCATGCTTTTAGCATACACCATACTCGAGAACATAAATACTTATCTTCCAGATAGTTTGCTCGAACAAATTAAGAAGATTACTAGGGGAGAATCAATAAATAAGAAATCAACATAAACAAATATTTAATAAGATTAAAAACATTGAAAGGAATGCCATCTTAGATGATAATGGTAAGATCATTCTTTGCAATAGGTTTAAATGCACCAAAAAAATATTTCTTTATCCAAGAAAGAAAAAAAAACTTGTTAAGGACAATAATGCAGGTGTAAACCAAGAAAGTGAGTGGACGCAACATGCTACAATTTAATGAAAAATATGTCCTCTTACGAGTTGAATGGTGACGACTCAAACTACATTAGATAAGGAAACATAATGCAATATACAGAATAATCAGATGAGCAATCATGCCCTTCAAAAAGTTCAAAAACTTACCAGAAAACTTAACATTCTCTGCCCGCTGTACAACAATTCGGAGAGTCTTGGCAAAATTTATCTTAGGCAAACGCCTCTTGCTTGAAGATATCTCAAAGGATACACATCTAGTGAGCAATGTAATGATAAACGGCCACGTTTCAGCTGCACAAATATATAATTCCTCAAAAAATATATATATATAAATCAACTAGGTCCACATACTAGGATAATAGTGCTAACAAGTTTAAGCATAAAACCACTATATATACTTGTATACGTAAAGAAAATAAAATGGTTTCAAACAAAATATTATAGACAGGTTTGTATCGACATGACATCAAGAATTACTATCTTACCATGAGGTATCTCATTAGGTTTAAGTGTAGCAGTGTTATTTCCAATATATTCACAAAACCCGAATGATCTTTCTCCTTCTAGCCAGGTGTTCAACAATTTAATCCCTTCCTAAATTTAAAAAATACTATCAATTAAGCACATATGCATAAATCCGGTAAACGATTAGGCTTGGTTGCCGATAAAATGCAGGAAACTGAACAAATTAATCATCTGTCAAGTGAACTTCATTAAACTGTCTTATTTGAATTCATTTTGAACTTTAGTGAGTAATTAGAAACCATGGCGAGATCGAATGGCCTGTGTAGCATTCGCTTTTCCTACACTTTGTCGGCAACCAAACCGACGGAAAATAGATTGAAATTAAATTAGATTCGATAAGATGTTACTTCTCGAGCTTTGGCTTTATCGGATGAAAGCTTTGAGATAATCTCTTGAACATCTCTGGATGTAGGTTTGATCATTTGTTACTAAGAATTTCCGGCGGAGTTTTGATAAGTGAAATATTCTTCGGTCTGGTGAGTATGGAAGAGTTGGAGATGAGAACTAGGGTTTTTTCCGCGTGTTGGTTGAGCGGTTGCAGAGAGAATGGGCGGGAAATTGAAGAGAAACGCTCGCAGAGAGAAAAAAAAAAAAGGGTTTGGAAACTAAGAAATTGAATGATCGACTTTCCAACGAGGCGAGTTTTCTAGAGGCAATCGTAGAGGGCCGCTGTTGTGGGCTTAAGCACACTTGGAAGTGACGAAGGCGGAATAGTGGACTTTGCTTTTGTTTAATTTTCTTTAGGGTTGGATAAAAGTTGTACTTATATTTTTACTCAATCCCGATGGCGGTGGAATAAGAAAGTAATTTCAGACGTAATTAAATTTATCTACAAACTGAAATCTAATTATATTTAAAATATAAGTTAGGGCACCAATGAAAGTTATACTTTAAAAAGTTAATTAAAGTCTTAAGTTTATTTAAACAATCAATTCAAAATTCGTTTACAAAAATAGGAGCATTCTTATCCAAACACGTTTGTGAGATTGGAGGGATAAAATAAGAAGGAAAAATATAAGAGGGAAAGAAATAAAAAGGAATTAAAAAAATTTTGTCATAGTTGTGAGTTTTATAAATGAATTAATAGGATGTGATTTTAATTAAATTTTTTATTTCTTTGTGAATTTAGAAGTAGAATTTTAATTAAATTTTATTTTTGTTTGTGAGTTTAGAAGTAGATAAGATAAAAAAAAATCATTTTTAAATTATATTATTATTATATTATCCTTATATATATAAATATAAAAATTGATATGATTTAATAATATTTTTTTATTAAAATTATTCTGTTTAATCTTTTTTTTTATTACATGCATATATATAATAAATTAAAAACACAAATAAATAAACTAACTAAACTGATATATTTCCCCCCTCCCGCTGGTGATGGTGTCTCATCAATCGTTGCCTCTCCCAAGTCACGCTAGCTTGATTTCTCAATTTATTTTTTATCTTAAATAATATCGTAACGTTTTCAAAAAAAATCATGCACATTTTGGTCGGGTAAGAAGTATGTAGCCACATCTTATGCTTTGTAGTTTGGATTCGAGTTTGGGACGAAAAAATCGAAGAAAGTATAAACTTAATTTATAATAATAAAAAAAGTTATATGTTCTTTTAAGTTGTTAGTGAGTTTATAAAGAAAAAAAATTATATTTAAATTATAATAGTTACTCGTATATTAATTTTATTTTGTTTATAATATAGAAGGTATAATAATAATTATAAAAAATGATCTTATGTTAATTAGTTTTTCTTCCAAAATTGATTCATTTTTTAACCCAAAAAAAAGTGTTTAAAATTTTTGTTCATTAAAAATTTAAAAATAAAATAATTTAACAAATGTTATAAAAGTATTATAAGCATATAATATAATAAGAAGAAGAAGAAGAACACGGATGATTAGGGAAAAGTGAGTAATCTTGTATTTGGATTTATCTGTGTATTTCTCGTTCTTGACAATGTTCCTATTCATAGGTACATGTTCATCTTGTAAGCTCAAGCATCATTGCAAGTTCAAAGGTCATGGAAGATGGAATGAATTTGAAACTGATAAATTAACAAGAAAATGAAAAAGTGTAAGAAGACAAATAGACATCCACTATGTATTATTTTATAGCACTCCCCCTTGCATGTCTATTGTGTAGCCTTACGCATTGAAAACTGCCTCATTAAAAGCCTTACCAAGAAAAACCCAATGGAAAAAAACCTTGGTTAAGGAAAAAAGAGTACAATGCATATTAATTCCCCCTCATAAATGTTCACCTTAAGTCCTTAAGTTGTCGCAATCCAATATTACGTCGCAATCCTTCAAACGTTGTAATGGGCAATGCTTTAGTGAACAAATCTGCTAGATTGTCTTTTGAACGAATTTGTTGAACATCAATGTCACCACACTTATCAAGGTCATGTGTAAAAAATAATTTTGGTGAGATTTATTTTGTTCTATCTCATTTGATGTATCCTCCCTTTAATTGAGTTATACATGCAGCATTGTCTTCGTATATAATTGTTGGAGTTTCTTTGCTAGAGAATAAACCACATGTTCCACAAATATGTTGAGTCATTGACTTCAACCAAACACATTCTCGACTTGTTTCATGGATTGCAAGTATTTCAGCATGATTAGATGAGGTGGCAACTAATGTTTGCTTTGTAGATCTCCATGATATAGCAGTATTACCACACGTAAAGAGATAACCTGTTTGAGATCGACATTTACGTGGATCAGATAAATAGCCTGCATCAGTATATCCAACTAATTCATGATTATCATTACTTGAATAAAATACTCCATCTTGTTACTATTTTTGAGTCAGTGAATGCATTTAGTAGCTGACTTGCTATGTCTTGCAAATGAAGTATCTTTTGAACTTCTTGTTCACATTGTTTTGTACAATGATCAAAATTCAATAATGACAATGCATTCCATGTAATGTCTTTATCCAACTGTTTAATTTCTCCCCTTAATGCTGGAAACATAATCTCATCAAAATGGCAGTCGACAAATCGTGCCGTAAATGAATCACCTGTTAAGGGTTCAAGATATTTAATTATCGACGGGGACTCAAACCCAATATATATTCCCAGCCTCCTTTTAGGACTCATCTTTGTACGTTATAGCGGGTAAATTGGAACATATACCGCACATCCAAATATTTTTAGATGGAAAATATTTGGCTCATGACCAAAAATTAATTGTAATGGGGAGAATTTGTGATATGTTGTTGGCCTAATACGTATAAGTGCTGTTGCATGTAAAATAGCATGCCCCCAAACAGAGACAAGAAGTTTCATTCTCATAAGCAATGGTCTTGCAATTAACTGGAGGCGTTTAATAAATGACTCAGCAAGACCATTCTGAGTATGAACATGGGCAACAGGATGTTCAATGTTTATCCCAAGCGACATGCAATAGTCATTAAATGCTTGGGATGTAAATTCACCAGCATTGTCAAGACGAATAGTCTTGATTACATGATCTGAAAATTGTGATTGTAATCTAATAATTTGAGCAAGTAATCTCGCAAACGCCATGTTGTGAGTCGATAATAGGCACACATGTGACCATCTTGTATATGCATCTACTAAAATTATAAAATATCTAAATGGTCCATATGATGGGTGAATAGGCCCACAAATATCTCCTTGAATACGTTTTAGAAATCTTGGGGATTCGATCCCAACTTTAGTTGGTGATGGTCTAATGACCAATTTGCTTTGAGGACAAGCATCACATGAGAATTCTTTAAATTGAAGAATCTTCTGGTTCTTTAGTTGATGACCATGTGAATTCTCAATAATTCTTCGCATCATTATTGATCCAGGATGTCCCGACCGGTCATGCCAAATAATAAAATTATTCGGTTCATTGAACTTCTGGTTCATTATTGCATTGACTTCAATTGTACTAATACTGGTGTAGTACAAACCTGAAGATAAAACGGGTAATTTTTCCAATATTTGCTTTACAGTATAAACATTTGCTATGATGTAAAGATATTCTATACCATTGTCATTAGCAGTCTCAATATGGTACCCGGTAAGTCGCATATCTTTGAAACTTAGCAGATTTCTCCTTGATTTAGTATAGAACAACGCATTGTCAATAGTAAATTTTGTTCAACTAGGAAGCATTATATTGGCTCTTCCAGTGCCTTCAATCAAGTCTGTTGAACCTGATATTGTATTTACTTTTGCTTTTCTCATTCTTAGATTTGAAAAATATTGCTTATGCCTGAGAATGGTATGCGTTGTAGCACTATCTGCTAAGCACATATCTCCACCACTGATATTAAGCTCATGTACAGTATGACGCAAATCCATATTTTCATCGTGAAAACGAATAAAAAAGTTCATAAGAAAACATAGTTTTTAATTATTATAATATGAT
Source organism: Hedera helix (assembly GCA_947179155.2). NCBI lineage: Eukaryota > Viridiplantae > Streptophyta > Magnoliopsida > Apiales > Araliaceae > Hedera > Hedera helix. The sequence goes on from OX359275.1 coordinate 44,563,229, forward strand.
CCTTACATTAAATAAGCCAACATGAAATGAACAAAATACATCGAAATATACTAGCATAAATAAACGTCAAAATATACTAATATAAATAAACATACTTAAAGGAGTAACATAATTCTAAACTAATTATTATCAACTTTCTCATCAGTTTGCTCAAAAAAATCTGCAACGTCAAGGTGCGGCATATCCATGTCAAGATGCGACATATCCAAAGGGTCAAAATAAATATCATTATTATCTTGATATGGGTGAGAATAATTTATTTATATGTTATTCTCATTTTCTTTCAATGAGGACTGATATAAATCAACAAGATGTTTGGTCGTATGAGACCAATGTCCTTTCATTCCACACCGATAACATATATTTTCTCCCTTCTTAGTATATTCGTTATGTATATTCTTCCCCCTTTCTTGTTTCTCTTCATTCTGTGAAGGTTTGTTAATATTTGACGAATTACGACCATCATAGTTGCGATAATTAAATCGTCCTCGCCCATGGCCACGTCCACGACCATAATTATTATTATATCTCGTCACATTCACTTTAGGGAATGGAGCTGAACCAGTCGGTCGTGATACGTGATTTTTCATTAAAAGCTCATTGTTTTATTCAGCCACAAGGAGACATGAAATTAGTTCAGAGTATTTCTTAAAACCTCGTTCTCTATATTGTTGCTGCAGGAGCACATTCGAGGCATGAAAAGTAGATAGTGTTTTTTCTAGTATATCTTCATCAGTGATATTATTTCCACATAATTTCAATTTAGAACTGATATTAAACATTGCAGAATTATATTCGCTTACTGATTTAAAAATCCTGCAATCGTAAATGTATCCAATCATAACGAGCTTTTGGAAGAATTACAGTTTTTGATGGTCATATCTTTCTTTCAAATTTTGTCAAAGAGTAAAGGAATTTTTTATTGTGAGATACTCCATCTTCAACTCCTCATGAAAATGATGACGTAAGAAAATCATGACCTTTGCTTTGTTTTGACTATATGTTTCATTACCATCTTTAATGGTATATCCTAGAGCCATGACATCCAAATGAATTTCGGCATCAAAGATCCATGATAAATAATTCTTACCCGAAATATCAAGTGCCACGAACTAGAGTTTGGCAAGGTTTGACATTATAACTTCATAAAAAGAATCAAAAAAAAAAATTATTAGAAATTTGTCTTATTATAATAAATATTTAATAAACATTCGGTTAAATGTTGATTTTCTGCTTGGAAGATGTTGCTTGATTTTAGATATTCTTAACAAGTATCCACGTAATCTTAAATATGGTGGTTCATCTTCCAGCGAACGTACACATAATGAGTAGTTTATATCAACAAAAAGGAAAAATGGAAATTATGCAAGAAAAAAGGAGAAATGCTAAGAGACAAAATTGCTTCATGCTGACATATTCCTAATACAAAAGTTTTCAGCTAGAGCCGAGATATATATATATATATATATATATATATATATATATATATCACCATAAGAACATACCACGTACTAATAAATAAATAAAAAATCCTCCACCAAGTTATTGCTTTTGAAGCCACTAATCATTTATCTATAAAGTTGTCAAACACACTTTCATATAAAAGTTGAAGCATCAGTAAATATGAAGTATCAGGCGATGCATATAAGTGGATGCAATTCAAAATTTAGATTTAAAACTTACTCAGTAAATAAGATTATAATAGCATCTTCTGTAACTGATAATGACAAAAGTATACCTTCTACTTTTTAGCAACAAACTAAATATAATTATCTGTTTTGGAGCAATTCGTGTTGATAACGTGTTATAAAAATATTATAAACATATAATATAATAATAATAAGAATAATGATGATTAGGGAAAAGTGAGTAATCTTGTATTTGGATTTCTCTGTGTATTTCTCATTCTTGACAATGTTCCTATTTATAGATACATATTCATCTTGTAAGCTTAAGCATCATTGCAAGTTCAAAGATCATGGAAGATGGAATGAACTTGAAACTGATAAATTAACAAGAAAATTAAAAAGTGTAAGAAGACAAATAGACATCCACTATGTATTATTTTATGACAACAAAAAATTATAATTTTCATTCATTTATTTTATTTTCAACATGGGCGGATCCACCTTAGGGGCAGAGAGGTCAACTGACCCTACTGAATTTTCTGGATCAAAATTTTTTAATAGGAAGTTTAGTTAAAATATGAAATTTTAGATTAAAAGTTATTTAAATATCTTAAACTTCTATCCATATTGTCACTTCACTTTTTCTCATTGTTTAGTAACTTATATTAAGCATGATATTTTTTAAGTATTGAAAATGAAATTATTATGGTATTATTGCTATAAATTCAAACAATAAAGTCTCAAAATTATTATTATAAATAATATTTGAGCAATATTTTATTTTGTAATTTATTTTATTATATTTTAGTTTTTTTTTTTTTAAATTGACTTTACTAAACCAAGGAACTGATTTCACCCCTGATTTTCGATCCATTTAAAACTCACCAACAAAAGTGTTTAGAGTAAGACGAAAGGTGTATGTATTACGGCTGATGTACAAATTTAATTAGTAGCCATTTTGGTTCTCGTTTGGTCAACTACGGAGAAAAAAGGAAAACAAATTGAGAGAGAATGAGATATATGATTGGAAACAAAAAATAATGTAAATAGAACAAATATGTATGTATGTACGTACATATGCATGCATGTGTATGTCACGCTTGGGAGAGTTATGCTAATGAGCAAAATTGTCATATTACTTATTTTATAAAGTTATTTTTCGTAATGTAAAATATTTCATTTTTCATCCCTCCAAATCCTCTTATTTTTTAGAGAAAAATTTTGAACCAAAAATTAAATCAATTTTATTTTCAAATTCTTTCATTTTTTTCCTAAAAAAACTTACAAACATGGAATTTGGATAAATTTTAATTATTTTTCATTCTCTCCCTTTCCTTTTCCCTCAAATAAAAACTTACAAACACAGTATAAATTTATTTATAACAAAAGATTAATTTTAATTTGTACATAGGCTCACCCAAAAGATTACAAAAATACAATCAATTGAAGATTTTCATTTACAAAAATAGAAGTATTCTAATTCAAACACTTAATTATTTATGGCAAAAGATTAATTTTAATTTGTACATAGCTCACTCAAAAGGTTACGATGTGACATCATTGGGGGATAACCTACCTACCGGAGGCTTGAATTCAAGTCAAATTTGGAGTTCGAATCAAATAATAATATCCAATAATCTTGTCTCAACGATATATTCTTAGATTATATTAATCCTCCACAACATACTCATAAAAAATGTGATAACTAAACATATTAGTGATAACAATTTGAGTTCTCATATATATATATAATTTATATCACATATTGCGACGTGGAACTAGGATATTATAAATTTTTTCACTTAAATACCAGACACCTTTGTTCAGTCGAACACAAAGCCACACAAAACTTAGAATTTTGCCTCTATATTAATTGCAGAATAAACTTGAAAGCATTGTGTGTTTTTATAATACGGTCAAAATAAAACTCTCTTTCTATATACGGAAAAAATAGTAATATCTCTGTTTAAAATTATAAGACAATTGTCGATTTTAATAATAAATCTCACAGTAAATAGTACTTTTTTGGTAATTGACAATGTTCACCACTATATATTAATTAAAATTAAAATAACTCATGTCAATTTTGAGTTTAAAAATATCATAAGTTAATTTTATAAAACTAATAATAGTATTATATTTTATTGCATAACGGATAAAGTATTTAACAAAGGAGGGAAATTTTTGTTAGTGATGAACAGGATGGAGGGTCCAACTTTGCCTACCATTTGCAGTACGCTCGTGTAAACGAGGAACAACTGCAAGTATGATAAAAGATTATACTTCTTCTTAATCTCGAGAATGATATACCGGGTAACTTGAGATTATGTAAAATATTTTAATAGAAACTATTAAATATTACATATACTATTTTGGATATATATAATATTATTTCTGTTATAAATATTCAAGATCTTGGTTCCAAAAATTCCCGTTTACATAATTTAAAAATTCAAATAGAAAGAAAAAGATAATTGGAGTAAGTATATATGCAACTTTTTCGATCCAAGGAGAAAGAAAAAAATATATATATAATTGAGTCTCAAATATACATATCATAATTTGCATTGACTGCTCAGAACTTGCTATGATATTGATCAATATGTATATATATATATTTAGGAATAAAAATAAAAGTAAATATTGTAACATAAAAGAAATGGTTAGCAGTTGAGCTATATTAGTCTTGAAAGAGACACAGAAGTCTTGATCAAAAAGAAATAAATGGACAGGAGATGGTGCCAGCAACGCAACAACGGTCGGCAAATTATGAGTATTGTTATTGTTATTACTCTTTTCGATCCAGAATATAAATTTTAATTGACTTTTTATGCATATTAAAAAATAAAATAAAATAATAAAATTGTCCATATTATATTGAATATCATCCATGGCGGGTGATCAAAATTGTCCATATTTAAATTATCATTTAATTGTAAAGTTTTCTATACATAATTAGTGATACTTTATAAATATGTATAATACTAAGAATATTATAGATAAATTATTATAAATTTTTTTAATTTAAAACTACTTAAATTAATAATAAGAATTTTTTTTTTAAAGACGGAAAGAGTATTATATAGAGGGTTTAATTAAAATATGGTGGGAATGGGAGATCCTCTCCACCGTCGCACTAGATTTGTCCAATCCTATATATATAAAGAATGTCTCCTATTGAGTTTTGATTTGAGAAGGAATGAGAAACATTAAGATTTACAAGTAATTTGTTTTCTAGCTAGCTTGGGCCGCAGTCGCCGCTGGAATTGTCCCGCATGCGCATGGACTACTGGATTTATATGGTGACATTTATATATTAAAATGAATATTTAAACATAATATATAAATATTATATTTATTTTAATTATTGAAAAATAAAATGTAATATATTTTATTTTTTAATAATTAAAATAAATATAATATTTAATTTTATATTTAAATATTATATATATATATATATATACTTGTCCTATTAAATTAGCTCTCAGTTGTAGACAAAGAAATTCACATGTCTAACGGGAGTAATTATTCTATGTCCTTAAGGCATGGATGAATAGTATGCCCCCCCTCTCACATAAGGGTGGGCTCCACGCATTGTGGCACGGGTCCCACCGCTTGTTGAGCCCCCTCTCATACGAGAGAGGGAGCATACTAATCATCATGCCCCAGGAACGTGGTATAATTTTTCGTCTAACGGGCTGGCTAATTCTACCCAAAGACAAAACCAACAACTTGCACGCACTTATTTATCATGTCGTTTCAAAATAAAAATGCATTTTGATATGTCAACTTTAATTAAAGTAAAATTTAAAAATTATGTTGTAATTTGGGAAGTGTTTATGTTAAAATTGATAAGATCTATAGTATTTTATTTGACTAACCTATATGAGCTAGCATGCATTTTCTTTGTGGAACGTATATATATATATATATATAGGGAATTTATTTTTATACAAGTTAATTTAATATTTTCATAAATAAATTTTATTTAATCTTGTAAAAATATCAAATTAACTTGTAAAAATATCAATTCTCTATATATAAACGACTGAGAATAAGAAGAGTAGTTAGTCTTGTAGAGCCCATATTTCTCAAGGAAAGGTCTGGGGCGATCGGTCCACCTTTTTTTTCTTTTTACTCTTAAAATATTTATAATATTTATTCAAATAATTTTTTTACAGAATTCAGTGATTTAAGTATAATTTGGATGCATGTAAATAATAAGGTTGTACAAATTTTACAATCATGTTACTTAGACGTATTCAAATTATACCTAAATTATTAAAATTTTAATTATTTTTTGTCAAAATAAATATTTTAAGAGTAAAAAAATTAAAAAAAAATATTATAAATATTTTAAGAGTAAAAATACGGAAGAGGGGGGGGGGGGGGGGGGGGGGTGTTCAGCCCAGAAGGATTCATTTCTCAATGGCTAGGTAGTTGTAATCTAAAGATTAATTTTGCGCCATGGGATGCATGTGTGTAAATATTGTAATTTATAATACAAGTGTTGGACAATCAAATTCACATGAAATAAAAGGAAAGAACCTCCACCAACTAGCCAGCTAGCTAGGTCTATATATGTATATAGTTAATTTTATTGTTCGGCCTTTCACAGTTCACATGAAACCAATCCAGTTAAACTGATGACGCCATCATTAGATCAAATCGACAGCAGCATAATTGGAAACCTTTTGAACCCAAAACAATTGATTGTATATATGTACTCTGTTTGTACATATATATGCATGGTCCCAAAGGCATAATTGGAGATGAGATTTCATATTATTTTGCTTCATTGTTATGCGATGAAACTCATACTGGGGGGACAAATAGAGCAAATAAAATCAATTTGACTGCACAAGTTCCGAGGAGGCCTAGTTTGACGGCCAATCACATCATGAGGATGGTATATAACTACATATATATGAGATGGACCACATTTAGAGAATATCCTTATTTTAAACCGCCGATCATTTCCTAGTCCACACAACTAGAAATTTAAACCTGCTTGAACTGCTTTGGTGTTGTTCGGTTATGGGTTTACCTGAATCACCCATGATATATTGCTTGTGGAATTTGAATCACATGACATGATAGAAGAAGCATTATTTAATTAGGGAAACAATTAATATATATATATATATATATATATATATTAGGTAAATAAAATTAAAAGTAGTCGTTCATCTTCAAATTAAATGCTCTTCTTTTAACCATACATACTGCATATATAGCTGGCACCACAACACCAAAACATATGAATTCAATTAAAATTATACTAAATCCGACCCACAAAAAGTTCTTAAATACAATTTATGAAATCCTAAGAAATTTGAAATTGATGTGAAATGATTTTATTTTAGTCTATATAATCATATATATTGTAAACTCAAAAGGTAGTAATAAATATAAAATTTATTATTTTCAAAGTCTAAATAACTAGCAACAACTTTAAAATTTTACAACCAAGTTCAAAAAATTAAATGCAAATTTTTTGCTAAACTGATGGAGTAATTTATAGGCTTATGGATATTTATCAAATTAAGAAATCCATTGATCGATGATCCTCAAGTTCAATGGCGCGTGAACCAACATTCCGTGGTCCACAAACCCGTTGGAATGCATGCTGATTAGTCGGGACATCTACTCCTATTTTGGTGAATGATTAGTAGTAGTAGTATGCATGCAAGGTTCTCTTTTCTTTTCTATCATGTAATGACAGCCTTATATGAGAAGAAAAGAAGCACGCACGCACACACACATATATGTAACATGTATGAAGCATTAGAAGTCTAGAACTCATGATCCTCATTTCAAAATTTTCGGAAAAATTTAGCTTTGAGTGGCCAGCCGGCCAGCCTGTAGTTTGCATGATAAAAGGTAAGCATATATACTATATATACATATAATTAATAATAAAGCAGAATGTGTGAAGATAGCTTGAAGATCAAGATTTTCCGCACTTGTTATGAGTTAATAATTCTTTTCTAAAGTGAGAGTAGGCTAAATGGCTTTAATTGCTAACCTAATAATTTGTATGTACGGGAAGGAGGGAAGAGGATTTTAAATTTGGATAAAGTTTTCAACTTCAAAGTTCTGCTTCCAATTAGCTTAACGTAATAGTATAACTATCATTGAAAATTAACAAACAATTAGATATATAGACTGATAACGTTATTCATTGGCTAACTTTTTCATGAAAACATGTTAATAAGAAGATTATGTACATGGTATGTCTATTTTATCTCTTTAGTATACAAAGACATACTAGTGCATATATATATATATATATATATATATATATATATATATATATATATATATCAGTATGATCAGATAATGTGTTATTGTCCTGATTAACTTAGGGGCCGTGAAAATAACTTTTGAAGTAGAATAAGTATAAGTATATAACATTTAAATATTATATTCATCTTAACTATTAAAAAAAAATAATATATTAAAATTCGTATTATATTTTATTTTTTAATAATTAAAATAGATATAGTATTTGATGTTATATTTAAATATTGTATATGTAAATTTGTCATAAAATATAATCCAAAGTTGTATACTTCCTGCTTATGTACTTGAACAGTTGAATGAAGATGGAAGTGTGTTTCTCAAGCTATATATATCATCCTCCAAAGACTGCAAATAGTACTGCAGCCAAAAGCGCAAACTCCTCGTACATTGTGTTGCCTCAAACTATACCAGTAAATCAAAAACCACGTACTAGCTAGATCATTGCAAATTACTGTCTATAGATTTTGCACGACTCCCAAAAAAAAAGGTTTGTTCAAATAAAATATGTGGATTTTTTTTTATTTAAAAAAATACGATTTAGCAAAAGTATAATTCTGAATTTTAGAAAAAAATTATTTTAAAAGTTAAATATTTTAAGACTTAATTAATTATGACAAAAAAAAATTAGAATGAAAATCTAAAGTTCTAGGGACCTCGGTTGTGGTGAGCAGGTGACGCGATGGAAGGGGGAATTTATCCCTTGCTTGTGAGCGGCGACCTGGTGGGGTCCACGTTTCGTCGGCCCTACAAACGGAGTGATCTTTCGGGTTTGTCTCAGTGTTTGGTTTTCTTTATCGAGTAGCTAAAATATTCTCTCCTGTCACGCCTGATATGACAGCTGAATAAGACGACGTTGTCCAAAATTTGACTGATTTACGTAGCAGCAATAATCTAACGGCTTAGATTGTCCCAAGCACATTCCTTCCCATAATATGACGTCACAACGTGTGCATGCTTAGCCAAGGTCGATCAGCAGATACTGAGGTTGAAGGATGTGGGGTCCAGTGTTTGAAGGGGAGACATGAGATAGACAGTGAGGTGTCCACTTAGCTTCACCGACGCCCGACGGTAGCAGCTGCTGCTCCCACCACTACTATGTACTTCCCCTTTTTCTTCCTTCTTATTCACAATCCCCTCACCCCCTCCATCCCTATCCTGCACCCAATTAACCCATTTTCACAATTCAATCCTCACCAATTCTCTCTCTCACACACAAACACACATAAATAATAACTGGATCGAGATATGTATGTATATAAGTACTACTACGTACGTACTAGCTAGTAATGGATGTCAATTAGTGATACTGGATCAGTATAGTGAGCTTATTTTGGTCTGAAGGTTTTCCCACATTACTAAAGGTATAGCTTAGTTGGTTTACTAATGGCTCTTACTTCTCTACAAGTTTGCATGGATACATCCGACTGGCTACAGGTACAATACCCACTCCATCATTATCCATTTATTTTATATGTACATACTACCGCCATTATCAGTATCATCTGCCAATTCCTATAATTTATGCATCTAACTCTTCTTAATTAATATGGATACAAACAATTTAACTTTTACTGGCAGTTGGTCAAATTAGGTCAAAAATTTGTATCATTTTACACCTTTAGATTTTTATATAGATGGTGTAAGATGAATTTATTGAAATAGTGCTCATAGCAACCATTTGCTACTGATCATTTTCCATATCATTAATTTTTCCTCATATATGTATATGGAGAATTATCCAAAACAAATAGTTATTATGGATACTATTCATATCATTCCTCATATATATATATGGAGAATTATCTATAACAAATGGTTGTTATGATCATTATCCTAGTAAACTGATTTTACATGGTTACAGGTACAAATTTTTAGCCTAATTTGACCTAGTTACTATACCAGAATTTGTTTTTGTCTAATTTGGCCAGCCGTTACATTTCAATCGCTAGTAAATTGTCTGGTAAAAAATTTGTACATTTAGATCTTTATATGAACAGTGCAAGATCATTTTATTGAAATAGTACTCGTAACAACCATTTATTATGGATCATTTCTTATATATATATATATATATATATGTAAATGTATACATCAATTCCCTCTTGCAGTCTTATTTGAGAATATTTCTGATGATTTGAACACATTTTCGATTAAATAACTTTTTATCATGAATTTTGCAATGCCAGAGCACGATTCATGAGGATACCGGAATGGATTCATCATCTTCACCATCAGGAGGAGACATGCTTACGTGCTCAAGGCCCTTAACAGAGAGGAGGCTTAGGCCCCAGCATGACCAAGCTCTGAAATGCCCCAGGTGTGACTCCACCCACACTAAATTTTGCTACTACAACAACTACAGCCTCTCCCAGCCCAGGTACTTCTGTAAAACATGCCGAAGGTATTGGACCAAAGGAGGCACTCTCAGGAACATCCCTGTTGGCGGTGGATGCAGAAAGAACAAGAAAGTTTCCACCAAAAAATCATCCGATAATCACCATATCCCCACCAAACCAAACCCCGGTTCCTCATCCCCCTCTCACAGCCCCACCCATCTCCAGCTCTCATTTCCCGAGGTCCAATTTTCGCACCTCACCAACCTGCTAGGGAACCATGGATCGAGCCATGACCCTAGTGCTAATTTCATGGACACAAAATATAATGCATTTCTTGAAAACCCTATGCCAATTGATTTTATGGAGAGCAAGTATGACCAAGAGAATTCAAGAATTATAGGCCATAATTTTATGGGGAATGGTGATCAGTTGGGTATGATAGGTAATGGGCTTGGTGATCATATGGATCATACTTTTCATGGCAGTAATACTACGTTTTCCACTCCATACGGTATGTCACTTGATGGGAATTATTCCGGAACTTTCATGGATACTTACCAGAGACTAATGCTTCCAAATTATGAAGGAAATGAGGAACAAGTTGGTGGGATTCATGAGGTGAAGCCCAACACAAGGTTATTGGCATTAGAATGGCAACAAGATCAAGGCTGTGCTGATCAAATTTCTGGAAAGGATCGCTCTTTTGGTTATCTCAATACGGGTCATGGATCGTGGACCGAATTGATCAACGGTTATGGATCATCTGCAGCAAACCCATTAGTCTAATTTCCTAATTGCATGATCATGCGCTGAAAATCGTATTAAGTAATTACTACTTTCAGAAATATCCAATTACTTAATTCTACTTAAGTATACTGTGTTTTGTTGAAAAGGGCGGTTGCTAATGTTTTCTCATGCATGTAATGTGGAGGTTTTGACGATCTTTCCTGTTTTTTAATGGACTTGATTAACAAGATCTAGCTAGAGGTGATCTCAGAGCCGGCCCAACAATATATAAAAAAAAACTTGGGCTTTAGGCTCTATTTTAAATGAAGGCCACAAATTTTTAAATAGAATAAATAACTCATGTAAAAAAAATCTTATAAAAATATAAGATCAATTAATCTTTTAAGGCCCATAGTCCAGTCCAAATATTAAATACTTAATAAAAATTAACAATATAAAAAAAAACCTAAAACTTTGAAAGGTCATGTCGAATTAAAAAAATTTAAAAGTCAAATCATGACTTTTTAACTCTCTATCTCTAAACCCACACAAAAAAAAATCACACCACTCTCTCATAGTCTCATTAAACTAAAAAAAAAAAAAACTCTTACTCTTTTTTTTCTCTCTCTCACAGTTTTAGAATTATCGCTTTAAGTCTTAAATTATCTTGAATCATTCCAGATTGATCTAAGTATGAATGGGGAATGTGAATGTTCAAAAATGACTGCTTAAATATTTGTTCCTTAATGTGATGGTACTTTCAGATACGAGTGTTGTTCGATTTGGTGCAAGACATTCTAAGCTAAGAGAATTTGGTCACATCGAAAAAGATATTCCAGTGCTTATTTTAGTTCCGTAAGGAAGTACTTGTTGTATTTTTAATATAGTACTAGTATAGCTTTAGTGCATCTTTATATACGATGATGTGTTCTCTGTTGAACTAATTATTAACATATAATTCTAAAAAAATAATTATCATTTCAATTGATATTTAAAAAAGACATATTGGGATCAAGTTTATCATTACAGATTCATTATTATAAAATTATACTAAATTATATTAAACACTCAATAAATTAATATGAGAATCGATATGGAACAAATATATATTTTTAAAATTTATAAATACTACAAATAAAACTTCTTCTTTTTTTGTTAAATCGGCGTAGAAGGAATAGTAAGGGAGAACCTGTGACAGAAAAATTAGTAAAAATCTTGTTTTTATTGAAAGCTAGCAAAATCTCTCCAACTTTTAACGTGTCATTCTATGTGATTGATTAATTATGCGGTGTGTTTTTGACAGGAGCGGAGCCAGGAATTTTCATTAGGCTGAATTGAAAAATACATTTGAGTAATTAGACTGGGTTGGTCATGACTATTTCAACTTATTTACACATAAATTATATAGTATATCTAGGAAGAAATTTTTTTTTTGGGGCCGGGCTGAAGCTCTCAAAGCCTACAAAAGGCTCCGCCCCTAACTTTTGACGCTTATTGATTGTGGATAATATATCAAAAAAAAAATTAACATTTTATTTGTAAGGCATTTTTAAAAATACTTTGAAAAAAGGAAGGAAAAAGCATACGGTTCGAAAGGTTTGCCGATCGACTGGTGCCTGCCTTGTGTTCATTTCATTAGATCACCTATGAAAATGAAACTACCGTGTAGCATGATCCTTGTTTACTTCTTACGGTTGAAAACACTCGAACGAGTGCCCACTAAGAATTCTACAATACACAATTAAACTTTATTTCTTCATTTTTATTTACAATATTAATTAACAGACTTGATTTGAATATATAAAAAATAATCATCAAATAATGATGACTTAATAAGTTAGTACGTCTTTAACAAATTAAACCAACTGGGTCGTTTTGTTTGCTTGTTTAAAATTTTCTTCTGTAAAAACCAAAACGGTTTCATATCGGTGTTGAATTTCTTATAATTTAATTATTGCCATAAATTTGAATTTTCTAACCTGTGTGCTGAAACTAGCAATTCAACTCAAGCAGGTTAAGTCCAACTCTTGCATACAAAATTTCAAAGACCAACCATCCGTTGGTCTAGTAGTAAGTAAGTCATTTACCTACAATATGCTACTTGCGGGAGATTTATAAAATTCGGCCCGACATAGACGCGGTGGAAGTTCTTTTAAATATAGTGAGATTCCTTTAAATATATGTAATTATTGTAGGCGTAATGGGTTACGTTAAGAGTTTAAGATATCTACCTCATCTTTTAAAATTCCAGGCATGGACATTCTCAACCTCGAGACTCATATATAATAACAAAATATTTCTCCTCGAAAAATAAAGGCTCATATATAATAACAAAATATTTCTCCTCGTTAAACTTTATTTTATGAAACACTAACTTTTCTTCTTACGAAGTACCAAAATAAAAAAAAGATTTCTTTTAAAAGTCTAAATTTTATAGAAGTGGAGACAAAATCGAAAATTTTATGAATATCAATTGTTATAACTTTTTAACCATTCTTAACTAATATTAAAATCCAATGCCCCAGTGCAAGATCCAACTATGACCTCCTGTTTAAAAGACTGGTGCTCTAAATAATTTACTCTCTTTGTTTTAAATTAAAATATATATTTTTAATTCTTTTCAATATTTAAAAAATATATTTTTATTTTAAAACTATTAAATAATAAATTCCTATTTTTTCATGAATTTTTAAGAATACAATCTTAAAAGTGTGTCTCTAATTGTGAAAATAACTATGTGGAATTATAAGAAAAGGCCAGAAAAAAAGTAGATAGTGTAGAGAATATCAGGCCTCCGAGAACCCTATTTGCTTTCGGGCCCAAGGGGCTTTAACAGACCTAAAAGGAAGGATGATTAGCCACGTGATGCGCACGTGCATATGCTAAAAGAGCAAATGGTCTAGGGCAAAGAGCACGTGCATAATTCGTCGTTGAAGGCCAGGTTCAGAGAAGAAACGATCGTGGCAACGATCATCGTATGCAATCTCATACCCGCTTGGACTTGTGAGTAGTTCTCCTTTCTTCTCCATTTTATTTTCTCTCTCGTGGTTCTTCATTTACACTTCTTTCCTCAATTTCCACACTGAAAGTAAGTGATTTGTAATATATTTTTTTTTGGATTTTAAGCAGATTTTTCAGTATTTTTAATTTCTAGGTAATAGAAAAAGAATGCTATCTCGCGGGGCTGTGATTCTGCGAATGTATATATAGAAATTGTTGTATTTTGACCTATTTGGGATGAACTAAATATTCTGAACTTTTTGGTACTTTGACCATTAATATTTTTTAATTTTTTAATTTATAAAAAGTTTGCGGTATTTATTTTTAATTGCCAAATTATGTGATATGTGTGCTTATGGGCATATTTTAATACGCAGTTAATATATAATTTACAGGTCTCTTTTATGCATTTTACTCAAAATAGAGTTTGAATTGTCACTAATGCAGTTTTGAGAATTAATTGTGAAATGGGTGTAAATGTGAAACAGAAGATACTTAACTAATTTTATGGCCGGGTATTTCCTAAATTTAACCTTCACTTGAATATGTTAGATGTAATTTCAGTTTGCAAGCTTAAAATTTTAGTGTTAATAATCCAGCTTTCTGTCTTTCGGTGTTCAGTTCTTAGTTTCATAAAGAAACACTTAAGAAATCAAGAAGCATTGTAATTTAAATGGTCACATTAAATTTACCGGTCTGGTTAGGCTATGGAGTACTGTGCTTTAAAATACGAAACCTTTGTTATAAGTTTTAAATTAAGTACTATTATGAAGTCTATGATAGTACTTTTCAAGGAAAGGATTTAAGTTACTAAAATTTTTATTATGTTTCTCTTCCACGCATAAACTCTGTCCTAGGACTGTTCATAATGATTGGACCCGAGCAGCAGCTTGAACAAACCAGCCCAATCCTGCCTTTTTTTTTGGTTGAGTTTGTTCAGTCCTTAAAATCGACAATTTGACCTTATTCAGTTGACAACGGTTTGGTAATTAAAAAACTTGGTAAATTGGCTGAACTAATGAACTATTAAGTAAACTAGTCCTCTGACATGCACATACTACGTGTGTGTGGGAAAAAAGAAAAGAAAAAATTAAAAATAAGAGTTAGAGGAGAAGAGGTTATTAGAGAGTAGGAGAGTAAAAATAGGAATAAGAGAGTAAAATAGAAAGAAAAAAGATAGTGACAGCTTCATAAAAAACAGTTACGTTTTTCCCTCTCCTTAATAATATAGATATATAAAAGTTATTCATCTATATATATGTGGAGTAGAATAAAAGGTTTAAAATAGTTTATTTTACTAACTCTAAAAGTTAACAGACACCTCACCCTCACCCTCACCCTCACCCTCATGCCCGTTGCTCTCATTCTTAGACTCCCTTTCACGATCTTCCAATTTCCACAATCACCCTCACCCTCATGCCCGTTGCTCTCACTCTTAGACTCCTTTTCATGATCTTCCAATTTCCACAATCTCAATCCCTATTTTGGCACTAAGTTACTGATTTTCCATTTTCACGATATGAGTCCCTACTCCTGCCTCCTGGACTAGAAGTCTAGAACACACAGAGCAACAACAAATAAATTCCCCATTCTGGTTCTAAAACTCACAACAAGAGAAAGTCCCTCTTCCACCATTCGTTTTTGATTTTTTGGTATGTCATTTTCTTATTTCTTCTCCAATTACCGATTTGCTTCCTGTCCTCTCACTCTCTAATAATCCTACAATTTAAATCCACCAAATTTTCTACCCCTAAAATCTTTTAGTTATAGCATTTACACAGAATTGGTTGTCCATAAGTTGCTTTAAAAATATCTATAGAAATACTGCCTATTTGCTTGACAAGAGACTTTAAAAAATGAAATAGCTTGGCTCAAATTCATCTCTCTTTTTCTTGAGGGTTGTTTCTTGACTATCTTTCATGCTACTCGTTGTTGCTTTGATGTTAATTTTGTTTTGGAGTAAGATTATAGGATTTCTAATGACTTTTGTTTTTATCTCTACGAATTATGTTTGTACTTCAGATCTTTGAATTTTAGCTTTTACATCATGAATGGGCTTGTTCTTGGCTATAGTTTTAGTTAAATGTCCTCTAAAATGTTTTCATTTTTAATTTTTTGTTAGGGAGTTTAAACCTATCAAACCAGATCAACGACAAATGGTTTGGTTTGATTTGGGTTGGAGAGGTTTAATGTTTTGTTTTGGGTTGGGTTGGTTTACTATTCTTCTTCCAAACTGATGATATTGGGTTGGCAAAGAAAATCTCTTTTAAATTGTCCAAACCTAATGATGAACTCCTTTCTATAGTTGCATAACACAGCAACAATCGTCTCATGAAGCATCATGGTTTACTCTACAATTTGTATGAGATGACCATAATGTTTAATATTGCATACTTTAAAGAGTTTGGGTCTGATTTTTCTTTTTCCCAGGAAAGAGAGTTTGAAATGTGTTCAATGCAGTTCAAGTTGGGTTGAGAACAGAAGTTTTCCCGTTTAATGCTACAAAGGCGTTAATTTAAATTCCTCTTTCTACCCATCTTCACCATAAGAGTCATTATTTCCATTGACACTGACATCACCATGAGATTCATTCCACTCGTCAGATCCTTTCGTGCATGGCCCAATCTTCCTAAAATCACAGGGTCATTACAATCTCGGTCGTTCCAACCAGATTTTGTTCCCAGAGATCCTAATGCCAAACCCAAAAGGTACAAGTACCCCCCATTCTATGACCCTTATGGCCCTAGACCCCCACCTTCTGATAAGATAGTTCAGCTTGCTGATAAAATTGCTGCCTTATCTCCTGAAGAACGTATTCAGATTGGCCCCACTCTTATGGAGAGAACAAGGCATCCAAAGATGCAGCAAATTTCTGTTGAAGGCGTCGACTTGAGTTCCCAAGGAGCACCAGGTGCTACGAAGGCTGAGGAAAAGAAAGCTGAGAAAACAGCATTTGATGTTAAGTTAGAGAAATTTGATGCAGCTGCAAAAATCAAGGTTATAAAAGAGGTTCGAACCTTTACAAGCCTTGGGTTGAAGGAAGCCAAAGAGCTGGTTGAGAAGGTACCTGTTGTACTTAAGCAAGGGATTACCAAAGAGGAGGCAAATGACATAATAGAGAAACTAAAAGCTGCAGGAGGCATTGCTGTGATGGAGTGACACTTCACTGCCTGTTTTCTAGGATTAGCCCTGTTTTTGGGTTCTGTTACTGTTAGAGAGAGATGAGCACTTTTCCTCAATGGATGTTCTAATAATTTTGCAATTAGTCGGCGTTGTTTTGCTCCCTAAAAGAGTTTTCCAACATTGAAGGAGTGGTGTGGCACCCTACATATTTTTTTTTCTTTTTCAGTTTTATCTTGATGGAAATCATTGACAGCTTAAGAAGCATATTTCTTGCCAGATTGCAGTTTCAGTTTCATTATGGTAGTAATACTGGTACGCAATAGGAGTACATTATAATTTGGGATTATACCATTCTTGTTAAATTTATTTTGTTTTCAAGTACCTGTATGTTTCCTTTGGCCATGTTAGAAATTTCTAAGAAAAAGAAAAGGCTGACTGAAAAGAGGGGAAAAAAATTTAAAAATGAAAAAAAATCTAAAATTTTATTATAACTTTACTGACCTCCGTTACACCACCTTTTAACATTGTCTTCGAGTATAATAACTAAAGCCAAGGGCTTTTAGTTAGTTATTTTTTATATATATTTTACATATATTAGTTTTCTGATATTCTTTCCCTTCCACATTTTATTTTTAACTGTTTCGAATGATTAGAATATTGTTAGAGATAAAATAGATATATTAAATATTGTTGTTTAGGCTACTAGTTGAGTAGAGGCCAAATATGTGTCGGCACCAAGCATACTAAGTGCCTAAATTCTAATAATATAATACTCTAATAATGCCCATATACATTATCCTAAAATTCTCTTAACAAACATCAATGCATTTTCTTTTATTAGGTGACCCTGAGAGGCCTGAAGCATTCTTTTAGTAGGTGACCCTGCGAAGCTTGAAGCATTCATTACAGACACTAGGTTCTACTGGGTCTTGAGGCTAAAGGACCCATGGTTCAGTAGTTCCCAGCATCTGGATGAAAGTAGTGTATGGAGTTGCACATTCTTCCTCATTGTCCATTATATAAATTTTCATATCCGAATGGAAGTGTCAAAGGTCCACGACTCTTCTCGTCTTGCCTGTATATTATGCAATTCAATGTTACCTACCAGGCTTAATTTATGTGCTTCAGGTGGGAAAAGAAGTCCCAGATAGAGCAACACTTTGCTTTGATTTACCAAATGTACCTCAGGGATACGTCAACTTTTTTGCAGGTGAATAGCATTTTTGATATGTCGATTAGAAGAATACTAGTTAATGGAACGTCTTTATTTGTATTGTTATGTTTTACAATGAAGTTCTTTCAAGTTACCGATATATATTTATATATATATCCATTAGGAGATTGATCAAACAAAAAATTATGTCAATTTTATGATTAACAAAAGGTGAAGGCTAAAGAACCAGACTCAACCTGCATATACTTAGATCCCATTATTGACAATGTGAATTGCACAAGTACGAGTTCTTGTACATTATAAATAATATGAATAACGTAAGCCCCTGAAAGTTTGTGTAATACAAGTTGGCATATTAGACTCATGACTAGCAAGAACACTAAAACCATGGATTAATATTACACTATTCAAGTACATATGTAAAGTTTTATACTACATTCCAGGAGAGTTTATACCAGCAAGGAAGTCGAGATGTTTACTCTTTTATCTTCTAAATTATTCGTCACCGACAATGGTGCCTTGCTGAAATTGCGCTTCATCATACCGATGATCCAAAACACAGACATAACAACCCCTGTCCGCTAGAGTCCCCAGAAATTGCACATGCACTGCGATAGTGGTATACGAAATTGGAATTTGGGAGTAAAAAGTTGACGGAAGTAAGATTTTAAGAAATTGTATGTGTTTATTATTTGTTTTTAAAATATTTTATATGGATAATATTTGTTGGGGAAAAAAGAATTTTTTTTCTATATTTCTCCGGCATAGGTTACATTTTCAAGGATAAGTTTGGACGAAGGATTTAAAGAGTCAAAAGAGAGATTTTAATTTTTTTATTTTTTTTATTTTTTTTTGGAGGCTGAAAAGATGAGAGTAAAATTCATTGAATAATCTTGAGGATAAATATTGTAGTGTAAAATAAACCGATGAAGAAAATATTGTTTTTGGAAACTTTAGTATTTACTCCAACTTGCTTTACATAATCGAGATTTGAGCGACGAATTATGGTAACTGTGCAACAAAAAAAACATTCCATCCGGATATGAGAATACAATATAGGTAATTTTCATTTTTAATAATCTTTGATCACTTAAATATCACGTCATTTCATTATGTTTAAAAATCGGGACTCTCATTTTTATGCAGGGAGTACTACTATAAGCCGCGACTCTCATTTTTTTACATCTGACTATTACTACTACATTGGCTAACGTTTATGCTTCCGAATCTTGCCGATAATTTATTTGCTTGCAAAGAAACGTTTATGCTTCCGAATCTTGCCGATAATTTATTTGCTTGCAAAGAAACAATACAAGTAACATGGAAATTCTTAAGCTCCACGCCTGCAAAAGTGTGTGTGTGTGTGTGTGTATATATATATATATGACCGAGCAATTGACTATTGTAAAAAATGATCTATCTATCTTAATCGTCTATGTTGAGATATAATGGTTAAAAATACTCCCGTCCGTAGTTTAGTTTCCAGAATATCGCAGTTTAATACTGCGGACGGTGTTAAATATTCAAAAATAACCCCTACATCCAATTTAATACTGCAGAAGGGTAAAAAATATATAAATAATATCATTCATAATTTAATACTGCAAACAAGTAAAAATAAATAAATTACCTTCGGCTCCTGAACTTTTATTTCTCCCTCTTCTTCTGTTCTTTAAGCTATCGATCGGTTCAAGCACTACGTATGAAACACTTTTGTTCTGGGTTTTGGTGGACCCTTTGCAGCAACATGATTTCTCAGGTGCAAGTGATGAATTTCAAGTTACTTCAAAAAATTTAAAATGAATATTCACAATCAAGTCATCCTTACAACTTGTTTTTGTTGGCAGATTGTGGCGTCTCTGACATTTTTTTTTATCAGTCGAACATAGTTTTGTAATGAGCCTACTGTTAGTCTGTTAGTCGGACTCTAGGTAATATAATTTCGACTTATTCTTTGAATTTGTTCTTTTAATGATCTAGTCCTCCTTAATAATCCTGGTATAATATCTCTTGCTCGAGGCTGCATAGGAGGGTCATGCCATAAAAAATATCCACACCCATTTGGCTGAAATGCAAGCATATGATGAACAGAATATGACGAAAAAGTTTAAAACTTAAAGAAATTTCATGAAGAAAAACTCAAATTCACTTACCCTAGCAGTTTCACACATAAAATTGTCTTCCTGGGTTGTTTTCTGTCGATGATGTCAAGACTATAGCAGGCCTATGACAGAAACATTGCACCATTGCCATTGAAGGTTTCTCCTTCTCTCTCTTTCACTGTTTTACACTACATGGCTTTCTCCAATATTAAAGGAATTTAAAAAAAAGACATCGGTAATATTAAACTGCACTCGTTTTTGGGTGGCCCCACAATCTCAATGGAATTCAGTAAAGGAATCTCTTTATGAAGAAAATCCAATTTGGAAATTATCACACAGATAACCCAATTTGATTGAGACCCATCAAAATCGATCTCTGGTTGTCTAAGAAAATCGGTACCCTTTTCAGAAAATCCCAATTTATCATCTGGGTTGTCCCGATTTTCTCCAGAAATATGATTTGCGAGCTTGTTTTGAGAGCTCTCTCCTCCTCCATATACACAATCACTTGAATTGTTAGTTTATGACCAACTGAACTATGTAATATCTTCCCATGGCTGCTGTAATCACTGGCCTTGTTAATGTATTTAGTACATTGGTATCAATTTTCACTGTTGACAAGTTTGGTAGAAGAGCATTGTTTCTTGAAGGTGGAATTCAAATGATTATCTGTCAGGTAAGTAATGCACTAGCTCATAGCTGTTTGATAGACTAGGAAAGACGTGACATATATTTTGCCTCATTGTAGGTTGCGGTTGGAGCCTTGATCGCCGCAGAATTTGGAGTATCAGGGCAAGGAGAATTCAGCAAAGCTGCAGGGAATGTGGCCATCTTCTTCATCTGTGCATATGTTGCAGGGTTTACATGGTCATGGGGTCCGTTGGGGTGGTTAGTACCAAGTGAGATCTTCCCCATGGAGATCCGATCTGCTGGTCAATCTATCAATGTCTCTGTGAACATGTTATTCACCTTCGTCATTGGTCAGATCTTCCTCACTCTGCTTTGCCGCTTGAAGTTTGGGTTGTTCTTTTTCTTTGGAGGATTTGTGGTCATAATGACTGCTTTTGTATACTTCTTTGTACCCGAGACTAAACATGTGCCAATTGAAGAGATGAACAGAGTCTGGAAGGCACACTGGTTCTGGGGAAAGTTCATCCCTGATGGTGCCGTTGGCCCTGGCCACTCAAATGCCAAGTCTCCTTAAATGTACAGCTTCAATTTAAGAAGAAAAAAATGCTGCTTGTAAGTGCACATAAATGTCGACTGCATAAATCTATGAGAAAAGAGTAACATGGAAATTCTTAAGCTCCACGCCTGCAAAAGTGTGTGTGTGTGTGTATATATATATATGTATATATATATATATGACCGAGCAATTGACTATTGTAAAAAATGATCTATCTATCTTAATCGTCTATGTTGAGATATAATGGTTAAAAATACTCCCGTCCGTAGTTTAGTTTCCAGAATATCGCAGTTTAATACTGCGGACGGTGTTAAATATTCAAAAATAACCCCTACATCCAATTTAATACTGCAGAAGGGTAAAAAATATATAAATAATATCATTCATAATTTAATACTGCAAACAAGTAAAAATAAATAAATTACCTTCGGCTCCTGAACTTTTATTTCTCCCTCTTCTTCTGTTCTTTAAGCTATCGATCGGTTCAAGCATTACGTATGAAACACTTTTGTGCTGGGTTTTGGTGGACCCTTTGCAGCAACATGATTTCTCAGGTGCAAGTGATGAATTTCAAGTTACTTCAAAAAATTTAAAATGAATATTCACAATCAAGTCATTCTTACAACTTGTTTTTGTTGGCAGATTGTGGCGTCTCTGACATTTTTTTTTATCAGTCGAACATAGTTTTGTAATGAGCCTACTGTTAGTCTGTTAGTCGGACTCTAGGTAATATAATTTCGACTTATTCTTTGAATTTGTTCTTTTAATGATCTAGTCCTCCTTAATAATCCTGGTATAATATCTCTTGCTCGAGGCTGCATAGGAGGGTCATGCCATAAAAAATATCCACACCCATTTGGCTGAAATGCAAGCATATGATGAACAGAATATGACGAAAAAGTTTAAAACTTAAAGAAATTTCATGAAGAAAAACTCAAATTCACTTACCCTAGCAGTTTCACACATAAAATTGTCTTCCTGGGTTGTTTTCTGTCGATGATGTCAAGACTATAGCAGGCCTATGACAGAAACATTGCACCATTGCCATTGAAGGTTTCTCCTTCTCTCTCTTTCACTGTTTTACACTACATGGCTTTCTCCAATATTAAAGGAATTTTAAAAAAAGACATCGGTAATATTAAACTGCACTCGTTTTTGGGTGGCCCCACAATCTCAATGGAATTCAGTAAAGGAATCTCTTTATGAAGAAAATCCAATTTGGAAATTATCACACAGATAACCCAATTTGATTGAGACCCATCAAAATCGATCTCTGGTTGTCTAAGAAAATCGGTACCCTTTTCAGAAAATCCCAATTTATCATCTGGGTTGTCCCGATTTTCTCCAGAAATATGATTTGCGAGCTTGTTTTGAGAGCTCTCTCCTCCTCCATATACATAATCACTTGAATTATTAGTTTATGACCAACTGAACTATGTAATATCTTCCCATGGCTGCTGTAATCACTGGCCTTGTTAATGTATTTAGTACATTGGTATCAATCTTCACTGTTGACAAGTTTGGTAGAAGAGCATTGTTTCTTGAAGGTGGAATTCAAATGATTATCTGTCAGGTATGTAATGCACTAGCTCATAGCTGTTTGATAGACTAGGAAAGACGTGACATATATTTTGCCTCATTGTAGGTTGCGGTTGGAGCCTTGATCGCCGCAGAATTTGGAGTATCAGGGCAAGGAGAATTCAGCAAAGCTGCAGGGAATGTGGCCATCTTCTTCATCTGTGCATATGTTGCAGGGTTTGCATGGTCATGGGGTCCGTTGGGGTGGTTAGTACCAAGTGAGATCTTCCCCATGGAGATCCGATCTGCTGGTCAATCTATCAATGTCTCTGTGAACATGTTATTCACCTTCATCATTGGTCAGATCTTCCTCACTCTGCTTTGCCGCTTGAAGTTTAGGTTGTTCTTTTTCTTTGGAGGATTTGTGGTCATAATGACTGCTTTTGTATACTTCTTTGTACCAGAGACTAAACATGTGCCAATTGAAGAGATGAACAGAGTCTGGAAGGCACACTGGTTCTGGGGAAAGTTCATCCCTGATGGTGCCGTTGGCCCTGGCCACTCAAATGCCAAGTCTCCTTAAATGTACAGCTTCAATTTAAGAAGAAAAAAATGCTGCTTGTAAGTGCACATAAATGTCGACTGCATAAATCTATGAGAAAAGAGTAACATGGAAATTCTTAAGCTCCACGCCTGCAAAAGTGTGTGTGTGTGTGTGTATATATATATGTATATATATGACCGAGCAATTGACTATTGTAAAAAATGATCTATCTATCTTAATCGTCTATGTTGAGATATAATGGTTAAAAATACTCCCGTCCGTAGTTTAGTTTCCAGAATATCGCAGTTTAATACTGCGGACGGTATTAAATATTCAAAAATAACCCCTACATCCAATTTAATACTGCAGAAGGGTAAAAAATATATAAATAATATCATTCATAATTTAATACTGCAAACAAGTAAAAATAAATAAATTACCTTCGGCTCCTGAACTTTTATTTCTCCCTCTTCTTCTGTTCTTTAAGCTATCGATCGGTTCAAGCACTACGTATGAAACACTTTTGTGCTGGGTTTTGGTGGACCCTTTGCAGCAATATGATTTCTCAGGTGCAAGTGATGAATTTCAAGTTACTTCAAAAAATTTAAAATGAATATTCACAATCAAGTCATTCTTACAACTTGTTTTTGTTGGCAGATTGTGGCGTCTCTGACATTTTTTTTTATCAGTCGAACATAGTTTTGTAATGAGCCTACTGTTAGTCTGTTAGTCGGACTCTAGGTAATATAATTTCGACTTATTCTTTGAATTTGTTCTTTTAATGATCTAGTCCTCCTTAATAATCCTGGTATAATATCTCTTGCTCGAGGCTGCATAGGAGGGTCATGCCATAAAAAATATCCACACCCATTTGGCTGAAATGCAAGCATATGATGAACAGAATATGACGAAAAAGTTTAAAACTTAAAGAAATTTCATGAAGAAAAACTCAAATTCACTTACCCTAGCAGTTTCACACATAAAATTGTCTTCCTGGGTTGTTTTCTGTCGATGATGTCAAGACTATAGCAGGCCTATGACAGAAACATTGCACCATTGCCATTGAAGGTTTCTCCTTCTCTCTCTTTCACTGTTTTACACTACATGGCTTTCTCCAATATTAAAGGAATTTTAAAAAAAGACATCGGTAATATTAAACTGCACTCGTTTTTGGGTGGCCCCACAATCTCAATGGAATTCAGTAAAGGAATCTCTTTATGAAGAAAATCCAATTTGGAAATTATCACACAGATAACCCAATTTGATTGAGACCCATCAAAATCGATCTCTGGTTGTCTAAGAAAATCGGTACCCTTTTCAGAAAATCCCAATTTATCATCTGGGTTGTCCCGATTTTCTCCAGAAATATGATTTGCGAGCTTGTTTTGAGAGCTCTCTCCTCCTCCATATACACAATCACTTGAATTATTAGTTTATGACCAACTGAACTATGTAATATCTTCCCATGGCTGCTGTAATCACTGGCCTTGTTAATGTATTTAGTACATTGGTATCAATCTTCACTGTTGACAAGTTTGGTAGAAGAGCATTGTTTCTTGAAGGTGGAATTCAAATGATTATCTGTCAGGTATGTAATGCACTAGCTCATAGCTGTTTGATAGACTAGGAAAGACGTGACATATATTTTGCCTCATTGTAGGTTTCGGTTGGAGCCTTGATCGCCGCAGAATTTGGAGTATCAGGGCAAGGAGAATTCAGCAAAGCTGCAGGGAATGTGGCCATCTTCTTCATCTGTGCATATGTTGCAGGGTTTGCATGGTCATGGGGTCCGTTGGGGTGGTTAGTACCAAGTGAGATCTTCCCCATGGAGATCCGATCTGCTGGTCAATCTATCAATGTCTCTGTGAACATGTTATTCACCTTCATCATTGGTCAGATCTTCCTCACTCTGCTTTGCCGCTTGAAGTTTAGGTTGTTCTTTTTCTTTGGAGGATTTGTGGTCATAATGACTGCTTTTGTATACTTCTTTGTACCAGAGACTAAACATGTGCCAATTGAAGAGATGAACAGAGTCTGGAAGGCACACTGGTTCTGGGGAAAGTTCATCCCTGATGGTGCCGTTGGCCCTGGCCACTCAAATGCCAAGTCTCCTTAAATGTACAGCTTCAATTTAAGAAGAAAAAAATGCTGCTTGTAAGTGCACATAAATGTCGACTGCATAAATCTATGAGAAAAGAGTAACATGGAAATTCTTAAGCTCCACGCCTGCAAAAATGTGTGTGTGTGTGTGTATATATATATATATATATATGACCGAGCAATTGACTATTGTAAAAAATGATCTATCTATCTTAATCGTCTATGTTGAGATATAATGGTTAAAAATACTCCCGTCCGTAGTTTAGTTTCCAGAATATCGCAGTTTAATACTGCGGACGGTATTAAATATTCAAAAATAACCCCTACATCCAATTTAATACTGCAGAAGGGTAAAAAATATATAAATAATATCATTCATAATTTAATACTGCAAACAAGTAAAAATAAATAAATTACCTTCGGCTCCTGAACTTTTATTTCTCCCTCTTCTTCTGTTCTTTAAGCTATCGATCGGTTCAAGCACTACGTATGAAACACTTTTGTGCTGGGTTTTGGTGGACCCTTTGCAGCAACATGATTTCTCAGGTGCAAGTGATGAATTTCAAGTTACTTCAAAAAATTTAAAATGAATATTCACAATCAAGTCATTCTTACAACTTGTTTTTGTTGGCAGATTGTGGCGTCTCTGACATTTTTTTTTATCAGTCGAACATAGTTTTGTAATGAGCCTACTGTTAGTCTGTTAGTCGGACTCTAGGTAATATAATTTCGACTTATTCTTTGAATTTGTTCTTTTAATGATCTAGTCCTCCTTAATAATCCTGGTATAATATCTCTTGCTCGAGGCTGCATAGGAGGGTCATGCCATAAAAAATATCCACACCCATTTGGCTGAAATGCAAGCATATGATGAACAGAATATGACGAAAAAGTTTAAAACTTAAAGAAATTTCATGAAGAAAAACTCAAATTCACTTACCCTAGCAGTTTCACACATAAAATTGTCTTCCTGGGTTGTTTTCTGTCGATGATGTCAAGACTATAGCAGGCCTATGACAGAAACATTGCACCATTGCCATTGAAGGTTTCTCCTTCTCTCTCTTTCACTGTTTTACACTACATGACTTTCTCCAATATTAAAGGAATTTTAAAAAAAGACATCGGTAATATTAAACTGCACTCGTTTTTGGGTGGCCCCACAATCTCAATGGAATTCAGTAAAGGAATCTCTTTATGAAGAAAATCCAATTTGGAAATTATCACACAGATAACCCAATTTGATTGAGACCCATCAAAATCGATCTCTGGTTGTCTAAGAAAATCGGTACCCTTTTCAGAAAATCCCAATTTATCATCTGGGTTGTCCCGATTTTCTCCAGAAATATGATTTGCGAGCTTGTTTTGAGAGCTCTCTCCTCCTCCAAATACACAATCACTTGAATTGTTAGTTTATGACCAACTGAACTATGTAATATCTTCCCATGGCTGCTGTAATCACTGTCCTTGTTAATGTATTTAGTACATTGGTATCAATCTTCACTGTTGACAAGTTTGGTAGAAGAGCATTGTTTCTTGAAGGTGGAATTCAAATGATTATCTGTCAGGTATGTAATGCACTAGCTCATAGCTGTTTGATAGACTAGGAAAGACGTGACATATATTTTGCCTCATTGTAGGTTGCGGTTGGAGCCTTGATCGCCGCAGAATTTGGAGTATCAGGGCAAGGAGAATTCAGCAAAGCTGCAGGGAATGTGGCCATCTTCTTCATCTGTGCATATGTTGCAGGGTTTGCATGGTCATGGGGTCCGTTGGGGTGGTTAGTACCAAGTGAGATCTTCCCCATGGAGATCCGATCTGCTGGTCAATCTATCAATGTCTCTGTGAACATGTTATTCACCTTCATCATTGGTCAGATCTTCCTCACTCTGCTTTGCCGCTTGAAGTTTAGGTTGTTCTTTTTCTTTGGAGGATTTGTGGTCATAATGACTGCTTTTGTATACTTCTTTGTACCAGAGACTAAACATGTGCCAATTGAAGAGATGAACAGAGTCTGGAAGGCACACTGGTTCTGGGGAAAGTTCATCCCTGATGGTGCCGTTGGCCCTGGCCACTCAAATGCCAAGTCTCCTTAAATGTACAGCTTCAATTTAAGAAGAAAAAAATGCTGCTTGTAAGTGCACATAAATGTCGACTGCATAAATCTATGAGAAAAGAGTAACATGGAAATTCTTAAGCTCCACGCCTGCAAAAGTGTGTGTGTGTGTGTGTATATATATATATATATATATGACCGAGCAATTGACTATTGTAAAAAATGATCTATCTATCTTAATCGTCTATGTTGAGATATAATGGTTAAAAATACTCCCGTCCGTAGTTTAGTTTCCAGAATATCGCAGTTTAATATTGCGGACGGTATTAAATATTCAAAAATAACCCCTACATCCAATTTAATACTGCAGAAGGGTAAAAAATATATAAATAATATCATTCATAATTTAATACTGCAAACAAGTAAAAATAAATAAATTACCTTCGGCTCCTGAACTTTTATTTCTCCCTCTTCTTCTGTTCTTTAAGCTATCGATCGGTTCAAGCACTACGTATGAAACACTTTTGTGCTGGGTTTTGGTGGACCCTTTGCAGCAACATGATTTCTCAGGTGCAAGTGATGAATTTCAAGTTACTTCAAAAAATTTAAAATGAATATTCACAATCAAGTCATTCTTACAACTTGTTTTTGTTGGCAGATTGTGGCGTCTCTGACATTTTTTTTTATCAGTCGAACATAGTTTTGTAATGAGCCTACTGTTAGTCTGTTAGTCGGACTCTAGGTAATATAATTTCGACTTATTCTTTGAATTTGTTCTTTTAATGATCTAGTCCTCCTTAATAATCCTGGTATAATATCTCTTGCTCGAGGCTGCATAGGAGGGTCATGTCATAAAAAATATCCACACCCATTTGGCTGAAATGCAAGCATATGATGAACAGAATATGACGAAAAAGTTTAAAACTTAAAGAAATTTCATGAAGCAAAACTCAAATTCACTTACCCTAGCAGTTTCACACATAAAATTGTCTTCCTGGGTTGTTTTCTGTCGATGATGTCAAGACTATAGCAGGCCTATGACAGAAACATTGCACCATTGCCATTGAAGGTTTCTCCTTCTCTCTCTTTCACTGTTTTACACTACATGGCTTTCTCCAATATTAAAGGAATTTTAAAAAAAGACATCGGTAATATTAAACTGCACTCGTTTTTGGGTGGCCCCACAATCTCAATGGAATTCAGTAAAGGAATCTCTTTATGAAGAAAATCCAATTTGGAAATTATCACACAGATAACCCAATTTGATTGAGACCCATCAAAATCGATCTCTGGTTGTCTAAGAAAATCGGTACCCTTTTCAGAAAATCCCAATTTATCATCTGGGTTGTCCCGATTTTCTCCAGAAATATGATTTGCGAGCTTGTTTTGAGAGCTCTCTCCTCCTCCAAATACACAATCACTTGAATTGTTAGTTTATGACCAACTGAACTATGTAATATCTTCCCATGGCTGCTGTAATCACTGTCCTTGTTAATGTATTTAGTACATTGGTATCAATCTTCACTGTTGACAAGTTTGGTAGAAGAGCATTGTTTCTTGAAGGTGGAATTCAAATGATTATCTGTCAGGTATGTAATGCACTAGCTCATAGCTGTTTGATAGACTAGGAAAGACGTGACATATATTTTGCCTCATTGTAGGTTGCGGTTGGAGCCTTGATCGCCGCAGAATTTGGAGTATCAGGGCAAGGAGAATTCAGCAAAGCTGCAGGGAATGTGGCCATCTTCTTCATCTGTGCATATGTTGCAGGGTTTGCATGGTCATGGGGTCCGTTGGGGTGGTTAGTACCAAGTGAGATCTTCCCCATGGAGATCCGATCTGCTGGTCAATCTATCAATGTCTCTGTGAACATGTTATTCACCTTCATCATTGGTCAGATCTTCCTCACTCTGCTTTGCCGCTTGAAGTTTGGGTTGTTCTTTTTCTTTGGAGGATTTGTGGTCATAATGACTGCTTTTGTATACTTCTTTGTACCAGAGACTAAACATGTGCCAATTGAAGAGATGAACAGAGTCTGGAAGGCACACTGGTTCTGGGGAAAGTTCATCCCTGATGGTGCCGTTGGCCCTGGCCACTCAAATGCCAAGTCTCCTTAAATGTACAGCTTCAATTTAAGAAGAAAAAAATGCTGCTTGTAAGTGCACATAAATGTCGACTGCATAAATCTATGAGAAAAGAGTAACATGGAAATTCTTAAGCTCCACGCCTGCAAAAGTGTGTGTGTGTGTGTATATATATATATATATATATATGACCGAGCAATTGACTATTGTAAAAAATGATCTATCTATCTTAATCGTCTATGTTGAGATATAATGGCTAAAAATACTCCCGTCCGTAGTTTAGTTTCCAGAATATCGCAGTTTAATACTGCGGACGGTGTTAAATATTCAAAAATAACCCCTACATCCAATTTAATACTGCAGAAGGGTAAAAAATATATAAATAATATCATTCATAATTTAATACTGCAAACAAGTAAAAATAAATAAATTACCTTCGGCTCCTGAACTTTTATTTCTCCCTCTTCTTCTGTTCTTTAAGCTATCGATCGGTTCAAGCACTACGTATGAAACACTTTTGTGCTGGGTTTTGGTGGACCCTTTGCAGCAACATGATTTCTCAGGTGCAAGTGATGAATTTCAAGTTACTTCAAAAAATTTAAAATGAATATTCACAATCAAGTCATTCTTACAACTTGTTTTTGTTGGCAGATTGTGGCGTCTCTGACATTTTTTTTTATCAGTCGAACATAGTTTTGTAATGAGCCTACTGTTAGTCTGTTAGTCGGACTCTAGGTAATATAATTTCGACTTATTCTTTGAATTTGTTCTTTTAATGATCTAGTCCTCCTTAATAATCCTGGTATAATATCTCTTGCTCGAGGCTGCATAGGAGGGTCATGCCATAAAAAATATCCACACCCATTTGGCTGAAATGCAAGCATATGATGAACAGAATATGACGAAAAAGTTTAAAACTTAAAGAAATTTCATGAAGAAAAACTCAAATTCACTTACCCTAGCAGTTTCACACATAAAATTGTCTTCCTGGGTTGTTTTCTGTCGAT
Source organism: Hedera helix (assembly GCA_947179155.2). NCBI lineage: Eukaryota > Viridiplantae > Streptophyta > Magnoliopsida > Apiales > Araliaceae > Hedera > Hedera helix. Next base: position 44,594,116 of record OX359275.1, read on the forward strand.
GATGTCAAGACTATAGCAGGCTTATGACAGAAACATTGCACCATTGCCATTGAAGGTTTCTCCTTCTCTCTCTTTCACTGTTTTACACTACATGGCTTTCTCCAATATTAAAGGAATTTTAAAAAAAGACATCGGTAATATTAAACTGCACTCGTTTTTGGGTGGCCCCACAATCTCAATGGAATTCAGTAAAGGAATCTCTTTATGAAGAAAATCCAATTTGGAAATTATCACACAGATAACCCAATTTGATTGAGACCCATCAAAATCGATCTCTGGTTGTCTAAGAAAATCGGTACCCTTTTCAGAAAATCCCAATTTATCATCTGGGTTGTCCCGATTTTCTCCAGAAATATGATTTGCGAGCTTGTTTTGAGAGCTCTCTCCTCCTCCATATACACAATCACTTGAACCTTCTTTTTCTTTCAACATGATTAAAGAAAGAAACAGAGATGCTTCTTCCTCCCGGATCCATCGAGTCCAAATGAGCTAGCGGTTCAAATTGGGGTCGACCCCCCATAAAAAATCTGAACATAAGTCCAACCCTCCATCCTCCAATTTTCCCATCCCATTCCATTCCAAAATAGAGCATTCAAACTCCCCTCACACAGATTCGCGAATTTCCAATTCTGCATAACAGTTCCCACACAATTATGGCGGTGGAGCGAAGAAAAAGTGTCACCGGAACTGACAAAGAAAATACCTCCGGCAACCACATGGCAATTCACAAATTGTCAACAACAAGAAGAGAGACGATGGAGATTTAGATGAAGGCGGCGGTGTCAAATCGATTTAGGGAATCTTCTGAGTGTAAAGAGGTACCGCCATGGCAGAACCAGTTAACTTTGAGGGCTCTCTTAAGGACTTAAAATCTGTAAGCAAACACTTAATTAATTGTAAGCAAACACTGAAGCCCATCCTATTTCATGGAGGTACTGAATTAATTGTAAGCAAACACTGAAGCCCATCTTATTTCAACCTCCAGAATTCAGATATGCCACAATAATCATAATTGGTAATTAGATCTGCAACAATAATCAATTGATTTACCAAGCCCATCTTATTTCATGGAGGTACCGAATTAATTGAACAAAGACCACATCAAAACTATAGATCTCAGCATAAATTGTGACATTAAAGGCAAACACAAAGTTCGCATTTGTTTTCCAAGTACTAGTAATTAGTTTTTTAAATGAAAAATAGTTATAATATTTTTTTAGTAGTTTAAAATCATTCAAGCAAGGAGGCATCCATCCAGTCGTGTACTTTAACCAATTTATTAGGCATCAATTTTGCACAACTAATCGCATCTGCAGGAAATGGAACCACCTTTCAGCTAGCTGGTTCATATCTGCAGACGCAATCGTATATGTTCCCTTTGATCAACTTTTCAGCCAACCGCTGATTCTTCACCATCGCAAGCTGTACAAAAGATCAGCTCAAGTCTTTAGAAATTTCGAGGAAAATATTTGACAATCAATTTGTGGAACTTCAAAGGCTCAGCCATTGTGAGTCCAATTAAAAACAACCTTGCGAGGGAAATCATTCTACCCGAGATAAGGAAATGAAAAGAAAAGATGTGAATTTAACAAAATAAACAATAAAACGAAAAAAAGAAGGAAATAAATTACACTAAATTAAAACACGATACGAACTGCATTACTCTAGCACAAATATCTAATCTTGAAAGCAGCTAACTGGAGTAACAAATATGCCAGAAATTAATCGGTCAAACACCCTATAATAGTAGTTTCAACAAAATTTCTTGCTTTTGAATAACAAAATGAAGGAATCTACCTTGAGAGCATCACATTTAAACTTAGCATTGTAGTTGGTATGCAAAGAACGACCCATTCCTTCCAAGATGATCTGCATGTCACATAGCTCCAACATAAAATATATCCACAACACTTGGAACATATATTATACCAAAGTGGTTTTCATCAACCCGAAGAAGAAGAAGAAGATATCACCATACCAAATCAGCATCTTTTGCTGCTGCTGCTAGTTCTGAACTGACCTGCCTCAAGTCTATACATGGACTCCCACACCCATTCTCAACAACCATTAAAGGAACTGAAGATGAATTCTCTTTAGAGCCATCTTGGATGTTAATCATTGCATCCACAAGTAGGCCTCCTGCTACTGCAGCTCCTCGAAGAATGTCACAATGCTGTTCACCACAATGATTGGTTCGCTCACTACAAATAATACTTGAAGAAATACTTTAAATGGAGGCACATAATCTTAACACTTCAATATAATTTAGGTTTTATGAGGGTAAAATCTTCTTACAAACAAGGATAGGTCCTGAACTTTGCATACATCTATAATAGGCACTATGGACCGATCCTTGTTTCTTAAAGACTTTTTCACCTCTTTCCAGTACTTAATCTAGACTAACAAAATATTTAAGCACTGGTTCACTTTCATGTCAGAAGTTCTTACATTAATTTCACGGTAATCTATCGACAATAATCGACACCAAAAATCAATAGGAAATTGGTGGAAAAATCCATAAGTGATATACCAAGGTTCAGTTGTTTGATATCGGCATTATATTCTCTAAAGTTAATAATATATAAGTACCAACTACAAGTTATTTAAATTAAAATTGGTTGAAAAGTAAAAGGGATAAGCATTAGCAAAGAAATATATCGACAAAATTAATAGGGGGAAAAAAGAAAAGGAAGAACACATGCTATATTAACTATGTTTATAATTGTCAGTTTGTCTCAAGAATACTGCGATTCAAGGGTAACCAATAACCGCTAAAGCCATGAAGCATATGGTTGCTATACCTTAGCAGCCTCAGCTACAATTTCAGGAAGTTCCATAGCAGTGACATCATTCAGTGCCGGCAGGGAGTTTGCAACCAGCACAACCTGCAAATATTTCCTCATTACTAGTTCATATTAGATAAAATTATAACCTTAAAGTGAGATAATAGGGAAGAAGTGATCAAGCCTAGTAACATACATCATTATCAGCATCTGAGACTTATTAGTAGAAAGGTAACTGACGTGCCAGTTTATGGATATTTTTGTTGCAAATTTTACTAGAGAGAGGACTAAAATATGAGTTTTTACATCGCAGCGGCCCTACTCTCAAAACTTTCAACAAAACATTTTAAAAATCCATGACTAAATGGTGGTTGTCTACAAGTGAAATACCACTGAAGCGAGTTTGAACCGTTTTACTAGCAATGCTGATGAAGAACTTACTTCAGTTCCACATCGGAGGAGTTCTCGCGCCAGTGGAAGCATTCCTAGAACAATGTCTGCACCTGAGTTATCCACAAAGAGCAATGCTCTTTTATGAGGGGGGGGCTTCTTGTCCCCAGACCCCAACATTCTCTCCTTGAAAACATCAAAATCATCCACCTAAATAACATAATAAAAGCTTTTTTGAGTGTAATCTTTTCCCTAAAGAATTACTTAAGAGAAAAAACTTCATGTGTGTGTGTGTGCGCGCGTGCGCACACAAATTGGAAGTATTATATACATATACATAGGTATATCTGTATAAAGTAATTTATCAAATAAAATAAAAGTTCATGTCAAGTATCCCTTTGCTATACTTGCCCGCCAAGGTCTTTGCATCTTGTTGCGACTCATTCTATATATTTCAATGATTGTTCCCTTATGATAGAGATCAACACACGCACGGGATCCCCAATCAAAGATGTTTGCAGCAAGAACACCTTCAATTAGCATAAGCAATCTTGTTTCCTGATTAAAAAAATAGTGCAGATGATTAATAGAAAAATGAGTAGGTACCAAGAACAAGAAGATAGCAAATTAGGCTGGAAAGTAGTTGAATTAGCACATCTCTGCAACTATCTTTATCTGTTTTACCTATGGATATATCCATATCTCAAAAAATTAAAATAAATAAATAAACTCCTCTTCTAACCAACATAGACGTTTTTTTTTACTGCTTTCCTAATTTTAATAGATTTCCTCAAGAACAATAAATATGAACGTTTACGTTAATACACTATCACACTGTGATAAGTTTTTATAATATTGCTACTATATCTCTTTTTCATTTACTTAGATAGTCAAGGACAGGGTGCATCCAAAACTTTATGTACCTCATTCATACCATCAAGCTCCATTAGAAGATCGGGTAAAACAGTAAGTGATGCCTCATTTTCCCTATCACATACAACAAGAAACAGGTAAATGATTAGATGTCAATAGGTCTGTCTGTGACTTACAGTTGGCAGCATGCATCAAATCTGCATTTCTTGTCATTCTTGGAAATAATAGGGAAAAGCTAGAAAGCATGCTACTTCATGCACTAATATATGTTATATCTGGTTAACTCATCTTAAAAAAAGTTAGATCTGGTTCCAAGTTATGCTACCAACTTGCTATATATACATTGCAAGAAACTACGCGCACATACGAAAAATCTGTATGGATACCTCTGTTTTATGCTTCTATAGGCATCAACAAAATTGAACTCCCTCAAGCACTCTTCCCTTAGTTCCAAAAGGTTGGCCAGCCCTAACTTTCCATATGCAGCAGGCTCCTCCATCAACCTAGTTTAAAGAGATAAATTTGCAATTGAATAATGAAATAATAAATGAATCTTACTTATAGAATTAATTTAGAACGTTGTTTTCCCTGAAAATGATTATGAATCTCATTTAGAGACGGGGAGTATTATGTGATTCTAGTATGTAATAGTCTTATACACATTACATAAAGTTTTCATTAATTTTCTGTTTGCTTCTTCATTTTACTTGGGAAATATAAAAATCATCTATGCAGCCATAAGACTGGTACAATATGTAACTTTGACTACAATTTCCCTTTTGATTGCCTCTATAATAATAAGAACAGTAAAATGTTAACCTTAACAAAAACACGTTTATGTTTAAAAGAAAACATTGATAGCATTAATATCAGTGATGGCGCCCATAAGAAAAAATGTGACTTGACCTGTCGATCCTGACATTCAGTTCCTCATCTTTCCACGGCCATTGTTACTAGGGGTGCAAATGGTTCGGCTTGGCTGGCAATTTGGCATATCCCTAGGCAGTAACCTGAGCCATTCATATCTGGGTTGGAAAAATCCAAGCCAAGCCAAGCCAATCCATTTAAATAAAGCTTAGTTGAACCAAGTAAAACAGCTTTTAATAGGCTTGGTTGGTTTTGGTTAGGTCATCTTTTATAATAATACCTCCTTTCCACCATAAATGCACTCTATTGACTATTATGATCGACCCTTTTTAGTATTAATAAATTTCACTATTCTTTAGATATATGTAAAGTGATTATGGCCATGATAAACAATATATTTACTACAAAATCGCAAGAGAGTATGGCCATGATAAACAATATATTTATTACAAAATCGGAAGTGACTATGGCAGTGTTATTTATCAATATATTTACTACAAAATCGCAAGAGACTATGGCCATGTTATTTATCACGGCCACAGTGTTTTTGCATATATCTAAAAGAATAATACAATTTATTAATTTTTAAAACGGTCAATTTGACCATAAAAGTCAACGGATACATTTATCATGGAAAAGAGGTATACTTTTTTTTCAACTATTACAATTTTATAGATAAAGCTTTCTAAGTTTACTGTATAATTAATACACAAAAACAAAGAATATGAGTGAGTTATATTAGATTTTACTATACAAAACAAATTAGATGGAGACCTTGAGACCGAAAAATGAATAAGTAGTATAAGGTCTTACATAAATGACATAGATTTGATCAGTATATAGTAATAAAAGGTTAAACTAATTGCATCTGGCTTCAAAAGTAGCTGCTTGTGATGGTTCAGCTAATGGCTCTGCTTGGTTTTGCTGAGCTAGCCATGGCCCTTAGCCAAGCCGAGCAAACTGGTTTACTAAATTTTCAAGCCAAGCCATTTGTTGGAAAAAAATAAAAATTCCAAGTCGTGCAGCTTGGCGGCTCAGCAGCTAGGACTTACACCTCTGGTTATATCAATACTTGATCAAGCAAGAATGAAGAACCTTCAGAACTAGCGAGTTCAGGTCATCCTTGTCAAATGGGTATCTAAAGTATATTCCATAGGTCCCTAACTACCAAATCTATTTAAAAGGACCGAATGAAGGAAATACATGTTAGTGTTTAGATACCTTGCCAAATGCGCAGAAAATGCACGAGCAAATGCATCACCCCTTCTTTTGGCATCGTCAGTTCCCCCTTCGCTTGCCACTGCCTGCACATATTACAACAAGATGTCACTGTTGTTATCCAATGAAGCATGCCAATTGAAACAATTGACGAGAGTGTACATATTCATAATGTATGCCTTTGTACGCTGTATGAGCCAAAATAGGTTAATGAAAATAAAACTTATCCCCACAGTGATCAGGTACTTCAACTAATAAGGATCATATAAAACCCGCTATCATAAGTTACCAAAGTAGATGTTAAAAAAAGAGAGTTAACTCTGGATTGGGATACATTGGGGGCAGAGAATAAGAGAGAAAGCATCCGCCATACTTTTAACAGATTATTAAATATTAATGTTCGGGTTTACCTTATCAACAAGGTCTGGTAAATGTGCAGACAGCACAGTGAACCAATAACTGCAAAAAAAATGCATATAGAAGATGAGCAAAGATAGCATTATTATTATTTTCTTTGTAATAGTAACTCAGAGTTTTCCCCAAACATAGAGCAAATTAACATGTGACTCACTCTAGCTCCCCATGATCTGAGAGATCTATCGTGTTAGGCTCATATCTGTAAATAAAGGAAGTAGATGAAATCATTATGCCAAGAAGTTCAGCT